>BSUD01000004.1:106362449-106659181 GCA_033239045.1 Fagopyrum esculentum
CTTCCGGACTCATTGGAATGCAAGCTAAGGGCTAAGGAGCACTCATGGAACCTTGCCAACACAAGCCATGCACCAAATCATGGCTAAACGAGCCTAGAAGCAATCTTTGGAACAAACCACGGTCTAGGCCCTTTCCACGGCCGTGATTATGCCCGTGATTCTTGCCAGGACCACATCGACAGCTGGCCACGATCTCTTCCATTGCTCTTGCATCCTAGTGGGTATTTAAAGTATTTTGCAGGCTGTAATTGGGGATCTTCTCCTCTCTTTTGACCTACCTTTCTTCCCGAAAACATTTGGCCATTGTTGCCTTTCTTCCAAGCACCCATTAGGGGTGTTCTTGGAAGAGATTAGTATAGATTCTCGTTTTAGAGTGAGATTAGAGTGGATTCGAGTGAAGCTTTCATTGTTGTCAAGTTGGATTTGCTCTTGGAGCCTTGTAAGAATTTGGTAATTTCTATTCTATGCTTTTAATGTCTTTTCTTTGGATTGTTCTTCATCATTTGACCATGACTTGCAAGCATGCTTTATTTGTGGAGATTGAATCTTGAAATGAATGTTGTTGGCTAGATAGATTGCGATTCTAGGGTAAGGAAAGAAGGGTTATGGCTAGGACCATGATAGGATGAACTTAGATTTGCCCTTGGATGACTTGAATGTTGAAATCCTAATGTTTGTTGAGCTAATTCTATCCTAGGGTGACCTAGTGTTAGCAACTAAGGGTTTAGAAGAGACTTACCCGGTGATTCTTACTCTTAGGTTTAAAAGATGACAAACCTTAGGTAGTGGTGAGCCTCACAAGCCTCCATTGGACTAAGTGTTCTAGGATAGTTGCTTAGAACTTCCCTTTCCGAGACTTACCCGGTAAGGATAGGTTAGATCTCTAGGTAACAATCCGGTTTGTGTAGAATTCTTATCCTTAGGTTCTTAGAGACTTACCCGATAATGAGACCTTAGGAATGGACTAGTGGACCATGAGACCTACCCGGTAATTGATCTCAATCTAGAAACGCTTAATCCCAACATATCATAGTTAATCCGAGGAATGAATAGATAGCTTGAGTCTATGCCATACCCGGACTTCCAAACTCTAGAATCCGCTTTGTTATTTCCATTTTCCTATCTTTTGTTTTAGTGTGTGTTTGTGTTGCTTGATTGTGTTCATATACTTGTGATCTTGTTTGATCACCCAAAACCCTCCAAAAACATTGTGTTTTCCATTTTCTTTATTCCTCATCTTATCTTAGTCTAGATTAACACTATTTTCGATCATTGAATGACTTAGTTTCACCTCAGTCCTTGTGTTCGACCTCGGAATACTTTCCTTTCTACAAAACGACCCGTACAGTGCGGGGTTCGCTAGGTAGTTTAGGATTTAGTTCGAGTTATAAATGTAAAGCTTTTTGTGCTACTAATCCTAGCGTAACATCGTGCATTCCTGAAGTTGACACCCATTTTTCTCCTAAGAATGCCCTCAATCCATGGACATACTCAATCAACTCATCCTTGCTCGATTCCGTTCGGAAATGGCTCTCAATCACCTATAATAAACATAAAGTTTGTGTAGACATCTATATCGACAATATAGGCAAACTAGCTCACAAATGTAACAATGCTCAATCAATGACTATCAATATGAATCAAATACACTTAGAAAACGTGCCTAAAATATCACAATATTTCATACTAACAATAACACTAGAAGGCCTTGCAACCTTGTGCTATCAGTCTCGCTGCTGTCACTGCGCTAATAACTGTACCGGATTTTCCATGTGACCCACCTCAGTGGCGACAGTCACAGTTCTCCTACCAATGTCTAAGACTGCTCCATGTCTCGTCATCCAATCTATCCCCAAAATCACATCCTCATGGGCTAAGGGCATGACTAGAAAATTTACCAGCCAATCCCAACCTCCTAGATGAATAGGGCAGTCATAAATCTCTTGGGATCCTGTACTATAGCTAAGGACAACCTATCTATGCATGCATCCGATATAAAGGAGTGCGTAACACCCGTATCAAACAAAACTCGCACTAGTAAATCAAGGATCCAGATAGTACCTATGGTCGTAGGTGCTGCTGGCTGATCAACACTCTTCAGCTCAAACACCCTCGACGAAACTCCTCTGGTGTCTGTAATACTACCACGACCCATGCAACGGCCTGATCCTTGAGCAATACTGTGTGAAGTAGGATGTCCTGGAGCCCGGTACTGCTGCTGCTGACTCGGTGCCCAGTACTGAGGAGGCGTCTGTCCACCCCTCTTAACACTTTTAGGGGAAGAACCCTAATGTGATGGAGCTCTACCGTGATGGAAGAAATTAGACCTGTGTCCTGGCTTCCCACGAGCGAAGAAGGTAGTAGGTGGCCTCTTACAGTCTAGCCTGAGATGATCCCGACTGCCGTAGTTAAAACACTGCCACTCTCTACTAGAAGTCTAGGTTTTATTGTGATAGCTCGGCCTCCCATGTTTCTGCCCTCGTCCAAACCCGGATACCGTTGTACCACCACTAACATAACCTGTCCTCTGCCGCTTATCCGGTCTACCAGACTGAACTTCTCTCCTCGAAACTGACCTATCTCTCTCATATGCAGAAGCCCTATCCTGATAATTTGACAAAAACTCGCAGCAAAATACTGCCACATAAGAATAGGTGCTCTCACTCAATCTCCGGGAGATGAGGTACGCATGTTGCTCTTCAGGAGGTGCAACTGGTTCAAGTGGGGTCAACTCCTTCTGAAACTTCTTGACTGCCTCAGCAATAGAAATATCCTCGAATCCGCCTCAATGAAGTCCTGAAACCTCTCTCTCCTCAACGAGGCAGGGCAGTACCTCTCTCTAATAATACTCCTCATTTGCCCCCGACTGGTAACTCGGCTACGAATGGTCTGCCACCAGGAATGAGCATCCTCCGTGAACAAGGTTTGTACTAACTCTACCTTTCGATCCTTTGGGCAACGTATCGCCTCTAGTACAGTCTCTACGTGCCCTATCCATGCTCCACCTCTAACCCTATCTCTCCATTGAATGCGGGAACTTTCTAGGAGTTTTCAACCATTCATCCGGCCTCGGGGCTCGAGACCCAACAGGCGCTCTGTCAGCCTCAATTCTCCTCTCAGGCACAGCCGGCGCTTGACTCACCCTCTTTGTCACCTGAACTAACCTAGCCGGAACTGGTGGTACCTCGGGGCTCTAGACCCAGTAGGCGCTTTGTTAGCTTCAATTCTCCTCTCAGGCACAACCGGCGCCTGAGTCACCCTCTATGTCACCTGAACTAACCTAGCCGGAACTGGTGGTACATGGGCAAGTCTCTCTACTCTAGCAGCCTCCTCCATACGCTGGACGTATGCTCTGTACTCTCTATACTCAAATGCCCCTATAGAAACGCATCCTGACTAAGTCGAACGTGCTCCAGACCTAGCAACAGTCTCATTCCCGACCTCGGGCACTATACTCTCAGCTACCTCTTCCACTGCAGCCTCTGGCATGTTCGCTGCGGGTGGATCCTCTCGAGGAGCTCGTCCACAACCTCTCCCCAGTGGAGGTCTACCTCCATAGCCACGACCTCTAACAGCAGAAGTCCTATCAACTCTATCCTGTCCAGCTGAAGGAAGAGATGGACGACCTCTACCTCGACCAGTCGCTGGTGTAGCCCTAGTACGTGCCATCTGCACAAGCGATAACAACTACAACTATAATCTAACTAATCTATCATAAGCAGTAAAAGTCTAAAGTGATCATACTAAGAATACCGAGATCCGCAGAGGTAGTGGTGGTCGTTCGTACTTTCTATCCCAACCCGACTATGCATGCATTTTAAAAACCAAAATTCCTTTGGAAAACTCAGACCCCTTTCGGGTTCTGCTTATTTACTTATTTGACCTTTTAGAAGATTTCAAGTGCCATTGTTGCCAACCTAGATCTCTGATACCATGTTGTAACACCCCAAGTTTCACAACTCGGGGAGCTACTGGTTAGGACCTCACAGTGGGTCCCGACCTTAGTTTGACAACAACTTAACTGGATCTTACAACAAGGCACATATAAGGAAATTCATAAATCATAAAGTAGGTTTTAATAAAACAATGAATATGACCAGAACGTGACAACCGGAAACAACAATGTCTCATAAATTGAGAAAAAAACAGTCATAACAGAAAGACCAACAAAAGAAACTGCAGAATGATACTGCCCGTTACTCTTAGGCCAGATATGTAAGTCGGTCGATGATTACTATGAAATACATTAGTACACACATCATTCAAACACCACTATCATCATTCACACTCATATCTAACAGCTAGCTAAGTAAGCCCAAAGGACTTACCTGCAATGGATCTCGACTCTCTCTAATTCGCAAATCGATTTGTAACTATAGGAATTCAGTGGCCTGTCAAAGGAGGCAAGTGTGTCAGCACACTTTCTAGGTAATTAGAAGTCTAAGACTTCTAAGATAGTAGATCCTATTAGAACAGGATTGATTACAGTACTAATTTATGGTAAACTGACTATTTTACCCTTGGTTCCGAAACCTCCAAAAATTCCATAATTTATACTTAAACTCTTATTTTAGACTAAAACACCATATTTTAACCCTTAAGAATGAGTTTGGGTAAAACTAGAAAAACTACACATTTTCTATTTCCCGAAAAGTCGCTAAGGTCCAACTTCAGCTTCAATAATGAAACTCAGATAAATTTATAAAAATTCCGAAATATTTCTTTAGATGATCTATGATATCCAAATTACTCATAGGAGCAAGAATTTTATGAAACTGTTCAGCTATCACCTCTATACAAATCTTCAAAGTTGATTACAACACTTAACATTTTCTATACTTAGTCAAATTTCACTGCTGGAAAACAGCTCAACTACCTTACTTTGGAACCTAATAACTTCTAATCTGACCGTTCATTTATTTTCAAATTTTGACACAGCAAACTACATAAATCCATTAATGATCTATCAAAATTTCAATGGTGGATCTTCAACCAATCTTTTTAATATTGCTTCACAACAATGACCATTCTTACTTTCAAAACTGAGGTTTTAAGGGGGCTTTCTCACTTCCATTTATATGATAATCTGATTTACTTCAGTAGGTTATTTAATGGTCAGAAATTAGACACTCTGGGAGGCTACAACAAACTCGCTTACTACTAGTCACTTCTCTAGTTTGATCTCTCCTCACCACAACACTAAAATATTTTAAAACCTAGGTAAACACATGTCTATTTCACGTAGAGTTTAATGACTCAACTGTAGACAAGATAAAGGAAGAAAGGTTGATCCCTTACCCAAGGGTTTGATGAACCGCAGAAGGTAAGTTATTGCACCAGTGAGGGAGGGTTCGATTCCAAAGATGGATGCACATAAGATCATAGTACCATGGCACTCTCACATTGGTAACTGGCACTATAGAAACGAGACTACAGAGGACTAGAGAGACTAACCCGCTTGAGAGATATTATCTTCTGTAAACGCAGGAGGAAGAATGGTGCAGCACTCCAAAATTGTTATCTACTGGGAAGGAGTGTGTACTGAGAGTTAGATCCCGAGATGAAACTGAGTGCAGAAGGGTCGAATGAAACTCACCTAAAAGCGTTGATGGGCCTGCAATACTCTAGCTTCTAGCGAGGCTTGTGCAACGAGCATACCTGATGACAACTACTCGTGTGTCGCTGTCACGAAGGAAGTAGAGGAGAATGGGATTGAAGATTAGCCTTACTAGATGAAGATAGACGACTAGGTGCTGAATGTCCTTTCCTCAGCTGGCAACTATCCTCGCAAGTTCTTGTGGTTGGAACGTTGCTGAATGTGTGCATAAGAGTAGGTCTGGCGAGAGGGCAACAAAATCAGAAGGTAGAGCAAGAGGGTGAAGGATCTCGTACAGAAGGAAGGTATGAGATCTTAGAATGAATGTGAACGTTGTATGTGCGTTTATTCCGGTAAAACGGCCCTCAGAAGGAAAGTGTAATGGTGGAAACGTAAAGATAGGAGAGAGGGTAGAGTGGATCTAGCGTGTTGCTGGGAATCAGAAGAAGAGGAAGCTGTCTGTCCCTGGGCTGCGCGTCCTGGGCTGAAGCGGAAGTTCCAGCAAGCAGCAAGGCCCATCTAGAGCTGCACGTCTTGGCTGGAGCGAGGCAGCAATGCACCATTCTGGGCTGAGGTGAAGCATCAATCAACAAGGCAGCGTCCAGGGTTGGCGTTTTGGGCTGTCTTGAAGAGCTCATCAGCAGTAGGTAAGGTGTGGGCTATCAACAGCTTGTCTGGGCCTTGTCACAGGGTTGTCGGGCTTCGTCATGGCCTCGTCTCAGCCTTGTCATGGTCTCGTCACAGCTTTGTCATGGTCTTGTCAAAAGACGTCGTTATGACTTAGATTAGGGTTTGATACAATTCATCATTTTATGTGACTAAAAGAGTACATAAAATTGTAGAATGTGTTCTAGTACAACCCTTGTTGAAACTAGGAAAGGTCCACGGATCGAAAAACCGGTTTGACTCGGAATAAACGGAAATGAAATTTTCCGGATATTAAAACTATCACCTTGGACACAATCAAATACGAGCGGAATTTCTCGAAAGCAAACATCACCGCTAGTAGTGTTTTCTTCATGATTGCATAGTTAATTTGTGCTTCATCAAGAGTCCGGCTAGCATAGTAGATGAAATGGAGCTTCTTGTCTCTTCTTTGACCTAGCACCGCCTCAATAGCATAGTTACTAGCATCACAAATAACCTCAAATAGAAAAGACAAATCGAGAGCTTGCATGTTTGAGGCACTTATGAAAGCTTCTTTCAATCTACAAAAGGTATCAAGACAAGCATTAGAAAATTCAAAAGTAGCATCCTTAATGAATAGTAAAGAGAGAGGCTCAGCCATTTTAGAGAAATCTTTGATGAACCGCCAATAAAAGTCAGCATGCCCAAGGAAACCCCTTAATAGTTTCACATTGAGGGGAGGTGACTTTTTCTCTATCAGCTCAATTTTTTCTTTATCCACTTAAATGCCTCTATTGGAGATTAAGTTGCCAAGTACTTTACCTTTTTTGAACCATAAAATGACACTTCTACCAATTGAGTACTAGACTCAGATCTGCACATCTTGTTAACACTTTTGAAAGATTAGTCAAGCAAAAATCGAAAAAAGATCCATACATGGAAAAATCATCCATAAAGACATCCATAATATCCTTAATAAAGTCCAAAAAGATAGACATCATGCCATGTTGAAAGGTTGTGGGTGCATTACACAACCCAAAAGGCATGCATCTATACGCAAATGTACCATAAGGACAAGTGAAAAAGTAGTCTTGTCTTGGTCATCCGGATGTATAAGGATTTGGAAAAATACACTATAACCATCACATTAGAGAAAGTAGAAGTGTATTGCTAATCTTTCAAGCATTTGATCAATAAAGGGAAAAAGGAAGTTCTCTTTCTTAGTTGCCTTATTGAGCTTCGTATAGTCTATACACATTATCCACCCGGTTTGTATCCTAGTAGGGATTAGCTCATTATTTAATTTTTAATAACCTTTAATCATCCGTTCTTGGGAACTACATGAACCGGGATAACCCACTTGCTAACGGATATAGGATATATGATTATAGCATCTAGTAATTTCAACACTTCTTTTCTGACTCCATCTGTAAAACAGGATTAAGTCTTTTTTAATGTTCTATAGATTGTTCGAAGTCATCTTCCATGAGGATTTTATGCATGCAAATAGAAGGACTAATCCCTTTCAAGTCATCAAAGAGTAACCTAGAGACTTTCTATGCTTCCCTTATATAACAAGCAACTTAGAAACTTCATCATGAGAGAGATTGACTGGAAAAGTTGAATTATGACCAAGGAGTTTATACCTCAAAGTAGATTGATAACGTTTGAGTTCTACCTTTATCTCCTCCTTTTGGACATTTTCTTCTCCTTCCTTGCCAAGCTCACCGGTTGGTGATGTCTCTAAATACTTGACATACTCGCTTTCTTCATGGTCCTTAATGCTCTCAACTAGACATCTCTCTAATGAATCTTGTGTAAAGGAGGAGGGCAGAAGTTGCTTCCATGGTTCATCATCCATGTCAATGTGATGGTTGAGAAATCAAAAAATATTTTCTCCTCATCAATGTTGAAAAAGATCTTTCCATTCTTAATCTATGAGGGCTCTAGCAGTGAATAAGAATGGTCTTTGAAGGATGACCGGAACTCTTTCATCTTCTTCTATATCTATCACCACAAAGTCGGCTGGCATGATGAAGCTTTCATTCTTAATGGACACATCCTCAATTATCACTACGGGATGTATAGGATCATTGTTCGCTCCAAAATGTGTGTGAATTTGAAGAAAAAAAGCTTTAAATTTATAACCAAGAATCAAAGCAATAGCGAACCCACAATGTACGGATCAATCGTAATAAAGGCAAATGTTCCACGGTCGATCACAGGGACATGGTTAAATTAAGCACATATGTCAACTAGACAAGATTCTTGCAATAACAAAGAATACAGCGAAACAATCAATGAAGATATAGCAATAAAGTAGAATGCAGATTCTAGAGATTGTAGCATTTGGTTGTGGTTTTCGATTCAAAACCTTAAAGATGTATGGACAAGGCTGGGGTTGCAAAGGTAAGGTGTTTCTCCGATGGGATAGATTACGGGGGATGTCTCGCTATCCGGTATAAACTAACCAAAGATCCTTTTACTGGGTAAGTCTCAAGGAACTAGGAAAAGTAACATAAGCTCAAACCAATAAATCGACCTAAGGGAATAAAACTAACCTTCACCGGATAACTCTCAGGTTAACTCACAAGGTAGGATGAAGGTACACTCAAAAATAAGAAAGGATAAACCTTTACTACCTAGAAAACGTCATCGGCGGCACTCAAGAAAGGAATCACCAAGTAAGTCTCATCCTATCCTCAAGCGTAAGCCTTAGAGAAATCTAAGGGTATAAAGCTCGCAACAAAGACTAGGATTTGGGAAATCTACAACCTAGGATTAAGGATAAGACATGACCGGGCAAACATAATTAAATTAAATCTCGGATTGTTCATACTCAAATCTCGGCTGAGATTCCTAGAACATCCGAGAACGTCAACTGCGTAAGTAAAACTCAACCTTCAGGATCCAATCTAACTTAAAGGGTTATTCTGTCATCATCTAAACCACAATTATCAATAATTCACCCTAGAATCGCAAGGATTCTAGCCAACAATCATCATATTTGAATCAAAGAAGGTATATGATATCAAATAAGACATAAACCAATAAAACCAATGAAAACTTAACTAACAATTTTCAATAATCCAAAATCAATCCAAAGCAATAACAAAGGTTCAACCTTTTAATCCAACAAAGAAAATAACAACTTAAGACATTTTCGAAAAAGAACTCACAAAACCTCAAGGCAATCAATGCAAATCTTTAACCCTTCGATATTCTTTCTTCTATCAATCCTTAAAAATTCCGTACTTGCTGCAAAGTTGGACTCTACAATCTTCCAAAAAACCGTCAAAAATGTAACACCCCCAATCCGCGGGACTCGGAGCGCTACTGGGTTAGGTTCTCACAATGGTTCTTGACCCTAGCCTAACAACAAGTTCACTGGACCATACAACAAGGCACAGATAGATTAAAACTAAAACATCAAACTCTATAAATATATACAAACAAAGGTTTTACAAAACACCACTGAGTACAAAACAACAACACATATCCATACATGGACAAAACATCCCATAATCCCTCGCACAACCTAGTGTACGGAAGCCCTAAGCGGATCACAAATCTGACTCACTCTGTAGTCCTCCTATCCTGCAAATCATTTACAACGCGGTATGAAACCGTTAACTAACCATTCATATATATAAGATAATGCATAAACACATACACATGTCATGGAATGGTAAACACTCAATCATGTTGTCACACATTTACCCGTTTAATTATCTTTATAACGTCATACACTCAAGTCATATATATATATATATATATATATATATATATAGATGAAAATATGTGACACGAGGAATATATCATCCTATTCTCATACTCATACCTAGCATGCTTCTAAACCACTCATACTAGGAAAGGAAAGGAGTCATACCACACTAGATATGTCTTGGAAAAGACGCATCTGCATGACAAGGAGAAACATGGGAGAAGCACCAGGGAGACGCAGGAGCGGTGGCACTCCACGCAGGAGCGGTGGCACACCAGGCGCAGGGGCGGCTTCAGGCAGGCACATGGGCGGCTTTCTATGCAAAAGCAATCTCCGACTTGTCTTTGATCCTTCACTCGATCTTCTTCAGCTCTTTACCATCCAACAACCATCCACATACATATATATACATATATACATCAATACATGTCTAGGAAGACCAACACAAGATCAAACTTGTGGATTCCTAATCTAAAGGAAAAAGGAAAGAAGAAAAGAAGAAAAAAAGAAGAAAAAAGAGGAAGAACTCACCTACAGTTGGATCAAATAGAGGAGAAGATCAACAACACACTCAACTGGCTTTCTCTAAAGCACAACAACAACAAACATCATCATCAACATAACACTCAACTCAACTCTCTTGCAAAACAAAGGAACTCTAAGAAGAAGATCAAAGGAAGAAGGGGAGAGAAGAAGATCGTGAGGAGACGGCTGGAGAATGAAGGAAACCCTTTGTCTAAAGCAAGGGAAGGAAACTTATAAGGGAAGATAGGAAAAACACGAGTCAAAGAGTCAACAAAGGCGGCTACATCCGCAGGAAACCGCAGGGACAGGTCCCTGAGCCGCAGGGGCGGACCACAGGGCCGTTGGGGGCGGTTCACTGGCCCGCAGGGCGGCTATGCACTTGCGTCTCTCCTAAGGCGCATGCGTGGGGTCCTAAAAGACTAAGGCTCTTACATCACACCCCCCTCCCCCAAAAAAAAAAAAACTATTTTCGTCCCGAAACTTACACGATCCAAAATCCTCTTTGACCTATATGTCGAGGTATATCTCTCTCTATCAGAGGGATCACATCTCCGCGCATAAGGTATCAACCTATAACACTCTATAACCTCAAAACGCGGGTATGGAGAACCATCAACTCCAACAACAAGATCACTATACTATCCAATGGCATAGAGGAAAACCATCTATAGCCATATAGTCACATCACAAGGGCATAGAGGAAATACATCTCTTGCCATATTATACTCATAACACAAGGGCGTGGAGGAAGAACATCTCTAGCGAAACTATACTCATATCATAATTGCATGAAGGAATAACCATCTCTAGCTATAATCATAAATCGCGTTAGCACATCAGTAGCTAACAAGATCATACATCACATCATAGCTAGCATGAGAATAAACACATCAAAACACATAAGCACATAATCACAACACTCACCAAGATAGCACTAAGATCTACTCATCAATCTTATAGGTGCATCTATCTAGGCATAAAAATCTGGATAGTTCCACTGGATATTATCCTTAGTCTCCCATGTAGCCTCATCTGGTCGTCGACTCGACCACTGTATCGCCAACATAGGAACGTCCTTCGAATGCAGGTGTCTCCTACCTCACTCTAGGACTGAAATCGGATGCTCAACAAACGTGTGGTATGGCTCGACCACCAAATCATCATAACTCACAATGTGTCTCGGATCTGGTATGTACTCACTCAGTTGAGACACATGAAACACGGGGTTCACACCCTCTAACCTCGGCGGTAAAACAAGTCTGTTGGCTGCTCTCCCAACTCGATCCAAAATCTCGAACGGTCCGACATATCGGGGACTCAACTTCCCCTTAACGCTGAAACGTCTAATGCCTCGTGTCGGAGACACTCTTAGCCACACATGAGCTCCTACCCTGTACTTAAGAGGTCTATGCCTCCTATTTGCATATGATGTCGGACGACTCTATGCAATCAACATTCTCAATCTAATCGATGTGACACGGGCAATATCATCTTGAATCTGATCAGGTGCCAAACCACTAACACTGTTAGGCTCATCCCAGCATAACGGCGTACAACATCTCCGCCTGATATCATGAATTATAGTCTATATTTTGGGGTTTGTTTGGACGTTTTATCTTTCATAATCTGCATGTTTGTATGTGCATTATGTGATTTTACTACCATTTCATCTACCTTTGCGAGAATCGAGGTCTAGACCTAGTTTTGTTATAATTGCAGGTAATTTGGTACGTTTTGCATCAAAAAGGAGCAAAAGGAGTCATGAGTCATTTGGAGCTACACCCAGGGAGCATAGCCATGGATTAAAGATTTACTTTGGACCAGTTTTGAGAGATTTCACATTCAGTTATGACTCACCTCGGTTGACCACAGATTCACCTCGACCGAGGTGATCCAGAGAAGTCGACTCGACCGAGGCGAACACCTGGGACGCGGCGAGAATATTTTATTCTTGGCTGAGATCTTTTAAATTTGGAAAGTGATCTTATATTTTTGGGCTTGGCTCCTGGAAGGAAGGAAATATGCAGAATATATATTTTACCTATATTTATGGGAGAATATCTTTCCAAGATTTATTATCTTTGGAGGGTTATTTTCCTATAAAAAGGATTGGATTTTCCACAAATCCGGACATCCGCATACAGCCCGCTTACACAGGAAATCACGCAGCAGCAGCATACTCCAATTTGGGAGAGAGTTGAAGAACCTTTTTGAAGGTTGAAGGAAGATTGAAGTCCATAGCTTTATAGCTTTATTGAAGGGTTTTGTAAGATTGTCTTCAATTCCCTCAATTGTTGTCTTGTCTTTTTGGATTGCTATCCAAGGAACGCTTTGTTGTGATATTTGATTCAGTTATTGAAGTCTTTTCATTAAATTCTTCTTTGTTCAAATATTCACTTTCTTCGCTTACATTTAATACTTTCATTATGATGATGAGTGGCTAATTTCCTTGTGTGATTCTAGGGTGATTGGCTGAAGGTTGTGGGAAAAACAATGATAGAATAGTCTTAGATTCCAGTAGGATCCTGAAAGCTCGAGTCTTTAACCTTAACCCTAAGCATCTCGTTCAGTCGATGAACATTTCGGCCGAGGTGGAAACTGGCTGACCGAGGTGACTTATCCGACCTTAAACTGAGAGTTAAGTGTTAGAGTTTGCCAAATCCTATTCTTATTACACCTTTCTGGTTCAAAGCAAGCTTAGGATGAGACTTACCCGGTAATTCCTTAGTTTGTGTACCAACGATCATAAGTGTAGGTAATAAAGGTTTATCCTTTATTGGGGTTTGAGTGTGCTTCCATCCCATCTTTGTGAGTTAGCCTGAGACTTACCCGGTAAAGGTTGATTCTATTCCCTTAGATGGTGTGTTAGTTTGAGGTTATAGTTCTTTATCTTAATTCCTTGAGACTTACCCGGTAATAGGAGTTACGGTTTAGGATTAGTAAGTAGTGAGACTTACCCGGTGATCTACTCCACTTTAGTAACACCTTCCCCTTGCAAAAATCTCAGCTTTGTCCGCTTATCTATTGATCTTGAGTTGGAACCACAACTAGATGCCTTAATCCCTAGAATTGCATGTTTGCTTTATTGACTTCTTATTCATCTTTGATTGTGTTAATCGCTCTTGTGGTTAGAACTAACGTAGCATACCGTGTTGACTTTGTTTCACCGAGTCCCTGTGATCGATCCCTGGAATTTTCTTGCTTTTACTACGATTGACCCGTACACTGCGGGTTCGCATCCTTGTTTTAAGCTTAAGTCTAGGGTTATAAATTTAAAGCTTGCACACACCGTTTGGAGCGAACAAGTTTTTGGCGCCGTTGCCGGGGACTTGGTCTAGACCGAGCCGGTACGGTTTGCTCTAGGGGCATTTGCCCCGTTTTGTCTAACCACTCTACTTGAGTGACTTTTGCAGGTTCTTTCTTAGGTATATGCGAAGAACCCGCGCTGGGAAGGAAATCGTCCCTTACGATCCCGAACCAGAAAAGACATACAAGCAACGCTTAAGAGAAGCGAAGATGGCCCAACAAGACGATCGCGATCTTGCGGCCCAATTGAAAGAGACGCAGGAGCTGCTACGTCTCAGCGAGGATGAACTCAGGCAAGAGAAAGAGGAGAATCGCACAAGGACTGCAGCAATCGAAGCTGAGATTGCTGCCATTCGGAACCAGATTCTACTTCGACCGATGCAGGATCCAGTAGTTGATCCTCGACCGAGGCAGATTCCAGTACCCGACGCCCCGGCCGATGTACTTCCACCTCGGATACCAGTCCGAGATGTTCTTCTTGCAGGAATCCCGCAAACCCTAGGTCAAAGGATGTACCCTAATCAACAACTGAGGCGTCCAGGAGTGAACCTAGGAGATCCAGCAGATCATGACTACGAACTTCGACCGCAAGTTCTAGCCATGATTCACCAATGCCAATTCGGAGGGCTAGAAAAGGAGTCGCCGCATCAACATCTTCAAAACTACGAGATCTTGATGGAAACCTTGCGACCTCCCAGAATTGAGAACAACAACTACAAGCTAAGACCCTTTCACTTTTCTTTAAAAGATAGAGCTCTTACATGGTATCAATCTCTTCCTCCAGGAAAAATTAGCACATGGGAGGAGATGACTACGGAATTCTTAACCAAATTCTTTCCACCCTCAAAGACCGCTGAAATGAGAGGAAAGATTAATGCTTTCATCATGAAGGACAAGGAGAGCTTGTCCAAATCTTGGGAGCGGTTCAAGGATATCCTTTTGGATTGCCCATATCATGGGATTCCAAAGATCGAGTTGTTGGAGATCTACTTCAAAGGGCTGGATGGAAGCACCCAGTTCAATCTCCAACTACTCTCCGCCGGTACCTTCATGGACATGGCGATTGATGAGGCTTGGGACTTCATTGAGAAGCAAGCCTTGCACATGGAGAAATATACCCACCAAGGAGCTGAAGGTGGAGTTAAAAGAGTCAACTTTCAAGAGACTCAACCCAACAACAATCACCTCACGTCTTTGAAGAACGACGTGAAGCAATTGAAGGAGCTCTTGATGGCTCAAACTAAGAAGGAAGAGCAAGGGCAATGGAACAACAACAACAATAACGGGTACCGTAACAATAACAACGGACCCCGAAACAACAACTACAACAACAACAATAGGGGATCCAATAGCAACAACTGGAGGGCGAATAACCAAAACCACGGTAACAACCATTCAAACTCCAACTCTAATGATTCCTCTAACCCTTTCCTCTCTTCTCCTTCTTCTTCTTCTACTCCATTGAAGAGCCAAGGGCAAGGATCAAGTCCGTCTCAGCCAGAAAAGAAGGACGCAGTTCTGGAGGCAATCTTGATCAAGCTTAGTGCTATGGATAATTCTATGACTTCATTTTCGAGGGCCCAAAAGTCCTTCGAACAACAACTTGCTAATAGGGCGAATGAAGCGCCAAGAGATCCAGGGAAGCTTCCAGCAAAGACGGAAACTAACCCTAAGGGCCAGTGCATGGCCATAACGACGAGGAGTGGACTCAAAACTGCAGATCCAGTACCTCGCTCGACGCAGACCACCTCGGTCCAGATCCAGTCGAAGAACACCTCGACCGAGATGCCAACCGAGGCGGAGCAACAGAAAGCAGGAGGAACGACAGAAACTTATGTTCCACCTCCTGCATATAAACCACCACTTCCATTCCCTCAGTCCAGAGCCAGAGCACATCTTGACAAGCACTTTGGTAAGTTTCTTGACTTGATGAATAAGCTACATATTAACATTCCCTTCCTTGATGCCATTCTAGGTATGCCCGCCTATGGAAAGTTCTTAAAAGAAATCTTATCAAGGAAGAGGAAGCTGGAGGATGTTGGTGAAGTTAGGATGACATCTAAATCTTCGGAGCTTATCAAGATTATGAAGGAAAAGATGCCACCTAAGTTGAGAGATCCCGGCTCATTTTGCATTCCCATTCAAGTTGGGGATGTCACTTGTGAAGCCCTTTGCGATCTAGGAGCCAGCGTGAGCATCATCCCGCTGGAGTTATGCACTAAGATCGGTCTTGGAGAGCCCAAACCGGTCAAGATTCGACTTTACATGGCGGATCGCTCCATTACCCATCCCGTGGGCATGTTGGAAGACGTTCCGGTCAAGTTGGGTAATTTCTACCTACCTATAGATTTTGTTGTACTTGACATTCCCGCAGATTATCCAGTACCTATTATTCTCGGGAGGCCATTTCTAGCAACTTCGGGTTGCAACGTGGATTGCAAGAACGCCAAGTTGAAATTCAACGTTGGTGGCGATGAGGTGGAATTCGCACTACTTGCAGCCATGAAAGGGGAGCAGCTAACTGACGATATCTTCAACATCTACGATGAAGAAGAATCAAGAGAATTGGTGAGCTCTATCCTTATTAACGATCCGCACGAAAGAGTTATAAGTTTCAGTTTAATGGAGGAAGGTATAGATGCTTCTTGTGATGCAGATATACGGAGCTTGAAGGCACTGGAAGAGGATCCAGGAGCCAAAACTGAGAAGCTGATCCAGGAGACGAAGATCTCCAGCCTCGGACCCAGTAGCAGTACCTCGACCGAGGCACCCTCTGGACAGAGCGAGGCGACCGAAGAACACCTCGGTCAACACCTATGCGCCTCGACCGAGGTCGACAGCGAGACGATTCTAACTGAGACTGCATCGAGTCCAGTTTCTGACACCACTCCACTGTAAAGAGGAAGTAAAGATCCCTCCCAGAAAGCACCCCCAGTTGTGGAGCTTAAACAACTCCCTAGTCACTTGAGGTATATCTTTCTTGGGCCGGATTCTACTTATCCCGTTATTGTTAGTGCTTCCCTTTCCGATTCTGAATTGTCTAAGTTAATGCATGTCCTGAGAAAGCATCGAAAAGCTATAGGTTACACCACGGATGATCTTATTGGCATTAAACCTTCTTTCTGCATGCATAGAATTCTAATGGAAGATAATCATAAGACTTCACGGGAACCTCAAAGACGGTTAAATCCGATCATGAAAGAGGTTGTGAAGAAGGAAGTTCTTAAGTTGTTGGATGCAGGTATTATCTATCCTATCTCGGACAGCAAGTGGGTTAGCCCGGTGCATGTCGTTCCGAAGAAAGGAGGGATGACCGTTGTGACGAATAAGAACAACGAGTTGATCCCAACAAGGACCGTCACGGGCTGGAGGGTTTGCATCGATTATAGGAAGCTGAACACGGCAACTCGGAAGGATCATTTTCCGCTTCCCTTCATTGATCAAATGCTCGAACGGTTGGCCCAACATTCACACTTTTGCTACGTGGACGACTATAGTGGATTCTTCCAGATTCCTATTCATCCGGATGATCAGGAGAAGACCACTTTCACCTGTCCTTGGGGGACGTTTGCCTATCGGAGGATGCCATTTGGGTTGTGCAATGCACCCGCTACCTTCCAGCGATGCATGATGGCTATCTTTTCCGAGTACATAGAGGAGATCATGAAGGTATTTATGGATGATTTTTCTGTATATGGTTCCTCTTTTGATGATTGCCTATCTAACCTTTCTCTAGTGCTTAAAAGATGTGAAGACACTAACCTTGTTTTGAATTGGGAGAAGTGTCATTTTATGGTTAACGAAGGAATTGTGCTAGGACACCTCGTTTCTAATCGAGGTATTGAAGTCGATCGAGCTAAGATCGAGACTATTGAGAAACTCCCTCCTCCTTGTTCTGTTAAAGGTGTGAGGAGTTTTCTCGGGCATGCAGGTTTCTACAGGAGATTCATCAAGGACTTCTCTAAGATTTCTAAACCTCTAACTAACCTCTTGAATAAAGATGTTGTTTTTGAGTTTTCGCAGGAGTGTCTTGATGCTTTTTACAGGATTAAGGAAGCGTTGATCTCCGCTCCCATTATCCAACCTCCTAATTGGACACTGCCCTTTGAGGTCATGTGTGACGCTAGTGATGTAGCCGTAGGAGCGGTGCTTGGACAGAAGAAAGATGGACGGACCACCGCCATTTATTATGCTAGCAAGACGCTAGATGAAGCACAACGCAACTACGCTACCACCGAGAAAGAGTTATTGGCGGTTGTATATGCTTTCGAGAAGTTTCGTTCCTATCTAGTAGGGGCGAAAGTCATTGTCTACACCGACCATGCAGCCATTCGTTACTTGTTGGCTAAGAAAGATGCAAAGCCGCGCCTTATTCGATGGATACTCTTGCTTCAAGAGTTTGACCTAGAGATCCGCGATAAGAAGGGATCCGAGAATTCAGTTGCGGATCACCTCAGCCGGCTACCGGAATCCTCCCACGAGACGGATAGCCCACCCATAGACGATTCATTCCCCGACGAGCACTTACACGTCTTGGAGCGTTTGATGGATCTACTTACTTCACCCCACGATGGAGGTGAAGTATGGGGTGAGGCAACCCAAGATATTGCTTTCTTTTCCGTTTCCGAGTCTAGCTTAGATAGTCTTTGTTTTTGCTTTGCTTTGCTTTGTTTTTGGCGTTCTGGACAGACAACAGGAAGGAGCACATCTGGAAGGACAGAAATTCGAGATTCTGAGAAGACAGAAGCACCTCGGTCACTGTAAGAGCACCTCGACCGAGTTGATTCCTGAGCAACCGAGGCGACTAGGGTTTCTGCAAAACCGCCTCGGTCCATACCACCTCGGGCCAGTCGAGACCATCTCGACCGAGGTGACAGCAGATTCAGTAACAGTATAAAAAGGGAAAAAAATTACTTTTCACATTTTTACCTATTTCGACCGCGGCGACAGATCCACTTCGCTCACTCTCGATTCTTGCTCGTTTTCGACGTTTTCTGCTTCCAAACCGAGATTGAAGGATAGAGGAGTCGATTGCAACAACGAATCTGCAAGAAAATCGAGTGCATCGGCCGGAACGAGGTAAAAACGACCGAAACCCTAACTCGCTCGTTTACTGCAATTTGGGCTTTGGTTGCCCTTGAATCTGTTGAGGAAAAGCTTAAGTACCCCTTAGGAAGCATCTGTAGTGATTTTTGGGGGAAAAGAACTGAATTTCAGAGAGTTGAAATCGCGACTGTCTTCGCCTCGGTCCAGTCGACCTGCACCTCGGTCGAGGTGATTCTTGGAGTTTGTCAGTCGACCGAGGTAGTCTGACAGTGCAGTTTGAAGATGAGTTCTGACAGATTGTTAGCCCTTAGAGATAGATCCTCTCCTTCCCCTTCTTCTTCCTCATCCCGACCTTCTATCCCGGTGATCCATGATAACAAGATTTATGACTTAGGATTAGGTAATCATTTAGATAGAATTTTCACTCATTTATGCACGTTTTGGCATTGGTTCATGACGTCTTCGCTCAATTCATGCACATTTCTAGAAAAGACGTCTACACTACCTTTTATCGGTTTTGTAGGTAATTCGAGGATCTATTAGACGTTAATTGATACATTTGAGGGCCAAGCCTCATGATGGTACACATCCAAAGCCTTGGAGGAGCATAATTGGAGCAACAAAGGACACAAAGACCACTATTGGTGCAAGCAATGGATCAACTCATGGCTAGACGATCATAGCATGTTTCTGTTGAAGAAAATCGATCTACACCCAGGAAAATCGGCCGATTTTTTCCTCTGGGTCGATTTTTAGGCCTTTGACAGCTTAAAGCCACGTGTCCCATGATCTCTTGTCCGTCCTTGCTCTTGGTGGAGAATATAAGTGGTCCCTCAGGTGGTTGCTGAGCATCTCCCCTCCTCCACACTCTCATTCACAGCTCATCAAATTTGGGGGGAAAGATTGGAGGAGAAGAAAAGCTCTCAAAGGTTGAAGGAAGAACAAGAACACCATTCTAAGAGTTTGGAGTGATTTTGAGTGATTTTGTAGTCTTGGATTGAAGAACTAATTGCAAGGATTGTTAAGAACGTTTTGAATCTTCATTTGAGAGTTTGTAAGTCTTGCTACAACTTGGATTTGGCTGAGATTTATTGATTTTACTTGTTTATCTTTCATTTTCCATCATGAACACCATGTATGCTTGTTTGATGATTTTGGATCTTGATATGCATATTGTTGGCTAGTTTGTTGTGATTCTGGAGTGATGGATTGATGGTTATGGCTAGGGTGATGATAGGATGGACTTATATGTTAGTTTAGGATGATTTGAATGCACGAAACCCATTCCAGGAAGAAAAATCGGGCTGTTCATCATGAAGATCGGCCGATTTTTACTAAGATCTACCCGATTTATTCTTCTGTTGCTTTCTAAATGATAAATCTGTATGATTGGGGTGTTAGGTTGTCAAATCCTAGTATTCATTAAGCCTAATTTAGCTTAGGATCACCTAATGCTATCAACCTAAGTGAGGGAAGAGATCTACCCGATGATTTCCGATCTTAGATACATAAGATGATGAATGCTAGGTAGTAGTGAGCCTCATAAGCCGCTATTGGATCGAATGTGCTAGGATTATTACTTGAGACTTCCCTATTCCGAGACTTACCCGGTAAGGAGAGGGTTACCCTTAAGTAGCATCTAGTTTGTGCGGAAATCCTTACTCTAACCCCTTGAGACCTACCCGGTAATAGGAGTTTGATGCGGGATTAGTGAAGTGAGAGACTTACCCGGTAATCGCTTCCATTAGTGAACATTCTTTCCCAAGCACCGCAGCTTGTCCTTAGAATCCTTAGAACCTGGAGTCAAATGCCATAACCGGAAATCTTGACCTCTAGAATCCATTTATCTCTCTTGATCATTATTCTTGTGCTTTGAGTTACTCGTTCGTTTGCTAGCTTGAGTTGTTAGTTGTTTATCACCTTGTTTGACTTGTGGTCTTGTTTGATTACCTCTAAAACCAACAAAAACATTGTGTTTTTCCATTTTCTTGTTTCTCATCTCGTCTTAGTCTAGATTCACACTATCTTTGATCATTGCTTGACTCGATTTCACCTTAGTCTTTGTGTCGACCTCGGAATACTTACCTTTCTACGAACGTCCCGTACACTGCGGGTTCGCTAGGTAGTTTAGGAGATTAGATTCGAGTTTATAAATGTAAAGCTTTTTGTGCTATTTCCTAGCGTAACAAGTTTTTGGCGCCGTTGCCGGGGACTAGGTCTAGATTGAGTCATTTCGTGATTGTTTATAGTGTAGATCTTTCTTGTTGCTTTTGATCTCTCTTTGGTGTGTGTCTTTACTTTTCAGGACATCGTCTCTCTCTTTAGGTGTATGCGAAGATCTCGTGGGAAGGATTTAGCTCCATTCGATCCCGAACCGGAGAAAACCCTTCGATCTAGATCCAAGAACATCCGAAAAGAGAAAGAGATGGCCGGAAGGAACCTCCAAGCTGAGTTGGATGAAGCCTTAGAGCAAATAAGGCTAAGAGATGAGCTCTTGGAGGAAGAAAGGAGACTTGCCAATGAGAGGCAAGAGGAAACTAGGAGGGAGATTGAGGAGATTAGGCAAGCCCTTGTTCAAGGAGAGCTTAATCGCCGACAACCTCCGCCTCCTCCACCACCGATGGAGCAACCGCAGCCGGCGGCTAATGTTAGGGTTGTGCCCATTGCCGTTGAAGAGCCACAAACTTTGGGTAGACGTATGGATCCGGCACAAAGAGCACACCGTCCGGGTGTGAACTTAGGAGATCCCGCAGCCCACAACTATGAGCTCCGCCCTCAAGTTCTACAAATGATCCGGCACAATCAATTTGGAGGGATGGAAGGAGAGTCTCCTCATCAACACTTGATGAATTATGAGATTTTGATGGAGACACTTAGACCGCCAAGATTGGAGAGCAACAACCATAAGCTAAGGGATTTCTCCTTCTCTCTTAAGGACAAGGCTTTGGCTTGGTATCAATCTATTCCACAAGGGCGAGTTGGTACTTGGGAGGAGATGACAACCGAGTTTTTGACTAAGTTCTTCCCACCTTCCAAGACTACCGAGTTAAGAGGGAAGATCAATGCCTTCGTCATGAAGGATAGAGAGAGCTTGTTCAAGTCTTGGGAGAGATTCAAGGACCTTCTCCTAGATTGTCCACACCATGGCATACCGAAAATTGAGCTATTGGAGATCTACTTCAAGGGACTTGATGAAGATAGCCAATTCAAACTTCAATCCCTTTCCGGTGGGACTTTCATGGAGAAGCATGTGGATGATGCTTGGGAGTTTGTAGAGAAGCAAGCTCTAGTAATTGAGAAATACTCCCATAGGAAGAGTGAGGGGAGAAAGGCGGGAGCATATGAGGTGAGTGAGGTCACCATGAGCAACTTCAAGCTCGACGCCATCAACAACGAGTTGAAGTCCTTGAGGGAGTTGTGTGCTACAACCTTGAAGAACCAAGCAACCCCTCAAGTGCTTCCACAAGCTAACTTGTCTTCCAAGGAGGAGGATGTGAATTACATGGGAAGGGGCAATTACAACAATTATCAAGGCCCAAGGAACTTCAACAACAACCGGCAATTCAACAATTACCGGCCCAACCACAACCATCCGGGGTTTTCTTACTCTAACCCGGATGGAGCCTTGAACCCTCCCGCTTCTACAAGCACAACTCCAACACCAAGAGCTTCACAAGAACCTCCACCCGGATTCAGTCAACCTCCAAAGGATAGAACCGAAATGATGTTTGAGCAATTGCTTGGAAGGTTGAGTGGTCTTGAGAGCACGGTGACTTCTATCTCAAAGGCTCAAAAGGTTTTGGAAGCACAAGTGTTCCAAAAGGCGGGTGAAGCACATAGAGATCCGGGAAAGCTTCCCGGAAGAACCGAAGAAAACCCAAGAGGCCAAGTGTTGGCTATTACAACAAGAAGTGGGTTAAGCATGAAGGATCCTTTGCCCAAGGAGAATGCTAAGGGGAAGCAAGTGGTGATAGAGGAAGAGACTTTGCAAGGAGATGGAGGCAAGAGCAAGGATGTAGAGCCAACCTATGTGGCACCGCCTCCATACAAGCCACCACTACCGTTCCCTCAATCACGAGCAAGAGCTCGCTTGGACAATCATTTTGGTAAGTTCCTTGAACTAATGTCTAAATTGCATATTAACATTCCGTTCATGGATGCCATTTTAGGGATGCCGGCATATGGCAAATTCTTGAAGGAAATACTCTCCAACAAAAGGAAGTTGGAGGAGTATGGTGAGATAAGGATGACTAAGAGATCATCGGAGTTGATTCAAACGATGAAGGAAGAGATGCCTCCTAAGCTAAGGGATCCGGGATCCTTTTGTGTGCCAATCGGAGTAGGAGAAGTGAAATATGACGCCCTATGTGATCTTGGGGCAAGTGTGAGCATCATTCCGCTTGCACTTTGCAACAAGGTTGGGCTAGGAGAGCCAAAGCCGGTCAAGATGACCCTTTACATGGCGGACCGCTCGATCACTCATCCGGTTGGAATCTTGGAGGACATTCCGGTGCAATTAGGGAAGTTCTATGTGCCCATAGACTTTGTTGTTTTGGACATCCCGGCGGACTATCCGGTTCCTATCATTTTGGGGAGACCTTTCCTAGCTACTTCCGGATGTCTAGTAGATTGCAAGAATGGGACTCTCTCCTTCAACATTGGAGAAGAGAACATCAAGTTCAAACTGTCCACAATGATGAAAGGGCCAACTCTTGATGAGGATGTGTTCAACATAGTTGAAGAGGAAGAGTCTAGAGAGATTGTGAGCTCAATCTTGCTCAAGGATCCACTTGAGAGGGTTCTTAGCTCAAGCTTGATGGAGGAAGGAGTTGAGGAGAGTAGCAATGAAGTGATCAAGGCCTTGAATGCATTGGACGAGCAACCAAGTGTTGGGTTTGAAGTGCTAGAAGGAAGGGAAAACTGCCAGAAAAATCGACCTGCCTGGCAAAAATCGGCCGATTTTTGTACTTGTGCTGAAATTTCAGCCAGTTTTGCCAAAACAGAAACTCAGATCGACCCCCCTTCAGAAAAATCGACCGATTTTTCTTCCTGGGTCGATTTTCCTGAGTCTTTTCAGCATCAACCACTTGAGTTTGAGCAATCATCAAGGGACTTCAAGGAGGCTTCCATGGCTTTGCAATCATCTCAACCTACATTATATGGATCGTCTCCAACCGAAAAAGGTCCTCCTCAACTTGATCTTAAACCTCTTCCTTCTCATTTAAAGTATGCTTTCCTTGGTTCAAATTCAACTTATCCGGTGATTGTGAATGCATCTTTGAATGATGATGAGCTTGATAGATTGTTGAATGAATTAAAACTGCATAGAAAGGCTATAGGATACACCATTGATGATCTTGTTGGCATCAAACCATCTTTGTGCATGCATAGGATAATGATGGAAGATAATCATAAACCCTCTATTGAACATCAAAGAAGACTAAATCCTATAATGAAAGAGGTAGTTAAGAAGGAGATCATAAAGTTGCTAGATGCGGGAATTATCTACCCTATCTCGGATAGTAAGTGGGTTAGTCCCGTTCATGTAGTACCTAAGAAGGGTGGGATGACCGTAGTAACTAATGAGAACAACGAACTAATCCCCACTAGAACGGTTACGGGATGGAGGATGTGTATTGATTATAGAAAGCTTAACATGGCCTCTAGGAAAGATCACTTCCCTCTCCCCTTCATTGACCAAATGCTAGAGAGATTAGCTCAACATTCCCATTTTTGTTACTTAGATGGCTATAGTGGATTCTTCCAAATCCCTATCCACCCCGATGACCAAGAGAAAACAACCTTTACATGTCCATGGGGTACTTTTGCATATAGGAGGATGCCATTTGGGTTGTGTAATGCACCCGCCACCTTCCAAAGGTGTATGATGGCTATCTTTTCGGAATACATAGAAAATATCATGGAAGTATTCATGGATGATTTCTCTGTTTATGGTTCTTCTTTTGATGATTGCTTGGCTAACTTGTCCTTAGTATTACAAAGATGTGAGGAGACAAATCTTGTCTTGAATTGGGAAAAATGCCACTTCATGGTAAGTGAAGGTATTGTGTTAGGACACTTGGTGTCTAACCGTGGCATTGAGGTTGATAGAGCGAAAATTGAAACGATAGAGAAGTTGCCACCACCTACCTCGGTGAAAGGGGTAAGGAGTTTCCTAGGGCATGCCGGTTTTTACCGGAGGTTCATTCAAGATTTCTCTAAAATTTCTAAGCCTCTCACTAACCTACTAATGAAGGATGTTGATTTTGTCTTTTCCAAAGATTGTCTTGAAGCTTTTTATAGGTTGAAGAACGCTTTGATCTCCGCACCTATCATGCAACCTCCGGATTGGAGTTTACCGTTTGAGATCATGTGTGATGCAAGCGATGTAGCCGTTGGGGCTGTCTTGGGGCAAAGGAAAGATGGGCGCACTCATGCCATTTATTATGCTAGCAAGACGCTAGATGATGCCCAACTCAACTATGCCACAACCGAGAAAGAGTTGCTAGCGGTAGTGTATGCCTTTGAGAAGTTTCGGTCATACCTTGTTGGAGCAAAGGTCATAGTCTATACGGATCATGCTGCGATCCGTTATCTCCTTACAAAGAAGGATGCCAAACCTAGGTTGATTCGGTGGATCCTTCTTCTTCAAGAGTTTGATTTGGAAATCCGGGACAAGAAGGGATCTGAGAACTCCGTGGCGGATCACCTTAGTAGACTACCTCCCTTAGAGATTGAGAGAGATGACATTCCGATTGATGACTCATTCCGGGATGAGCAATTGCAAATGGTGGAGGAGTGCTTGTTCCAAGTGTCTAGAGGAAGTGAGCCATGGTATGCCGACATTGTGAACTATTTGGTGTGTGAAGAAGTGCCTCCCGGTTTGACATATGCCCAAAGGAAGAAGTTCTTCAAAGATGTGAGGCACTACTATTGGAGTGAGCCACTTTTGTTCAAAAGAGGGCCGGATGGAATGTTTAGAAGATGCATACCGGAGGATGAGGTAGAGAGTGTGATCCGGCATTGCCATTCCTTGCCATGTGGAGGGCATGCTAGTGCACACAAGACGTGTGCTAAGGTGTTGCAATCGGGCTTCTTTTGGCCAAGTTTGTTCAAGGATGTGCAAGGCTTTGTGGTAGCTTGTGATGCTTGCCAAAGGACGGGCAACATCTCAAGGAGGAATGAGATGCCCTTGAACAACATCCAAGAGGTAGAAATATTTGATGTATGGGGTGTGGACTTCATGGGGCCATTCCCTTCTTCATGTGGCAACCTTTACATCCTATTGGCGGTTGACTATGTTTCGAGATGGGTGGAGGCAATCGCCTCTCCTACAAATGACGCCAAGGTTGTGGTGCGGTTCTTCAACCGAGTGATCTTTCCTAGGTTTGGAACACCAAGGGTGATCATAAGTGATGGAGGAAAGCATTTCACCAATAGGAACTTTGGAGCACTTTTGGCTAAGTATGGGGTGACCCATAAGGTGGCAACACCTTACCATCCCCAAACTAGTGGCCAAGTGGAGATCTCCAACCGGGAGATCAAGGCCATTCTTGAGAAGACGGTATCAAGGACGAGAAAGGATTGGGCTATGAAGCTCGATGATGCCTTGTGGGCATATAGGACCGCTTTCAAGACACCAATTGGCACCACTCCTTACAAGTTGGTCTATGGCAAGTCTTGCCACCTTCCGGTAGAGATGGAGCATAGAGCATATTGGGCTATAAGGTGGTTAAACTTTGACCTCAAAGAAGCCGGTGAGAAGCGTTTGCTTGATATAAATGCTCTTGAAGAGATCCGGTTGGATGCTTACGAGAATGCTCGGATCTACAAGGAGCGAACCAAGCGATGGCATGACAAGAGGATCATCCCGAAAGAGTTGATTGAAGGAGACCTTGTCCTTCTCTTCAACTCAAGGCTGCGGCTCTTCCCCGGAAAGCTCAAATCAAGATGGACCGGGCCATATGTGGTGAAGAAGATCTTTCCTCATGGAGCGGTAGAGATAGGAGGAGATCATTGTGGTGATTTCAAAGTGAATGGGCATAGATTGAAGAAGTACATCCCGGAAGCCCCGGTGGAAGTGATTGCCCCACTTCACCTTGATTGAAACGCTCCTGAATTTGGTCAAGCTAATGACCTTAAAGAAGCGCTTAATGGGAGGCAACCCATTGGTACATATTTTTCCCTTTCTTTTTCTTGCTTTTGTTTAATCTCACTCTTGGTGTGCTTTGTTTTTCCTTTGTGTTTTTAGGTGCTAGATCTTGTTGATTGTCATGAGTTATGAGATGTTGGAGGTCATGTGGAAGCCTCATGGAGCTATTGAAGGTGCAAGATCCGAGCACATGGACAAGGAAGAAAGCACCCAGGAAAATCGGACCGTTCATCACAAAAATCGTCCGATTTTCTGGGCAACTAGTCCGATTTTTCCTCTGTAAAGGAAAGTGATGATCCCCAATCAAGTATGGGTGGAGCGGACGCGGAACTTGGACGGCTTGCGGTGCCAAGCGCGGGTCCCGACATCATAATGAACATCAAGAGCTCTCTACCATCCTTGATCGATCATCCACCATCATCATCCAATGTGAACCGAAATACCAAAGCATCACCAATTTTACATTGTGAGGACTCTCTTTCACTTCTTTATCTAGTTTTCACATTGGGGACAATGTGTTTCTAAGTATGGGGTGAGGTTTTCATGATCACTTGCATGATTAGCATCTAGGATAGTTCAATTCCTGTCACATGTTTCATTATGTCTTGCATTGTACATACACATTTCGAAAAATTCAAAAAAAAATCAGAAAATTTTAAAATTTTTGTGCTTTCTAGGCTTGGATATGACCCTAATGATGAATCTTGTCTTGTGAATTGGCTATGGATGGCCTCATGTGTTGAATAGATGATGCATATGTGGACTTGAAATACTTATCTTGAATCCCATGAATGATTTGTGATCATGAATGTTTGCCTTGATTGAATTGAGTATTGAAAGTCGAAATTGCATGCTAGTTCTTGCACATCAATTAGGAGTGATTGAGGCAACTCATCTTTCTCTACTTCTCATCTTGATCATGTTGTTTGAGCACCTCAATTGATGAAAAATTTAACCTCTTTTGACCCATCCGGGAATAGGAGCATGATAGTGTGTTGATGTGTGTGAAAAGCAAGTGTGGGGTGAAGTTGTTGATGAAAGAATGTCATGAATGAAGTGCTGAAATTGTTGTGAAAGTGTAGACAAAAAAAATATAGGTTTGGGGACGTTAGTTTAAATGACAAGTAACTCGGTACACTTCACATAATCGGGTGTTGGTGCCTTGCCAAAGTCAAATAAACCAATAGTCCTAACGAGCTTTGGTATGTGTGCCCGGTGTGGATGCATCTCGAAAAATAGAAAAAGCCCGAGAATGGCTAATCACCAAGGTTTCGGCTTTTGTACACCAATGCCATTGTCTCAAAAATAAAAGAAAGAAAAGAAAATGAAGAAAAATATACACTTGAGGGAAGTTGATAAGAAAATTTGAAGTTGTGGTTGTTTAGTTCCTCTCCCGGATTAGCATCACATAGCCTAGAAAATTCCCGCCTAATCACAACGTTTCTTGGCCTTCTATTTCACAAGTCCTTATGACCTACTTGCATGCGTGTAAGACTAAGTGATTTAGATTGGATATGCTCATGATCATCTTGACTTCTTCATCTTTACACTTCATTGCATGCTATCAAGTTAAGTGTAATAGTCTTTCCATGCTTTCATTTATTTGATACATGATTGCTTGTCCATTGCCATGAAACATGACTATGAAGGTGATCCAAAATTAGAAGCACAAACCCAAAAAGATTTTGCCATTTTTCTGCATACATAAATCATGTCATCTCTTAGTCTATAGTTGGGAATTTGCTCGGGGACGAGCAAACCTTAAGTATGGGGTATTTTTGATAACAAGATTTATGACTTAGGATTAGGTAATCATTTAGATAGAATTTTCACTCATTTATGCACGTTTTGGCATTGGTTCATGACGTCTTCGCTCAATTCATGCACATTTCTAGAAAAGACGTCTACACTACCTTTTATCGGTTTTGTAGGTAATTCGAGGATCTATTAGACGTTAATTGATACATTTGAGGGCCAAGCCTCATGATGGTACACATCCAAAGCCTTGGAGGAGCATAATTGGAGCAACAAAGGACACAAAGACCACTATTGGTGCAAGCAATGGATCAACTCATGGCTAGACGATCATAGCATGTTTCTGTTGAAGAAAATCGACCTACACCCAGGAAAATCGGCCGATTTTTTCCTCTGGGTCGATTTTTAGGCCTTTGACAGCTTAAAGCCACGTGTCCCATGATCTCTTGTCCGTCCTTGCTCTTGGTGGAGAATATAAGTGGTCCCTCAGGTGGTTGCTGAGCATCTCCCCTCCTCCACACTCTCATTCACAGCTCATCAAATTTGGGGGGAAAGATTGGAGGAGAAGAAAAGCTCTCAAAGGTTGAAGGAAGAACAAGAACACCATTCTAAGAGTTTGGAGTGATTTTGAGTGATTTTGTAGTCTTGGATTGAAGAACTAATTGCAAGGATTGTTAAGAACGTTTTGAATCTTCATTTGAGAGTTTGTAAGTCTTGCTACAACTTGGATTTGGCTGAGATTTATTGATTTTACTTGTTTATCTTTCATTTTCCATCATGAACACCATGTATGCTTGTTTGATGATTTTGGATCTTGATATGCATATTGTTGGCTAGTTTGTTGTGATTCTGGAGTGATGGATTGATGGTTATGGCTAGGGTGATGATAGGATGGACTTATATGTTAGTTTAGGATGATTTGAATGCACGAAACCCATTCCAGGAAGAAAAATCGGGCTGTTCATCATGAAGATCGGCCGATTTTTACTAAGATCTACCCGATTTATTCTTCTGTTGCTTTCTAAATGATAAATCTGTATGATTGGGGTGTTAGGTTGTCAAATCCTAGTATTCATTAAGCCTAATTTAGCTTAGGATCACCTAATGCTATCAACCTAAGTGAGGGAAGAGATCTACCCGATGATTTCCGATCTTAGATACATAAGATGATGAATGCTAGGTAGTAGTGAGCCTCATAAGCCGCTATTGGATCGAGTGTGCTAGGATTATTACTTGAGATTCCCCTATTCCGAGACTTACCCGGTAAGGAGAGGTTTGCCCCTTAAGTAGTGTCCGGTTTGTGTAGAATTCCCAACTTTACCTCCTTGAGACCTACCCGGTAATAGGAGTTTGATGCGGGATTAGTGAAGTGAGAGACCTACCCGGTAATTGCTTCCATTAGTGAAACACTTTTTTCTCCAACACCGCAACTTGTCCTTAGAATCCTTAGAACCTTGAGTCCAATGCCATAACCGGAAATCTTGACCTCTAGAATCTACTTTTCTCTCTTGATCATATACTTGTGCTTTGTGTTACTTGTTTCTTTGCTAGCTTGAGTTGTTAGTTGTTTTATTATCTTGCTTGACTTGTGATCTTTGTTTGATCACCATAAAAACCAACAAAACATTGAGTTTTCCATTTTCTTGTTTCTCATCTTATCTTAGTCTAGATTCACACTATCTTTGATCATTGCTTGACTCGATTTCACCTTAGTCTTTGTGTCGACCTCGGAATACTTACCTTTCTACAAACGTCCCGTACACTGCGGGTTCGCTAGGTAGTTTAGGAGATTAGATTCGAGTTTATAAATGTAAAGCTTTTTGTGCTATTTCCTAGCGTAACAATCCACGAGAGACACCAGGTAGATTATGATCGTATTGCTAGTCGTCTAGTTATCGCTCCTAGATTTATGGACATTTCTGCCTTTGATTGTCTCCACGTAGATGGAGAGCTTAGGAGGATGATCACCACCGTCGGGCTGGATCAGTTTACTGAGATCCGAGCCCCAGCCTACCTTGAGCCGACCCTCGAGTTTGTCAGCTCCTTCACTTACCTACCCACAGAGAGGGCTGTGAAGTACTGGTTGATGAACCGGAACTACCTAGTACCTCTTGAACACTGAAGAGACATTTTTGGCTTCCCTGCCCCCATTGTTGTAGACTTCCCGACCCGAGCTGTAGCTAGAGAGTTCTGGGGTCAGATCGCCCACGTTACGAGGCATGCAGATAGGTGGCGCCCTGGTGATTCCAGGGCGAAGCTTATCTATCATCTAGCCTTTCGATTGGTACACCGGATCTTCAGCGAGACGCTTCTGGCGCGTACTAAGACGCCCCAGAAGGTCCGACAGGGGGAGCTCTTCTCTTTATACTGCATGGTCACAGGTGGATACCCTGACTGTGGATTGATGCTGGCAGAGGATCTGCACAGGATCAAGGCCAAAGGGAAGGGAGATATATGCTGCGGAGGGATAGTGACCCATATCGCTAGGTATCAGGATATGGATCTGAGTAGGTGTACCATGGTGGCGGCTGCCAAGCCGCTCGGACTTCAGGAGATGATTACTCGGAGGATTCTGGTTCCCCGAGGACTGACTACACCCTACGTCGCTATGCCATGGGAGCTGACTGCACCTCAGGGCATCAGATGGTCTGCACAGTTCTCTGTCTTTGATCCACATTTCTGGCAGACCGCTTGGGGTCCACTTATGGAGGATTACAGAGAGGGAGCAGCTGCCCCTACTGAGGCTGAGGAGGAGGCTGAGGATGAGGACGACGATGATGATGAGACAGTAGACGAGAGAGGAGGTGGCGTCCCGATGGACACAGGTACAGATACAGCTGGGACGAGCGCGCCACCTATTATTGATTTGGATGATGATGAGGAGGACACTGAGCCGGCGCCAGCTGAGACTTCTCCAGTCAGACCTGCTAGACGCAGGAGGCGTGGAGTGAGAGATAGAGCTGCACACCGACGGATCGATGACCTGACGGATCAGGTTATCGACTCATATGCTGCACTTTCGCTGGATATCCGCGAGATGCAGGAGCGGCAGCATCATCAGCATATGATGGCTCAGCTACAGTTTGAGCGTATCATGGGCCATCCCTATGACCCGACTCAGTACCCCTACATACCACCACCACCACCGGATCGAGACTACTGAGGAGCTGCAGGATTTTATTATTATATCTTTTTTATGCAGTTCGGCTTTTATTCGGTGAGTTCTCTTGTTTAGACTTTTATTATACCCACTGGGACAGTGTGTCTCAAGTATGGAGTGTTTGTTATTTGACTATTTGACTACGTGATGTATTCGACTACTTTTGATGTATTTATCGGATATTTTCATATTTATGCTTCATTTGCCTTTATATGATTATCTGATATTGCATGCATACCTACAGGTTATTTGATTGAAAAAAAAAACGTCGAAACTAAAAAAAATGGTTTTTAAAAAAATTTTTTTGACCTCAACCGGGGAGATTCTGGCCGAACGAGGTGATTCACCTCGGTTGACCTAAGAACACCTCGACCGAGGTGGGTTAACTGAGAGTTTTCGAAAACGATTTTGTGTTACTTATCTTGATATGATCTCAGTGAAGATCTTGTTTACCTACTGGTTTTAAATTCTTTATGTGTTTAAAAGGTTTTATGATATGTTTAAGTTGCTAAATGCTTTGTTTAAAATTATTAGCATGTTTAATACTTTGTTTTTATCCAAATTATGTTGAATTTGAAGGTTGACACCGCAGGTTAAGTTCTCTCACTTTCTTCTTGGAAAGACCAAGGCAATTCATTCTCTTCTTCTTCTTCTTCTTGATCATGCTTAGCCCCTCATATACATTTTGCCTCCCTTTACCTATCCGGGAATTTGGAAGCAAGAGAAGTGGTGAAAGCAAGTTAAAAGTTGAGAAGTGGGCTGGAAGTGAAAGTGTTAGAAAGCAATAATAGGTTTGGGGAAGTCAATCATGAAGATGAGTAACTCGGCACCATTCACATAGCCGGGTGTTTGTGTCTTGCCAAAGTCGGATTGAGCGATATTCCTATCGGGTCATGGTATGTGCATCAAGGGTTTGATGCATCTCGAGAAATTGATGATTGCAGATTTCCTAGGCTTCGGTTATTGTGCACCTCTGTCCATGCATCCCAAAAAGTAAAGTAAAAGAGAAAAAGTGTGAAATAAGCAAAGCTTATTGGTGGAAGGTGTTGCAAGTCAAAGTGAAAGTGAAGTTCATCCTTTTCCCGGATTCTAGCACCACATTACCTTACATACATCCCTACCCTACACGTTTCTTGACTTTTCTTTTGGGAAACCCTTGAGACCTTGAGCTTGTTGATTGACTTAGCGGTTTAAACTGGATTATACATGATTAATTTCGATGATTATGATTTATTATGCATTCTATGATTTTGTTCAAAGATGAACAACTTTCCTATATTTATAAAATGTTTTGAGCATATTGAGTTTTTAAATTCCAGGAAGTATTCTCTTAGAGTGATCTATGATAGTTGCACACCATAAAATGTTTTTGAAAAACTTTTTCATTGATTTTCTTGACTTATAATCCATTCTATCTTATCTTTTATATGAGGAACTTGCTTGGGGACAAGCAAGGGCTAAGTATGGGGTATTTTGATATCATGAATTATAGTCTATATTTTGGGGTTTGTTTGGACGTTTTATCTTTCATAATCTGCATGTTTGTATGTGCATTATGTGATTTTACTACCATTTCATCTACCTTTGCGAGAATCGAGGTCTACACCTAGTTTTGTTGTAATTGCAGGTAATTTGGTACGTTTTGCATCAAAAAGGAGCAAAAGGAGTCATGAGTCATTTGGAGCTACACCCAGGGAGCATAGCCATGGATTAAAGATTTACTTTGGACCAGTTTTGAGAGATTTCACATTCAGTTATGACTCACCTCGGTTGACCATAGATTCACCTCGACCGAGGTGATCCAGAGAAGTCGACTCGACCGAGGCGAACACCTGGGACGCGGCGAGAATATTTTATTCTTGGCTGAGATCTTTTAAATTTGGAAAGTGATCTTATATTTTTGAGCTTGGCTCCTGGAAGGAAGGAGATATGCAGAATATATATTTTACCTATATTTATGGGAGAATATCTTTCCAAGATTTATTATCTTTGGAGGGTTATTTTCCTATAAAAAGGATTGAATTTTCCACAAATCCGGACATCCGCATACAGCCCGCTTACACCGGAAATCACGCAGCAGCAGCATACTCCAATTTGGGAGAGAGTTAAAGAACCTTTTTGAAGGTTGAAGGAAGATTGAAGTCCATAGCTTTATAGCTTTATTGAAGGGTTTTGTAAGATTGTCTTCAATTCCCTCAATTGTTGTCTTGTCTTTTTGGATTGCTATCCAAGGAACGCTTTGTTGTGATATTTGATTCAGTTATTGAAGTCTTTTCATTAAATTCTTCTTTGTTCAAATATTCACTTTCTTCCCTTACATTTAATACTTTCATTATGATGATGAGTGGCTAATTTCCTTGTGTGATTCTAGGGTGATTGGCTGAAGGTTGTGGGAAAAAACAATGATAGAATAGTCTTAGATTCCAGTAGGATCCTGAAAGCTCGAGTCTTTAACCTTAACCCTAAGCATCTCGTTCAGTCGATGAACATTTCGGCCGAGGTGGAAACTGGCTGACCGAGGTGACTTATCCGACCTTAAACTGAGAGTTAAGTGTTAGAGTTTGCCAAATCCTATTCTTATTACACCTTTCTGGTTCAAAGCAAGCTTAGGATGAGACTTACCCGGTAATTCCTTAGTTTGTGTACCAACGATCATAAGTGTAGGTAATAAAGGTTTATCCTTTATTGGGGTTTGAGTGTGCTTCCATCCCATCTTTGTGAGTTAGCCTGAGACTTACCCGGTAAAGGTTGATTCTATTCCCTTAGATGGTGTGTTAGTTTGAGGTTATAGTTCTTTATCTTAATTCCTTGAGACTTACCCGGTAATAGGAGTTACGGTTTAGGATTAGTAAGTAGTGAGACTTACCCGGTGATCTACTCCACTTTAGTAACACCTTCCCCTTGCAAAAATCTCAGCTTTGTCCGCTTATCTATTGATCTTGAGTTGGAACCACAACTAGATGCCTTAATCCCTAGAATTGCATGTTTGCTTTATTGACTTCTTATTCATCTTTGATTGTGTTAATCGCTCTTGTGGTTAGAACTAACGTAGCATACCGTGTTGACTTTGTTTCACCGAGTCCCTGTGATCGACCCCTGGAATTTTCTTGCTTTTACTACGATTGACCCGTACACTGCGGGTTCGCATCCTTGTTTTAAGCTTAAGTCTAGGGTTATAAATTTAAAGCTTTCACACACCGTTTGGAGCGAACACCGCCCATACAGTGCCTCATACGGGGCCATCCGAATCGATGCATACCAGCTGTTGTTGTACGAAAACTCTACTAATGGGAGGTGATCTGAACACACCGGTCCTTAATCCAACACACAGGCTCACAACATATCATCCAAAGTCTGAATGGTCCTCTTTGATTAACCATCGGTCTGAGGATGAAACACAATTGTAAAATGCAAACTAGTTCCCAAGGCAGTTTGTATTTGCTTCCAATATCTCAAGGTAATTCGCCCATCTCGATATGAGACAATCGTCCTTGGTACACCATGGAGTCTCGTGTTAGCATGAAATATTGTGATATTTTAGGCACGTTTTCTAAGTGTATTTCATCCATTTTGATAGTCATTGATTAAGCATTGATTCAATTGTGAGCTAGTTTGTCTATAATGTCGATATAGAGATCTACACAAGCTTTATGTTGATTGTAGGCAATTAAGAGTTATTTCCGAATGGAATAGAGCAAGGATGGAGTTTTATTGAGCATGTCCATGAATAGAGGACATTCCTAGGAGCTAAGGATGTGCTAACTTGAAGAATAGCACGAGGAAAGGAAGAATCACGTTCTAGCCCTAAACCACGTGTTCGCCCCTAAACGTGCGTGCAAATAAGCTTTAATTATAAAACTAGAATCAAGCAAGCGAACCCGCAGTGTACGGATCGATATAGTTAAGCAAGAATTCCAGAGTATCGAACACAGGGATTTGGGTGGGAACAAATTCAATTGCAGATCGTCAAGCGAGTAAATATGAGAGTTTTTGCAAATATTGGGAAAACAACAATCCTAAAGATCCAAGTATCCAGCTGTGGCAATCGATTCAAGATTTACTATTGATATAAAGACAGAGTTGAGATATGCAAAGGTATGCTAATGTAAGGTAATCGTACGGCGAAGTTCCAAAAACCTTATATGACTCACCTACAAGACACTCTCTATACAGGTTGTTGAGGCTTCAATATAGAAAGATTCTAAAAGCGAGAATTAATGTCAAATACTCAAACTTGTAATCCAAGGATCAAGACTAACTTAACCGATTAAGGTTGTGATACTCACAATCGAGGTAGAGGTTGTTGAGGCTTCACTACCACCTAGAAAAGGAAAGCCAGGACTAAGTTAAAGCTAATCTTTAACTTTGGATTAAAGTAAAAGCATGTTCGTAAACTTAAGGGAAATTACGGGTGGATCTTGAGATTCCACGGTCGTGGAACTCAAGAACAAACCGTGATTTAGGGTTCGTCGACGATTCTCTCTAACTCTCAGCGTCTAATCCGTTTACGATCGATCTATCATCATCTAAGCCACAACTATCAACCCTTCACTTTAGAATTGTTAAGGGTTTTTAGCCAATAACAGTCATATTGATATTAAATTCAAGAATTAAAAGATTGAAAGATGAAAACATCCGAAAACTTTCAATAAACTTCAAACCAATCTCAAAGTCACAATCAAGAACAAATATCGTCACAAGATTCGGAATAGAGCAAACAAACACAATCGTAGATAAGAAGGAAGAACGGGATGTCAATCCGTCTTCTAAATCAAACCTAAACAAGAAGAGGAATCTTTTTGTGAACAACCTTCCGAATCTTTGATCTTCCGTTAATCCGGAAAACTCAACAGCAATCTCCACCAAAAGCGCGAAATTAGGTTAACTCCAAGGATGAGCGCAAATTACGTCTTTTTCAAGAATCGCCAAAACCTCCAAGTCGCGGCGTAGGCGAAAGTGGGAAACGAGGTCACAAAGTGCGTCTAAGCGAAGGTGTAAACCAAGGTCTAAAGCGAGGTGACGGAATCACTCTTCGTCCGTCTTTTTATAGGGCAAGATAAAATATCGGCCCGGCCCAATCTTCTAAAAGATCGTGGCTTAAAGTGTGGCGAAAAAGATCGCCTAGATCACGGTCGTGGAAGGTTCCACGACCGTAATTTAGAGCGTCGAAATCAACACGGTTTGAACCATGGATTCCACGACCGTAAAAGCTTCTGGAATGAACCACGCTTCTCCTGCAGGGTTCCACGGTCGTGGAACTGAACGTGGTTTGTAGTACGGCCGTATTTTAGAGCGTGGTTTAGGGCAAGAACGTGATTCTTCCTTAGCCTCGTGCATTCCTGAAGTTGACATCCATTTTGCTCCTAAGAATGCCCTCAATCCATGGACATACTCAATCAACTCATCTTTGTTCGATTCCGTTCGGAAATGGCTCTCAATCACCTATAATCAACATAAAGCTAGTGTAGACATCTATATCGACAATATAGGCAAACTAGCTCACAAATGCAACAATGCTCAATCAAAGACTGTCAATATGAATCAAATACACTTAGAAAACGTGCCTAGAATATCACAATATTTCATGCTAACACCACGCTCTAAAATACGGCCGTACTACATTCCACGATCAAGTCCACGGCCGTGGAACCTTGGCAAGGGAAGCGTGATTCATTCCAGTAACTTCTACGGCCGTGGAAGACTTGTGTCAAACCGTGACACTTTCCACGCTCTAAATTACGGTCGTGGAACACTTCCACGACCGTGATCTTGGCGATCTTTTTCGCCACACTTTAAGCCACGATCTTTTACAAGATTGGGCCGGGCCGATACTTTATCTTACACTATAAAAGGACGGACGAAGAAAGATTCCGTCACCTTTGCTTACGCTTAGACGCATTTCCCGCTTACACTTGGAATTGCCCTAATTCCACATCTTGCGGAGATTGTGATTGAGGATTTTTAGCGCTTTGCTATTGAGATTTCCGGATTGACGGAAGATGGAAGATTTTGAAGATTATTCCCAAGAAGGTTACGTTTTATCTTTAGGTTTGATTTAGAAGACGGATTGACACCCCGTTCTTTGTTCTTATCTAAGATTGTGATTGTTTGCATTATTCCAAATCTATTGACGTTATTGTTCTTGATTCGTGGATTTGAGATTGACTTGAAAGTTATTGAAGGTTTTCGGAAGTTTTCATCTTTCATTCTTTTAATCCTTGAATTTGATATCAATATGTCTATTGTTGGCTAAAACCCTTTAGCAATTCTAAGGTGAAGGGTTGATAATTGTGGCTTGGATGATGATAGATCGATCGTAAATAGATGGGACCCTGAGAGTTAGAGAGAATCGCCGACGAACCCTAAATCACGGTCTGTTCTTGAGTCCACGACCGTGGAACCTCAAGATCCAACCGTGATTCCCCTTAAGTTTACGAACTTGCTTTTACTTTAATCCAAAGTTAAAGATTTGCTTTAACTTAGTCTTGGCTTGCCTTTTCTAGGTGGTAGTGAAGCCTCAACAACCTCTACCTCGATTGTGTGTGTCACAACCTTAATCGGTTAAGTTAGTCTTGATCCTTGGATTACAAGTTTGGGTATTTGACATTATATCCTACCTTTAGAACCTTTCTATACTGAAGCCTCAACAACCTTTATAGAGAGTGTCTTTTAGGTGGGTTATATAAGGTTTTTGGAACTTCACCGTACGATTACCTTACATTCGCATACCTTTGCATACCTCAACTTTGTCCTTATATCTTTAGTATATCGTGAAACGATTTCCACGGCTGGATACTTGGATCTTTAGGATTGCTGTTTTCCCAATATTTGAAAAGCTTCTTACATTTACTCGCTTGATAATCTATACTTGAATTTGTTCCCCCCAAATCCCTGTGTTCGATACTTTGGAATTCTTGCTTAACTATATCGATCCGTACACTGCGGGTTCGCTTGCTTGATTCTAGTTTTAAATTAAAGCTTATTTGCACGCACGCTAAGTGGCAAACAAGTTTTTGGCGCCGTTGCTGGGGATTGGATCTAGGCCGAATTCGGTTATCGGTTGTCAAGTTTGGGAGCTTCTCCCTTGTTATTTGATATCTTTTTGAGTGCATGCCCAGGTCTAGGAACACCGAGGACCTCTTACCTCTTGATCAAGAGCTTGAGAGGACTTTAAGGCAAAAGCGTAAGGAAAAGAAGATGGCTGAAGAAAACAAACGTGATCTTCAATCGGAGTTAGCGGAGAAAGAAGCTCAACTCCAATAGAGTGAGAAGACACGTAGGGAAGAAACGGATCGTCATCAAATGAAAGTTGACGATCTAACGGACATGATGTTCCAAATGAGGTTGGAGATAAACAACCTTAAGGAGAAAAAGAAAAGGAGGAGATCGGGAAGATTGGTTAGAGCTAACTCATCCAATGAGGATAGCGACTCCTCCATGCCACCGCTAGAAGAAATTGATCCCGCGATCAATGTGAATGCATTCCATCCACGGGCAGCTGCAAATCGCCGTGTTCCACCTAGAAATGCAAGGATCGAACGTGTGGATGAGGAGCCAAGAACTCTTGGCCAAAGGATGGATCCAACGCAGCAACCACGCCGTTTAGGTGTGAACTTTGATGCTGATGATGTGCAAGGGTTTAGCTTCAACCCACAAGTTATTACTCTTGTTCGCCAAAACCAATTTGGCGGGACAAGCACTGAATCTCCACACCAACACTTACAAAACTTTGAGTGTATGATGGACACAATGAGACCGAAGAATGCTACTACCAACAACTATAAGCTCAAGCCTTTCTTCTTCTCCTTGAAGGGGAAAGCATTGTCTTGGTACCAAGCTCTTCCTCGTGGGAAACTTGACACGTGGGAAGACCTTTCCGCGGAGTTCCTCACTAAGTTCTTTCCGCCATCCAAAACGGCGGAACTTAGAGGTAAGATTAATGCATTTTCCATGAGATCTAACGAAAGTTTGTTTCAATCTTGGGAAAGGTTTCAGGATTTGCTATTGGATTGCCCTCATCATGGCATATCCAAGCTTGCATTGTTGGAGATATACTATAAGGGGCTGGATATGGAGACACAATTCAAGCTCCAATCCCTCTCATGTCGCACATTCATGGACATGAGGAAAGATGACGCTTGGGACTTCATTGAGAAGCAAGCAAGGGTCATAGAGAAGTATTCTCACCGGAAGGTAGAGGGAAATTGTGTGGAGCAAGGAGCAAAGCTCACACATGAAGCTCAAAACCAAATTTTCTCCCTCAAAAATGAGATCAAAGAGTTGAAGGAAGCTATCAAGACCAACTTTCCAAAGCAACAAGGAAAAGATGTTGGCTACTTGGGAAACAACAACAATGGTAGTGAGAATACAAACCGCAACAACAACAATAACCGGAACAACAACAGGAATAATTTGAATGGCAACAACAACAGCCGGAACAATAATTGGAACAACAATAGGGGTTCAAACAACAACAATTGGCGCTCCAATCAACAAAATTCCGGTAACTCTTATCCTTCCAATTCGAATTCACTTACCCCACCTTCCTCTTCCTCTACTCCTTTGAAAAGCCACGGGCAAACATCTAATGGAGGAAACACTTCGGGGAAGGAGAAGCCCGATCCCATGTTGGAAACGATTTTGGGAAAGCTTCAAGGTTTGGAGAACCGCATCATTAAGGTTGATGATCAAATTTCTAAGGTTGATAAAGCCCAAAAGGTTTTAGAAAACCAAATGTTCAGCCAAGCGGAGGAAGTTCCTAGGAATCAAGGGAAACTTCCAGGAAAAACGGAGGACAACCCTAAGGGAAGGGTGATGGCAATCACAACTAGGAGCGGAGTGACTACCACCGATCCGCAGCCTAAGTTTGTTGAAGTCTCCGTTGAGAAAGACAAAGAGAAGGGGAAGGAGAAGGAAGATGTATGCGTTCCTCCTCCGGCTTACAAACCTCCCCTACCATTCCCGCAATCTAGAGCGAGAGCGCGCCTAGATAAACAATTTGGTAAGTTTATAGAACTCATCAGCAAGCTGCATATTAATATACCTTTCATTGATGCTATTGTAGGTATGCCGGCTTATGGCAAGTTCTTAAAGGAGATCCTCTCTAACAAGAGAAAGTTAGAGGATTTTGGAGAGGTTAAGATGAGTTCGGATTCTTCGGATCTCATCAAGACCATGAAGGAGAAAATGCCCCCAAAGCTAAAGGATCCGGGGTCATTTTGCATTCCCATAGGAGTGGGAGACGTCACATATGATGCATTATGTGACTTGGGAGCAAGTGTGAGCATCATACCACTTGCATTATGTAGGAAGATCGGTTTAGACGACCCTAAACCGGTGAAAATGATGTTGTACATGGCGGATCGATCCATCACCAGCCCTGTCGGTATTGTAGAAGACGTCCCGGTCAAGCTAGGTAAATTCTTTGTTCCCATTGATTTTGTTGTGCTTGAAATTCCTGCAGATAGTCCGCTCCCGATCATACTCGGAAGACCATTTATTGCAACTTCCGGCTGCATAGTCGATTGCAAGAATGCTAGACTCGCCTTTGACATAGGAGAAGAGAAGGTAGAGTTCGTTCTTTCCACTCTAGTGAAGGAACCAATCTTTGATGAGGACATATTCAATATCCAAGATGAAGAGGGGTTGTCTAGAGAGGAGGTAAGTGCTATTCTCTTGAAAGATCCTTTGCAAAAGGTTATTACTATGAGTCTAATGAATGTAGGGGAAGAAGAGGAGTGCAATGAGGCAATTGAAGCCTTAGAAGCACAAGAAGAAGTATGTGAAGAGGAGTTTGAGAAGCTCCACGACGAGGCAGAAAACGTGAGAATCCACGGCCATACACTATATTCCACGGCCGTGGATTTCACCAACCAAAGTGTGGCTCACTCCAGAGGGTTACACGGTTATGGAGGGAACAGAGCAACCGTATTTCCTTTCCATGCTCTAAACCACGGCCGTGGAGGATGCAGGGAAACCGTGATTCTGGCCGTGGAAGAGGGTGATCGTACCTCTTCATCAACTTCTCTTGATTCTTCTCCTACACCTTCTACTTCCTTAGACACTTCTAAGGAAGCATCGGATGCTCCTCAAGAATCATTGGAAGCTCCGAAAGCGATGGAACTAAAGCCACTTCCTACTCATCTAAGGTACGCTTTTCTAGGACCTAATTCTACCTTTCCGGTTATTGTTAGTTCCGATCTAAGCATAGATGAACATAATAAGCTCATGGTTGTCCTTAGGAAACATAGAAAAGCTTTAGGATATACTATTGAGGACTTAGTAGGAATCAAACCCTCCCTATGCATGCATAAAATATTAATGGAGGAGGACTTTAGGACTTCAAGACAACCTCAAAGGCGGTTAAATACGATCATGAAGGAGGTTGTCAAGAAGGAAATTCTTAAAATTCTTGATGCAGGTATCATCTACCCTATCTCCGATAGCAAGTGGGTGAGTCCGGTTCAAGTAGTTCCGAAGAAGGGAGGAATGACGGTCATCACCAACAATATTAACGAACTCATTCCTACCCGAACCGTAACGGGATGGCGGATGTGCATAGACTACCGCAATCTTAACAACGCGACGAGGAAGGATCACTTCCCACTACCCTTCATCGATCAAATGCTTGAAAGGTTAGCGCAACATTCGCACTTTTGCTATCTTGACGGTTATAGTGGTTTCTTTCAGATTCCGATACACCTGGATGATCACGAGAAGACCACATTCACGTGCCCATGGGGTACGTTCGCCTATAGGAGGATGCCGTTCGGGCTTTGCAACGCCCCAGCCACCTTTCAAAGGTGTACGATGGCCATCTTCTCCGAATACATTGAGGAAATCATGGAGGTCTTCATGGATGACTTCTCCGTATACGGTTCCTCTTTTGACAATTGCCTTTCTAACCTTTCTCTTGTTTTACAAAGGTGTGAAGACACTAACCAAGTTTTAAATTGGGAGAAGTGTCAATTTATGGTAAAGGAAGGAATTGTATTAGGACACTTAATCTCTAATAGAGGGATAGAGGTAGATAAAGCTAAGATAGAGACCATAGAAAAGCTTCCTCCCCCAACTTCGGTGAAAGGGATAAGAAGTTTTCTAGGACATGCCGGATTCTATAGACGCTTCATAAAAGACTTCTCTAAAATATCAAAACCTCTTACTAATCTATTGATGAAGGATGCGGTTTTTGAGTTTTCGCAGGAATGTTTAGATGCGTTCAATATGATTCGGGAAGCTCTAATTTCAGCACCTATTATCCAACCTCCGGATTGGAACCTTCCCTTTGAGGTTATGTGCGATGCTAGTGACGTAGCTATAGGAGCTGTTCTTGGACAAAGAAAGGAAGGGCGAACCCATGCCATATACTATGCTAGCAAGACGCTAGATGAAGCGCAGCTCAACTACGCCACTACGGAAAAGGAATTTTTAGCCATTGTTTATGCTATTGACAAATTTCGCTCTTATCTTGTAGGTGCAAAGGTGATTGTCTACACGGATCATGCTGCCATCGGGTACCTCCTTGCAAAGAAGGATGCGAAGCCAAGGCTAATTAGATGGATTCTCCTCCTACAAGAATTCGATCTAGAGATCCGCGACAAGAAAGGTTCAGAAAATTCTGTTGCGGATCATTTGAGTCGCCTAACACCTCTAGAGGACGACCATTTACCTATAGATGACTCCTTCCCGGACGAACACCTACACATTATAGAGGAGTGCATCGATGCGATCTCCAAAGGTAACGAACCATGGTTTGCTGATTTTGTTAACTATTTGGTTTGTCAAGAGATACCGCCCGAATTATCCTACGCACAAAGAAAGAAGTTCTTTAAGGATGTCTGGGAATACTTTTGGAATGAACCTCTCCTCTTGAAGAGAGGTCCGGATGGCATTATTCGGCGATATGTGCCGGAAGATGAGATGCAAAGTGTCATCCGCCATTGTCATTCACTACCATGTGGAGGACACGCTAGTTCGAACAAGACTAGCGCTAAGGTATTGCAATCTGGATTCTTTTGGCCTACTTTATTTAGAGATGTGCAATCCTTTGTTTCCTGCTGCGATGCTTGTCAAAGAACAGGAAATATCTCTAGGAGGAATGAGATGTCTCTCAATAACATCTAAGAGGTGGAGATTTTCGATGTTTGGGGAGTTGATTTTATGGGACCGTTCCAATCATCTTGTGGAAACCAATACATACTCTTGGCGGTGGGTTACGTTTCTAGATGGGTGGAAGCAATTGCCTCTCCCACCAATGATGCCATGGTGGTGGTTAAGTTCTTTAACAAGACCATTTTCCCACGATTTGGGACGCCAAGGACTATCATTAGTGATGGAGGTTCTCACTTCATTGCCCGGCGCATTGAAGCTCTTCTAGCTAAGTATGGGGTTACTCACAAGGTCGCCACCCCTTATCATCCACAAACTAGTGGACAAGTTGAGATCTCAAATCGGGAGATCAGAGGAATCCTAGAGAAAATGGTTTCAAGGACTAGGAAGGATTGGTCCTTGAAGCTTGATGATGAATTATGGGCATACCGGACTGCGTACAAGACTCCCATAGGAACCACACCATACAACCTTGTGTATGGGAAGTCTTGTCACTTACCGGTAGAGTTGGAGCACAACGCATTTTGGGCTATCAAATGGTTGAATTTCAGCATGAAGGAAGCGGGAGAGAAGCGTCTCTTCAACCTTAATGAGCTTGAAGAACTCTGCTTGAACGCCTATGAGAACGCCAAGATTTATAAGGAGAGAGCAAAGCGTTGGCATGATAAGCATATCATTCCAAAGGACTTCAAAGAAGGAGATCAAGTTCTCCTCTTCAATTCAAGGCTTCGCCTCTTTCCGGGTAAGCTTAAATCTCGTTGGACCGGACCTTTTCTAATCAAACGTATTTTCCCCCATGGTGCAGTTGAAGTATGGGGTGAAGCGGGCGGAAGCTTTAAGGTGAACGGTCAAAGACTCAAGAAGTATACGCCGGAACTCTAAGCTGAAGAGTTCGCGCCCACCGCACTCGAATAAGTGCGAATATGGTCTAGCTACGGACCTTAAACAAAGCGCTTCTTGGGAGGTAACCCAAGGTATTGCATTTACGTTTTTGTTTTCGATTCATAGTTTAGCTTAGTTTAGACGTTTTTGCTTTGTGTTGCCTTTGATTCCTTCCGGTATGTTCGTGTTTTTGGATGTAGGAACAGTGGAAAAAGAAAGTGGAAGAGTAATTTTGAAGAAAAGTGACAAAACTTGGACTTTAGAGCATTACAGAGAGTTCCACGGCCTAAACCACGGTCGTGACAACTACAATGACCGTAATTTCCAAAAGCCTTTGAAATATCACCAAAGCCATGGTTCCGTACATTTTCACGGCCGTGGAACCCCCGATAGACCGTGGTTTTCAAAAATTTTGCCGGCCACTATATAAACCACGTTCTTCACAAAAACACACCACAAAACAAAATTCCACGCCCTCTTTGCCGAAATCACGCCTCTACCCTCAAATCCTCATTCATTAATCGTTTTCAACGATTCTTCGACCCAAACTGAAGCAAACCCGATCACCAATGATATCCAAGCAACAAATCAAGCGGCAAATCACCAAGGAACGCAGAATTCGGATTTTAAAATCCGAAACCTAGGTTTTTTCCTCTCTTCTCTATCTTTGTCAATTCGGCTTCGTTATTGCTAGCATTTATAGGAGAACTTGAAATTTGAAGGAATTAGCATAGGACTGATTGACTGCTGAGTTTGGTGATTATCTACTGAGTTTTGACAAAAATCGAGACGAACCACGGTCTCTGTCACTTCCACGGCCATGGAACACCAAGAATAGACCGTGGTTTTCAACAGTAATGGATTTTGTGAGGAGAGTTTCTGGGAGAATTAAGGACAAGAACAACGAGAAGGATAAGAACAAAAAGAGGAAGAGTAACCCCTCTTCCTCTTCATCCTCTAGAGCACCACCACCCTCCTCCCCTTCACCTCCATCATCACCTTCATCACCTTCACCTCCTAGCCCTAAGGTACCCGCCATTCACGAGGATCATCTCGATGCATTAGAGAGGATCCATAAGCGGGCTGTTATAGGACCTAGGTACCTATTGTTGGAGGATTTAGCTCCTCTACACATCATAGATGACCTTACTGGGCTCTTGGATAGAGCCGGATTAGTTGTCTTCTCGGCTATCCGAGAAGACGCTTACGAGGAGATCACAAGAGAGGTTGTGACGTCTTTTGAGCACAGCCACGTTGATAGGACGGTTTCTTTCCGTCTGATGGAAAGGAACTATGATTTCTTTATCCGGGAGTTCGGAGCCTTCTTTGGGTTCCAAGACACCTTTAATGGTCGTTTCACCAGCGGCGTTTACGCCAAGGATTTCTTGGAAGAGGTCGCCATGATCTATGCCAGCGAGGACCGTTGGCAACCAGCTGATACCAAGGCTAAGCTGATGTATCACTTAGCCTTGAAGATTGCTCACCGGGTACTTTCTGAGTGTCTCTTCCCTAGGACGGAGACACCTGAGAAGATCAAGACGGATGAGCTCTTCCTTCTCTACTCTATGTTGTATGGACGCCCTGCTGACAGCGCCACCCTCTTAGCTGCTACCATGAGCAAGCTAAAGAACAAGAGGGCGGGCAACCTTGGATATGGTGGGATAGTCACCCACCTTGCTAGGATGTTAGGGGTAGATTTTTCTGCATGTACACGTAATCCTGCCGTACCCCTAGGACTTCAGGCCTTCATGACTAGAGGTCTCATCTTCCCCACCTATAGAGGTCCACCTTATGCAGCTATGCCATGGGAGAGCAGGACGGGGAGGGGCATTGAGTGGCTCCCAAAGTATTCCATTATGGTTGGACGCCATAACTGGAAGGAGACGTTCGCTGCTATGCATGCGAACAGGATTGCAGCCCCTCCATATGTCCCACCACCACCAGTAGTTGAGGAGAAGATGAGAGATCCATATGAGGGAGGAGGAGGAGCCGAGCAGGATTTCGGCACGTTTCCGGATCAGCCGGACATAGCTTCTGATGTGCCTAGACGTTCTCCACGTCCCGCCAGAGCTTCAGGTTCATCTTCTTGCCGCGCCAGCGTGAGTGAGAGACCCAGTTGGATGGAGACACCTCCTGCGTGGTACGGAGCTCCACCACCATGGTCTGCACAGCAGCCACCGCCACCAGCACCAACACCTTCAGATGCACTGGGGTGGTACAGCCAGGCTCCGGGTTGGTATGAGCAGATGCCAAAGTGGGCTACCAGCCTTTCTGATAGGGTGGGAGCCTTGGAGATCCGAGCTGATGCTAGAGATGGACGTATGGATGACCTCGACCATATGATGAGAGACGTCTACCGCCAGCAGTTCGGGTGGTACTACGATCCTAGCTTCTCTCCATTCCCGCCTCCACCGCAGTGATGACTTGCAGGACCGACAGTTTAGCCGCTCCACCGCCATTTTGTGAGTTCTTTTTCTTTCTTTCTTTTCTTCTTTTCTTTCTTTTATTTGAACATTAGGGACAATGTTTGTTCCAAGTATGGGGTGGGGTGTGACTAAAAGTTTGTAATAACTCTTACTCACTTTGATTGCTTCTATTGAGACTATCTTGCATGTTCATTATATTGTTACACGTTTGATTATTGCATTGCATTAAAAAGAGTTTGAAAAACCCATAAAAATTGAAAAATTTTGAAAATTTTGCGCTTCTAAGGATAGAGATGATTTCTATGATAATCGCTACTTGTGAATTGAGTTTGATGACAATTGCATGCTTAAACGAATAGTGAATTGAAAAGAAATTGAATGAGTTGATTATACCTCTTTTGCAATTTTCATAATGTGATGAATGTTACTTAAATCATGTTGAGGAATTGAAGTTGAAATCACACTATAAGTTCTTATGCTTCTTGTTGAGATGATTAAGGCAATCCAATTTTCTTTCTTCTTTCTTTGATCAACTAGCCCCTCATTGAAATTATGGCCTCCTTTACCTATCCGGGAATTTGGAGGAGTTGATTGATATTGGCATGTTTGATGTGGGAGGGCCTTGAAAGCAATTATTTGCAATCAAAAGAATAGAAATAAATTGTAGGTTTGGGTAAGTCAATCATGATGATGAGTAACTCGGCACCATTCACATAGCCGGGTGTTTGTGTCTTGCCAAAGTCGGATTGAGCGATATTCCTAGCAGATTATGGTATGTGCGCTAAGGGTTTGAGGCATCTCATAAAAATTGAGAAACGCCAATCTCCTAGGCTTCGGTTTTTGTGCACCTCTATCCATAACTCCAAAAGTAAAGTCGAAAAATGAAAGGAAGAGAGCGAAGCTCTAAGTTGAAAGTGTTGCGGAAACCGCAAGAGAAGAAGAAAAGAGTAGTTATCCACTTTCCCGGATTCATGCACCACATTCCTTAAAGTTTTCCTTCCCTTTCCACATTCTAGACCTTTTTGAAAGTCCTTAAGATCAAAAGAATATTATATGACTTGGTGATCTAAATTGAAGTTTCTTATGATTGATTTTGATAATCTTTGAAGGTTATGATGTTTGTATGGAAGTTTAATTGATTCATGAGCTTTCTTTACTCTTTACTCTTTGATTAAGTGTATGAAAGTCTTGTAAACGAATGAAGCAAGATTTGAGAATGATCTATTGATTAGAAGGCACATTCATCCAAAACAAGTTTTGCTTTGAGAAGGTACACATATTTCATCCTAACTTTTGTTTTAAAGCTTTTGAAAGACCTTGCTTAGGAACAAGCAAGTGGCAAGTATGGGGTTATTTGTTAGCATGAAATATTGTGATACTTTAGGCACGTTTTCTAAGTGTATTTCATCCATTTTGATAGTCATTGATTAAGCATTGATTCAATTGTGAGCTAGTTTGTCTATAATGTCGATATAGAGATCTACACAAGCTTTATGTTGATTGTAGGCAAGGAAGAATCACGTTCTAGGAGCTAAGGATGTGCTAACTTGAAGAATAGCACGAGGAAAGGAAGAATCACGTTCTAGCCCTAAACCACGCTCTAAAATACGGCCGTAATATATTCCACGATCAAGTCCACGGCCGTGGAACCTTGGCAAGGGAAGCGTGATTCATTCCAGTAACTTCTACAGCCGTGGAAGACTTGTGTCAAACCGTGACACTTTCCACGCTTTAATTACGGTCGTGGAACCCTTCCACGACCGTGTTCTTGGCGATCTTTTTCGCCACACTTTAAGCCACGATCTCTTACAAGAGTGGGCCGGGCCGATACTTTATCTTACACTATAAAAGGACGGACGAAGAGAGATTCCGTCACCTTTGCTTACGCTTAGACGCATTTCCCGCTTACACTTGGAATTGCCCTAATTCCACATCATGCGGAGATTGTGATTGAGGATTTTTAGCGCTTTGCTATTGAGATTTCTGGATTGACGGAAGATTGAAGATTTGGAAGATTATTCGCAAGAAGGTTACGTTTTGTCTTTAGGTTTGATTTAGAAGACGGATTGGCATCCCGTTCTTCGTTCTTATCTAAGATTGTGATTGTTTGCATTATTCCAAATCTATTGACGTTATTGTTCTTGATTCATGGATTTTAGATTGACTTGAAAGTTATTGAAGGTTTTCGGAAGTTTTCATCTTTCATTCTTTTAATCCTTGAATTTGATATCAATATGACTATTGTTGGCAAAAACCCTTTAGCAATTCTAAGGTGAAGGGTTGATAGTTGTGGCTTAGATGATGATAGATCGATCGTAAATAGATTGGACCTTGAGAGTTAGAGAGAATCGCCAACGAACCCTAAATCGCGGTCTGTTCTTGAGTCCACGACCGTGGAACCTCAAGATCCAACCGTGATTTCCCTTAGGTTTACGAACTTGCTTTTACTTTAATCCAATGTTAAAGATTTGCTTTAACTTAGTCATGGCTTGCCTTTTCTAGGTGGAAGTGAACCCTTAACAACCTCTACCTCGATTGTGTGTGTCACAACCTTAATCGGTTAAGTTAGTCTTGATCCTTGGATTACAAGTTTGGGTATTTGACATTAATTCCTACCTTTAGAACCTTTCTATACTGAAGCCTCAACAACCTTTATAGAGAGTGTCTTTTAGGTGGGTTATATAAGGTTTTTGGAATTTCACAGTACGATTACCTTACATTCGCATACCTTTGGATACCTCAACTATGTCCTTATATCTTTAGTATATCTTGAATCGATTGCCACAGCTGGATACTTGGATCTTTAGGATTGCTGTTTTCCCAATATTTGAAAAGCTTCTTACATTTACTCGCTTGATAATCTATACTTGAATTTGTTCCCCCAAATCCCTGTGTTTGATAATCTGGAATTCGTGCTTAACTATATCGATCCGTACACTGCGGGTTCGCTTGCTTGATTCTAGTTTTAAATTAAAGCTTATTTGCACGCACGCTAAGTGGCGAACATCTCGCTATCTGTCTAGTGAGCTCCTCAACTAATCTTCTCATTGACCACATTTCCTTGATATAGATGAAACGTCCAGTCTTCGTCAGTCTGTCAACCATAACCCATATAGCATCAATTCTCCTATTCATTCTCAATCCTGTCACAAAGTCCATGGAGATGTCATCCCACTTCCACTAAGGTACTTGTAGTGGATGTAGCTCTTCTCCAGGTCAGCAATGCTCTATCTTGACCTGTTGACAGGTTGCACACTGAGCCACAAACCTGGCCACATCGGGCTTCAGCCCTCCCCACCAATATGAACGTCTCCCATCTTGATACATCTTACTCACACCTGGGTGCACTAAGTAAGGTATGGAGTGAGCCTCTTGTAAAATCCTCTGTCTCAGATCCACATCAGCGGGTACACAAACGCGGTCGCGGCGTCTCATCACTCCATCTGCTCCTAGGGAGAACTGTGGTGCCTCATCACGAGACATCGTATCTCATATCCTCATCAGCGTTGGGCAGGTCCCTTGCTTCTATTGGATCTCTCCCAATAGATTAGGTAGAACCTCTAAGGTACTCAAATGAGCATCCTCATTTGGAAATTGGATGTCCATCTCTAGCCACACTAGATCTCTCTGTAACTGAAGTTGTACTTGCAGTCGTACAATCACCTTCTCTCGAGGCGTCTTCCTACTAAGGGCATCGGCAACAATGTTCTCCTTCCCTGGGTGGTGTAGAATATCAAGGTCAAAATCCTTGATCAACTCAAGCCATCTATGCTGGCAGTTATTCAATTCCCGAAGCATTAAAATATACCTCAAACTCTTATGGTCTGTGAAGATCTGGCATTTAGCGCCATACAAGTAATGTCTCCAGATCTTTAATGCATGAACTACAGCTGCCAACTCTAGATCATGATCCGGTAGTTCTCCTCATACGTCTTCAGCTGGTTAGACAAATACAATCAGTCTACCACACTATATCAAAACACATCCTGAGGCTAGCTTGGATGCGTCAATGTAGACTACAAAGTCCTTTGTGCCCTCCGGTTGTGCTAAGATTGGAGCGAAAGTCAAAAGTCTCTTCAACTCCTCAAAACTCCAAGTACACGGCTCAGACCATACAAACCGGGTAGTCTTCCTCAACAGGCTGGTAAGTGGACGGGCAATCACAGAAAATCCCTCCACGATCCGTCGGTAATAACCAGCTAGCCAAGGAAGTTGCGTACTTCCTTGACGTTTGTCGGTGTCGTCCATGCTGATACAGACTCTATCTTTGCCGGATCAACCTTGATCCTATCGGCGGAGACAGCATGACCCAACAATGCTAGCTCTAGCATCCAGAACTCGCACTTAGAGAACGTGGCATACAGTTTTCTATCTCGCAAAACTGTCCTTAGATGTGCTACATGTTCCTCTCTGCTACAAGAGTACACCAGGATATCGTCTATGAAGACCACCAAAAACTGATCCAGGAAGTCGATGAATATGCTATTCATCCACTCCATAAAGACGACGGGCGCATTCGTAAGCCCGAATGGCATCACTACAAACTCGTAGTGGCCATACCGAGTCCGAAATAACGTCTTATGCACATTCTGCTCTCACCCTCAGCTCGTGATAACTCGAGTGCAAGTCGGTCTTGGAGAAGACAGTCGCTCCCTGAAGTTTATCGAACAAGTCATGATGCGAGGCAATGGATACTTGTTCTTGATGTTCACCTTGTTCAACTCTTTGTAGTCGATACACAGTCTCAACGATCTATCCTTCTTCCGTACGAAGAGGATAGGTGCACCCCACGGGGAAATGCTAGGGCGGATAAAACCCTTCTTAGCCAACTCATGAGTTGCTTCTTCAGCTCTAAAAACTTGATAGGTCCCATGCGGTATGGGGCCTCGAGATTGGTCACGTACCAGGCTGTAACTCGATGTCGAAGTCCACGCTCCTTTGAGGCGGTAAACTGGACGGCTCAACAAACACATTTGTAAACTCACAAACTATGGGAATGTCCTCTATCGTTGGACTCTCTCCCTCCTTCATGGTATAACACCAGACGGCCTCGCAACCTTGTGGGAACAATCTCGTTGCACATACCGCGTTGATCACCATGCGTGACTTTCTATGGTCCCAACCTCAGAAAATTTCAATCTAACACGACTCGGTAGAGACCGTCACGGTCCTCCTACCTACATCTAATACAACACGATGTCTATGCATCTAATCCATACCCAGAATGCCTTGCTCATGCACCAACGACATGAAAAAGAAGTCCACAACGAAATCTAGGTTTCCTAAATGTATAGGACAAACGTGTACCTCTAACCTAACCCCCATCTAGTAAATCTATCAAGAAAGGTCTACCCTCTAATGTATCTAAGGTTAGTTTATCAATGCATGCATCAAAAATGATAGAGTGTGTGGCACCCGTATCAAACAAAACTGTAACAGACAAGCCATGAATCAAAATGGTACATGTCGCAGCTGGTGCAGCTGACTCCTCTGCACTCCTCAACTCAAAAACTCTACCCTGTGCTCCTCTAGTGTCAATGGTGCTCCCACCACGACCTCTACCTCTACTCGATCCGGGAGCAGATCCTTGAGTAGATGGACGATCTGGGACTCTCTATTGTCCTTGTGTCTACTACTGACGTTGCCTCTACCCACCTCCTGTAACACTAGCGGGGGTGAATTGATAACCTGAAATATTGTCTATATAACGGACATGGTTTTGTCGTTTTTTCATCATAATTATGCATGCATGTATATGTATTTATAGTGTTTATGTCATTATTTAGTTACTTTGCATGAATCGAGGTCTACACTACGTTTTATTGTAATTGTAGGGAATATGAAAGGTTTTGGGTAGAAAAGGAGCATAAGGAGCTAAAGAAGCGATGGAGCTACATTTAGGAGCATTAGGAAGGTCAAGACAAAAGGCAAGAACTATGCTACAAGGAAGAAAGAAAGATCCAGATGAAGATACGATGGCATACACGTAGATCACTATTGATCTCGGATCAACACAGTGATGCATCTCGACCGAGATGGCCTGGTTCGAGGTCGATGACTCACAGCCCCAAGAAATAGGATATATAATTTGACATAAAATTCTTGTATAATAATAGAAGGTGAACATTGAGTTAGACACGCTGAGACGTTAAGGAATTCTCTAGACGGCTGATTGGAGACGGAGATTAAAGGAAAGAAGATTTGAAGGAAGGATAGATTAGGGTTCATGGGACCTTAGACAAAGAAAGAATGAACCTTTATCTGAGTTGACCCTGAAAGCGAGTTAACCCTAATCCCAAACCAGTGGCATAGCTAGAAGGTTTCATTAGGAGGGGCAATTGATGAGGTATTTAAAATTTTTTAAAAAAATGTTAGGTTTTTGGGTATTTAAATTTTTTAAAATATCTTAGGTTTATGGTGTCCCTAGTAATTGATCCTGTATCTCCAGATTCATTTTCTACTCCATGTACCAACTTAGCAACTATAGTAATTTGAATATTATGTCATCTATATGGACTCTAACAAAATTCAACAGGGTCCATGGCCCCCTCCAAACCCCCCTAACTACGCCATTGTCCCAAACCCGTCTCGGGCTGTTCGTTGAGCATCTCGACCGAGATCGATATAGAACAACACGAGATCATCCACTGCTTTGCAGATTCCGAGTTTAGGTTATAGTTCGTCAAATCCTATCCTTGTTTCTCCTTTCCTGGTTAACACGCAAGCCTATGATGAGAGTTACCCGGTGATTCCTTTGCTTGTATACCGATGATGATGAGTGTTAGGTAATAAAGCTTTATCCTTTATTAGGGTTTGAGTGTGTCTCCATCCTACCTTTGAGAGTTAACCTGAGACATACCTGGTGATGGTTAGTTCTATACCTTTAGGTGAGTAATGTTGGTTTGAGTATTCTTACCTTCCCTTAGTTCCTTGACACTTACCCGGTGATACGAACTTTGGTTTGGGAAAGTGGGTAGTGAGACTTACCCGGTGATCTATCCCATAGTTGAAACACCTTCCCTCAGCAAACCTCAGCTTTGTCCATATTACCTTTAGAAATCTTGATTCGAAACCACAACTGGATATTATGATCTTTAGAATCTGCATTTCCCCATCTTGATATACATCTCATCTTTATCTTTTGATCGGTATTTTGAAGTTAGATTGCTTTGTTGTGACTATCCTCACCGATTCCCTGAGATCGACTCCGGAATATAAGCTCTTACTACGATTGATCCGTACACTGCGGGTTCGCTTATCGTTAGGTTTATTATTCGGAATGTAAATTTAAAACTTTGTCTGCACACACCTTTTGGAGCGAACAAGTATTTGGCGCCGTTGCCGGGGAATTGGTCAAGACCCATCCAGTGTACGGTTGTCTAACTTGGAAGCTTCTTGGTTTGCTACTAATTATTCTATGTGAGTGTTCTTGCAGAACCTTTCCTTAGGTTTATGCGAAGGAATAGAACTGGTAAAGAAATTGTTCCTTACGGTCCCAAACCTGAAAAACCTACAAGAGAAGGTTGGAGAAAGCTAAGAAGATGGTTGCTTCCAATAATGAAGGAGCATAAGATCTTTGAATGTGTTAGCCAATGACCGAGAACAGTTAAGACTCCAAGAAGAAGCCTTCAAAAGGGCGACAGCAGAAGCAATCAGTCAAAACGAGCGATTTCAGGCCGAGATGATTGAACTAAGAGAGTTAGTTCAACAAACAAATGCAGATGCTAGTGTCGTGGTGAATCCACCGGCTGCCGCTTATGTGCCACCATCACCTCCACCTCCACCAAGGGTGGAGCCAGTTAATCCATTTGTGGGCATTCCACAAACACTAGGTCAACGTATGGATCCCGTTCAGCAAACATGCCGTCCCGGCATCAACTTAGGGGATCTAGCTGAAAGAGATTTTGAGTTTAGACCTCAAGTCATCACAATGATTCAGCAGAATCATTTTGAGGGAATGGAGAGAGAGAATCACTGCACCAACACTTACAAAACTATGATATTTTGAGGGAAACTTTGAGACCTTTCAAATGTGAAAATAACAACTACAAACTGCTTATTTTCTTTTTATCTTGAGAGTTAAAGCACTTGCATGGTATCATTCGCTTCCAATTGGAAGTGTGAACACATGAGAAGAGATGGCCGCGAAGTTTCTCACCAAATTCTTCCCGCCATGAAACACGGCGGTGTTGAGGGCTAAAATAAATGAATTTGTGATGAGGAATGGTGAAACCCTCCTTAAGTCATGGGAAAGGTTTAAAGACCTTCTGTTGGATTGCCCACATCATGGGATTCTGAATATCGATTTGCTAGTGATCTATTTCAAGGGTTTGTATGCTGAAGCGCATTCAAACTTCAATCACTTGCAGCTAGGACATTCATGGATAAAGAAGTTGATGAAGCGTCGGGTTTTGTTGAAAAACAAACTCTCACTATGGAGAAAGACTCCCACTGAAGTACTGAGACGGGAGGTCAAAGATCAAGACCTCAAGAGCTTAACCTCGCCTCCTCCAGTGTTGAAAAAATTAGCGCCCTCAACAATGAGATGAAAGCTTTGAAGAAGCTCATAAAGGAGAAAACTCAACAAACAAAAGAGCAAGATGTTGGGTATGTTGGAAGAGGAAACTACCAATGGAACAGGAACAACAACTACAACAACAATAACAACAACCGAAACTACAACAATTGGAGATCCAATCAAAATAAATCTGGTAATCCTTATTCCCATGCTGAAAATGCTCTAACTCCACCTTCTTCTTCTTCTTCTACTCAATTGTAGAGCTAGGAACCATCATCAAGCTGGAGTCAACCACCAAGGGATAAGTTGGAAGCTGTGATCGAGGCGCTGGTAGGAAAGATGAGTGGATTGGAGAGCACAATTACTTTGATTTTCCAAGGCAAAAAAGCCTTGCAAAATCAAGTGTTTAGCAAGGCAGGAGAAGTTTCTAGAGATCAAGGAAAACTTCTAGGACGTGCAGAGAATAACCCAAAGGGACAAATCATGGCGATTACAACAAGGAGAGGTGTGAAGACCGCTGACCCACAACCTCGATAAAATGAAGCTGCAAAGCAGTGCATCTCGACCGAGGTGAAATTTGGGTCAACCGAGGAGACCACAACAGGGAGTCACCTCGGAAAGGACCTCGACCGAGATGCTCCTGGGTCGACCGAAGTGAAAGAAAAAGAAGAAGTTTACGTACCACCTCCTGCGTAGAAGACACCACTACCATTCCCTCAGTCTAGAGCGAGATCATGTCTGGACAAGCACTTCGGTAAGTTTGTAGACCTTATGAGTAAACTCCATATTAACATACCTTTCATTGATGCTATTATAGGTATGCCCGCATGCGAGAAGTTCTAAAAAGAAATCCTCTCTAACAAGAGGAAGCTGGAAGACTTTGATGAAGTGAAGATGCTCTGAAGGTCATCGGAACTCATCAAGATAATGAGGGAGAAGATGCCACCCAAATTAAGTGACCCGGGATCATTCTATTTGGCTTTGGTTGCCACATTTTATTGCTGAAAAGAGTATAAGTACCCCATAGGAAGCAATTGGTAGTGTTTTTAGGGGAAAAGAACTGAAAATCAGAGAGAGGAAATAGCCCAGTTTTTCGCCTCGGTCCAGTCGAGTTGTGTCTCGGCCGATGTGTTCTTCAATCTGTCAAACCGACCGAGGTGCTTTCCTGTCACAAATCATGAGTTCTCGATCTGATCGTCAGCTGGTTCTGAGAAATGCTCCCAGTGGTTCTTCACCTTCTCCTTCTTCTCGACCCTCTATCCTGGTGATTCGTGAGTGTCACCAGGAAGATTTTGATCGCATTTGCGGGCGCCGCTTAGTTGCCCCGCGTTTCTTGGATGTCCCAGTCTTCGAGTGCCTCCATGTTGCGGAGGACTTGAAGAAGATGATTTCTATGGTAGGGCTAGAGCAGTTTAAGGAGATCCGAGCTCCAGCCTACCTTGAGCCGACCATGGAGTTTGTGAGTTCTGTCACTCACATTCCAGAGAGGAACAACATCAAGTACTAGTTGCTGAACCGGAACTACATCGTGCCTATGGATAAGTTCAGAGACATCTTTGGTTTCCTGACTCCGACAGTTTCCGACTTTCCTTCCCAAGCATTGGCTCGACAGTTTTGGGGGCAGATAGCCTAGAGCATAGTGACAGATGGAGACCTGGAGACTCCAGGGAGCGCATTATCTTCCATTTAGCTTTCCGTCTAGCCCACCGTATTTTTAGTGAGACTCTTCTGGCGCGTATTGATACGCCCTAGATGATTAGACAGTCAGAGTTGTTGAACCTATTTTGCATGGTGACTAGTGGAGTGCCTAACTTTGGAGGCATGATAGTTGAGGATCTGCACCGGATCAAGGGCAAGGCAAAGGGAGATATTTGCTATGGAGAGATGGTGACTCATATCGCTACAGTTGTGGGTCTAGACTTGACTGCTTGTACATTAGTGGCGGCTGCAAAGCCGCTAGGACTTCACGAGATGATCACGAGGAGGATTCTGGTTCCTTGTGGCCTTACTACACTATATGTAGCTATGCCATGGGAGTAGACTGCTCCTCAGGGTGTCCTATGGCCAGCCCAGTTCATAGTTTTCGATCCGCAGTATTGGTCTTCTGCATGGCTGCCCTATATACATGATGCGAGAGATGCTACACCGGTAGAGGAGGAGGATGAGTATGATGATGGTGGAGCTGCTATGGAGACTGGTACAGATACAGCCGGCTCTAGTGTGCCAGTTGTCGATTTAGACGACGAGGCTACGAAGGAGGAGGCAGTTGCTCCATCACGACCTACCCGGCGGAGAGTCCGCAGACAAATATATCCAGTAGCTCACCGACGGATTGATGAGATGACGGACCCGATGATCGACTCTTATGCAACCTTGACATTGGAGATGATGGAGCTTAGAGAGAGCCAGCACTACTAGCAAAGGATAATGGAGATCCAGTTTCAGCACACTATGGGATACCCGTTTGACCATCTCACCATCCCTTTATCCCATATCCATCACCACCAGCGGATCAGGACTAGAGCTTGAATGAATTTCTTTTCTTTATTTATTATGCAGTTCAGCATGTCCGGTGAGTTCTCTTATTTTAGACTTATTTTGACCCATTGGGACAATGTGTCCCAAGTATGGGGTATTTATATGTATGATTTGACATTGTGTATGCTTGTATGACTCGAGTTGGATATTTATGATTTTATTTACGCTCTATGTGTTTATTTGAGATTACATGCATGCATACAGGTTTTTGTTTGAGAAAAACGTCAAAAACAAGTTTAAAAAAAATGTGAATGACCTCGATCAGGATGATTCTAACCAAACGAGGTAAAGCACCTCGGATGACTTTAAACACCTTGACCGAGGTGGCTTAAATGAGAGATTTTTCGAAACGTTTTGTGCTTCTTTTGTGGATATGACCTCAGTGATGATTTTGTTTGCAGATTGGTTTTTAAATTTTTATATGCTTGAAAGGTTTTATGATATGTTTAAGTTGCAAAATCCTTTGTTTAAAATTTTGGCATGTTTAATACTTTATTTTTATCAAAATTATGTTGGATTTGAAGGTTGATACCACATGATGAGTTCTATCACATTCTTCCTGAGATGAATAAGGCAATTCATTCTCTTCTCTTTTTCTTCTTGATCATGCTTTAGCCCCTTATACACATATTTCCCTCCCTTTACCTATCCGGGAATTTGGAAGCAAGCAAGTGAAAAGCAAGTAAAAGTGAAGTTGAGATGTTGGTTGAAAGTGTTAAAAAAACAAATAGGTTTGGGGAAGTCAATCATTATGATGAGTAACTCGGCACCATTCACATAGCCGGGTGTTTGTGTCTTGCCAAAGTCAGATTGAGCAATATTCCTAACGGGGCATGGTATGTGCATCAAGGGTTTGAGGCATCTCGAGATATTGATGATTGCTGATTTCCTAGGCTTCGGTTATTGTGCACCTCTATTCATGCATCCCAAAAAGTAAAAAGTAAAATAAGCAAAGCTTATTGGTGGAAGATGTTGAGTTTCGAAGGAAGTGAAGTAAGATCCGTTTCCCAGATTCTAGCACCACATTCCCTATATACATCCCACCCTCACACGTTTCTTGACCTCTTTTGGAAGCCCTTGAGACCTCGAGCTTGTTAATTGACTTGGAGGTTTAAACTGGATTATACATGATTAGGTACGATAAATATGATTTATTATGCATTTTATGATTTTATGCAAAGATGAACAGCTTTCTTATATTTATAAAATGGTTTGATCATGTTTTGATTTTATTTGCCATGAAGCATTTTCTTAGAGTAATCTATGAGTGGAGCACACAACCAAAAATGTTTTGAAATACTTTTCAATGATCTTTATGACCTATAATCCATTCTATCTTGTACTTAAGATTTGGAACTTGCTTGGGGACAAGCAAGGGACAAGTATGGGGTATTTTGATAGCATGTATTATAGTCTATATTTTGGGACTTGTTTAGACGTTTTATCTTCAATAATCTGCATGTGTGGATGTATATTATGTGATTATATTGTTGTTTCATATACCTTTATGGGAATCGAGGTCTACACCAAGTTTCGTTGTAATCGTAAGTAAAACGGCACATTTTGGACTAAAATGGAGCTAAGGAGTCATTGGAGCTACATTATGGAGCTTAAAAGAGAACTCAGGAAGCATGGAATTAATAAAGAAGATTTACTTTGGACCAAATTTGAGAGATTTCACATTCAGTTGAGATTCACCTCGGTCAGCTACCGTCGGCGAGATCATATTTTTTGGCTGGGATCATTTAATTACGGAAAGAAGATATATTATATTTTTGGGTTGGATTTTTGGAAGAAAGATCTTATTTTATGGAGATCTATTTTACAGATATGATATAATTTCTAGGAAATTATCTTTTTAAGATATTATTATCTTTGGAATATAATTTTCCTATATAAAGGGTTGAATTTTTCACAATTCAGCCATCCTCTACGCCATATTCTACAAACATCAATTAGGAGATTTTCTGGAAGCTTGAACGAAGGATTGAAGGTTTGATGATCAATCAAGGAAGAATTCATAGTTTTGAGATAGCTTTTTAGGGAGTTTGTAAGACTTTCTTAGATTCCCTTTTGGTTTGTTGTCTTGTTCAATTTGTGATTTAAGGAACGCTGATTTGTTGTTATTCGATTCAGTTATTGAGACCTTTTTCTTAAGCTTTAGTTGTTCAAATATTCATACCTTCCCCTTATATTTGATTATTGTTATCATGATGATGAGTGGCTAAATTTCTTGTGCAATTATAGGGTGATTGGCTGAAAGTTGTTGTAACGCCCCAAATTTTTGGCGTGTTCGCAATATTTATCTTTCCTGTTTTTATCAATATTTATTAGCTTAAATATCTCTACGAGTAATTTTACGTCATAAATTAAAATTTTCGAGTATATAAATATCGATATATATTATTGTTAATAATTTACGAGAATGACTTCTATATCGCAAAGTATATTTTTGCGAGTTTATTTATACCGTATTTTAAATTCTTGGAAAAAAGTCGGGAAGTTTCCGATTCAAAAATCCCGCTCCGAATGCTTTTGACTAAGTCTATTCTATTACTTTTTTTCTTTTTCTATTACATTTAATTCTTTTTCTTTTCCTCTTTTTCACCTTTTCTTTCCAACCGGTCAAACCCCGTCTCGTTGTCCTGCAGGCTGCTTGAAGAGCTCCTAGCCTTGCCGCCCTACCCTGTCTTCACCTCCATCTTACGCAACCTTTCCCTTCCCTCTGTGGCTCACTCATTGTGCCAGTGTCTTTCTCCCTTCTCTCTCGCAACTCCCTCACCTGCAACTCATCGGACAGATCTTCCCTTCCTCTGTTGCAACCCTGAGCGAGTCTCGTATACCTTGCAGCCCTATCATTCCCTCGTTGCAATTCACCTGCCACAGTCTCTCTTTCGCCTTGCTTTTGCAATCGAAGAGAAGAGCCTGTCCCCGCCTTCACAATCTCGATCTCCTTCGTCTGCAAACTGTGGCTACTTCAACCACTGACCTGGGGCTTCGCCTCGCCGGAGATGATTGCCACTGCCTTTGAACTCCAACAGGGAAACAACGGCCTCCTTTGCTCCTCCTTTTCGCCCCTCTGTGGAGACAGCACCCCATCTTCTCTCACTCTCTCCCTGCTACCGCCTCCCTTCTCGAGCTCATCGGAGAGCCACGAGATTGCTTGTCCCTCTTCCATAGAATGGAGCCGCCAGGACGAGCCGCTGCTGCAGTGGATGGCCAATAACCATCGGAGGGAGCCCAGCGAGCCCGCCTCCGCCAGAGAACCAAGATTGTCTCCCCTTCCGCCGCCTCTCTTTCCGGTCTCCCTCCTCGCCTCCTTGCCGGAGCCTTGGCCGCCGCCAGTGCAGCCTCTCCTCTACCCCTGCCGCCACACTGCTTCTTCCCCAGCGTGTGGTTTGTCTCTCTCACCTGTTAATGAAACCCTTTCCCTTTAATTATATCGGGTCTCCCTCTTAATTGTGTAAATTACAGAATGTACCCATTATCTAGTAATTGCAGTTTTGGCCCCTATTTTGAGTTTATACGAATATGCCCTGCAGATTTAATTATGGATTTTGGCCCAAAGTTTTATTGTGGATTTTGACCATGTTTCTACAATTGTATATTTGCCCCGGAAAATTAATTAGTAGTTTTTAACCTTGGATTTAATTATGGGGATATTCTAATCTTTGTGTATACTACATCTTATGACTTGTTGATTTAATTTCGGGCTATGACCCCAAAGATTTAATTGCGGCTTTTGACCGAATTTTCTTATTGGATAATTGTCCGAAAAAGGGGTTTAACAAGTTTTATCATTGGCTTTGAAAACCGAGTTTTCCTTATATTCATATATGTTGTTATTCCGTTCAAATTTAGCTTATAAGCTAAATTTGTTTAGTTTGGTGCTAGGTTCGGAAGCGCCCCATAGAAGGCCCAACAAATCCATACTCGACATCCGTTGATAGTTTTCCGCATTTGACCTCGTGTGAGTACCTTTCTCGATTTAGTTATGCTTAGTATTAGTATCATGCTAGGTTGGATAATCTAGCATAACTTAGAGTGAATGCCAAGTAGTGGCTTTGAACCTTAGGTGAGTTTTGAGGATCTATGATTGTGGTAAGACTTGAGGTGTTTGGTTATCTTGTGAGGTTGTTATAAGGCTTTAAGTTATAGGGTTGATCTTGTGAGCGTTTTGAGGCTCGAGGTTGGGGTTGTATGATCTTGTGGGATTTTGGAGTTTAGGTTTGGCTTATCCTAGCATATGGTTTGATGGTTATGACCTTGTGAGATCGTGAGGACTAAGAGTTGTTATCCTAGCATGGTTATGGGTTATGATCTTGCGAGATCATTGGGCCTAGAAGTCTAAGGACTTCTAGCATGTGAGAGAGATGTTGATCCTGTGCCTTTTTACAGGCGTTGAGTGTCTTCCTGCGGGAAGTTGAGAGCGGGATATAGCGGGATTATCTATGGGACGAGGTAAGTCTCCGGACTTACTTAGCTCATATTCTTTGTATTAGCATTATTGTGTGTTGGGTGGTATGTGTTTATTATTTTACTGTTTATAACAACTAAACCGGAAATAGGATTACCGACCTTTATATTCTTTTGCCCAAGTGTATGATAACGGGTGGTGACAATACTGCCTGGCTCCCCGTGAGAGCTAGGGGGATCTCGGCGACTGGCCCGTGCTGGTTAGACGGTCGGAGGCATCCGACCGTTCCATTGCCGGAAGAAGGGACCGAGGCGAGTTTTGGAGGATTCTCGTGTCACAAAAGAAGTTGAACTAGAACGGGATATGACTTAATAAATAAAGATAATAAACCGGATTTGTGTGCTTTGAGTATGTTGTGTGACTATGTTGAATTAATTGTGTTTGTGCCCTTCCCTTTAATTCTAATGCTTCGAATGTGAGCTAACGGTTTTATACCGAATGTTGTAGTTTGTCTTGCAGGTTAGGAATGCTCCGAGAGATCCGGAAGAGTGGGCAGCCGGGGTTCCGTACATTTTAGGAGGGGTTTTGGTTAGAGTCGGGTTGTATTTTGTTCTTCGGTTATTGTGTTTTGTATGCCACGTGTATGGCGTTTTGTCTTTGTTTTGTATCTCGGCTGAAGTCTTTTGGTTGTTCGGTTTCGGGTTTCATTGCATTGCATAAAAATGTATTTTATTTTGGCCTTTATTTGTGCCTTGTTGCAAGATCCGGTGAAATTGTTGTCAGGATAAGGGTCGGGACCCACTGTGAGGTCCCAACCCGTAGCGCCCTGAGTCCCGCGGATTCGGGGTGTTACAAAAGTGGTATCAAAGCCCTAGGTTGACAACAATGGCACTCGCAATCTTCTAAAGGCCGAATAAGGAATAAACAGAACCCTGCGGGTTCTGAGTTTTCGTTTTCAAAATTCACATGCATGAGTCGGGGTAGAATGTACGGACCACCACTCCTTCCGCGGATCTCGGAAGCTTAGTTTATTGGACTTGGTATTTATATGTATATATATATATAGATATGGATATGAGGGTTGTAGTTATGCATGATGGAATTGATGTGTATCTTGGTGGATTGTAGTTGCATGATGGATATGACTTATGTGTATAGTTGTATGTGTGGACTATTATATGTTTTAGACCTTGTATTGATATGATGGCATGTTGGATATGTATGTTAGTAGAGTTATGGACATAGGATTTATATAGTTATGTATATGTAGACCTATACGTATAGTAGTATGTAGAGCTATAGGACCTTGAAGCTAAGATGATGATACGATATCATCACCTTTAAGACGATGATGTAGCTTATGATGACGTTCATAAGTAGAAGAAGACGCTCAAGTATCGAGTTGGGCATTCCGTGCTAACGAACACCGTAGCGTTCTCGAATTCCTTTAAAGGATGTCGAAGAGGAGGATTGGAGATGACGTAAACGAAGGACAACAAAGAAAAAGAAAACTCGAGACAACTTAAGAGAAATTGAGATGGGGAACATACAAGAAAAAGGGGTAACACAAAGGCGTGGCAGTGATTACAAAGAAGTCACGATTAAAAAGACAACGAGACCAATGGGGATAATAAACATAAGTTCTTCTAGAAGACGCGTGGCCATCTAAAGATGCGAATCGAGGAGGAGAGGAATACATTCTAAGAAGGTTAAAGGTGACATTCCATTAAGTTGTGAAGCTTTCTTTACACGCTCCTAAGCATTCGAGTCAAGGCAAGAAGAGTGATTGAACCATTTGCTAAAGATTTAAGGTACCGTAAGTTAAGCTTACTAGAGTTATTTGAAGAAGGGCATGGAGGGGCTTCACGTGGAGTTGACCGATTTCAATTATGATGATAATACTAAGAAACGCCAAGAAGGAAGAAGTGTGTATAAATGATGACCCCAAGAAGATGAAAGATGAAACGAAGAGCTTTGATCGAGAGACTTAAGATGCCAACCAAGAGGAATGCGAATGGATGTTAGCTAGGGCTATAATATTTGGGAAGGTGCTCTTGAAAGACATCAAGGAAGAATAGTTAAGTCTATGAAAGAGAGTTATATAAAAAAAAAAAAACAACAACAACAAAGGCAAAGAAGATATAGTTACCTTATAAAGAAGAGGAAGCATGGAATGAAGAAAGAATTAACGGAGTTTAAGGTAAAGTACCCCAAGGAGGGTAGCCTTCATGAGAATGGTAACATGAGAACTATAGTAGGATAATAAGTCGTTGACTTCGGAGAAGGTCAAATACAAGTTAAGCAGCGACAACTAAGAACGCACATGTGCGAGTTTTCTATTGGTCAGTGTAGAGGGGATGAGTAAACCCAATTATGGGCATGTAGAGGATCGACAACAAGAGCTTAAAAGTATTCGTGGTTGATCAATGTCAATGGTAAGTAGTGAGGAAGTATGCCAACTAAGTACAATTATCTTAATCAAGTAACATTGCATGGGATCAAAGCGAGTGAATGTATCATACCTCCCGGGGAGTGATTGTAATGATCCTGTGCGACTTTCTTAGGTCATGGGATTGACATATGGGGAATGACACGGATCAAACTTTTAAAGTACGCTTGGGGCGAAGGAAACTAGAAGAACCAAGAGGAAAGTGAGGCTTCTTTTGTTGTTGTGCGTAAAGGGGATGCATAGTATGTTCGTTCTGAATGAAATGAAGGTTATGTTTTGCGAGCAAAAGATGAGTTAGATGTTTCAAACTCACACGAAAGAGCCTTGATTGCTATGGCGCGAAAGGGGGGACCTAGATTAGGCAACACTGCAAGCTTAGAATTTATGATGTTAATGCTTGGGAAGTAATTAGTGGATATTTCAGTGATGGTGGTAGGGAGGACCTAGATTAGCGTTCTTCACAAGGCATACCGGTATGGTTGTGAAGTTGTTTTGGGAATACCGAGAGATGTATAAGGTGACCAACAAGAATAGGAGAAGATTGAAGTTTTGAAGTTTGTTGTCGATATGAGGCGTACCAGAAGTATACGAAAGATTGAGGTTAGAGCCTTTACGGTCGGCTTGACGTTACATAGTGAAAAGAAGTGTAATTTCTACGCCTACTCGAAGAAAGGATGTCTATGGTGTAAGGTTATGTAGAATACGATGAGCTTCTCCCATATGTTGGGATGTCAGTGAAAGCGAAAAAGTTTATGTCATATTGTTCTAAGGCATGATTAAGTCTTGTAGTAAGTACCTTTGTGATTGAACACATGCGCGAGATCAAGAGAGGTTATTATCGATGTTCTTTTAAAGTGAGAAGAGGAAGTAAGCTGAATTATTGCTTAACTAAGGCTTCAAGAGTCGGAAAAGTAGAGCAAGTCTCTCGAGTTCTGTAGATGAAGGATCTATGCAAGAGGACGGTGAACATTGTAGCTAAAGGTGGAGCAATATACGTGTTTAAGGGACGTCACCTCAACAGATTGGGGTAGATTAATTGTGTCATGACCACTTGTAAAGTGATAAGACAAGATTGTGTCAGTTATTACGATATGTGACGGGGAGAGAAAAGATGCAACCGAGATATCACGGATTCCAATACGTCAGAATGTGGAATTTCCCACTAAGGTCGAGCTTAATTTAATTCCGATGTCTAAGACGCCGTATGGCGTAACACTTGTGCAGGGACATGAGTTGTGGAAGCGATTGGATGAGTAATTGCAAGAACTTATTGATAAGACTTCATTAGAATTAGTGAAATGCTATGGAGAACTTTGAATGTTATCTTGAGCTTTTAATTTGAAGTTCATATTGGAATATATCTTAAACTCTTGATTTGGAGTTGTTATGGAGAACACCAGCTTGTGAAAAGAGAGAAGGTTACCTCCGTTTGTACATCGATTACCGTGAGCTGAACAAAATAACAATGAAGAACAAGTATTCCTCACCATGGGTAGACGATCTACTCGACCAATTGCAAGGGTCAGTAGTCTCTTCTAAGAATGATTTAAGATTTGTTGTCACCAATTGAGAATTCAAAATTTGGGATATTGCAAATGTGGCATTCTAGACAAACCATGGTCACAAAGAGTTGTAGTGATTCCATATGGGATTACTAATGTCCTGAAGGAGATATTTTGGTCTACTCTTGAAAAAGGGAGAAGCGGTATGACAAGTTGTCTCGGGATGGCAAACCCCGAAAGAGGTGTTACCAGTTCTCTTAGATGTACTAAGCCTTACCAGATTTGTGAAGAGAAAAGTTGTATAACACCAATTATGGTAACCCACTCCGGATCACAATGAAGTATTAACTGAGATGAAGAATTGACAGTAGAGTTGATTAGAGTTAAGAGGGGATTCATTGGTGCAATTGTTTTGGTTTACCTTGAGGTATTATGAGTTTGAAGTGTACAAAGTAATTCTTCAAGACAAGATCTTGATTGAGTATTGAGGAACGGTGTAAAAGTTATAGCATACGTGTCTCGTTAGTAGGAGCAATGTGAATGAAAGTACTTCCTTCATTACTTGGAACTTACAACAAGAAGTGAGGAAACGTAACATCAAAGTTCGGTTTGACAAGGACCGAAGCCAAGGTGTAAATGGAAAGATTCGATCTTCTTAGTTAGAGACGATCAAAGAGAAACATAATGGAAATGTTGCATTGAGAAAGACCAAGAAGAAGCATGAGTTTCCGATATATCGAACCTTTTTGAGATCTCAGCGGGAGTTGGGAAGTAACTTACCGGTTGGCATGACCGCCGAGAGTCGAGGGTGTCACTTGGTGTTTCATGTCTATTAATAGAAAGAGTACATACATGACTCGAGACATATTGTTAGTCATGATGATCTAGTGGTAGACAAGGAACCGATGCAGCTAAATGGAAGATGAGGGACAATATCTTTGTTTGAGTTTTACGCTGAGTTAATAGCATCGATAGAATCGACGGGTTAGACCTAGTTCTTCCTTTATCTGTGTTATGTGCATATGTGATGTTATGTGTAGTTTGTGCTTTGTGCGAGAATGTGCTTTGTGACATGATATATCTTGCGGTGGTAGTTTGAGTAGTTTGTGGATATAGATCGGAAAGTTTTACCCTTCTTAGAGTGAGAATTCATACCTCAGCCTTAGAGACCGAGAAGTTCGACGCATAGCAAGTTTCGGGACGAAACTTGTTTTTAGGGGATATGATGTAACGCCCCAAATTTTTGGCGTGTTCGCAATATTTATCTTTCCTGTTTTTATCGATATTTATTAGCTTAAATATCTCTACGAGTAATTTTACGTCATAAATTAAAATTTTCGAGCATATAAATATCGATATATATTATTGTTAATAATTTACGAGAATGACTTCTATATCGCAAAGTATATTTTTGCGAGTTTATTTATACCGTATTTTAAATTCTCGGAAAAAAGTCGGGAAGTTTCCGATTCGAAAATCCCGCTCCGAATGCTTTTGACTAAGTATATTCTATTACTTTTTTTCTTTTTCTATTACATTTAATTCTTTTTCTTTTCCTCTTTTTCACCTTTTCTTTCCAACCGGTCAAACCCCGTCTCGTTGTCCTGCAGGCTGCTTGAAGAGCTCCTAGCCTTGCCGCCCTACCCTGTCTTCACCTCCATCTTACACAACCTTTCCCTTCCCTCTGTGGCTCACTCATTGTGCCAGTGTCTTTCTCCCTTCTCTCTCGCAACTCCCTCACCTGCAACTCATCGGACACATCTTCCCTTCCTCTGTTGCAACCCTGTGCGAGTCTCGTATACCTTGCAGCCCTATCATTCCCTCGTTGCAATTCACCTGCCACAGTCTCTCTTTCGCCTTGCTTTTGCAATCGAAGAGAAGAGCCTGTCCCCGCCTTCACAATCTCGATCTCCTTTGTCTGCAAACTATGGCTACTTCGACCACTAACATGGGGCTTCGCCTCGCCGGAGATGATTGCCACTGCCTTTGAACTCCAGCAGGGAAACAACGGCCTCCTTTGCTCCTCCTTTTCGCCCCTCTGTGGAGACAGCACCCCATCTTCTCTCACTCTCTCCCTGCTACCGCCTCCCTTCTCGAGCACATCGGAGAGCCACGAGACTGCTTGTCCCTCTTCCATAGAATGGAGCCGCCAGGACGAGCCGATGCTGTAGTGGATGGCCAGTAACCATCGTAGGGAGCCCAGGGAGCCCGCCTCCGCCAGAGAACCAAGACTGTCTCCCCTTCCGCCGCCTCTCTTTCCGGTCTCCCTCCTCGCCTCCTTGCCGGAGCCTTGGCCGCCGCCAGTGCAGCCTCTCCTCTACCCCTGCCGCCGCACTACTTCTTCCCCAGCGTGTGGTTTGTCTCTCACCTGTTAATGAAACCCTTTCCCTTTAATTATATCGGGTCTCCCTCTTAATTGTGTAAATTACAGAATGTACCCATTATCTAGTAATTGCAGTTTTGGCCCCTATTTTGAGTTTATACAAATATGCCTTGCAGATTTAATTATGGATTTTGGCCCAAAGTTTTATTGTGGATTTTGACCATGTTTCTACAATTGTATATTTGCCCCGGAAAATTAATTAGTAGTTTTTAACCTTGGATTTAATTATGGGGATATTCTAATCTTTGTGTATACTACATCTTATGCCTTGTTGATTTAATTTCGGGCTATGACCCCAAAGATTTAATTGCGGCTTTTGACCGAATTTTCTTATTGGATAATTGTCCGAAAAAGGGGTTTAACAAGTTTTATCATTGTCTTTGAAAACCGAGTTTTCCTTATATTCATATATGTTGTTATTCCGTTCAAATTTAGCTTATAAGCTAAATTTGTTTAGTTTGGTGCTAGGTTCGGAAGCGCCCCATAGAAGGCCCAACAAATCCATACTCGACATCCGTTGATAGTTTTCCGTCTTTGACCTCGTGTGAGTACCTTTCTCGATTTAGTTATGCTTAGTATTAGTATCATGCTAGGTTGGATAATCTAGCATAACTTAGAGTGAATGCCAAGTAGTGGCTTTGAACCTTAGGTGAGTTTTGAGGATCTATGATTATGCTAAGACTTGAGGTGTTTGGTTATCTTGTGAGGTTGTTATAAGGCTTTAAGTTATAGGGTTGATCTTGTGAGCGTTTTGAGGCTCGAGGTTGGGATTGTATGATCTTGTGGGATTTTGGAGTTTAGGTTTGGCTTATCCTAGCATGTGGTTTGATGGTTATGACCTTGTGAGATCGTGAGGACTAAGAGTTGTTATCCTAGCATGGTTATGGGTTATGATCTTGCGAGATCATTGGGCCTAGAAGTCTAAGGACTTCTAGCATGTGAGAGCGATGTTGATCGTGTGCCTTTTTACAGGCGTTGAGTGTCTTCCTGCGGGAAGCTGAGAGCGAGATATAGCGGGATTATCTGTGGGACGAGGTAAGTCTCCGGACTTACATAGCTCGTATTCTTTGTATTAGCATTATTGTGTGTTGGGTGGTGTGTGTTTATTATTTTACTGTTTATAACAACTAAACCGGAAATAGGATTACCGACCATTATATTATTTGGCCCAAGTGTATGATAACGGGCGGTGACATCACTGCCTGGCTCCCCGTGAGAGCTAGGGGGATCTCGACGACTGGCCCGTGCTAGTTAGACGGTCGGAGGCATCCGACCGTTCCATTGCCGGAAGAAGGGACCGAGGCGAGTTTCGGAGGATTCTCGTGTCACAAAAGAAGTTGAACTAGAACGGGATATGACTTAATAAATAAAGATAATAAACCGGATTTGTGTGCTTTGAGTATGTTGTGTGACTATGTTGAATTAATTGTGTTTGTGCCCTTCCCTTTAATTCTAATGCTTCGAATGTGAGCTAACGGTTTTATACCGAATGTTGTAGTTTGTCTTGCAGGTTAGGAATGCTCCGAGAGATCCGGAAGAGTGGGCATCCGGGGTTCCGTACATTTTAGGAGGGGTTTTGGTTAGAGTCGGGTTGTATTTTGTTCTTCGGTTATTGTGTTTTGTATGCCAAGTGTATGGCATTTCGTCTTTGTTTTGTATCTCGGCTGAAGTCTTTTGGTTGTTCGGTTTCGGGTTTCATTGCATTGCATAAAAATGTATTTTATTTTGGCCTTTATTTGTGCCTTGTTGCAAGATCCGGTGAAATTGTTGTCAGGCTAAGGGTCGGGACCCACTGTGAGGTCCCAACCCGTAGCGCCCCGAGTCCCGCGGATTCGGGGTGTTACAGTTGTGGGAAAGACGATGATAGAATGATCTTAATCCGAACAGGACCTTGAAAGCTAGAGTCTTTAACCTTAACCCTAGAACACCTCGCTCAGTCAATGAACATCTCGGCCGGGGTGGAACTTGACTGAACGAGGTGAACCTTTTAAGATCCGATACTGAGAGTTAAGTGTTCTAGTTTGCCAAATCCAATTCTTATTACACCTTTTCTGGTTCAATGCAGGCCTAGGATGAGACTTACCCGGTGATTCCTTTGCTTATTTACCCAAGATCATGAGTGTAGGTAATAAAGGTTTATCCTTTATTGGGTTTTGAGTGTGCCTTCATTCCATCTTTGTGAGTTAGCCTGAGACTTACCCGGTAAAGGTTGATTCTATTCCCTTAGGGGGTGTGTTGGTTTGAGATTATAGTTCCTTTCCTTAGTACCTTGAGACTTACCCGGTAATAGGAGCTTTGGCTTGAGATAGTGAGTAGTGAGACTTACCCGGTGATCTATTCCCACCTTATAAATACCTTCCGTTTGCAAACATCAGCTTTGTCCGCGTTATCCTTTGAGGTCTTGAGTTAGAACCACAACTAGATGCTTTAATCCCTAGAATCCGCATTTCCCCTTACTTGACTTTTACATCATCTTTGATTGCTTTAATTGCTTTTGGTTAATTGCAATATTTGACAACCAATTTTGTGCTTTGTTTCACCTAAGTCCATGAGATCGACCCCGGGAATTCTTTCTTTTTATTACAATTGATCCGTACACTGCGGGTTCGCATCCTTGTTTTAAACATACTTCTTGGGTTATAAATTTAAAGCTTGCACACACCGTTTGGAGCGAATAGATACTGTTTTTAATTTTTCGCAAGAATGGTTAGATGCTTTCTATAAGCTTAGAGAAGCTCTCATCCCATCCCCGATAATCCAACCTCCGAAGTGGAACCTTCCATTCGAGGTTATGTGTGATGCAAGTGGCGTAGTTGTTGAAGTGGTGCTTGGACCAAAGAAGGAAGGCCACGCTCATGCCATCTACTGTGCTAGCAAGACGCTAGACGAAGAGCAGCTCAACTATGCCACATATGAAAAAGAATTTTTAGCTGTTGTATATGCTTTTGAAAAGTTTCGTTCTTATCTTGTAGGAGCGAAGGTAATTGTATACACGGACCATTCAACAATATGGTATTTGCTCGCCAAGAAGGATGCAAAACCAAGGCTGATTAGATGGATTCTTCTTCTTCAAGAATTCGATCTAGAGATTCGGGAAAAGGAAGGTTCCGAAAATTCTGTTGCGGATCATCTAAGTCGTCTACCACACACCGGCGGCGACGACTACCGATTGATGACTCCTTCCCGGATGAGCACTTACACATCATGAAAGAGTGTATCGACAAGATTTCTAGAGGTAACGAACCTTGGTTTGCTTTTGTAAATTACTTTGTTTGCCAGGAAATACCTCCCGGACTATCCTATGCACAAAGAAAGAAGTTCTTTAGGGATGTCCGCCAATACCATTGGAATGAACCTCTACTCTTCAGGAGAGGTCCCAACGGCATCATTAGGAGATGTGTGCCGAAAGACGAAATGCAAAGTGTCATTCGTCATTGTCATTCACTTCCTTGTGGAGGACACACTAGTTCCCACAAAACTAGCGCTAAGGTATTACAATCCGGATTCTTTTGGCCTACTTTATTTAAGGATGTGAAAACCTTTGTTTCTTGTTGCGATGCTTGTCAAAGAACAAGAAATATCTCTAAGAGAAACGAGATGCCTCTCAACAACATTCAAGAGGTGGAAATCTTTGACGTTTGGGGAGTTGATTTCATGGGACCATTCCCATAATCTTGCGGAAACCAATACATACTTCTCGCTGTAGATAATGTTTCGAGATGGGTAGAAGCTATTGCCTCTCCAACTAACGATGTTATGGTGGTTGTCAAGTTCTTTAATAGAAATATTTTCCCAAGGTTTGGGACACCATGAACCATCATTATTGGCGAAGGTTCACACTTCATAGCCCAACGATTCTAAGCTCTACTAGCTAAGTATGGGGTGACTCACAAGATCGCCACTCACTACCATCCGGAAACAAGCGGACAAGTGGAGATTTCAAATAGAGAGATCAAGGGCATCCTTGAGAAGATGGTGTCAAAGACAAGGAAGGATTGGTCTTTGAAGCTAGATGACGAATTATGGGCGTATAGGACAGCAGACAAGACTCCCATCGGCACAACACCATACAACCTTGTGTGTGGGAAGTCTTGTCATCTCCCGGTAGAGCTAGAACACAAGGCGTATTGGGCTGTGAAGTGGTTGAACTTCAGCATGAAAGAAGCAGGCGAGAACCGCCTCTTAGACCTTAACGAGCTAGAAGAACTCCGCTTAAATGCCTATGAGAACACCAAGATTTACAATGAAAGGGCGAAGCGTTGGCATGATAAGCATATCATTTCAAAAGACCTTAGCGAAGGAGATCAAGATCTCCTCTTCAATTATAGACTTCGACTCTTTCCAGGTAAGCTTAAATCTCGTTGAATTGGACCTTATGTGATTAAACGTGTTTTTCCCCATGGCGCAGTTGAAGTATGGGGTGAGTAGTGCGGAGCTTAAAAGAGAAATAGTCAACGACTTAAGAAGTACTCACCGGAGCTCCAAGATGAGGAAATCGCTTCGATTGTCCTCATTTGAACATAGGAACGGTCTAGCTACGGATCCAAAACAAAGCGCTTCTTGGGAGGCAACCCAAGGTATTGCATTATCGTTTTTGTTTTCTTTCTTTATTTCTTAGGTTAGATGTCGTTTTTGTTTGTTTTCCCCTCGATGCCTTCCGGTATGTTGTATTTTTCGATGTTAGGAATAAGGAATGAGCAAAGCAAGGAAGGAAAAGTTGGAAAGAATGACCAAACTTGGATTTTTGGCACAGATCAGAGAGTTCCACGGTTGTCCGTACAAAACCACGGCCGTGGAACACCTCGACTGGCCGTGATTTTCATAGTTTTTGGCACAAATCAGAGAGTTCCACGGGTGTCCGTATAAAATCAAGGCCTTTGAACACCCCGACTGGCCGTGGTTTTCGAAAATTTTACGGCAATTCAAAAAACACACTCTTCTTCCCCAAAACCACGCCCGAAATCGCGGGAAATTACCTCATCTCGTGATTCATCATCCGGAGACCGATTCGAATTATTCTTCAACCAATAGTGGAGCAAATTGAATCCTCTACAAGATCCATTCAACAAACTGAGAAAACAATCAACAATTGGGAAGGAATTTGGATTTTTTCAAATCCAAACCCTAGGTTTTCTCTCTTTCTCTTCTTGGTCGATTTGGTTCGTTTTTCTTGCAAATTTCTAGGAGAACTAGACGAAATTGGAAATAGAAGTAGTTTAGGATTGTGATTGCTGAGTTTGCTGTGAATTTGTTGAGTTTTTTAGGAATTTATGAGAATTCCACGGGTCCGTACAGTTCCACGGCCGTGGTTTTGCCAAGAACATACCGTGTTTTTTTCTGTTGAGTGAATATGTTTAGGAGGAAGTCTAGTAGAAACAAGAAGCAATAGGGTGATAGTTCTTCCTCTTCTTCCCAACCCCCTCCTAGTGAACTACCATCACGAACATCCCCTATAATCCCTACAATCCATGAGGATTATGAAAGGGTCATGGATAAAATTTCTGAGAGAGTTGTGATAGGACCTAGGTACATTGTTTTAGGGGAGCTTGAAGAGTTGACTGTTGTGAATGACTTGACTTGGCTATTAGATAGAGCTGGATTGATCATATTCTCCGCCATTAGGGAGGATGCTTATGAAGAGATCACAAGGGAGTTCATAACTTCCTTTGAGCATATCGACGTTAGCCGAACGGTGTGATTTAGGTTGATGGAGCGTAACTACGAGTTCTCTATAGTGCAGTTTGGAACCTTCTTTGGGTTTCATGAGAGCTTCAGTGGAAGGTTTCCTAGGGGAGTGAATGCTAAAAGACTTTTGGCAAGAGATAGCCATGATTTATGCTTCCGAGGACCGTTGGCAACCGGCCGATACTAAGGCTAAGCTCATATACCACTTAGCCACCAAGATAGCTCATAGGGTCCTATCAAAATGCCTCTTCCCTAGAACCGAAACACTCGATAAGATCAAAGCTAATGAGTTATTCATCCTCTATTGCATGCTTACCGGTAATCCTACAGATTGTGCCACTTTTCTTGCCTCCATCCTTAGTAAGGTGAAGAACAAATCGGCCGGGAAGATAGGATATGGAGGTATATTGACTCACATTGCCAACCAGCTAGGCATTGACTACTCCGCTTGCACTAGGATAGCTGCGAGACCTTTGGGTCTCAATGGGCTCATGACTAGAGGTCTTATCTTTCGCCGCCACCGTGGTGCACCCACCACAACCATGCCTTGGGAGGAAAGAGGTGGTAGAGGCTTTCCATGGCTTCTAGAGTACTCCCTCATGCTTGGCCGCCATAGCTGGAAAGAGACCTTTGTCCCAATATATGCCAATAGATTAGTAGCTCGTCCATATGTGCCTGATGAGGTTCCAGTTGAGGCTGCAGATGAGGATGATGAGGAGATGGGAGGATGAGATGATCCAGATGCGGGTGGGGATGAGCATGACTTTGGCTCATTCCCGGAGCAGCCAGCTGACTTCCCGGAGCCACCTAGGAGATCCCCCACCAGTCTAGGCCTTCCGGTTCTTCTTCCTCATAACGGGCTAGTGTTAGTGAGCGGACGACATGGATGGAGGCTCCACCTGCTTGGTATAGATAGCAGCCATCTTGGATGCGAGCTCCACCTCCTTGGTATGATCAGCCACTAGTTACACCGACACCTATTCAGCAGTAGCAGCCGGAGTGGTTATTGCAGCCTCCCGCATGGTATGAGAAGCAGCCGGCATGGGCGACCAACCTTTCCAGAGGGTGGGAGACTTGGAGATCCACCAACAAGCACATGATGTGGAGCGACAAGAGAACACTAGGATGCTACGTGATGTATACCGACAGCAGTTTGGACGTCCCTTCAGCTCCGACTTCTTTCCATATCCACCACCTCCTTCACAGTGATCGTTGATTGATGCTTTGGGCCACTCTACCACCATTAGTGAGTTTTCTTAGTTTCTTTTCTTTTCTTTCTTTTTCATGAACGTTGAGGACAATTTGTATGTTAAGTATGGGGTGGGGTGTGAATCTCGTTTGTAATAACTCGATACACTTGCTTGCTTTAATTCCTTGAACACTTGCATCTTTCCTTCATTGTCACACGTTTCATTATTGCATTACATTGAAAAACTTTGTAAAACCCATAAAAATTTTGAAATTATTGTGCTTATAAGATTAGAGATGATTTCTATGATGAATCTACTTGTTGAATTTTTGATGACATTTATATGCTTGAATTGAATTATGAATTGTGAAGAAATTGAGTATGTTGTTTTAACTTATCTTGCAAGTTTTATAATGTGAAAGTTTTATCCAAATCATTTTGAGAAATGAAGGTTGAAATCACAATATAAGTTCTTATACTTCTTTATGAGATGATTAAGGCACCTCGATTTTCTTGCTTCTTTCTTTGATCATTTAGTCCCTCAATGAAAATATTTGCCTCCTTTACCTATCCGGGATTTAGGAAGAGTTGATTTTGGCATGTTTAATGTGGGAGGGCCATGAAAGCAATTGTTTGAATTCAAAATGTATAAAAATCGGTTTGGGGAAGTCAATCATGATGACGAGTAACTCGACACCATTCACATAGCCGGGTGTTTGTGTCTTTCCAAAGTCAGATTGATCAATATTCCTAACGGATTATGGTATGTGCATCAAGGGTTTGAGCCATCTCAAAATTGAGAAACGTCAATCTCCTAGGCTTCGGTTTTTGTGCACCACTGTACATATTACCAAAAGTAAAGTCAAAAAATTATGTGCAAAAAGTATAGAGCAAAGCTCTAAGTTGGTGGCTAGTTCAAATGGTGAAAAGAAAAGAGTTTGTGTTGTTCCTTCTTCCCGGATTCACACACCACATTCCTTTACAAGTTTTCCACACTTTCCATATTCTTGACCTTACTTGAAAGTCTTTGAGATCATAAGAATGTTATTTGACTTGGTGATCTAAATTGAAGTTTCACATGTTTGGTTTTGACAATACTTGAAGGTTATGATGTTTGTCTTGAAGTTTATGCAATTTATGATGTTTCCTTTGCTTTACATATTTTGGTTTATGTGTATGAACGTTTTCAAGGATGAATAAAGCAAGATTTGAGGATGATCTATTTATTAGAAGCACATTACTTAAAAGATTGTTTTTGTTTTGTTTTTAAATTCATATTTCATTATACCTTATGTTCTAAGCTTTTGAAAACCTTGTTTGGAGACAAGCAAGTGACAAGTATGGGGTATTTTGATAGCATGAAATATGACTATATTTTAGGCACTTGTTTTGATTGTTTTTCCCTCTTAGATGTGTACATGGATATGAGTTTGAAGCATTTATGAGCACATTCACCTATTTTATCTATATAGAGATCTACACTAGTCTTGTTATCTTTATAGGTAAATAAGGGCTTGAATTGGAGCATATATGAGAGGGATGGGAGTATTTGATCATGCTAGATGTCAAGGAGATGCTTTGGAGAAGGTAAGGAAGGAGCATGATTGAAGAACATTACGAAACAAAGGCTTTCACAAATGCTTTTGAGTTCCACGACCTAAACCACGATCGTGGTTATGCATTGAGTTCGTAGAAAGTGATTTTGGAGAACATCAGAGAGTTCCACGCACTAAACCATGACCGTGGTTTATTGCACATGACCGTGATTTCCATGACGATGTTACGTGTCATATCTGCCACGTCAGCGACGGTCATTGGGCTTTCTCGTAACCTTAATTATCCTTATAAGAAGGATGAAGGAGGGAGAAAACGGGAGCTTCGTTGACCTTCGCTTATCTTCGCTTAGAGCTTGCATACGCTTGCATTTACGGCTGTTTATACCCGAAGAGAGAAATTTTGGATCATTGCTTGGGAAGATTCCGAGAATGATTCGATTTGAAGATTGTGTACTTCGAGATTATCTTAGGGTTTGCATTTGAGACGGATTGACATCCCATTCTTCATTGTTTCTTAAGATTGTTGTGAGGATTTCTATTCCCTATTCCACATTCATTAAACACATACTATGGTTGTTCGGATTTGAGATTGATTTCGATTGTTATTGAGTTTTTGAGGGTTTTTCCTTTTTCTCTTTTATATTTGATATTTGATTCAATCATGATGGTTATTGGCTAAAACCCTTTAGCGATTCTAAGGTGAAGGGTTGATGGTTGTGGCTTAGATAAAGATAGATTGAACCAAAACAGATTGGACCCTGAGAGTTGCGAGAAACCTCTTCGACAGCCTTTTCCACAGTCTGTTCTTGAAAACCACGGTCGTGGTTCTTCAAGATCTAGCCGTGTGATTTCCTCTGTCGTACGACCTTTGCTTTTGTTTTGATCCAAAGTTAAAGATTTGCTTAACCTAGCTTTGGCTTGCCTTTTCTAGGTAGTAGTGAGACTCAACATCCTCTATTTCGGTTTCGAGTGTCACAACCTTAACCGTTTTGGCTTGTCGTTGATTTCTTGGGTTTGGGCATGGGTATTTGAGAGTAATTCTTGTCCTTAGATATTTTCTATATTGCAGCCTCAACAACCTTTATAGAGAGAGTCCTTGGATTAGACATATAGGGTTTTGGAACTTCACCTTTTATAACTCTACCTTAGATATACCTTTGCAATCCCGACTCTGTCCTTATATCTATAGAATATCTTTAATCGATTGCCACAATTGAATACCTGGATTTTCAGGATTGCTATTTTCCCAATATTTGCAAAGCTTCTATATTTTAATTGCTCGACGATTTGTGAACTGAATTTGATCCCCCAAACCCCTGAGTTCGTTTTTTGGAATTCTTGCTTTACTACGCGGATCCGTACACTACGGGTTCGCTTTGCTTTGATTTTAGTTTTATAAATTAAAACTTATTTGCACGCACACTTGGAGGCGAACACTGATATAGGAGGAAGAAGATCCAACCAAAGGAAGGGCCATACTTGAAAGCTTTCCAGACAACACCTTCTACACAACCCTCTATTGTGTAACCGCCCCTATTCCTCAAGAGACCAGCCCCTGCGGATTGAACTAGGCACCCCTGCTGATTACTCGACAGAGGTTCTGTTTAAACTTCAATCATTTAAGCCTTGGTTTGCTAACATTGTTAACTTCATTGTTAGGGGTGAGTACCCTCCAGACTTCACCAAGGCACAACAAGAGAAGGTGAAGGTCGAAACACGACACTACCTTTGGGACAATACTTACCTTGAGAAGTATTGTAGTGATCAGGTAATACGCCGTTGCATCCCGGACAATGAGGTACAATCTGTCCTTACATTTTGTAATTCTGAAGCATGTGGGGACATTTTGGGGCCAACAAAACTGCTATAAAGGTTTTAGATGCGGGATTCTTTTGGCCACACATCTGTAGAGACGCTTTTGCGTTTTGCAAGGTGTGTGATAGGTGCCAAAGAGTAGGTAACATCTCTAAAAGAAATGAAATGCCTCAATCTTCTCTTATTTTTTGCGAAATTTTTTATGTTTGGAGGATAGATTTCATGGGCACATATATATATTACTTGCGGTGGACTATGTTTCCAAGTGGGTGGAAGCAAAGGCCACAAAAACTGATGATTCTAAAGTGGTTGCAGCTTTTCTTAAGGACAATATTTTTGCAAGGTTTGGAATCCCTAAAGCTTTGATAAGCGATAGGGGCACCCATTTCTGCAACAAGACAATAACCGCTCTCCTTAAGAAGTACCACGTCAACCAACGAGTGTCAACAGCATACCATCCGCAAACAAATGCTCAAGCGGAGGTGTCAAACCGGGAAATCAAAACCATTCTTGAAAAGATGGTTTCTCCCGGAAGGAAGGATTGGAGTTTAAGGCTAAATGACGCTCAATGGGCTTATTGGAAAACATATAAGACTCCTATAGGGATGTCTCCATTCCAGCTTGTGTTCGTAAAAGCTTGTCACCTTCCGGTTGAGCTTGAACACAAGTAATGGTGGGAGGTAAAAAAGTGCAACATGAATGTAGAGGAAGAGAGTTCCGGAAGCTCTAATTGCAAGAGCTGGAGGAGTTAAGGCTCGATGCGTATGATCGGAACAAAGTTCTCCTTTTTCTATCTCGTTTGAAGCTTTCAAAGCGGAAAACAAAGTTCTCTTTTTTCAATCTCGTTTGAAGCTTTTTGCAGGCAAGCTGCGGTCAAGGTGGACAGGTCCGTACGTGACAGCTGAAGTATATCCCCATGGCGATGTGGATCTTTATGATCTACACACGCACAAGATATTCAAGGTCAACGGACAACGGCTCAAGCCCTACCTTGAAGGAGTGAAGAATGACCCCATTGATGAAATGGTTTTGGGGAGGAGGGCCAAGCAGAGAAGTAGGGTCCTTATGTCGAGCCAACAACGTAAAACAAAGGCGCTGATCGGGAGGCAACCCGAAAGAATAAGAAGAGGAGCTTTTGTCAAGAAAACCGCCCTTGCGGCCCCGGCCATGTCACCGCCCCTGCTGTGACAACCCTGCCTAGTTCCGCCCCCGGCGCTAGGCCTGCGTCTACAACAACTCTGTCACTGCCCCCGCGGTGACATCCCTACGCCCTTGAGGTGGCCACTCTTGACATGAAGCCCCAGTGCCGCCCCCGGCGCTGAGGTTGCGTCTCCCTCTTCCTTGTCACCGCCCCCGCGGTGACAAGCCCCTACCCCTACGGGTTTACCCAGAAAAGAAAAAAAAAGAAATCCCAAAAGACCCTACACCTACCCCACCAACCCCTCTCTCTCTCCTCACCTGCGCCCTCAACCATCTCTCTAACATCACCCTTGCTCACGCCCCTGCGCCACCGTTGCGACGCTCCAGCGACACCAACCCTCACACCCATGCGATGCCCTCCTAAATCTCTACCACCACCACCATCAATCTCTCCAACCTCAACCCTACACACCTTCAACCACCAACACTCACCTTCCATCACTCTCCACCACCACCAGCGACATTTCCGCCAACCAGAAGCCACCGGAAATCTCCCCAGCTCCACCACCAGCGAAGCTGTCCAGAATCGCCTACCTTCTGTTATCCCTCCCCTGCGCCTCACCGGCCCTGCGCATCTCACAGCCGCCCTTGCGGCAACAGAGGGTTCGTGTTCTTTCTTTGTTTCTAAACTTACTAATTCCTTTGCTCGATTCTTTGCAAGAAATGGAAACCCTAAGGAAATATAAGATGTCCGAGATTAAGAAGACCTATTATGGGATTGTGCAAGACCGGATTGTGTATGCAACCCGGTTTTTGCACATTCCGACATTGGAGAAGTTGGGCATGTTGGAGAGCATGTAATATTTCCTCACAAATGCTGGGCTCGGGGACTTTCTGAAGAAGAGTGCTCCCACATACCATGAGCTTAGTAGATAGTTCATCGCCACCTTCAACATTGAGAAGGAGGATCACGTGTGTGTTGGACTTTCTTTCAAGTTCAAAAAGAAAAAGTACACACTTAACTACCTCCAGCTGCAAAAGGCCTTTGGGGTGACTCTCAACCCCTCCGACAAGTGGTGGGAGCCCATTCCTACACCGGACATGTGTGAGTTCTAGCAGGCGGCCACCAGCTCCGAGTTTCATGTCGAGGGTGAGTATTCCAACAAACTCACTCACCCCTGCTCGAGGATCCTCTGCAAGATCCTCATGAGTATCTTCTGTGGACAAAAGGAGGAGAACAAGGTCACTCTTAAGGACCTTCCTTTGTTGTACGCTTGCCTCCCGACGAGTGAGGCGGTGCCGGATTGGCCATACCTCTTCCTTACCGCTTCGAAGCGGATTAGGAAGAACGAGTCAAGAGATATTTTTGGCGGTGGGGTGATCTCCTTGAATGCCGAGAAGGTGATGGACCTTTCTGACCTTGAGGATGAGATAGCGGTTGACAAGAACTTTTCCTTAGGTCGTTTTTATCTTATCAAAATAAATCCCTAATTTAACACTAGAACAAGTATAGTTGTTAAGTAAGGGTCGAACCCAAGAGAGTTTGGTGATATTTTTATGAAATTCAATTCTTGATTATATAACAAAGTAAAAAGGGTGGTTTGGATGAATTGATGCACACAAAACTAGAAAGAAAGTAATAAATGAATATGATGATGATAAGTGAATCTACACTAGGTTGATTCTTAGCATGCGATTACTACTTTGGTGAGTTCCTTTTTACAAAATTTCAAATAATGTTCCCGTCTTGATCATATGTATGTGTTAGGCCAACCGGCATCAAAACAACTTAATAAGTTTAATGTTCCGTAAACCTACAAGAACAAATCATAAGTTAGCTTTCAAACAAAGACTAAGGGATATAAAGATAAGATTAAAACCATTAAACTAATCTTTATATTTGTGTTCCTTTTCCTTTAAGCAATTACAACCCGTTATTACTCAAAGGTTACTACTAGATTAAAGACCCGAACCCAGAATCTATTAATCTTAGTTCTTTGCATGTACTTTAGAACCTAAGGTGATCAATCTTAAGTGATAATAAAACATGCAATTAGAAAAATGAAGATTAAGAAACACAAAGCATTACGGAATAAAACTTATATTAAAAAGGTACTTACAACCAAAATAATAATGCAGCTTCAAACCAACCCAATGTAGCAAGGAAACTAGAAGCTCATTACAAAGGATGCAAGAGAAAGGGAGAATAAAATGGGAAAATGGTGGTTGATTCTAGCAATCAACCATGAGTCTATTTATACTACAAATGACACTAAATAGGGGTAAATGTCCGGCCAAAACAACCACCTTTAATGCCATAAAGGTGGTGCAAACAGCCGGAGTAAAGTCTTTGTCGCCGAACCGCAGGGGCGGTCTTCAGATCTATAGGGGCGGTCCAGGCGAAAATGCTTGATCTTCTTTGTGGCCGCAGGGGCGGCCTGGCAGTTCCGCAGGGGTGGATCATTAATGTTCTTCAAACGCCTGACTCTTTATCTTTCTGTTGCTTCTGATGTTGAGCCATAGGGGCGGCCCTAGCGTCAACGCAGGGGTGGTGACACTAACACTTTGGCTTCACAGCTCCGCAGGGTAAGACGCAGGTACAGGCGCAGGGGCGATGGTCTTCGCTTCTTTATGGCAAGTCACCAGAGGCGCCATGGAGGGGCGCAGGGGTGGTGACAGTCTTCGTTCCGGCGCTGGCGAAGGCGCAGGCTGCATTCCAGAGTGCAGTGTTACCCGTTGGGGCGCTAACAATGCTCCGCGGGGGCGGTGAGGTACTAGAAGCTTTGCTTCGTGAATGGTCTTCAACTCCCAAGTGCTTATAACTCCTCTTTTATCTTCTTTTGGTCTTCTTCCTCTGGACCAAGCAGTTAGTAGCATAAAACGGCACTATTGTTATAAAAAGACTTTAAAAACTAACCTAAAAGATAGTGATTCCATAACCTATTAGCGGTCCCATTTTATACTGAAGGTATGCTCCGGAGGTGCAAGTTTCTCAAGCAGGACGGGGAGAACCATTTTTGGCTTTCTTTTGTTGATGGGAGCCACATCATCTACCTTCCCCAGCCCTTACCGTTTGGAGATGAGCTCTCTGAGCTCTACATCTCGGCTGATCCGTATGTGCCGAGGCGGCCTCAGGTGGCCATTGTGGAGAGACATGGTGCGAACTCCAACCGAGCTCATTACGAGGACCATATGCCCATCCCGGACGATGAGGAGATGCCCACTGCAGTTGGAGATGATGGCCCTGCACTTGAGATCCTTCAAGCTCAAATGGCTGCCTTGACCACTCAGCACCAGGCTTGGCAGACCGAGTATCAACGGACCATGCTGGAGCAGCAACAGATTTGACAGTCCAGCTTTGCCACTAGAATGACCACCCACTTTGACCTGAGGCAGGATGCTTGGCAGGCGGCCCACTAGCAGCAGCTCGAGGCTCAACAGTTGGCTTGGCAAGCCAACTTTGAGACCTCATTTTGCAATAGGATGGATGTAGGCATGTCCATGGGTCGGACCCTCCGGGTCGACGGGTCCGACCCACCGGGTCAAGGGTCCGGGAAGGGTGACCCGCAACCGTATAATCGGCCGACCCACCGGGTCACGGGTCAGACCCGGCGGGTTGGTCACCTCAACTTAAAAAAAACTAGAAATAATTGGACTTAAACTTTAAAAAAAAATAAAGAGAGGAGAATTGTTATTGTGCTTGAACTTAAATAAATAAAAAAAGGGAAGAATTGGGCTTGAACCGGAATCCCGGCTGTCTACGTATCCTCTCGGGGAGGAGGAATCAAAGCCCACGTAGTTCTCTTACCTTTGTTTATATCCCCGATTGGCCCTTATCTTAGTTGTCGGACTCTCCCGCCGATACATCCGATGGCGTTTTTTGTCGCTCGTTGTCATCTTCGTCGCCTTCCTCTGCCGAGAGGTTGTTTGTTTGTGTTCTCATTTCCGCTTTCCTCTAATCGGCTAGTAGTACTTGTGCCTCAACGTCTCGGACAACATGTTTGATCTCGTCGGATCGAGCACCTTTCCACTCCGGCTAAAGGTTTGCTCAACCGCTACCGTTGAGGAGGGAACAGCGAGAACTTGTGCTGCAATCCTTGAGAGGACAGGGAACCTCATTCTCTCCGGTCGGGTCCACCATTCTAATATGTTGAAATCCTCTTCTTCATCATCATTGGCAAACTCAAAAGAAATGGTTAGATATTCGTCGAGTTTCGAATGGGAACTCGACGTGGTTTTTGCCCTTTTTGGGCAAAACAAATCTCTAGCAGTTGATTTAAATTTAGATGAAGTTGAAGATGAAGGACGAGGAGGGGGTTGAGAAGATTGACCTTGATTGGAAACACGATATTGAACCAATAATTTATCAAATAATTTTCTAACTCTAGCAATTATGATAGAAACATGACAATCGGGATTTTGTTGTAATTCTAAACATTCATAATAACTTTCTAAAAATTGTTTTAAACCATCCATTTTACGTCTAGGATCTAAATATAGTTGTATAATAATATAACCATTTAGTTCGCATTGTATAAATAGCTTGTGAAATATTATCAACTAAAAGACCTTGTTGAAGTGCAAATGCAATATTAATTGCTACATAACAAAATATGTTTGAAGTTGGTGTATAAACATAACTAAAAGTATTAGTAGCATCATAAAAAATATATTTAAAAACCTCCATTACATCTTTTGCTAAAACCCAAGATTATTACCGTCAATATGTTGTGCGGCAAAACCACTTAAAAGATCTCGATATTCATATGATTCGGAAATCATTTTGTAAGTAGAGTTCCATCTTGTACAAACATCTTTTGGAAATTTTTTAGGATAAACGCCATTTTGTTTCAATATTCATACCATTTAGTACGTATACTTTTTTTAGACAAAAGTTCATTAAGAATTTTTCGAATAGGTTGTACTAAATCTACAACGTATCCTAAACCTTCTTGAACACACAAGTTCAAAATATGAGCGGCACACCTAATGTGAAAAAATTTACATCCAATTGTTAGCTTATAATAGTTGGTTAAATCTCTAATGAAAGCCGTGTTAGCGGAGGCGTTGTCAAAACCGATTGAAAAAACTCGTGAAAGTAATCTATATTCTTCCAAAACAATTGCAATCAAACGGGAAATGTTTTGGGCGGTGTGTTGTTCGTTGAAAACTCGTAATGCTAAAACTCTTTTGTTTAAAATCCAAAATCTATTAACAAAATGACAAGTAATACTCATATATGAATTTTTTTGAAAACCGTTGGTCCAAATATCATTACAAATAGAAACTTGAATATCACCGTTTTCCATAAAATATTTAATCAATTCTTATTTACGAATTCTATATTTATGAATCATTTTTCTTTTAGCGGTTTGGCGAGAAATCGGTTTATATGCGGGTTGAGCATGATTTTGCATCCAATACTTAAAACCAACATTTTGTGCAAAAATAAATGTCAAAGAATCTACGGCTAAAACTCCGAAAATGCAGCAATGGAAGATGAATGATCATATGCAAATAGAGAAGGAGGTTGGTTAGAGGTAGATGCGTACCCGGTAAGTTGTGTTTGCCCTCGTGCCAATCCCATTTTTTCGGGATGCTTGTCCCGAATATGCCTCTTGTAGTTCCCGTAGCATTCTCCCTTTTTGTTCTTGTATTGTGCCGAACAAAAATTGCATTTGGCGTAGTAAACTCCGTTGGCATCGGGAGCACCTTTTGTAAACCAAAATCGGAAGACCGACGCCGTTAGTTGAGTGTTCTTCAACGGCGGCTCCTCCTCCGGCTCCTCCGAGAATTGGGTCTCGGATTCTTGGGTTTTGGGGAAAGGAGGTGATTCCATATTGATATCCTCCTCCTCGAGGATCTCGTGATCTCCACTTAATAAGGTTCGCGTTAAATCCGAACCGATTGGAGGACCGCTAACGGAATGACGTCCTCGGCTAACACCTCCGCCGGATAAAGGACTGTCACCGCTAATGGAACGTCTTCCTCGGCTAGACATTTTTTTTTTAATAATAGAATGTAGTAAGAGTAACAAAATAAGAGAATGAGAATATGAGATTAGGAGAGTAATTGAATGTAAGAATTTGAAATTATGGAGAGATTGAGAGAGTGAATAGATGATTGAATGAAAATTGGGAGAGTAATTTCCAGGCCGCCCCTGCGGCTATGAAGAACACCTAGCGTTTTTGCCTAAACCGCCTCTGCGGCCTTGAAGCCCGCCCTTGCGGTTTAGCGTCAAAGACTTTACTCCGGTTGTTTGCACTAAAGGTCCATGGCTGATTGCTAGTATAAATAGGTCCATGGCTGTTTAGGCCGGCCATTTAGTCCCATTTAGTGCCAAATCTAGTATAAATAGGTCCATGGCTGATTGCTAGAATCATCTACCATTTTCCCATTTATTCTCTCTTTTCCATTGCTTCTTTTGTGTAATGAACTTCTAATCTCCTTGTTACATTGGGTTGTTTTGAAGTTGCATTGCTGCTTTGGTTGTAATTCCCTGTTAATATAAGTATTATTCAGTATATGTTTTGTATTCCTTGTGCTTTACTTATCAAATTGCATGTTTCTTACCACTTAGCTTGATCACCTTAGTTTTTAATTGCATGCAAAGTACAAGAATAAATAGATTCCGGGTTTGGGTCTTTAATCTAGTAGAAAACCTTTCAGTAAAAGCTGGTTGTGATTACTTAATGGAAAAGGAATACAAATATAAAGAAAAGTCTAATGCTTTTATTCTTCGCTTTATATCTCTTTGTTTTTGTTTGAAAGCTAACTTGTGACTTGTTCTTGTAGGTTTACGGAACATTAACTTGTTAATTTGTGTTGATGCCGGTTGGCTCAACAGATATATATGATCAAGACGAGAACATTGCTAAAATACTTATATTCACATCTTTACTTGCATGCTAAGATTCAACCTAGTGTAGTTTGTTTCTCATCAATCTATTCACATCTTTACTTGTTTCTTATGTTTTTGTCTTGTTATATTCCAAATCCAACCCCCCCCCCCCTATTTGGTTACAATATCAATAATGGAAACTAATCGAAATATCAACTTAGCTCTCTTGGGTTCGACCCTTGCTTACGCTATACATAAACTTGTTAGTGTAACGTTAGGACTTCTACTTTGACCTAAGCTAAAATACAACGACCTAGGATTTTAGCGCTCGTCACTTATCCTTTATTGGGTTTGAGTGTGCCTTCATCCCATCTTTGAGAGTTAGCCTGAGACTTACCCGGTAAAGGTTGATTCTATCCCCTTGGGTGGTATATTGGTTTTAGATTATTGTTCCTTTCCTTAGTACCTTGAGACTTACCCGGTAAAAGGATTTGGTTTGGGATAGTCAGTAGTGAGACTTACCGGTGATCTATTCCCACCTAGAAACACCTTCCCTTTGCAAACCTCAGCCTTGTCCATTATATCTTTTGAGATCTTGAGTCGGAACCACAAGTGGATGCTTTAATCTCTATCATCCGCATTCTCTTTATCTGACTTTTATATCATCTGTGATTGCTTTAATTTGTTGCTTGTGGTTATTTGACAACCTAAATTACCGATTTTTGTTTCACCATAGTCCTTGTGATTCACCCTTGGAATTCTTGCTTTTATTACAATTGATCCGTACACTGCGGGTTCGCATATTGTTCAAGCATACTTCTTGAGTTATAAATATTAAAGTTTGCACACACCTTTTGGAGCGAACAACAAGGTGGAAACTCAGCCGAGTCCTCAAAACGACACAAACCTCAAAAACATAAATTCGAACCCATACATTCAAAACCATAAAACCAAACATAAACAGAATAATCCAAAAAATGCCCCCGTCCTATAATGTACCTTCTACGGTAACTAAGGTCAATCTATCTACACATGCATCACATGTAAAAGAATGCGTTGTACCGGTATCAAAAAGAACTCTGACGGGAAAACCATTAATATGAATGGTACTTGTGGCCGTTATAGTTGTCGGCTCTACAACACCCGTCAGCTCATACACTCTGGCTGATGCATCTCTAGTGTCTGCAGAAACACCAACACGTCCTCTACCTCTCCCCTGTCCTGGAGTGGAACCTTGAGGAGTAGTAGAACCAAAAACTCTTTGCTGCTGTTGTTGATACTATGACCTTTGTCCTCCTCTTATAACACTGGCAGGTGAAGAACCCTGCTGAGATAGCGCCTTGCCCTAAAGGCAAAAAGCAGCTCTATGTCCAAGCTTGCCACAAGAAAAGCAAGATACTTCTGGCTTCTTGCAATCAACTTGGATGTGTCCGGCACCTCCGCAGTTATGACACTTCCGTCCTTTGTCATAACTTTATTGGAAACCAGAATGTCCCGACGTCTGACTACGCCCAAACCCAACTGCTGCAGTTCCGATACTGGATGATCCAGTCTTTCGCCTCTTCTGAGGACCTCTTGTCTGAGAAGCTCTCCTGTGACCTAGTCGGTCTCTCTCATAAGAAAAAGCTCTATCCTAATAGTCCGTCAAGGAATCAAAACGGAAACCAAGAAGATAAGAGTGTGTCGACTCCCTCAACCTCCGAGATAAAAGGTAAACATGCTGATCCTCCGGTGGTGCACACGGACCCAACAAAGACAACTCATCATGAAACTTGTTGATGATCTCAACAATAAGCAAATCCTGAAGGCGATCTCTCCTCATAGCTGCACGGCAGTAGCTATCTCTGATCACCGTATTCATCTGCTCAGAACTAGTGACCTTACTGCAAGCTGTCCTCCACCAGGAATGAGCTGATCCTTCAGTAATGTCTTTGCTATATTGACTCGACGTCCCTCTGGGCAACCGATAGCTTCCATAGCAAAATCCGACTATCCTAGACACTGCTCCACCTCCAATCCAGTCTTTCCCATGAAAGTGGGAGCCATCAGCTAGTCGAAAGCCTTCAACCAAATGTCGGGCTTCGGCTCCTTTGCCTCAGCCGGTGCTCTAACAAATTCAGCAACTCTAACACGCGTGGCAACAACTTGTGTAGCTCTTTGCAAAACCTTAGCCAATCTCGCGGAAACTAGCGGCACTGGTGTTGGTCCTCCAGTCCTGATAGCCTCTTCAACTCTCTGCACATAGTCTCAATATGCAAAAGCTCCTATGGACACTTGACCGGACTCCGTCAATGGCGCTCTTTGTGCTCCGGACCTAGCAGCGGTCCCGTTCCCAGCCTCAGGAACAACACTCTCAAGGACTTCCTCGGCAAGCGCCTCAGCCATAAGCAGGTCAACAACTGGGCTTGTCCCCGACATCTAGCTAGTGGAGGTCTTCCTGCACGTCCTCGTCCACGGATGGCATGTGGAAGAGGTGGTCCACCCCTTCCTCGCCCTATTGCAGCGGTAGCTCTAGTGCGTGCCATCTGCTATAAGGATAGATATATAAGACTATATATAGATATAAGGCCACGCAACAACTAAAGCAAAAATCCAAGAAAAAGCACATATAAAGGCCAACATATAAGAAACTACACTACTGAGATCCGCGGAGGTAGTGGTGGTCGCCCGTACTTCTATCCCAGACCGGCAAGTTAAAACAAAACCCCATTTTGTAAACGTTAGACCCCTTGAGGGTTCTATTTATTTATCCATCTGACCTTTAGAAGATTTCGAGTGCCATTGTTGCCAACCTAGAGCTCTGATACCATATTATAACACCCCAAGTTCTGGGAACTCAAAGCGCTCCGGGCTAGGACCGCACAATGGGTCCCGACCCTCAGAGTAGCAACAGCACAATGGATCTTACAACAAGGCATAGACAAATGAAAACCAAAACTCAATGTAAAACCAAAGGTTAAGGTTGTGACACTCGAAACCAAAATAGAGGATGTTGAGTCTCACTACATCCTAGGAAAGGCAAGCCAAGGCTAGGTTAAAGCAAATCTTTAACTTTGGATTAAAGCAAAAGCAAGGGTCGTAAAACAAGGAAAATCATGGCTAGATCTTGAGATTCCACGGCCGTGGAACTCAAGAACAGACCATGGTTTAGGGTGTCGATGAGGTTTCTCACACTCTCAGGGTCCAATCTGTTTACGATCGATCTATCATTATCTAAGCCACAATTATCAACCCTTCGCCTTAGAATTGCTAAAGGGTTTTAGCCAATAACCATCATCATGATATCAAAAATCAAATTAAAAAGAAAGAAAGATGAAAACCCTCGAAAACTCAATAAAATCAATGTCAATCTCGAATCCAAATAACAAAGTAGTATATTTATGAATTCAGAAAATGGAATAAGAATCCTCACAACGATCTTAGGGAAAAATGAAGAACGGAGTGTCAATCCGTCTCCAAAAGTGAAAACCCTAAGAAAATCTCCAAAGTACGTAATCTCCAATGTCGTGTCTTTCACCAATCTTCAATCCTCAAGGTCAAATGAACCCTAAGCCGCCATACTTGTCACTTGCTTGTCACTTGCTTGTCCCCAAGCAAGGTTTTCAAAATATAGTCATATTTCATGTTAACAAAATACCCCATACTTCATTCATCCTTGAAAACGTTCATACACGTAAATCAAAATATGGAAAACAAAGGAACTTCATAAATTGCCTAAACTTCAAGACAAACATCATAACCTTCAAGCATTGTCAAAATCAAGCATGTGAAACTTCAATTTAGATCACCAAGTCAAATAACACTCTTATGATCTCAAGGACTTTCAAGTAAGGCCAAGAATGCGGAAAAGGTGGGAAACTTGTAAAGGAATGTGGTGTATGAATCCGAGAAGAAGGAACAACACAAACTCTTTTCTTTTCACCATTTGAACTAACCACCAACTTAGAGCTTTGCTCTAGACTTTTTGCACATAATTTTTCGACTTTACTTCTGGAGTTATGGACAGCGGTGCACAAAAGCCGAAGCCTAGGAGATTGGCGTTTCTCAATTTCAAGATGCCTCAAACCCTTGATGCACATACCATAATCCGTTAGGAATATCGCTCAATCTGACTTTGGCAAGACACAAACACCCGGTTATGTGAATGGTGCAGAGTTACTCATCGTCATGATTGACTTCCCCAAACCTATAACTTCCTACACTTTGAATTCAAACAATTGCTTTCATGGCCCTCCCACATCAAGCATGCCAAAATCGACTCTTCCTAAATCCCGGATAGGTAAAGGAGGCAATTATTTTCATTAAGGGGCAAAATGATCAAAGAAAGAAGTAAGAAAATGGAGGTGCCTTAATCATTTTTCATAAGAGAAGTATAGGAACTTATATTGTGATTCCAACCTTTGTTTGTCAATATGATTTAGATAAAAAACCTTCACATTATGAAACTTGCAAGAAAGGATAGACAACATACTCAATCTCTTCACAATTCACGATTCAATTCAAGCATACAATTGTCATCAAAAACTCATTCCACAAGTAGCTTTCATCATAGAAATCATCTCTTATCTTAGAAGCACAAAATCTTTTCAATTTTTATGGGTTTTTCAAAGCCTTTTTCATGCAATGCAATAATGAAACGTGTGACAATGAAAGGAAACATGCAAGTATTCATAGTCATAAGCGAACCAAAGTGAGTAGAGTTATTACAAACGATAGTCACACCCCACCTCATACTTGAAACATACATTGTCCTCAATGTTCAAAAGAAATAAAGAAAAGAAAAGAAACCAAGGAAACTCACTAATGGCGGTGGAGCGGCTCTAACCGGCAGTCATCTCAACATCATAACTGGGAAGGCGGCGTTGGGAATGGATAGAAGTCCGAGCTGAAGTTCCGCCCAAACTGCTGGCGGTAGACATCCCTCAAGATACGGACATTCTCCTGGCGCTCTACGCCATGGGACTCCCGTCGGACCTCCAAGTCTCGTACTCTCCTCGAAAGATCATCCGCCCAACTTGGAAGCTGCGAATACCAAGGTGGCGGCTGGCTATACCATGAAGGTGTGTCCTGGGGAGGGGTCGGTGCTACCGGTGGATGATCATACCATGGAGGAGGAGCTCCCATCCATGATGGATGCTCTCCGTCCCAAGCGGGTGGAGTCTCCATCCACGTCGGCCTCTCACTCACACTAGCCCCGCGTGAAGAAGAGGAACCGGAAGGTCTAAAGGGTCGGGGAAATCGCCTAGGTGGGTCCAGGAAGTCGGCCGGCTGGTCCGGGAATGTACCAAAATCATGCTCAGCACCTCCTTCATCATGATCATCTCCACCTCCCATCTCCTCATCATCGTCCCTAGTTGGGACCTTATCCGGCACATATAGAGGAGCTACAAGTCTATTCGCATGCATGGATGCGATGGTCGCCTTTCTGTTATGGCGGCCTAGCATGATGGAGTACTCGGGAAGCCATGGGATACCTCTACCACCCCTCTCATCCCATGGCATGGCTGCAGTAGGTGCAGCTTGGTGGCAGGAAAAGATAATACCTCTAGTCATAAGCCCGTTGAGACCCAAAGGTCTCGCCGCTATCCTAGTACAAGCGGAGTAGTCTATCCCCAACTGAGTGGCTATGTGAGTCACCATACCCCCATAACCTATGTTCCCGGCCTGTTTGTTCTTCAATTTGCTAATGGTGGAGGCAAGGAGGGTGGCACAATCGGCGGATCTACCGGTAAGCATACAATAGAGGAGGAATAACTCATCGGTTTTGATCTTTTGTGGGGTCTCGGTCCTAGGGAAAAGACACTCCGAAAGGACTCTATGAGCTATCTTCAAGGCTAAATGGTAGATGAGCTTAGCCTTGGTGTCGACCGGTTACCAACGGTCCTCACTAGCATAAATCATGGCTATATCCTCCCAAAAATCCTTAGTATACACTCCCCCGGGAAATCTACCATTGAAGCTCTCATGAAACCCAAAGAAGGCACCAAACTGAATGATGGAGAACTCATAGTTTTGCTCCATTAGCCTAAAGGAGACCGTTCGGTTTACATGGCTATGCTTAAAGGAAGTCACAAACTCCCTTATTATCTCCTCATAGGCATCCTCTCTAATAGCGGAGAAGATGATCAATCCGGCTCTATCCAAGAGCCAAGTCAAGTCGTTCACAACATTGAGCTCCTCAAGCTCCTCTAGGAAAAGGTATCGAGGTCTCATGATTGCCCTCTTTTCAATCTTTTCTAAGGCTCCTAGGTAAACCTCATGAATTGTGGGGATTCTAGGAGGTGGTAGTGATGGTGGTTCACTAGGGGGAGGTTGGGAAGGGGAGGAGCTATCATCCTTTGGCTTCTTGTTCCTACTAGACTTTCTCCGAAACATTTTTCTCAGCAATGTACGGAGACCGTAGAATTGGTCTGTTTCTCTCAAATCTCAACAAATCCACACCAAAATCAACAATCACTGTCCTAGACTAATTTCATTTCCAATTTCGTCCAGTTCTCCTAAAATCTTGCTAAGAAATTGAACCAAATTGACAAATAAGAGAAAAGGGAGTAAAACCTAGGTTTTGGATTTTTCAAATCCAAATTCCTTCTCCAATGTTGATTGTTCACTCAGTTTGTTGCTTGGAATTTGTAGATGATCGAAAATGCTCCACTTTAGGCTCAAGAATCGATCAAATCGGACTCCGAACGAAGAATTGCGGGATGATGAAGGTGGTCGGCGATTCTGGGCGTGGAAAGGGGTTTTGGTCGTGTTTTTGTGAAGGAAGGTGGTTTATATAGTGGTCGTAAAATTTTAGAAAATCACGGTCACTCGGTGAATTCCACGGCCGTGGAAATGTAGGGAACCCGTGGTTTTGCTGATTTGTGTCAGATTTTTGGGAAATTATAGCCACCTGTTACTTCCACGATCGTGGTTTAGGGCGTGGAAGTCTTTGTTGTTTGCCCAAATCAAAGTTTCGTCAATTCCTTCCAACTTTTGCTTCTTTCCTTTGCCCATCCCATATTCCTACATCCAAAAACATAACATACCGGGAGGTATCGAGGGAAAAACAAAGCAAAAACAACTAAACTAAACTAATCTAATAAAGAAAAAAAAACGAAAATGCAATACCTTGGGTTGCCTCCCAAGAAGCGCTTGTTTTGGGTCCGTCGATAGACCGTTCCTGGGTTTATTCGAGGTCAATCGGAGCAATTTCCTCAACTGGAAGCTCCGGTAAATACTTCTTAAGACGTTGGCCATTCACCTTGAAACTTCCGCTCTTTTCACCTCATACTTCAAATGCGCCATGGGTAAAAACACGTTTGATTAGATAAGGTCCAGTCCAACGAGATTTAAGCTTACCTGGAAAGAGACGAAGTCTTGAATTGAAGAGTAGAACTTGATCTCCTTCTTTGAGGTCCTTTGGAATGATATGCTTAGCATGCCAACGCTCCGCCCTTTATTTGTAAATCTTGGCGTTCTCATAGGCGTTCAAGCGGAGTTCTTCAAGCTCATTAAGGTCCAAGAGGCGCTTCTCGCCCGCTTCCTTCATGCCGAAGTTCAACCACTTCACAGCCTAGTACGCCTTGTATTCTAGCTCCACCGGGACATGACAAGACTTCCCAAACACAAGGTTGTATGGTGTTGTTCCTATGAGAGTCTTGTATGCAGTCCTATATGCCCATAACGCATCATCTAACTTCAGAGACCAATCCTTCCTTGTCTTTGACATCGTCTTCTCAAGGATGCCCTTGATCTCTCTATTCAAAATTTCCACTTGTCCACTTTTTTGTGGGTGGTAGGGAGTGGCGATCTTGTGAGTCAGCCCATACTTAGCTAGTAGAGCTTTGAATCGTTGGGCAATGAAGTGTGAACCTCCGTCACTAATGATGGTCCATGGTGTCCCAAACCTTGGGAAAATAGTTCTATTAAAGAACTTAACAACAACCATGGCATCATTAGTTGGAGAGGCAATAGCTTCAACTCATCTCAAAACATAATCTACAGCTAGAAGTATGTGTTGGTTTCCATAAGATGATGGGAAAGGTCCCATGAAGTCTACTCCCCAAACGTCAAAGATTTCTACCTCCTGAATGTTATTAAGAGGCATCTCGTTTCTCCTATAGATGTTTCCTGTTGTTTGACAAGCATCACAACAAGAAACAAAGGTTTGCACATCCTTAAATAAAGTAGGCCAAAAGAAACCAGATTGCAATACCTTAACGCTAGTTTTATTGGAAGTAGCGTGTCCTTCACAAGGTAGTGAATGACAATGATGAATGACGCTTTGCATTTCGTCTTCCGGCACACGTCTCCTAATGATGCCGTCGGGATCTCTTTTGAAGAGTAGAGGTTCATTCCAAAATTATTGTCGGACATCCTTAAAGAACTTCTTCTTTTGTGCATATGATAGTCCAGGAGGTATTTCCTGACAAAGTCAATGGGTAGATCGTCGTCTTCAATGTGTGGTAGACGACTCAAATGATCCGCAACAGAATTTTCTGAGCCTTTCTTCTCGCGGATCTCTAGATTGAATTCTTGTAGGAGAAGAATCCATCTAATTAGCCTCGGTTTCGCGTCCTTCTTGGCGAGTAAATACCGGATCACTAAATGGTCGTTGTATACAATTACCTTCGCACCTACAAGATAAAAACGAAACTTTTAAAATGCATACACAATGGCGAAAAATTCTTTCTATGTTGTGGCGTAGTTGAGCTGCGCTTCATCTAGCGTCTTGCTAGCATAATAGATAGCATGGGTTCGGCCTTCCTTCTTTTGCCCCAGCACAACTCCAACATCTACGTCACTTGCATCACACATAACCTCGAACGGGAGATTCCAGTCCAGAGGATGGATAATCGGGGCTGAGATGAGAGCTTCCCGGAACTTATAGAAAGCATCTAAACAATCCTGCGAAAAGTCAAAAACTGCATCCTTCATCAAAAGATTAGTTAGCAGTTTTGAAATATTAGAAAAGTCTTTGATAAAACGTCTAAAAAATCCATCATGTCCTAGAAAAATTCTTATCCCCTTCACCGAAGATGGAGGAGGAAGTTTCTCTATGGTCTCTATCTTAGCCTTGTCTACTTCGATCCCTCTACTAGAGATCAAGTTTCTTAGTACAATGCCTTCCCTAACCATGAATTGACATTTCTCCCAATTAAGAACTAGGTTAGTGTCTTCACACCTTTGCAACACAAGAGAAAGGTTAGAAAGGCAATTATCGAATGAAGAACCATAAACAGAAAAATCGTCCATAAAAACCTCCATGATTTCCTCAATATACTCGGAGAAGATGGCCATCATGCACCTTTGAAAGGTGGTTGGGGCGTTGCAAAGCCCAAATGGCATTCTTCTATATGCACACGTACCCTTGGGCACGTGAATATGGTCTTCTCTTGATCGTCCAGGTGGATCAGAATTTCGAAGAAACCACTATAACCGTCAAGATAACAGAAATAAGAGTGTTGTGCTAACCTCTCTAGCATTTGGTCTATGAATGGTAGCGGGAAGTGATCCTTCCTTGTTGCATTGTTCAGCTTGCGGTAGTGAATGCACATCCTCCATCCCGTCACGGCTCTTGTAGGAATGAGCTCATTGTTCTTGTTAGTCATAACTGTCATTCCTCCTTTCTTCGGGACAACTTGAACGGGGCTCACCCACTTACTATCGGAGATAGGATAGATGATACCTGCGTCAAGTAAATTAAGAATTTCCTTCTTGACAACCTCCTGCATGATCGGATTTAACCGTCTTTGAGGTTGTCGCGAAGGCTTAAAATCTTCCTCCATTAGAATCTTGTGCATGCATAATGATGGTTTATTTCCTACAAGATCCTCTGTGGTATAACCTAAGGCTTTCTTATGTTTTCTTAGAACAACCATTAGTTTCTCATGTTCATCTTCACTTAAGTCGGAACTAACAATTACGGGAAAAGTAGAATTAGTTCCAAGAAATGCGTACCGAAGATGTGTGGGAAGTGGCTTCAATTCCATTGCTATTGATGGCTTTGATGAGTCTTGAGGTGTGTCCGACGCTTCCTTAGAAGTCTCTCAGGGTGTAGGAGTGATTGAAGAAGACTCAAGAGCATTTGTGGAAAGAACGAAATTGTTCTCAGAAATTCCCAAAATTACGGCACCACTGTTACTTCCATGGCCGTGGTTTAGGGCGTGGAACTCAATTACAGCACCACTATTACTTTTACGGTCGTGGTTTAGACTGTGTAACTTATTGTTTCTCTCAAAATAGCATTTTACGGGTAGCTTGGGTGAAACCACGACTGTGGAATAGCACGACTGACCGTGGTTCCTCACGTTTTCTGTTCCATCGTAAAGTTTTTCAAACTCTTTCTATTGCACTTCCTTTAGCTCTTCCAAGAATTCAATCTCATCATTGCAATCCTCTTCCTCTCCTTTTTCCATGATGCTCATGGTTATGACCTTTTGCAATGGATCTTTGAATAGAACCGAGCTTACTTCTTCTCTAGATGCTTCTTCGTCATAGATGTTAAACATGTCCTCTCCTAGAGATGGCTCTTTCACCAAAGTTGAGAGAACAAACTCAACCTTCTATTCTCCTATATCGAAGGCTAGTCTAGCATTCTTGCAATCCACCATACAACCGGATGTTGCAAGAAGTGGTCTTCCGGGTATGATCGGAACAGGACAATTTGCAGGAATTTCAAGCACAACAAAATCTATCGGAATGTAAAACTTACTGAGCTTGATTGGGACGTCTTCAATGATATTGACGGGACGAGTTATGGATCGATCCGCCATGTATAACATTATCTTCACCGGTTTAGGTTCGCCTAAACCGACCATCCTACACAAAGCAAGTGGGATGATGCTAACGCTTGCTCCCAAGTCACAAAGAGCATCATATGTGACTTCTCCTACTCAAATTGGAATGCAAAATGACCGTAGATCTCTCAGCTTTGGGGGCATCTTTTCCGTAATCGTTTTGATGAGCTCCGAAGATTCCGAACTCATCTTGACTTCTACAAAGTCTTCTAGCTTCCTCTTGTTAGAGAGGAGTTCTTTCAAGAACTTCCCGTAAGCGGGCATGCCAACAATAGCATCAATGAAAGGTATATTAATGTGCAGTTTACTCATTAGTTCAATGAACTTACCGAATTGCTTGTCTAGACGCGCTCTTGCTCTAGATTGCGGGAATGGTAGAAGAGGTTTATAAGCTGGAGGCGGAACATAGACATCTTCCTTCTCCTTCCCTTTTTCTTTCTCCTTCTCGGCTGGAACTTCTACAAACTTAGGCTGCGGGTCGGTAGTTGTCACACCGCTCCTAGTTGTGATAGCCATCACCCTTCCTTTCGGGTTATCCTCCATCTTTCCGGGAAGCTTCCCTTGATCTCTAGAAACTTCTCCGGCCTTGCTGAATACTTGGTTTTCTAAAGCTTTGTGAGCTTTATCAACCGAAGTTATGTAACTCTCCAACCCTTGGAGCTTTCCTAGGATCGTCTCCAACATAGGATCGGGATTCTCCTTCTCTGTCTTGTTTGATCTATTTGATGTTTGCCCCTGGCTTTTCAAAGGAGTAGAAGAAGATGGAGGTGTTAGTGAATTTCCAGAATTTGGATAGGAATTACCAATTTTGTTGTTGGTTGGACTGCCAATTGTTGTTGGAATTTCGGTTGTTGTTGTTATTCCAATTGTTGTTCCAATTGTTATTTCGGTTGTTGTTCCTATTCCCTTCGTGGTTGTTGTTGTTGTTGTTTTTTAAGTAGTCAACATCTTGCTCATTTGGCTTTTGAAGGCCAGCTCTAATGATTTCCTTTAACTCCTTGATCTCGGTGTTTTGGGAGAATATTTGAGTTTTTGCAGCTTGTGTTAGCTTAGCTCTCGGATCCCCTTTATTCCGGCTATTTGGATCCACCTTTCGGTGGGAATACTTCTCAATCACTTGGGCTTCTTCTCAATGAAGTCCCAAGCGTCATCTTCTCTCATGTCCATGAATGTACCACAAGAGAGAGGTTGGATATTGAATTGTGTTTCCACATCCAACCCCTTGTAGTAGATCTCCAATAACTCCAGCTTTGAAATGCCATGATTTGGGCAATCCAATAAGAGATCCTGAAAAAATGCATTAATTTTACCTCTCAACTCCGCCGTCTTGGATGGAGGAAAGAACTTTGTGAGGAACTCCGAAGATAGATCCTCCCATATGTTAAGCCTTCCAGCTGGAAGAGCTTGATACCAAGCCAAAGCTTTGTCCTTCAAAGAAAAGAACGGTTTGATCTTATAGTTGTTGTTGGTAGCCCTTTTCGGCTTCAATGTGTCCATGAGAATCTCAAAATTCTGCAAATGTTGGTGTGGAGATTCAGCACTAGTTCCACCAAATTGACTTTGGCGAACCATGGTGATAATTTGCGGGCTTAAACTGAATTCGTGGATGTCCTCAGCTCCGAAATTCACACCTAGACGGCGTAGTTGCTGAATTGGATCCATTCTTTGCCTAAGAGTTTGTGGTTCATCCCCTTCATGAGCAACTCTCACTTCTCCAGCGGGAATGCGAGGAACAACCGGTGGTCTAGGGTTGTTACGAACGGGATGGATCACTGGATCAATGTCCTCAAGTGGTGGCATATCATCATCCTCATCGTCGGATGATTCAACTCTGATGGACTTAGTTGGTTTCTTGACCTTCATCTTCTTAGCATCATTCATCTCCAACTTTATGTCCATCATCATAGCTTTGAGCTCATACATTTGGAATTGATGACGCTCCAGTTCATCCATACGAGCCTTCTCACTCAACTTAAGTTGAAGTTGAACTTCATCCAACTCCGCTTGGATGTTTCTCTCATTGTTTTCAACCATCTATTTGTCTTTCAACTTTCTTCTTAAAGTTTTCTCAAGTTCTGGATCGAAAGGAACTAGATCTTTGGTAGATCTAGTCTTTCGCATATACCTAAAGAATCTGCGAAAATCACTCAAAAAGAGATATCAAATAGCTAGAGCAAAGCTCCCAAGCTCGACAACCGAAAACCGGAATTGGCTTAGACCAAATCCCCGGAAACGGCACCAGAAACTTGTTTGCCTCAAAGTGTGCGTGCAAATAAGTTTTAATTATAAAACTGAAACAAAAGCAAGCGAACCCGTAGTGTACGGATCGGCGTAGATAAGCAAGTATTCTAGAGTATCGAACTCAGGGATTTGGTGAGTCAAATTCAGTTTCGATATAATCGAGCAAGTAAAAAATATAAAAGCTTTGCAAATATTGGGGATAACAACAACCCTAAAGATCCAGGTCTCTAATTGTGACAATCGATTCAAGATATACTATAGATGTAAGGACAGAGTTGAGATTGCAAAGGTATAACTAAAGTAAGGTAATGTACGGTGAAGTTCCAAAACCCTATATGTCTAACCCAAAGACTCTCTCTATAAAGGTTATTGAGGCTGCTGTATAGAAAGGATCTAAAGGTAAGAATTAATCTCAAATACCCATGCCCAAACCCAAGGAATCAAAGATAAACTAAAACAGTTAAGGTTGTGACACTCGAAACCGAAATAGAGGATGTTGAGTCTCACTACTACCTAGGAAAGGCAAGCCAAGGCTAGGTCAAAGCAAATCTTTAACTTTAGATTAAAGCAAAAGCAAGGGTCGTAAAACAGGGAAAATCACGGCTAGATCTTGATACTCCACGATCGTGGAACTAAAGAACAGACCGTGGTTTAGGGTCTCGACGAGGTTTCTCACACTCTCAAGGTTCAATCTGTTTATGATCGATCTATCATTATCTAAGCCACAACTATTAACCCTTCACCTGAGAATTGCTAAAGGGTTTTAGCCAATAACCATCATCATGGTATCAAAATATCAAATTAAGAAGAAAGAAAGATGAAAACCCTCAAAAACTCAATAACAAATCAAAGTCATTCTCGAATTCAAATAACAAAATTAGTATGTTTATGAATTCAAAAAATGGAATAAGAATACTCACAACGATCTTAGGGAACAATTAAGAACGGAGTGTCAATCCGTCTCCAAAAGTGAAAACCCTAAGAAAATCTCCAAAGTACGTAATCTCCAATGTCGCGTATTTCACCAATCTTCAATCCTCAAGGTCAAATGAACCCTAAGCCACCGTCCTCGAAGCCCTAAGAGAAGATGTAAGCCCCCGGTCTTCGAAACTCTCTTCTCAAGCCTTCTTATAGGCGAAAATAGGGTTACGATAAAGCCTAATGGCGTTGCTGACGTGGCAAATATGACACGTCATAAAATCATGGAAATCACGGTCATGAACAACTTTCCACGGCCGTGGTTTAGGCCGTGTAACTTTCTGTTGTGCATAAAACACACTTCCAAAATCCAATTGCCAAATCCACGGCCGTAATTTAGGGTGTGGTTCCTCAAATCCTTGTCCACGACCGTAATTTATGGCGTGGATTCCAAAATTCTTTGTTTTTGCCTTTGTTTTGTGATGTTCTTCACTCAAGCTCCTTCCTTAGCTTCTCCAAAGCATCCCCTTGCCACCAAGCATGATCAAATACTCCTCTTCTTCCACATTTTGCTCCAATCCAAGCCTTTATTCACCTAAAAACAAAATGAAGCTAGTGTTGTAACAGTCAAAAATCGAAGATGACCTAATCGAGAATTTTAAGGAATTAAATCCGTATTAACACGAGATACCTCTCGAGGTAACCTGCTCCTAGATGATATTACACCCCGGTGTTATTTGGAGCATTTGGAAGCTTCAATTAATAAAAATGCAGTTGAGAAAAATGATCAGGACATCGGACATGTCCTAGATATGAAAAAACTTGGAAAGGCAAAACGGCCAAAAGAGTCGCTATTTCATTTCTTAGTGACTAAGAAAGACGGCTTAGGAATACGCGTTATTGGAGACAATTGCGGAATAATTATCCATACAATACTCCAGATTTATTATTCCAATTTCGAGAAGTTTGGAGAAGGGGGCTTAAACCGCTTTCAGATCGGTGAAATGATAATTATCGACTCCGCTAAAGGATAATTATCTTCTTCGCTATAAATAGCGGAAATAACGTTTATTAATTCATTTCCTTTCACGTTTCCTCGTAAACGCTCTGATTTCTCTCAACTTCAAACTCAGATCTACTCTTCGTTTCTAATCCGATTTCAAATCCGTTTGAGTTTTTGGATTCCTCTCTTCATTCTCTACATTTTGGTACCGACTTTCTACATTTCCGAGCAAGGGAAGGTCTGGTCGGGCATATATGATACTAGGGAGGTTCCGTCACTCAGATTCCGGTGAATTTGATGGTGTCCGAGCGTATCTTGCATCGTTGTGATTCCGAATCTTCTTTCGGATTGTCAATCGGGTTAGTAACGAAGAAGTTATGAATTTATTTGTTTTTCGTATAGCGATTTGGCCTAAATTGACCTTAGGCTTGTCAAAATGGATAACTGGAAATTCCATTATGCTCGTTACATTATTCTGGTGATTATGGGTTGTTTGTTTGTTGAGATTTGATGACAGGTGCATATAAGTTATTTTGGCGAAATTTAATTAATTAATTGAAGGTTTAATTAATTAAATTGGGATTATAGAGGAGGATATAAGTTAATTAAATTCAAAGGAATGAATTTAATTGGTTTTTGAATCGAGAAGTTTAATACGAGGAATATGATATACTCCGCAGGTTTTGTTGAAGGTTTTGGTTAATTACAGCTTAGTCTTTGTGAGTGTATCCAAGCACGATAAAGGATGATAGTCCGAGTGGAAAATGGACTCAATAGTTGGTTTGCGAGGTTTTATTCATGAGGTACATGAGATGATAATGGAAAGAATATGATGAAAGAATATGATAAAAGCATAAAATTGAGTTATGATATGAAAGTGATAATATAAGATGATAATTGATTAATTAGCCCAACTAGGTCCCGCACGGGTTTCCGAGGGACGAGATCGCTACCTGATCTACAGGGGGCCTCAGAGGTCGCTACCTGATCTATAGGCGGCCTCAAGATGAGAAAAATAGTCCAAGATCGCAACCTGATCTACATGGGGTCTTAGGACAAGATGGCCGAGGTCGCTACCTGATGTACAGGGGGCCTAGGACACTATCGGGTTGGCCAACCGAAAGAAAAAAGAAAGGATGAAAGACAGAAAAGAAATACGAAAGCACATGAGAAAATATATCGTACGATCAGTTGGGACTAGTTAGTTAATTATCACCTATGCATCGATGCGATCGAGTCTAGCATGCTATATGTTATGTTATGGTTATTTATATGTGATGGTATGATATGAGATATTTATATGAGATTATATGTTTATATGTGGTGAGATAACATGCTTGAATGTTTATATGTTGCGTGTTATGGATGGTTGTGGATGTAATGTGAATGTGGACATGTATATGTGTGCTTTTGAATGTGAGAAAAAGGTATAGAGTGTCCTTTGGGGATGGGATATTAGATACTTATATATATTGGGGAGTGTGATTTGTATACCTTTACTGAGCGTGTGGCTCATTGTTGTTATATCCACATTTTATTTCAGCTACTCAGACTCGGCCTGACCAAGGCAAGGACGTTGGACCCAACACCTGGATTTGAGATCATATCAGGTGGGATGTTATGGGATGCTACCGCCTAGGATGTTTTGTGTGGTTTTAAACAGTTGTGTTTTGTTAAATAGGGTTTTATGACGTATGTTAGTATATATATGTTGTGAATATGGTTGTAAGATAAAGTTTTAAAAATTTACGTTTTCCGTTTTTCTACTTTTCCTCTTATTGCTTTAAACAGGGTTAATTAATTGGAAATAAACTAGAAATGAAATAGGGGTGTCACATTTGGTTGGTATCAAAGCAGGAATATGATTCCTTGGCTTGGGTTGTGGGATGTTTTCTGAAATGCTTTTGAAAGTTTTTTTTTCTTTTAGATGGCGGAGCACAACCAAAGGGTCGACTGAGTGTGTACATGCTTAGGGTAGAAATGACCAGGAGCACCCTAAGGTGCCAATTCAGCCAATATCACTACCGCCATCAGAATGGCTGGTATACTTGATTTAATGAAATATTTGGGACACGTTATACCACCATAGACACAACAATGTCTCAAGCGGGATATTCTAGTAGAGATGAACAAGAATTTCGAGAAGATTGGCCGCCAAGGGAAAAAGCCGTTTGAGGGGACTATTGATCCATTAGTAGTGGATGAGTGATTGAGGAACACTGACTCCATTCTAGGTGGAGTTATCTGCGCTACTGAGAGACGGGTACAATATGATATATCCTTACTTGAGGGAGCAACTAGAGATTGGTGGGACATGGTCCCTAATGGCCGTAGTATACCACCTGTGCTAACATGGATGATTTCTTGAGAGAGTTTGATGTGATGTTAGTAATGGATTGGTCATCCACTCATATAGTCAAGTTGCATTTTAATTCAAAGGAGTAAAAGTATATGCCTACTCTCATGATCTCATGATTTCAGCTACAAAACTAACGTTAACCGTATATGGTTATACCTATGGAGCTACACAACTCCAAATATGAACAAGTTAGACTTGTTGGACAACGTCCCCAACATAGTCCGGGTATGACCATTTGGGGATGTAGCTCAAATGGTCATCCACTCATATAGCTTTGATTAATTGTCATACAAAGGAAGTCACCATGGAGGTAGATGGGTTGAGAGAGGTGATTTTCACCGGTGAGAGGAATGTTATTCCTACTTGCCTCATATTTGCAGCGATACCTTTTAGATTACTTTGGCAAGGGTGCTAGGCTTATCTGGATAGTGTGTCAGATTCTGCAGTTGTTAGCCCCGGAGTATCTGAGGTGGATGTTGTCAGAGAATTCCTGAAGTTTTCCTTGATGATTTACCTAGTTTACCTCCGAGTAGAGAGGTAGACTTTGAGATTGAGACATTACCAGGTGCAGCACCAATATCAATTGCTCCTTACAGGATAGCTCCTCTAGAGCTGATATAGTTAAATAAACAACTAGAGGAGTTACTCGAGAAAGGTTTTATACGCCCGAGTATTTCTCCTTGGGGTGCACCAGTGTTTTTTTTGTGAAGAAGAAAGACGGTAGTTTATGATTCTGCATAGACTACCGTCAGCTAAACAAAATCACAATCAAGAACAAGTATCCCTTACCGAGGATAGATGACTTGCTTGATCAGTTAAGGGGTGCTATAGTGTTTTCAAAGATTGACCTTCAATCGGGACACTAGCAGTTGAGGATAGCAGAGAATTCAATACCGAAGACATCTTTTCGTACTCGGTATGAAAACTATGAGTTTACAGTTATGCCTTTTGGGTTGACGAATGCACCTGCAGCATTCATGGCACTGATGAACTCGATCTTCTAATCTTATCTAGATCAGTTCGTTGTGGTCTTCATTGATGATATCTTGATATATTCCCGAGATGCAAATACTCATAGGAACATCTGAGACGTATCTTAGGGATTCTGAGGGATAGACAATTATATGCCATGTTCAGCGAGTGCGAGTTTTGGACGTATCAGATTGCCTTTCTAGGGCATGTGATATTACGAGATGGTATACAATCTGATCCATCCAAGATCAAGGCTATTACCGAATGGGAAATTCCGAAGAGCATTACGGAGATTCGCAACTTCTTAGGACTTGCGGGTTATTACAGGAGGTTTGTAAAGAACTTCTCGATTATTGCGCGCCCATTGACTAACTTGCTAAAGAAGAATCAATAGTTTGTATGGGACAACAGCTGTCAAGAGAGCTTTGAAGAACTTAAGAAAAGATTGACTACGTTTCCTATTCTGGTTGTACCCTCAGATAAGGGTAACTTTATGGTTTACACCGACGCATCTGGGAGTGGCTTAGGACGAGTTCTAATGCAGGAAGGGAAGGTAATAGCTTATACATCTAGACAGTTGAGACCTCATGAGCAGAACTATCCTACACACGACCTAGAGCTTGTTGTTATAGTTCATGCTCTTAAGACCTAGAGGCACTATCTTTATGGTGATACATTTCCGGTGTTTGCCGATCATAAAAGCATGAAGTATATTCCCACTCAGAGGAATCTGAATCTGAGGCAGAGAAGATGGATGGAGTTACTCAAGGATTATGATGTCACTATAAAGTACCATCCAGAAAAGGCGAATGAGGTAGCTAACGCTCTTAGTAGAAAGAGCAGTGACCAAACTAGTAAGGTCAACTACAAAGTTGAGCATCTATTAGCTCTCAGAGTTATGAGAGTAGAGATGGATGTGAGAGGATCCGAGTTGATAGCGAACATTCAGGTTAGACCGTTGATTCTTGATGAGATTTCAACTAAACAAGATGAAGATGCTACACTGAAGAAGTTGAAAGCTAAAGTGGGAGATGCTACCACTACACACTTCCAATTGTCTGATCAAGGAGTGTTATACAGAGGTGCACGGATATGGGTGCCCAACATTGAGGAGTTAAAGAAGAAGCTACTTAAAGAGGCACATTCCTTGAGGTATTCCATGCATCCTGGGAGTACGAAAGATGTTTAATGACCTGAGGAAGATCTATTGTTAGCCCAGGATGAGACGAGAGGTAGCTAATTTTGTGGCTCGATGTCTAGTGTGTCAGCAAGTGAAGACTGAACACCAAGCACCAGTAGGAAAGTTATAATCTTTATCAGTTCCTGAGTGGAAGTGGGGCGGATTACAATGGATTTTGTGGTTGGAATTCCTAGGACTTTCAGAAAGAATGACACGGCATGGGTGATTGTAGACATATTGACGAAATCTGCTCACTTTCTACCGATAAGACAAGATAACTCCTCAGATGAACTAGCAGAGTTGTATGTGAGAGAGATTGTTCGACTGCATGAAGTCCTTGTATCGATTGTATCTGATAGAGATACGAGGTTTACATCACATTTCTGGGGAAGTTTGCAAAATGCCTTAGGTACAAGATTGCATTTCAGTACGGCATTTCATCCTCAGACAGATGGATAGTCGGAGAGAACGATTCAGACCTTGGAGGAGATGTTGAGATCTTGTGTTTTGGAGCTTAAAGGTAACCGGGATTCTAACCTACCATTGCTCGAATTTGCATATAATAATAGTTTCCATTCGAGTATTGGTATGGCCCCTTACGAGGCCTTGTATGGAATGAAGTGTCGCACACCTGTATGTTGGGATTTTGAGGGCATGCAACAGATATAGGGTCCTGAACTTGTACAACAGACAACAGAGAAAGTACAAGTAGTAAAGCAGTGCTTGAAGGCGGTACAAGATCGTCAGAAGAGCTATTTTGATTGCCATAGACGAGAAATGACATATGAGATAGGAAATAGAGCGTTTTTTAAGGTATCTCCTTGGAGGGGAGTTATGAGATTTGGTAGGCATGGGAAGTTAGCACCGAGATACATTGGTCCATATGAGATCTTAGAGAAGATCGGACCACTTGCATATAGGTTGGCGTTGCCACCCGAGTTATCAAGATTGCATGACGTCTTCCACGTATCGGTGCTACGGAGGTATAGGTCAGATCCGAGTCATATCATTCCCGAACCTGAGATAGAAGTATCTGAGAACTTGTCCTACCTAGAAGAACCAGTTGAGGTTTTAAGCACGCAAGTTCGAAGATTGAGAAACAAGGAGATTCCGATGGTGAAGGTCAGATGGGGACATCATTCAACTCGAGAGGCTACATGGGAAACCGAGCGAGATATGAGAGCTAGATACCCTTATCTTTTTGAGTAAAAACCTCGAGAAATTGTGATCCGGTTGTACATCCTTTTGATATATCTACGAGTTTGGTTCTACTTCATTTCTTAAATTTCGGGACAAAATTTCTTAAAGTGGGAGATATTTGTAATAGTAAAAAATCGAAGATGTCCTAATCGAGAATTTTAAGGAATTAAATCCGTTATAACACGAGATACCTCTCGAGGTAACCTGCTCCTAGATAATATTACACCCCGGTGTTATTTGGAGCATTTGGGAGCTTCAATTAATAAAAATACAGTTGAGAAAAATGATCAGGACATCGGAAATGTCCTAGATATGAAAAAACATGGAAAGGCAAAACGGCCAAAAGAGTCGCTATTTCGTTTCTTAGCGGCTAAGAAAGACGGCTTAGGAATACGCGTTTTTCGAGACAAATGCGGAATAATTATCCATACAATATTCCAGATTTATTATTCCAATTTTGAGAAGTTTGGAGAAGGGGGCTTAAACCGTTTTCGGATCGGTGAAAGGATATTTATCGACTCCGCTAACGGATAATTATTGTCTTCGCTATAATAGCGGAAATAACGTTTATTAATTCATTTCCTTTCACGTTTCCTCGTAAAAGCTCTGATTTCTCTCAACTTCAAACTCATATCTACTCTTCGTTTCAAATCCGATTTCATATCCGTTTGAGTTTATGGATTCCTCTCTTCATTCTCTTCATTTTGGTACCGAGTTTCTACGTTTCCGAGCAAGGGAAGGTCTAGTCGAGCATATATGATACTAGAGAGGTTCCGTCGCTCAGATTCCGGTGAATTTGATGGTGTCCGAGTGTAGCCTGCATAGTTGTGATTCCGAATCTTCTTTCGGATCGTCAATCGGGTTAGTAACGAATAAGTTATGAATTTATTCGTTTTTCGTATTGCGATTTGGCCTAAATTGACCTTAGTCCTGTCAAAATGGATAACTGGAAATTCCATTATGCTCGTTACATTATTCTGGTGATTATGGGCTGTTTGTTTGTTGAGATTTGATGACAGGTGGGTTCAGAAATTGCCTGCGGGCAAAATGTTATTTTGGCAAAATTTAATTAATTAATTGAAGGTTAAATTAATTAAATTGGGATTATAGAGGAGGATATAATTTAATTAAATTCAAAGGAATGAATTTAATTGGTGTTTGAATCGAGAAGTTTAATACAAGGAATAGGATATTCTCCGTAGGTGTTGTTGAAGGTTTTGGTTAACTATAGCTTAGTCTTTGTGAGCGTATCCAAGCACAAATAAGGAGGATAGTCCGAGTGGGAAACGGACGCAATAGTTGGTTTGCGAGGTTTTATTGTTCTTACCTGCGAGGTAAGTGTATAAGAATTACACTTGCTTAATATATGTTATGTATTTAATATGCAATGATTTTATGCATGCTTAAGTGTATATATCTGTTTGTTATGATTTTATGCATGCTTATATATATGTGAGTGGAATAATGATGATGACTTGATATGATTTATGAATGCATGCATGAGGTACATGAGATAATAATGGAAAGAATATGATGGAAGAATATGATGAAAGCATGAAATTGAGTTATGATCTGAAAGTGATAATATAGGATGGTAATTGATTAATGTGCCCAACTGGGTCCCGCACGGGTTTTCGGGGGACGAGGTCGCTATCTGATCTACAAGGGGCCTCAGAGGTCGCTACCTGATCTACAGGGGGTCTTAGGACAAGATGGCCGAGGTCGCTACCTGATCTACAGGGGGCCTAGGACGCTATCGGGTTGGCCAACCGAAAGAAAAAAAAAAGAAAGAAAGAAAAGAAATACGAAAGCACATGAGAAAATATATCGTACGATCAGTTGGGGCTAGTTAGTTAATTATCACCTATGCATCGATGCGATCGAGTCTAGCATGCTATATGTTATGTTATGATTATTTATATGTGATGGTATGATATGAGATATTTATATGAGATTATATGTTTATATGTTGTGTGATAACATGCTTGAATGTTTATATGTTGTGTGTTATGGATGGTTGTGGATGTAATGTGAATGTGGACATGTGTGTGTGTGCTTTGGAATGTGAGAAAAGGGTATAGAGTGTCCTTTTGGGACGGGATATTAGATACTTATATATATTGGGGAGTGTGATTTTTATACCCTTAGTGAGCGTGTGGCTCATTGTTGTTATATCCACATTTTATTTCAGCTACTCAGACTCGGCTTGACCAAGGCAAGGCCGTTGGACCCAATACCTAGATTTGAGATCATATCAGGTGGGCTATTATGGGATGCTACCGCCTAGGATGTTTTGTGTGGTTTTAAACAGTTGTGTTTTGTTAAACAGGGTTTAAAGGCGTATGTTAGTATATATATATGTTGTGAATATGGTTGTAAGATAAAGTTTTAAAAATTTACGTTTTCCTTTTTTCTGCTTTTCCGCTTATTGCTTTAAACAGGGTTAATTAATTGGAAATAAACTAGAACAGAAATAGGGGTGTCACAAGTGTAGATCTCTATATCGACAAAGTGGGTGAATGAGCGCACAAATGCCTCATACTCATATCTATGTACACTTAAAAGAGGGAAAAACAACTAAAACAAGTGCCTAAAATATATTCATATTTCATGCTAACACCACGCCCCGGTCGAAATGGAGCATAGAGCGTATTGGGCCATTAAGTGGCTAAAATTTGACATCAAGAACGCCGGTGACAAGAGGATGCATGACATAAATGTACTAGAGGTGCTCCAACTCGACGGTTACGAGAATGCCCGAATCTACAAGGAAAGAACAAAGTGGTGACATGACAAGTGCCTCATCCCTATGGAGTTGAGTGAAGGAGACTTAGTCCTTCTCTTCAACTCAGGGTTGTGGCTCTTTCCCGGAAAGCTTAAGTCAAGATGGATTGGCCCGTATGTGGTGAGGAAGATCATTCCTCACGGAGCGGTAGAGATTGGAGGAGAGCATTGTGGTAACTTTAAGGTGAATGGGCACCGTTGGAAGAAGTACATCCGGGAAGCCCCGGTTGATGTGATTTCCCCGCTCCACCTTGAATTGACGCTTCCGGTATTTGGTCTAGCTAAGGAGCTTAAACAAGCGCTTCTTGAGAGGCAACCCAAGGGTACATATGTTTCCCTTTTCGTTTTGAATGTTTTCGTTTTTGCTTTTATGTGAGTTTTCTTTTGGTTTTGATGATAGGATCTAGATGTTGTGAAGAATTTTGATGTTGTTGGAGGCCATGTGTGGACCTCATGAGTTCGTTGGAGTGATGTGCAAGATGAGAGCACTAAGGCAAGTGGAGAGACGGAGGTGATCTTGGCCGAAAAGGCTCTTGGCCATCCGCGATTTTCTATGCAGGGAGTGACCTCGACCGATACCTCGGTGTAGATTTGACAGTGGTCCGAGATCCTCCTGCTGGACCATGACTTTCCTTGGAGAGTGCCATACTTCAAGATTCAATTTGCACTTCCATCTCCATCCGTCACCATTCCACTTGAGTGAATAGGAATATCGAAATCCCGACGTTTTGCATTGTAAGTATCCTTTTTCACTCTTCGTTTAACTTTCACATTGGGGATAGTGTGTTTTTTAATTATGGGGTGGGATTTTCATAATTCTTTGCATGATCTCATCTAGGATAGTTTCAATTTATAGTCACACATTTCTTTTCATGTTTTGCATTGTATATACTTATCTAAAAAATTCCAAAAAAAAAATCAAAAATTTTTAAATTTTTTGTGCTTCTAAGTTTGTACATGACCCTTATGATGATTTTGTTTTGTGGATTGGTTATGGAGTGCCTTGTGTGTTGAATAAATTCATGCGTATGTGGACTTGAATACTTCTCTTGAATTCCGTATGTGGATTGTGATGATGATTGTTGTCTAGATTGGATTGAGAATTGATGGTCGAAATTGCATAATAGTTCTTAAACATCGTCAAGGAATGATTAAGGCAATTCATTTATCTCTTCTTATCATCTTGATCATGTTGTTTGAGCACCTCACTTGAATGAAAATTTTTACCTCTTTTGACCCATCCGGGAATTAGGATCATGATAGTGTGTTGAGTGTGTGAAAAGCAAGTGTGGGGTGATGTGGAGTAAATGCATGTTGTGAATGAAGTGGTTGAATGTGTTGTGAAAGTGTAGAAAAAATATAGGTTTGAGGACGTTCGATATAACGATGAGTAACTCGGCACCATTCACATAATCGGGTGTTTGTGTCTTGCCGAAGTCGGATTAACCGATTGTCCTTACGAGACTTGGTATGTGCATCCGATGTGAGGCACCTCAGAAAATTTCCGAGGACCGCTAATCACCAAGGTTTTGGCTTTTTTGTACCAATGTCACTTCCTCAAGTGAATCAAAAAACCAAAGAAAAAGAAAAGAAAGAAAAGAAAAAGGAGAAAAATACACTTTGGTGGAGGAAATACAAAAATGAATTTATGGTTTAGTTCCTTTCCCGGATTAGTATCACATGACCTAAGAAAATTCCCACCTTTGAGACGTTTATTGGCCTCTTCTTTCCTCGTCCTTAATACCCCTATGGATATCTGTTTTGACTTAGTGATTTAGATTGGATTTTCTCACGATAATCTAGACTTATGGATTTGCTTTGCATATATGTTTTCGAGTTAAGTGTGATTTTCTTTCCATGCCTTTATTTCTTTGATACATGATTGCTTATCCATTTTCATGAAACATCACTATGAAGGTGATCCATGTTTAGAATCACAATTCTAAAATATTTTTTCTGTTATTATCGCATTCATTATTCATGCCATCTCGTAGCTTAGGTATGAACCTTGCTCGAGGACGATCAAGTGGGAAGTATGGGGTATTTTGATGACATGATTTATGACACTAGTTTAGGCATTCATTTAGTTAGTTTTTCCCTTCATTCATGCATTGTTTTGCCTTGGTTCGGGATGATTATGCTTAATCGAGTCATGTTGTTGGAATAGACGTCTACACGAGCATTTGTCGGTTTTATAGGTACTTTGGGGAGCTTTTAAACATTATTGATCACATCTGAGGATCAAGCATCGTGGTGGCCCGAATTCGAGGTTCCAAAGAAGCAAGCTTGGAGGAAAGAAGAATGCAAGGACCTTAGATGGTACGAGCCATGCACCGGCTGATGGTTGGCCATGATCCAAGCTTGCCTGAGCCAAATCTCGGTTCAGCCCTCACCCATCTTGGCTGAGATGACCCTTGGAAGCAACCGATATTCCTGTGTAGAGACATCCGAAGCTTGGCAAGCACTTCGTATTTCCGACCCTTGCTTTCCATGGTTGAGTGAGGGGGTTGTATTGCACGTGGGACACTTTTACATAGGATACTCATTTTGTTTTTGGATGGTCCATATTGTAGTATAAGGATAGAAGAAGGATCCCATTGTAGAGGAGAAGAAGATCATATCATTTCATAGACTAAGAATGAGTTTGAAGGATTTGTAGTGAGGAAGCTTGTAAGAGACTTGTTGGAACTGTATTGGAGAAACATTGGAAGACTTGTAAGATTGTTTGGATTGTTTATCTAGCTATGTTCTTGCTATTAATTCCCTTACTTTTCATTATCTAGCTATGGTATGCATGTATGTTGATATGATGATGAATGAACTTGAGATGATTGTTGTTTGCTAAGTAAGTTGTGATTCTAGGGTGATGGATAAAAGGTTATTGCGAGGATGATGAGAGAATAATCTTAATGTACCTTAGGATAGCTTGCATACTCAAACCCTAGCTGATAGCATGTATTATAGTCTACATTTTGGGATTGGTTTGGACGTTTTATCTTCACAAATCTGCACGTATGGATGTATATTCTTTGATCATTATGTTGTTTTGTCTACCTTTTCGAGAATCGAGGTCTACACCTAGTTTCGTTTTAATTATAGGGAAAATGGCACGTTTTGGAACGAAATGGAGCTAAGGAATCTAAGGAGTCATTGGAGCTACATTCTGGAGCATTGAGGAGCTATAAGAAAGGCTCAGGAACCATGGAAATAAGATGGAAGATTGATTTTGCACCAGATCAGAGAGATTGACGCTTAATTGAGATTCACCTCGGTTAGCTACAATGTCACCTCGGCCGAGGTGATCTTTAGGACAGGCTGGACCGAGGCGAATATAATAACGACCACGAGATCTTTATTTTTGGTTGAGATATTCTATTTTTGGAAAGTGAATTTTCCATATTTTAGGATGATTTTCTGGAATGAAGCATATCTTTTTCGCTGATTTATTTTGGAAGGTTAGAAGATATTTTCAAGAAGGAAATTGCCTTTTAAGGATATTTTATCTTAAGAAGGTGATTCTCCTATATAAGAAGATGGATTTTCTGGAATTAAACTATCTCGGAATCAGGAAGATCAAAGAGCAGAGTTCTCCAAAGTTTGGAAGGAAGTTTGGAAGCTTAAAGATCAAGGAAGGAAGGAAGCAGTTTGAAGAAAGGTTAAAGGAAGTTGTAAGATTTTCTTAGTTATGTTTGGTTTCGTTGTCTTTTCCGACTGTGATTCAGGAACGCAGTTTGATTGTTTGTTTGATTGTTTGATTGAGTTATTGAGACCTTTGTGTTAAGGTTTTCTTGTTTGAATATTGATTCCTTTCTTATATATTTGATTATTGTTGTCATGATGATTGTTGGCTAAGTTCTTTATGCGATTATACGGTGATTGGCTAAAAGTTGTGGGGAAGACGATGAAAGAATGAGCCTTTACCCCAGTGGACCTTGAAAGCTCGAGCCTTTACCTTAATTGACGAACACCTCGGTCAGTTATGGAACAACTCGACCGAGATGGTACATAAACTAAGCGAGGCGAGCCCTTTCCTGATCCTTATCTGAGTTGAGGTTTCAGTTTGCTAAATCCTATCCTTGATATACCTTTCTTGGTTCAATGCAAGCCTAGGATGAGACTTACCCGGTGATTTCTTTGTTTGTATACCCAAGGTCATGAGTGTAGGTAATAAAGGTTCATTTTTTGTTGGGGTTTGAGTGTGCCTTCGTCCCATCTGTGAGAGTTAGCCTGAGACTTACCGGTAAAGGTTGATTCTTTCCCCTTGGGTGGTGTGTTGGTTTGAGATTATAGTTCCTTTCCTTAGTACCTTGAGAATTACCCGGTGAGAGGATCTTTGGTTTGGAATTGTGAGTAATTAGTCTTACCCGGTGATCTATTCCCATATTAGAAACACCTTCCCTTTGTAAACCTCAGCTTTGTCCACGTTATCTTTTGAGATCTTGAGTCGGAACCTCAACTGGATGCTTTAATCTCTACAATCCGTATTTTCTTTACGTGGTTATTACATCATCTTTGATATATTTGCTTGTTTCTTATTTTTAATTAAAAACCTTAATTGTCGATCTTTGTTTCACCATAGTCGTTGTGTTCGACCTTGGAACTCTTGCTTTTATTACATTCGATCCGTACAATGCGGGTTCTCTTATTTGCAATTATTCTTGGTATAAATATTAAAGCTTGCACACACCTCTTGGACCGAACAAGTTTTTGGCGCCATTGTCGGGGACTTGGTCAAGACCGAGTTCGGTATTTGGTTGTCTAGCTTGGAAGATTTTGTTTTTGCATTTGATCTTTTCCTATGAGTTTTGTAGTGTTCAGGATTTCCAATGGCTGCGAGTCGCTATGAACCTGCATTTGATCCTGTTTGGAGAGCAAGACAACTTGCTAGGGCGGATCATTATGAATATTTGGAGGAGAAGTATGCCTATTATTGGTTTTGGGACGAAAGAAAAAGAGAGGAAGCCATTGAGGATGAACTCGCATATTGGGATGAGCTTAATCCCCTCACACGTTTTATGAGCAAGGAGAAGTCTCTTATATGCCTCAAGTGCAACCTCCACAACAAACCTCTGAGGATCGGATACAAATAATGTTGGAAAAGATGTTAAAAGTGATGGACAAGATGGAAGACGACATGAACGCTATTTCCTGAATCTTATAAAACCTTGGAAGATCATTTATCCAGCGAGGAAGAATTCCAAGTCTTGAGCATTCCTCCTATTGAACTAGATGTTCCCCTAGAAGTTCTTGAAAAAGAGGAAGAAGTCAAGCACTGTACCTTCTCAAAGCAATACTTCTTTTGGATGAATGTGCCTTCTAATCAATAGATCATTCTCAAATCTTGCTTCAATCGTTTATAAGACTTTCATACACTTAATCATAGAGTAAAGAGTAAAGAAAAATCATGAATCAATCAAACTTCCACACAAACATCATAACCTTCAAACATTATCAAAATCAATCATAAGGAACTTCAATTTAGATCACCAAGTCATATAACATTCTTTTGATCTTAAGGACTTTCAAAGAAAAAGGTCTAGAATGTGGAAAGGGAAGGAAACTTTAAGGAATGTGGTGCATGAATCCGGGAAAGTGGATAACTACTCTTTCTTCTTCTCTTGCGGTTTCCGCAGCACTTTCCACTTAGAGCTTCGCTCTCTTCCTTTCATTTTTCGACTCTACTTTTGGAGTTATGGATAGAGGTGCACAAAAACCGAAGCCTAGGAGATTGGCGTTTCTCAATTTTTATGAGATGCCTCAAACCCTTAGCGCACATACCATAATCCACTAGGAGTATCGCTCAATCCGACTTTGGCAAGACACAAACACCCGGCTATGTGAATGGTGCCGTGTTACTCATCATCATGATTGACTTCCCCAAACCTACAATTTCTTTCTATTCTTTTGATTGCAAATAATTGCTTTCAAGGCCCTCCCACATCAAACATGCCAATATCAATCAACTCCTCCAAATTCCCGGATAGGTAAAGGAGGCCATAATTTCAATGAGGGGCTAAATGATCAAAGAAAGAAGAAAGAAAAAATTGAATTGCCTTAATCATCTCAACAAGAAGCATAAGAACTTATACTGCGATTTCAACTTCAATTTCTCAACATGATTTAGGTAACATTCATCACATTATGAAACTCGCAAAAGAGGTATAATCAATTCATTCAATTTCTTTTCAATTCACTATTCGTTTAAGCATGCAATTGTCATCAAACTCAATTCACAAGTAGCGATTATCATAGAAATCATCTCAATTCCTTAGAAGCACAAAATTTTCAAAATTTTTCAATTTTTATGGGTTTTTCAAACTCTTTTTCATGCAATGCAATAATGAAACGTGCAACAATATAATGAACATGCAAGATAGTCTCGATAGAAGCAATCATAGTGAGTAAGAGTTATTACAAACTTTTAGTCACACCCCACCCCATACTTGGAACAAACATTGTCCCTAATGTTCAAATAAAAGAAAGAAAAGAAGAAAAGAAAGAAAGAAAAAGAAAGAAAAGAAAAAGAAACTCACAAATGGCGGTGGAGCGGCTAAAACTGTCGGTCATGCAAATCATCACTGCGGTGGAGGCGGAGGTGGGAATGGATGGAAGCTAGGGTCATAGTGCCGCCCGAACTGCTGGCGGTAGACGTCTCTCATCATATGATCGAGGTCATCCATACGTCCGTCTCTAGCGTCGGCTCGGATCTCCAATGCTCCCACTCTATCAGAAAGGCTAGTAGCCCACTATGGCATCTGCTCATACCATCCCGGAGCCTGACTGTATCACCCCGGTGCATCTGACGGTGCTGGTGCTGGTGGCTGTTGTGCGGACGATGGAGGTGGAGCTCCGTACCATGCAGGAGGTGTATCCATCCAAGTAGGTCTCTCACTCACGCTGGCGCGGCGAGAAGATGAACCTGAAGCTCTGGCTGGACGTGGAGAACGTCTAGGCACATCAGAAGCAATGTCCGGCTGATCTGGAAACGTGCCAAACTCCTGCTCTGCTCCTCCTCTTCCCTCATACTGATCTCTCATCTCCTCCTCCTCAACTACGGGCGGTGGTGGGACATATGGAGGAGCTGCAATCATGTTCGCATGCATAGCAGCGAACGTTTCCTTCTAATTATAGCGTCCAGCCATAATGGAATACTCCGGGAGCCACTCAATGCCCCTCCCCGTCATGCTCTCCCAAGGCATAGCTGCATACGATGGACCTCTATGGGTAGGGAAGATAAGACCTCTAGTCATGAAGGCCTGGAGTCCTAGGGGTACGGCTGGTATGCGTGTACATGCAGAAAAATCCACCCCTAACATCCTAGCAAGGTGGGTGACTATCCCACCATATCCAATGTTGCCCGCCCTCTTGTTCTTAATCTTGCTCATCGTAGCAGCTAAGAGGGTGGCGCAATCAGCAGGGCGCCCATACAGCATGGAGTACAACAAAAAGAGCTCATCCGTCTTGATCTTCTGAGGTGTCTCCGTCCTAGGAAAGAGACACTCAGAAAGAACACGGTGAGCAATCTTCAAGGCTAAGTGATAAATCAACTTAGCCTTGGTATCAGCTGGTTGCCAGCGGTCCTCGCTGTCGTAAATCATAGCAACCTCCTCCCAAAAGTCTTTGGCGTAAACGCCGCTACGAAAACGACCATTGAAGGTCTCTTGGAACCTAAAGAAGGTCCCAAACTCCCGGATAGAGAAATCATAGTTCCTTTCCATCAGACGGAAAGAAACTGTCCTATCCACATGGCTGTGCTCAAACGACGTCACAACCTCTCTCGTGATCTCCTCATAAGCGTCCTCTTGGATAGCCGAGAAGACGATAAGACCGGCTCTATCCAAGAGCCAAGTAAGGTCATCTACTATGTGAAGAGGAGCTAGATCCTCCAACAATAGTGGTAAGTATTCCCGCCTGTCACGCGGGTGACCTGGGTTCGATCCCCTGCAACGGCGCCAAAAACTTGTCCGCCACTTAGCGTGCGTGCAAATAAGCTTTAATTATAAAACTAGAAATCAAGCAAGCGAACCCGCAGTGTACGGATCGATATAGTTGAGCAAGAATTCCAAAGTATCGAACACAGGGATTTGGGGGGAACAAATTCAATTATAGGTTATCAAGCGAGTAAATGTAAGAAGCTTTTCAAGTATTGGGAAAACAACAATCCTAAAGATCCAACTATCCAGCTGTGGCAATCGATTCAAGATATACTAATGATATAAGGACAGAGTTAAGATATGCAAAGGTATGCTAATGTAAGGTAATCGTACGGTGAAGTTCCAAAAACCTTATATGACTCACCTACAATACACTCTCTATAAAGGTTGTTGACGCTTCAATATAGAAAGGTTCTAAAGGTAAGAATTAATATCAAATACCAAAACTTGTAATCCAAGGATCAAGACTAACTTAACCGATTAAGGTTGTGACACTCACAATCGAGGTAGAGGTTGTTGAGGCTTCACTACCACCTAGAAAAGGCAAGCCAAGACTAAGTTAAAGAAAATCTTTAACTTTAGATTAAAGTAAAAGCAAGTTCGTAACTTAACACAAAATTACGGGTAGTTCTTGAGTTCCACGGCCGTGGAAGATCAAGAACAGACCGTGGATTAGGGTTATCGGCGATTCTCTCTAACTCTCAGGGTCCAATCTGTTTACGATCGATCTATCATCATCTAAGCCACAACTATCAACCCTTCACCTTAGAATTGTTAAAGGGTTTTAGCCAACAATAGTCATATTGATATCAAATTCAAGGTTTAAAAGATTGAAAGATGAAAACTTCCGAAAACCTTCAATAACTTTCAAATCAATCTCAAAATCACAATCAAGAACATTAATCGTCACTAGATTCGGAATAACACAAACAAACACAAATCTTAGATAAGAAGGAAGAACGGGATGTCAATCCGTCTTCTAAATCAAACCTAGGTGAGAAGCGAAATCTTCTCACAAACAATCTTCCGAATCTTCGATCTTCCGTCAATCCGGAAATCACAATAGCAATGGGCAAAAATCTCTCAAACACAACTTCCGCCGAATGCGAAATTAGGGATTCCAAGCGCAAGCGTGAGATGCGTTTATGCGTAAGCGAAGGTGATGGAATCTCTCTTCATCCGTCCTTTTATAGTGTAAGATAAAGTATCGGCCCGACCCAATCTTGTAAAATATCGTGGCTTAAAGTGTGGAAATCAACACGGTTTGAACCAAGTCCTCCACGGCCGTAGAAGTCACTGGAATGAACCACGCTTCCCTTGCCATGGTTCCACGGCCGTGGACTTGAACGTGGAATGTAGTACGGCCGTATTTTAGAGCGTGGTTTTGGGCAAGAACGTGATTCTTCCTTAGCCTCGTGCAATTCTTCAAGTTGGCACTCCTTAGCTCCTAGTAATGCCCTCAATTCATGGACATGTTCCATCAAACTCCATCCTTGCTCAATTCCGTTCGGAAATAGCTCTCAATTACCTATAATCAACATAAAGCTTGTGTAGATCTCTATATCGACATTATAGACAAACTAGCTCACAAATGCATCAATGCTCAATCAATGACTATCAATATGGATCAAATACACTTAGAAAATGTGCCTAAAATATCACAATATTTCATGCTAACAAGCACCTTGGTCAAACTGCTGACAATTGGCCCAGGTTGAGGCACAACCGGAGAAGATAGAAGAGATTCCATGTGCATACTCTCCTCTTGACATGATTCTCATGCCAAAGCTTGAAACGCTTGATCCAGTATATTCTCTTACTCTCTTTAAAATTCCCTTTGAAATTACAAATAATTACAAGGATGCACCGAAGAGTTGGAGGTCTCTTCTGAAAGAACCTCCTAAGATCAAGATGAAACCTCTCTTAGATTTGCGGAAAGTAGATGCTCCTTGGACTATAAGGAGTGAAGTTTTCAAGCACTTCACCGCTAAGGCAACGAAGTTTCTTTTATTCAAGTGTGGGGTCGCTCAAGTTACAAAGACCATACGTCATCCCCAAGCTGGAAATGGGGAAGCTAAGAGGATTCTCGAGAAACTGATTTCTCGATCCAGGAAACGATGGGACAGAAGGCTAGACTATGTCCCATTAAAGTGCAGGAAATCTAGAAGGATTCCGGTGAGAATCAAACCATACAAGCTTGTACGTGAGAGATCCTACCATTTGCCGGTGAAATAAAGAACCGGAATCTTTTTGGAAGAGTTTTATGATGGATGTGATGAGCACTCCAAGGTGTTCGAGGTACATTGAGTAATTCTTTGGGGAAAGGTCCAACAAGCGACCTTAAACCAAGCGCTTCTTGGGAGGCAACCCAAGGTGTTGCTTTCTTTTCCCTTTTTCTAGTTTAGTTTAGATAGTTTGCTTTGTGTTTTGTGCGTCCTCCTAGACAGGAATCAGTTACTCTCTAAGAAGAAATTACAACTCTGGAGCTACATGGAAGGACGGATGTTCGAGAAGTTGAGAAAACGGAGCTTGACTGAGATACATCTGGGATGCAGTTAGAACGCCTCGACCGAGATGGTCTTATCTGGGAGATGTTTCTTCTTTCTTTATGCAGTTCAGCTAGTCCGCTGAGTACTTTGTTATTTCAAACTTATATTCAATCCATTGGGACAATGTGTCCCAAGTATGGGGTATTGATGTATTATTTGACTTATGTGTTTGACTTGTATGACTCTTGGATATTATTGTCTTATCCAGCTCTATGTGCTTATCTGTCATTACATGCATACCTACACGTTTCTGTTTGAGAAAAACGTCAAAAACCAGTTTGGAACAAAAAATTTAGCTCGACTGAGACGTTCTTGGCCGAACGAGGTTGAACACCTCAGATGATGTCAGATCAACTCGACTGAGATGGGTTTTTAACTGAAAGTTTTTCAAAACATTTTGTGCTTCTGTTTTGGATATGACCTCGATGAAGATTTCGTTTCTAGATTGGTTTTGAAATCAGTATATGCTCGAAAGGTTTTATGATATGTTTAAGTTGCTAAATGCTTTGTTTGAAATTCTAGCATGTTTAATACTTTGATTTTATCAAAATTATGTTGGATTTGAAGGTTGACATCAGATTATGAGTTCTCTCACATTCTTCCTGGGATGACTAAGGCACTTCATTCTTCTTCTTCTTCTTCTTCTTCTTCTTCTTCTTCTTCTTCTTCTTCTTCATGCTCTAGACCCTCAATTACATATTTGCCTCCCTTTACCTATCCGGGAATTTGGATGCATTTGACGAAAAGCGTGTGAAAGTGAAGTTGAGACATTGGCTGAAAATGTTAGAAAGAAACAAATTAGGTTTGGGGACGTTGATCTTGATGATGAGTAACTCGGCACCATTCACATAGCCGGGTGTTTGTGTCTTGCCAAAGTCAGATTGATCGATGGGCCTAACGGGTCATGATATGTGCATCAAGGGTTTGAGGCATCTCGAGAAATTGATGATTGCTGATCTCCTAGGCTTCGGTTATTGTGCACCTCTGTCCATGTTCCCAAAAAGTAATGTAAAGTGAAAATAAGCAAAGCTTATTGGTGGAAGATGTTGTGATTCAAAGAAAGTGAAGTAAGATCCTATTCCCAGATTCTAGCAGCACATTATCCTATATACATCCCACCCGGACACGTTTCTTGACCTCTTTTGGAAGCCCTTGAGACCTCGAGTATGTTGATTGACTTTGCGGTTTAAACTGGATTATACATTATTGATTTCGATAAATATGATTTATTATGCATTCTATGATTTTATGTAAAGATGAACAACTTTCTTATATTTATAAAATATTTTGATCATATTTTGATTTCATTTTCCATGAAGCATTCTCTTAGGGTGATCTATGGATGGAGTGCACCACCAAAAGGTTTTGAAATGTTTTTAATTGATCTTTTTGATGACTTATAATCCATTCTATCTTATATCTAAGATTTAGATCTTGCTTGGGGAAAAGCAAGGGACAAGTATGGGGTATTTTGATAGCATGTATTATAGTCTATATTTTGAGATTGGTTTGGACGTTTTATCTTCATAAATCTGCACATATGGATGTATATTCTTTGATCATTATGTTGTTTTGTCTACCTTTGCGAGAATCGAGTTCTACACCTAGTTTCGTTGTAATTGTAAGGAAAATGGCACGTTTTGGAACGAAATGGAGCGAAGGAAGCTTAGGAGTCATTGAAGCTACATTCTGGAGCATTGAGGAGCTATAAGAAAGGCTCAAGAACCATGGAAATGAGATGGAAGATTGACGCTTAATTGAGATTCACCTCGGTTGGCTACAGTTCCACCTCGGCCGAGGGGATCTTCAGGACAGGCTGGACCTAGGCGAATTTTCCATATTTTTGGAAAGTGAATTTTCTTGAAGGAAGCATATCTTAGGATGATTTTCTAGAAGGAAGCATATCTTTCTAGCTGATTTATTTAGAAAGGTTAGAAGATATTTTAAAGAAGGAAATTTCCTTTTAAGGATATTTTATCTTAGGAAGGTGATTTTCCAATAGCAGAAGATGGAATTTTTGGAATTAATATTATCTCGGAATCAGGGAGATCAAGGAGCAGAGTTCTCTAGAGTCTTGAAGGAAGTTTTGAAGGTTAAAGATCAAGGAAGGAAAGAGGCTAGTATGAAGGAAGGTTAAAACAAGTTGTAAGATTTTCTTAGTTTTGTTTGGTTTCGTTGTCTTTTCTGATTGTGATTGACGAACGCAGTTTGATTGTTTGATTGAGTCATTGAGACCTTTGTGTTAAGGTGTAATATCCGGAATTTTTATTCCGTCTAATTCCGCCGTTGACGGTTTTCCATTCTATCTAGTATCTCTTCCTTCACAAATTTCATTATTTTATGTAGAATTTAATTCACATAAAATGATGAAATTATATCAAACTCTAATCCTTAGAAATATCCATTATTTTATGTAGAATTTTTATTCCGTCTAATTCCGCCGTTGACGGTTTCCCATTCTATCTAGTATCTCTTCCTTCACACATTTCATTATTTTATGTAGAAGTTAATTCACATAAAATGATGAAATTATATCAAACTCTAATTCTTAGAAATATCCATTATTTTATGTAGAATTTATTCACATAAAATGATAAAATTATATCAAAATCTAATCCTTATAATTATCTATTATTTTATGTAGAATTTAATTCACATAAAATGATAGATTTATATCAAACCCTAGTTATTATAATTCATTCTTATCGATGACAAGCTGTGACGAGATCATGACAAGCTGTGACGAGACCATGACTAAGCTGAGACGAGACCATGACAAAGCCCGGCAAATCTGTGACAAACTCATTCATGGGCCTGACAAGGCCATGACGAGTTTTGACAGATTTTTGACAAGCAATTCAGCCCATCTTTCTTGCTTGTTTCAGCCACTAGTCCTACCTTAATTTCAGCCCAGCTTGACTTCGAGCCCGTCCAGCAGCAGTCCAACACGCCCAGCAGCCCAAGAGCGATCTGTAGAGGACGGGCCTGCTGCTTCCCATCATCGCAGCCCAAGAGAACATCAATCCTTCTGCAGATCACACGCTCATATGAAAGACGTTACAAAGAAACTGTAACTCCCACTTTTTACGCCTTCCATTACCCCCTCAGCTGCTACCTTCCATAACCATCAGACCTCTCCTGCGTACATACCATTATTGCAACAGATCGCCTCCTCGCAACAATGATCGCCATTCCCGCTCCCCTCCTCGCAGCAGTGACGGATTGTTTCAGTCGCCCTTCCTCTGTCGCCTCTAGAGTGGAGTATCGAAGGCCTCTGTTGTCACAGATAAAGCACGCTAGAAGACTCAGTGCAGTCGGACGCAGTCAATCCCAGTCTGAAGCTGCATCTCCCTGTCGAACAACCACACAGCAGCACAACCTTCTGCGTGCACTCAGCGAAACGAACCAAGCCAGCTCTCCTGCACACAGCTGCGACATAGGTGAGTCTGAGTATCTCCTTCTTCTCTTATATGTGTTCGTTTCCTCACCATCTCGGATGCTGAGTCTTTAAATCGGCGTAGGACACAGGCCACAGAGGAGGGCGAGCCTTCCAACCGAACTGCAGACCCGTACTAACCCATATGACTCCTAGCCAAGCGCACACCCTTGCTGATGGGAAAGATTTTGCTACTGTCAACTAAACGGTATTTGTGTCTTCCTTGCTTGCATTGCCTTCCACACTTGTCATGCCTAATGGGTTCCCTTTATGTCTTCAAATTATACTCAGATCAGCCATAGAAGAAGCAGTGAATATTCACACTTTTCTGAGTTTTCAACAAGTGTCAAGCAGTCGAGTTCAGGGCTAGATTTGAGTAATTTATACTCCTCTTTTGCTGCTGAATTTTGGATATGTTGTAGTCAGTAGTATATATTAGATCATACTAAAATTTGGGAAGAATCGGAGTTAAGGTTTGAGAGTTATGACGTTGCAAAGTCGACTCCTCATGCAGTTTTATAAATGTGCTGAGTTGAGAAAAACAGCATGGGATGCTGTTTTGTGAAATCGTTTTAATAAGATTTTGATCTCCGTTGAGCTTGAATTTTGGATATGATATAGTTGACATATTTTTGTGGAACATATTAAAATTTGAGAGGAATCCAGCGAGTGGTTTGGGATTTACGATTTTTCAAAGATTGAGTCGTAAACAGTTTTTCTGTTGTGCTGAAATTCGGTTTTGTGAGATAGTTTTAAATAGGATTTTGATCTCCTTTGCGGCTGAATTTTGGATATATTATAGATAAGATTTTACGGTAGAACATATCAAAATTTGGGATAAATCCAGCGAGTAGTTTAGGAGTTTTGATTTTTCAAAGTTAACGGTTTTAAGAAATTTTTGTATAAGCGATGCTTTAACAGTTTTAAGAAATTCTTTCTCCTACAAGTAGATAGGATATCATAGATGACCTAGAGAATTATTTCGGAATTTTTATAAGATTATTCGAATTTTATATTTGAAGCTGTAGTTGGACTTTAGCGACTTTTCGGGAAATAGAAAATGGGTAGTTTTTCTAGTTGTTACCTAAAATCATCCTAGGTAGTAGAATATGGTTAGTTAGCCTCAAATATTAATTTAAGTACATATTCCGAGTTTTTGAAAATTCCGGGACCAAGGGTAAAATAGTCATTTTACCATAAATTGGTACTGTATTAAATTCTGTTCTAATAGGACCTACTACCTTAGAAGTCTTAGACTTCTAATTACCAAGAAAGTGTGTTGACACACTTGCCTCCTTTTACAGGCAACCGAGTTATACAGTTACAAATTGAGTTGTGATTAAGAGAGTTGAGATATGATTCAGGTAAGTCCACGGACTTACTTAGCTGGCTTCTTGTATGAGTGTAATGTGTATGAGTGGTGTTTGTTAGTTATGAGAAACAACGAAACCGGATTAGGCCGACTTTATTATTTACGTAATTGACCCAAGTGTATGATAACGGGTCGTGACATCATCTGCCTAGCTCTTGCGAGAGTCTAGGAGGTTCCCTGCGACCAGCCCAGTCCGGTAGACGGTCAAATGTCAAATGCATTAGTACCATTCCGCGTTGGTAAACGGGGACAGGGGCGAGGTTTGGGAATCCCTCGTGTCACAAACTAAGTATCATTAGTAATGACATATCACCTAATTAAAGATAATAAAAAATTGATTGTTGCATGTTGATTGTGTTTGTTGTGTGTTTGTGCTTTTACCTTTATACTTATGCATAGAATGTTAGCTAACGGTTTTATACCGCTTGTAGATGCCTTGCAGGTTAAGACAGTTGTGGAGAAATCCGGAGGGAATGGTCAGCCGGGTCCATGTACTTATTTAGTTGTGGACGGGGATGTCTTCTGTTTTTCTTATGTGTCGTTTTGGTACCGTTGCTTTGTAAGGCTGATACATATTCTTCATGTATATATTGTTTAAAGTTTTCTAATGTTTTAAATACTTTTGTGCCTTGTTGTAAGATCCAAGTTAAATTGTTGTCAAACTAAGGTCGGGACCCATTGTGAGGTCCTAACCAGTAGCTCCCCGAGTTCTCAGAATTTGGGGTGTTACATAAGGTTTTCTTGTTTGAATATTGATTCCTTTCTTATATATTTGATTATTTTTATCATGATGATTGTTGGCTAAGTTCTTTATGCGATTCTATTGTGATTGGGTTAAAGTTGCGGGGAAGACGATGAAAGAATGAGCCTTTACCCTAGTGGACCCTGAAAGCTCGAGCCTTTACCTTAACCGATGAACACCTCGGTCAGCCATGGAACATCTCGACCGAGATGGTACATAAACTGAGCGAGGCGAGCCCTTTCTTGATCCTTATCTGAGTTGTGATTTCAGTTTGCCAAATCCTATCCTTGTTATACCTTTCCTGGTTCAACGCAAGCCTAGGATGAGACTTACCCGGTGATTCCTTTGTTTGTATACCGAAGATCATGAGTGTAGGTAACTAAGGTTTATCCTTTATTGGGGTTTGAGTGTGCCTTCATCCCATCTTTGAGAGTTAGCCTGAGACTTACCCAGTAAAGGTTGATTCTATCCCCTTGGGTGGTGTGTTGGTTTGAGATTATAGTTTCGTTCCTTAGTACCTTGAGACTTACCCGGTGAGAGGATCTTTGGTATGGGATAGTGAGTAGTGAGACTTACCCGGTGATCTATTCCCATATTAGAAACACCTTCCCTTTGCAAATCTCATCTTTGTCCACGTTATCTTTAGAGATCTTGAGTCGGAACCACAACTGGATGTTTTAATCTCTAGAATCCGCATTTTCTTTACCTGGTTATTACATCATTTGTCATATCTTTTCCTTTTGCTTGTTTTTAATTGACAACCTGAATTACCGATCTTTGTTTCACCATAGTCCATGTGTTCGACCCTGGAATTCTTGCTTTTATTACAATCGATCCATACACTGCGGGTTCGCTTAATGGCAATTATTCTTGGTATAAATATTAAAGCTTGCACACACCTTTTGGAGCGAACACTAGCTTAGTTAGGATCTCGGCCTGTTCTTCATGCTATTTTGAGATGTTCATGATCCACCCGAGATTGTTGTGTTGTTGTTCTTATGATGATGTATTTGCATGTTAGGACGTTTGAGAGTTGAAATCCTAGTGTTTGTTGAGCTAATCTAGCATTAGGGTGACCTATGTTAGTAAACTTAGTAAGGGAAGAGACTTACCCGGTAATTCTCGCTCTTAGGTATAGAAGATGATGAACACTAGGTAGTAGTGAGCCAAAAAATCCGCTATTGGATTGAGTGTGCTAGGATCGTTGCTTAAGACTTGCTTTTTGAGACCTTTACCCGGTAAGGAAAGGTTTGACCCTTAGGTAGTGATCCGGTTTGTGTAGAATTCCCAACCTTAGGTTCCTCGATACTTACCCGGTAATAGGAGCTTGATGCGGGACTAGTGGAACAAGAGACCTAGCCGGTGATTGATCCCATTATTAAAATACCATATCCAACACATGTAACACCCCGTTTATTCGGGTGCGTTCCGACTCCGTTTTCTTCTCCCTTCTATCAATTCGTTAGTAGCTCAAGTTATTATTTAGAGTATTTTTATATTAAAAAATATCTTTCCGGGTATTTATTTATTTAATGTGCATATACTTATTTTCCGTATTTTTACGGAAAAGTCGGAAATTCCCGATTCGAGGATCCCGTTCTAAATGTTTAATTGAGTTAACTATTTTTTTTAATTGAGTTAACTATTTTTTTTTCCTCTTTTCCTTTTTCTCCTTTTTTCCTTCTTTCTTTTCTATTGCTTCCTTCCTGCGTTGGCGTGTTCTGCGCAGCAGAGAAAGGCCACCCCACGCCACAACCTGCACGCCGCCTTCTCGTTTCTCCCATCTGCAGCCTGCGAGCAGACCGTCTCCCTACCCTAAGTTGCTGGTCGACCCTTCGATCCTCCCTCCCTCTGCCTCCTAGTGCTTCCCTTCCTATCTCCCTCTGCACACAACCTCTTGCCCGAAACCATAGGAGATAGTTGCCATTCTCTCAACTCACGTCTCCTCCTCTCTTCTATTCCCGATATGAGACGCAACTGCCTACAACACCACCAAGGATAGACGCCACCTCCCGTACTCTTTGTCTCACGCCTCCCATCACCATCTCGCCCTCCTTGTCGCCTCAATTGCGTGCGGTGCATCAACAACAGGGAGAAACAGGGGTAGAAGCTGCAACCGTTGCCTCCGGAATCGGACCACCGGAGTCTCCCCTCGCCACCGTCGACCACCGGAAACGGACACCGCGGCCTGAACGAGCCTCACCGGATCCGCACCGTGCCTCCTCTCTTCCGCCTGGCAGCCGCCGCATCGCCTTCCCCATTGCTCTCCTCTGTCGATTCAACAGTAGGGTGAAGGGAGTTTTAGAAAATTGTAAATGTGACCCCTTGTTTTGTGTTTATTGCAACTTTGGCCCCGTTTTGTTGATAATTACAATTGTGATCCAAGAACTTAGAAAAGGGAACTATTATGCCGCTGTAGTAATTTATTATATTTATTGAACCCTTCAATTTTGTTATCCTTTTGACCCAACTCCTTTGCAAATTATTTTGGTGTCTGATGGTTTAAATCCGGTTGATGGATAAATTTGAATTGTGGTTTTATAATCGACCTTCCATTTTGGATATTTTGCCCGCGAATGGTTTTAACCAGTTTAACCTCGATTTTGGAAAACGGAGTTTTCATTGGAATATCTTTACGCGCTAAACCTTCCTTTCAAAATTTGCGTTTAAGCTAATTTTGCTTAGTTTTGTCCTTACGTCCGGAAGCGCCCGATAATGGTCATCGAACCCGTTCTTGACTCCGTAGACCGTGCTTCACCTTGGATCTCGTGTGAGTACTTCTCCCTTGTTAGTTATGTTGATGGCAGTATATCATGCTAGGTGAATTTAGCCTAACCTAGAGCAAATGCCATGTAGTTGCCTCGAACAATAGGTATTAGTGTTTGGATATTGAACTTGTTGAATTATCTTCTTTACGATCTTAGGATGATCTTCGAGATTAGAGGTTGGACCTAGCATGCTAGAGTTAGGACCTCATATATATGTTGGAGACTAGAAGTCCGAGGACTTTTAGCTTATTAGTTAGTTATTAATAATGTGCCTCGTTTGACCCGGCTTTGGAGTATGATGCGTGTTTATGATGATTGCTTGTGATATGTGCATCTCACTCCATTTCTAATACTTCAAATATGAGCTAATGGTTTTAAAGCGTTTGTGAAGATGCCCTACAAGTTAGGGACGCAGCCGAGTGAGGTGGAGGAGTGGACAGCCGAGGGTCACCGTTCATTATAGGATGGGGGCGTTATTGGATTTATACATGTTATGCTTCAATTTATGGATTTTGGATATATGGTTTCGGATTTATGTTTTGGGATTTGCGTCGTTTTGAGGACTCGGCCGAGTTTCCACCTTGTATCTTTACATTCAGTTTCTCGCATACATTAAAAACGATTTGAGTTTTTTCCTTTATTTTTGTCATGTTTGGAAGGTCCGGTGAAATTTTTGTCAAGCTAAGGGTCGGGACCCATTGTGAGGCCTCGCCCGTAGCATCCTGATATCCCGCGGATTTGGGGTGTTACCAATGTGGTATTAGAGCCCTAGGTTGACAACAGCACTCGCAACCTTATTAAGGCCGAAGGAGGAATAAATAGAACTCCCACGGGTTCTGACTTTTTCGTTTTTAACATTCATATGCATGAGTCGGGATTTGGTTAGAATGTATGGGATTACCACTCCTCACACAAACCTCGAAGACATAGATTCCTGGATTTGATGAATGTATAAATATATATATTATTATTTCATAGTCATATATATATGTACGGCCTTAGGATGTTTGTGGACTTGTATGTATCTAGTTATGTATATGACCTTAGGGTGATTGGGTTTATCGGCATTGGTTGTATATTTGGATTTTTGGTTATCATTATGCTTTTGTGAGTTATTATCATATTAAGTTCATAAGTATTACAAATGTATTTATATAAATATATGCCATACGCTAATAGATGACACATACGAGAGCCACCGCTTACGTAGGACCCGCTATGGGTAGACCCCCTCTTCCTCCTACCGCCCCGAGACGGGGACGAGTAGGGAGACCTCCAGGCATGAGAGGTCGGGGACGTATCCCCATTGCGGACCTACTAGCTGTGGATCCGCCAATAGCAGAGATTCAAGTAGAGGACGTAGTAGAGAGCGTTGTTCCCGAGGATAGAGATAGGACAATTATGAGGTCTGGGACGTGTAGTTTCCCATCTGCTAAGACCGGGGGACCATCTATTGGAGCTACTGTATTTGTAGACTACGTACGACGAGTTGAAGAGGCATTGAGAACCGGAGCACCACCTCCCGCACCACCGGTGCCTGCACCTGCACCTGCACCTGCGTGATCAATTGAGATCTCGCAAAGGGTTACTCATATTAGAGCCGCACCGGAGGAAGTTGCACCAACAGTAGTGGCACCCGAGCTAGTTGTTGATGTTGTTAGGGCAAGAGACGAGCTGAGGTCTCCGAGACCTGATTCATGGTTGAAGGCTTTCATCCAGCAGCATTTACCCTACTTTGACGGGAAGGTAGGTTTGGAGGTTGAGCACTGGATTGGGCACGTGGATTCTGCAATGGAGGCGATCCGTTGTCCACAAAAGAGACAAGTGGAGATAGTCCAGACGTTATTCAGAGAGAAGGCCCAATATTGGTGGAGGATAGTTAGAGGAGGTGTGACTAGGATGGATCAGCTGTTGAGTCTCGTTAGAGAGACATTTTTCCAAGATTCACTGCGGAGAGACAAAGTCTAGGATTTCTTAGAGGCGGGATTTGAGGACGTTCCAGTCACTAAGGCGATTAGACGTTTTCGGGCGGAGTTAGCTTTGCTGGGACCCGCTGCACCTCCAGCGGACCAACATGTCTACCTCTTTTCTAGGAGACTGAGGGAGTCCTCCCGTGCTAACTCTGCGGGATTTCGTTGTGCCTTACCGACGGAGTACCACGACCGAGCTTCGGCCTATCAAATAGACCGCCCAGGGTCTAGGTGGGAGGCACAGTCTGGCAGGACGGACAAGAGACATATGACTTTACCAGCTAGTTCTGGGGCAGGAGCCTCAAGGTAGGGACGTAGCTAGACTCAGGGACATTCCAGTCCCCAGCAGTCGATGCAGGCATCCGGTCGGGGACCACAGTGCCACGGTTTTGGAGGATATGGGCACCTGAAGAGTACTTGTAGGAAGCCACCTGTGGTGTGTTTCACTTGTGGTTAGATGGGTCACCGAGCCGCTTTTGCCGTCAGGGCAAGTCCTAGTCACAACAGGGTTTTTCACCTGCTGGTGTAGCAGGGGGCAGCTAGAGGCCTTCATAGTTTTAGTCTTCGGGTTTTTAGTAGAGGGGTCAGGGACAGACTCGTACCTAGGGATCAGCCTAGGGACAAGGCCGAGGTAGAGACCGTGATGGGGGTACCTAGGAGACCAGAGGCTATTAGACTAGGGTATTTGAGTTGAGGAGTGCGGTTGATCCAACATCGCCAGCAGCTACAGGTACTATTCGTATTCATGGCTTTCCGGTTCAATTTTTATTTGATACGGGTGCCACACACTCCTTTATATCCGATGATTGTATAGCTAGGTTGTCCTTAGTTACAATGGAGGGGAGATCCTTCGTTGTGGGGTTACCCGATGGGGGTAGGGTTAGTGGGGCGAGAGGTACACGGTTATCCCATACGTTTGGGAAACCGAGATTGGTTAGCCGACTTCTATGTCATGCACTTGGTGCACGAAGAAGTCATGCTCGGGATGGATTAGATGGACCGCCAACGAGCTTTTTTGGACATCAGCCGGAGGACCGTGACGGTCACTACAAAGACGGGACAGGAAGTGATTTTCCGCGGTTGGGACCTCGGAAAGACTGGTACAGTCATTAGTGCAGTCCGAGCTGCGAGACTAATCGGGCAGGGATGCGAGGCCTTCTGGTGCTATGCCATGAAGGAGGAGACGGGACCATCACTAGAGGAGATTCCCGTAGTATGTGAGTTTGAGGACGTTTTAGGGGAGCCACCTGGATTCCACCACATAGGAGCGTTTATTTTTCTAGTGAGTTGGAGCCCGGCCCGAGGCCGATCTCTAAGGTTGCATACATCATGACACCGATCGAGATGCTGGAGCTGAAGAAGAAGCTCGAGGAGTTAGCCGAGAGGGGTTTCATATGCCCGAGCGCTTCCCCTTGGGGTGCACCGGTCCTCGTCGTCAAGAAGAAGACGGATCTTTGAGGTTATGCATTGATTATCGAGAGTTTTACAAATTTACCATCAAGAACAAGTACCCTCTACTACGCATTGATGATTTGCTAGACCAGTTGCACGGAACGTGTTTTCACGTATTGACTTGAGGTCGGGATATCACCAGTTGAGGGTGAGAGAGGAGGACATGCCGAAGACGACATTCGGGACGAGATACGGTCATTAGGAGTTTGTCGTAATGCCATTCGGGCTCACGAATGCACCCGCCGTCTTCATGGAGTTGATGAACGACATATTCATCGACTTCTTTGACCAGTTTGTTGTAGTGTTTATTGATGACATCTTAGTATACTCTCGGAGTAGAGAGGAGCATGAGGGACACCTGAGGACGGTACTTCGAGTCCTTCAGGATAGAGAGCTTTATGAAAAATAGAGACCGTTTCCTCCTGAGTCATATAGTTTTCGCCGAGGGTATCATAGTTGACCCGGCGAAGATAGAGACCGTTTCCTCATGGCACCTCCTAGGACAGTCAAGGAAGTGTGCAGTTTCTTGGGCTTAGCAGGATAATACCGCCGGTTTGTTGAGGGAATCTCCGTGATTGCACGCACACTTACCTCCTCATCAAGGAAGTCTAATAAGTTGTCTGGTCCGAGCCTTGTCAACGCAACTTTGAGGATTTGAAGAGGAGGATGTCCTCCGCCCCTATTTCAGCCCAGCCCGAGGGCGTAGAGAATTTTATAGTGTATAGTGATGCCTCCAAGGTAGGCTTGGGGTGCGTTTAGAAGTAGAGGGGTAGGGTTATTGCGTACACTTCACGGCAGCTGAAGCCATACGGGGAGAATTATCCTACCCATGATCTTGAGCTAGCGGCAGTGGTTCATGCCCTGAAGATTTGGCGGCACTACTTGTACGGGGGCACGTGCCAGATCTTCACAGACCATAAGAGTCGGAAGTACATATTCACCCACAAGGAGTTGAATAACAGCCAAAGGAGATGGTTAGAGCTGATTAAGGACTTTGATGATTTGGAGATTTTGTACCATCCAGGGAAGGCGAGCGTGGTCACTGATGCTTTGAGTAGGAGGACTCCTCGAGAGGAGGCTATAGCTCGGCTTACGGTTCAGCCTCAATTGTAGAGGGATTTGATGGAGTTAGTGATGGATATCCGATTTCCGGATACCGATTGGCACTTGTCCGAGGTAGAGGTATTACCTGACCTGTCCGGAGAGATCCGACAGAAGCAGGAGGGATGTTCCATTTTGATGAGGATTCGGGACATGATGACCTGAGGAGAGGCGCCGCATTTTATCACAGGAGCAGACAGGTTGTTGAGACGTCACGGACGTATTTGTGTACCGTCAAACCCAGAGTTGAGAGAGCGGATCTTGTAGGAGACACATACTACTCCTTACTCGGTGCATCCAGGGGCGAGTAAGATTTACCAGGATATTAGGAGATCTTATTGGTGGGGCTGGCTTAAGCCCGATGTAGCTAGATATGTGGCTAGATGCCCGAGCTGTCAGCAGGTCATGATCGAGCACCAGAGACCCGGAGGAGAGCTTCACTCACTACCTGTGCCGCAGTGAAAGTGGGAGGACGTATCTGTGGATTTTGTCACCGGTTTGAGACCGAGTAAGAGTTTTGATGCGATTTGGGTTGTATTGGATCGGCTGACGAAGACCGCACATTTCATTCCTATTCGGGAGACGTGGCCGGTGAGTCGTCTAGCCGAGTTGTTTACTCGTCAGATTGTGAGGTTACATGGAGTTCCGAGGACTATCATATCGGATAAGGATGGGCGTTTTACCTCAAGATTCTGGCAACAGGTACACGCCGCCCTAGGTTTGAGTCTTCTTTTTCACAACTGCATATCATGCACAACCCGATGGAAAATCCGAGTGGACTATTAAGACCTTAGAGGACATGTTGTGGGCATGTGTACCAGACTGGGGGTAGTTAATGCCAGACCACCTTCCATTGGTGGAGTTTTCGTATAATAACAGTTGGCACGCATCGATTGGGATAGCACCATATGAGGCGTTGTATGGACGGAGATGTCGTACTCCCTTATGTTGGGATGACCCGAGGAGTTCTAGTGTTCTAGCTCCAGATCAGGTACAAGATGACATGGCTAGGGTTGTTTTGTGTGAGAGAGGATGTTGGTTGCGCAGAGCCGTCAGAGATCGTATGCGGATAGGAGGCGTAGGACCCTAGAGTTCAGAGTAGGAGCTGAGGTTATGTTGAGGGTATCACCGACACGGGGTGTCAGGCGATTTGGCATTAAAGGGAAGTTAAGCCCCCGATATGTCGGTCCCTTTGAGATTTTGGAGAGAGTCGGAGAGGTGACATATAGGTTAGCGTTACCACCGAGGTTGGAGGGTATTCACCCGGTGTTCCATGTATCTCATCTGAGAGAGTACATACATGACCCAAGGCACGTCATTTGCCACGACGACCAGGTGGTCGAGCCGGACCATACTTTTCCGGAGCATCCGATTACGGTTTTGGAGCGTAGTACGAGAATACTTCATTCGAAGGAGATACCGATGTTGAGAGTGCAATGGTCGAGGTGAGGAGCCGATGAGGCTACTTGGGAGACGAAGGTTAGTATCCGTAGGAACTGTCCCGAGTTTTAAGTAGGATTAGCGACATCTATAGGACCGTTGAGTTAGTCCCGAGATCTATCCTTAATTATTCTTATGCGACTTGTGACGTGATGTGTTATATGTGTTTCATATGTGTATATCTTGCGAGCCTTGATGTGTCTAGGCGAGTAGATTTTTTGGATTAGAAAGGCCATAATTACAACGTTATAGTGTTCCAAGAGGATATCGAGAAACGTTTGGTTGAGAGTTCTGCGTTTAGCATGTTTAGGGACGAAACTTTTCTTTAGGAGGACCTGATGTAACGCCCCGTTTATTCAGGTGCGTTCCGACTCCGTTTTCTTCTCCCTTCTATCTAATTGATATTAGCTCGAGTTATTATTTAAATTATTTTTATATATAACAATATATTTCCGGATATTTATTTGTTTTGGAGTGCATATACGTTTTTTCCGTATTTTATTCTGAAAAGTCGGAAATTCCTGATTCGGGGATCTCATTCCAGATGTTTAATTGAGTTAATTGTTTTTTTTTTAATTGAGTAAACTATTTTTTTCCCCTTCTCCTTTTTCTCCTTTTTTCCTTCTTTCTTTTCTATTCCTTCCTTCGTGCGTTGGCGTGTTGTGCACAATAGAGGAATGCCGCCCCACGCCACAGCCTACACGTTGCCTTCTCGTTTCTCCCAACTTCAGCCTGCTAGCAGGCCGTCTCCCTACCCTAGCTTGCAGGTCGACCCTTTGATCCCCTCTCCCTCTGCCTCGTAGTATTCCTATCTCCCTTTGCACACAACCTCTCACCAGAAACCGCAGTAGATAGTTTCCATTCTCTCAACTCACCTCTCCTCCTCTCTTCTATTCTTGATATGAGCCACATCTTCCTGCAACGCCGCCGGGGATAGACGCCGTCGGGGATAGACGCCGCCTCCCGTACTCTTTGTCTTGCGCCTCCAATCACCATCGCGACCTCCTCGTCGCCTCAATTATGTGTGGTGCCGTCAACAACAAGGAGAAATAGGGGGGAGAAGCTGCAATCGTTGCCTCCGGAATCGGACCACCGGAGTCTCCCCTCGCTACCGTTGACCACCGAAAACGGACGCCGGCGCCTGCACGAGCCTCACAGGATCCACACCGTGCCTCCCCTCCTCCGCCTTGTAGCCGCCGGATCCCCTTCCCCATTGCTCTCCTCTATCGATTCAATAGTAGGGTGAAGGGAGTTTTGGAAAATTGTAAATGTGACCCCTTCTTTTGCGTTTATTGCGATTTTGGCCCCATTTTGTTGATAACTACAGTTCTTACCGAAGAACTCTGAAAAAGGAACTGTTATGCCCCTGTAGTAATATATTATATTTATTGAACCCTTAAATTTTGTTGTAGTTGTGACCTAAATCCTTTGCAAATTATTTTGGTGTCTTTCATGGTTTAAATCCTATTGATGGATAAATTTGAATTGCGGTGTTATAATCGACTTTCCATTTTGGATATTTTGCCTAGAAATGCTTTTAACGAGTTTAACCTCGTTTTTGGAAAACGGAGTTTTTATTGGGATATCTTTATGAGCTTAACCTTCCTTGCAAAATTAGCGTTTAAGCTAATTTTGCTTAGTTTTGTCCTTAGGTCCGGAAGCGCCCTATAAAGGCCATCGAACCCGCTCTTGACTCCGTAGACCGTGCTTCACCTTGGATCTCGTGTGAGTACTTCTCCTTTGTTAGTTATGTTGATGGTAGTATATCACGCTAGGTGAATTTAGCCTAACCTAAAGCAAATGCCATGTAGTGGCCTCGAACCATAGGTATTAGTGTTTCGATATTGAACTTGTTGAATTATCTTCTTTATGATTTTAGGATGATCTTCGAGATTAGAGGTTGGACCTAGCATGCTAGAGTTAGGACCTCATATATATGTTGGAGACTAGAAGTCCGAGGACTTCTAGCTTTTTAGTTAGTTATTGATAGTTTGCCTCGTTTGACCACCCTTTGAGCGATTTCCTGCGGGAAGTTGAGAGTGGTTTATTTGAGTTACTTTTGGAGACGTAAGTTACCGGACTTACTTAGTTTGTTTTTTTCGTATTAACATCAGTGTGATAGGTGGTGTGTGTGTTATTGTTTATTGTTTATAAACAACTAAACCGGTAATAGGACCACCGACTTTATATTATTTGGCCCAAGTGTACGATAACGGACAGTGACATCACTAGTTAACTCATGCGAGAGCTAGGGGGTTCTCGGCGACTAGCCCATGCTGGTTAGACGGTCGGAGGCATCCGTACCGTTCCATTCCGGTAAGTGGGGACCGAGGCGAGTGTCGGGAGATTCTCGTGTCACAAAAAAAGTTGAACTAGAACGGGATATGACTTAATAATAATAAACATTATAAGACGGATTTGTATGCTTTGGAGTATGATGCGTGTTTATGATGATTGCTTGTGATTGTGCCTCTCACCCCGTTTCTAATGGTTAGAATATGAGCTAACGGTTTTAAACCGTTTGTGTAGATGCCCAGTAGGTTAGGGACGCCGCCGAGTGAGGTGAAGGAGTGGACAACCGAGGGTCGCCGTACAGTATAGGACGGAGACGTTATTGGGTTTATTCTTGTTATGTTTGGATTTATGGATTTTGGATATATGGTTTCGGATTTATGTTTTGGGATTTGTGTCGTTTTGAGGACTCTGTTGAGTTTTGTTATCATGAAATATTGTGATATTTTAGGCACGTTTTCTAGATGTTTTTCATCCATTATAGTGTTCATTGATAAGGCATTGAAGCAAATTGTTAGCTAGTTTGTCTATATTGTCGATATAGAGGTGTACATAAGCTTTGTGTTGATTGTAGGCGAATAAGAGCTAAAACCGAACAAATTAAGAGAGGATGGAGATGAATTGAGCACATCTAAGGATTGAGGACACCACAAAGAAGCCAAGGAAGATGCTAGGATGAGGAATGGCATGAAACAAAGGGAACTACGAGCAATCTATGCTTCTACGCTCTAAAATACGGCCGTAATGAAGTCCATGCCCAAAACCACGGCCGTGGATCTTGGCAACATGAACGTGGAGCATTCCAGAGAGTTACACGGTATAAAGTACGGTCGTGGAAGTTGTGAACAACCGTAATCCACTTCCACGCACTAAACCATGGCCGTGGAACTCCATGAAACCGTGATTTAGGCAATCTTTTGACGAATAAAATATGGACACATTGTCTACGCATATGGGCTGGACGGTTATTCTATCCTTCCTTATAAAAGGACTGAAGGAGGGAGAATTCGGCACCTCCGCTTACGCTCGCTTACACGTGCCTAGGGTTTCATTGGACGTGCGGAGAATTGCAATTTTGCAACGGAGATTTACGAAGGCTTGAAGATTTGGAAGTTGCGCTTTTGTTCTTAGGTTTGATTAGAAGACGGATTGACATCCCGCTCTTCGTTCTTATCAAGGATTGTGAATGGTTTGTGTTATTCCAAATCTGATATACATTATACCCTTGTTTGTGGATTTGAGATTGATTTTAAGTTTATTGAAGGTTTTCGAAGGTTTTCATCTTTCATTCTTCTTAATCTTGAATTTGATATCATAATGACTGTTGTTGGCTAAAACACTTTAGCAATTCTAAGGTGAAGGGTTGATAGTTGTGGCTTAGATGATGATATATCGATCGTAAACAAATTGGACCCTGAGAGTTAGAGAGATTCGCCGACGAACCAAAATCACGGCCTGTTCTTGAGGTTCCACGGCCGTGGAACTCAATATCCACCCGTAATTTACATCATTTTACGAACCTTGCTTTTACTTTAATTCAAAGTTAAAGATTTGCTTTAACTTAGTCTTGGCTTGCCCTTTCTAGGTAATAGTGAAGCCTCAACAACCTCTACTTCGATTTCGAGTGTCACAACCTTAATCGGTTTAGTTAGTCTTGATCCTTCGGTTACAAATTTGGGTATTTGAGATCAATTCTTGTCCATAGATCCTTTCTTTACTGAAGCCTCAACAACCTTTATAGAGAGCGTCTTTAGATAAGTCATATAAAGCCTTGGAACTTCATCGTACATTGCTTTACCTTAGCATACCATTGCAACTCGTAACTCTGTCCTTAGTTCTTTAGTATATCTTAAATCGATTGCCACAATTAGACACCTGGATCTTTAGGGTTGCTGTTTTCCCAATATTTGCAAAGCTCATACATTTACTTGCTTGACAATTTACAAACTTATTTGCTCGTACATTTGTTCCCCCCAAATCCCTGTGTTCTATACTCTGGATTTCTTGCTTAACTTCGTCGATCCGTACACTGCGGGTTCTCTTGCTTGATTCTAGTTTTATAAATTTAAAGCTTATTTGCTCGCACGCTAAGTGGCGAACAAGTTTTTGGCGCCGTTTCCGGGGATTTGGTCTAGGCCGAATTCGGTTACCGGTTGTCAAGCTTGGGAGCTTAGCTCTCGTTATTTGATATCTTTTGTGAGTGATATTTGCAGGTTATTTTAGGCTTATACGCAGGTCTAGGAACAACAAGGACCTCTTACCTCTTGATCAAGAACTTGAGAAGACTTTGAGGAAGAAGCTCAAGGAAAGAAAGATGGCTGAAGAAAGAGAACGAGATTACCAAACGGAGTTAGCGGAGTCCGAAGCTCAACTTAGATGGAGCGAGAAGACTCGCAAGGAGGAATCGGAGCGTCATCAATCGAAAGTTGATAGCGACTCTTCCATGTCACCACTAGAGGACATTGATCCGACGATCAATGTGAACCCATTTGTTCCAAGACCAGCTGCCAATCGTCGTATTCCAGCTGGGGACGCGAGAGCTGCTCGTGTAGATGGAGAGCGAAGAACTCTTGGCCAAAGGATGGATCCAATTTAAGAAACCACGCCGTTTAGGTGTGAACTTTGATGTTGATGATATGCAAGGGTTTAGCTTCAACCCGCAAGTTATTACCATCGTTCGCCAAAATCAGTTTGGAGGAACGAGTGCTGAATCTCCACATCAACATTTACAAAATTTCGAGATCATGATGGAGACAATGAAACCAAAGAATGCAACCACTAACAACTACAAGATCAAGCCATTCTTCTTTTCTTTGAAAGGGAAAGCTTTATCTTGGTATCAAGCTCTTCCAAATGGAAGACTTAACACATGGGAAGATCTTTCAGCGGAATTCCTCGCCAAATTCTCTCCGCCATCCAAGACGGCGGAGTTGAGAGGTAAGATTAATGCGTTTTCTATGAGATCTAACGAAAGTTTGTTTCAATCTTGGAAAAGATTTCAGGACTTACTATTGGATTGCCCCACATCATGGCATTTCCAAATTGGGTTTATTGGAGATATACTATAAGGGGCTGGATGTGGAAACACAATTCAAGCTCCAATCCCTTTCATCTGGTACATTCATGGACATGAGGGAAGATGACGTTTGGGACTTCATTGAGAAGCAAGCCCGAGTCATAGAAAAGTATTCTCACTGGAAAGTAGAAGCAAATCAAGTGGAGCAAGGAGCAAAGTTATCACAAGCTGCTCAAACTCAAATCTTTTCTCTCAATACCGAGATTAAAGAGTTGAAGGAAGCCATTAAAACCAACTTTCCAAAGCAAAAGGGGCAAGATGTGGGTTATTTAGAAACAACAATAACCACAATGGGAATGAGAATACGAACCGCAACAACCGGAACAACAACCGAAACAATTGGAACAACAACAACAACAACCGGAATAACGGTTGGAACAACAATAGGGGTTCAAACAACAACAATTGGCGGTCCAACCAACAACACAATTCCGGTAATTCTTATCCCAATTCAGGAAATTCACTAACTCCACCTTCTTCTTCTTCTTCCATTCCCTTGAAAAGTCAGGAACAAGCATCTAATAGCGGAAGCACTTCGGGGAAAGAGAAGCCCTATCCCATGTTGGAAACAATCTTGGGAAAGCTTCAAGGATTGGAGAGTCGCATCATTAAGGTCGATGATCACATTACTAAGGTTGATAAAGCCCAAAAGGTTTTAGAAAACCAAATGTTTAGTCAAGCTGAGGAAGTTCCTAGGAATGAACGAAAACTTCCACGAAAGACGGAGGATAACCCAAAAGGAAGGGTGATGGCTATCACAACTAGGAGCTGAGCAACAACCACCGATCCGCAGCCCAAGGTTGTAGAAGTTCCCGTCGAGAAGGAGAAAGAGAGGGGGAAGGAGAAGGAAGACATCTACGTTCCTCCTCCAGCTTTCAAACCTCCCCTACCATTCCCGCAATCTAGAGCAAGAGCGCGTCTAGACAAGCAATTCGGTAACTTTATTGAACTCATGAGCAAACTGCATATTAATATACTTTTCATTGATGCAATTGTAGGTATGCCAGCTTATGGAAAGTTCCTAAAGGAGATCCTCTCTAACAAAAGGAAATTAGGGGATTTTGGAGAGGTTAAGATGAGTTCGGATTCATCGGATCTCATCGTGACACTGAAGGATAAGATGCCCCCAAAGCTGAAGGATCCGGGGTCATTTTGTAATCCCATAGGAGTGGCAGATGTGAGATATGATGCATTATGTGATTTGGGAGCAAGCGTGAGCATCATTCCGCTTGCCTTATGCAGGAAGATCGGTTTAGGCGAACCTAAACCGGTGAATATGACGTTATACATGGCGGATCGATCCATAACTCGTCCCGTCGGCATAGTTGAAGACGCCCCGGTCAGGCTTGGTAAGTTCTATGTTCCTATAGATTTTGTTGTGCTTGACATTCATGCAGATAGTCCGGTCCCGATCATACTTGGAAGACCGTTTCTTGCAACATCCGGCTGTATAGTTGATTGCACGAATGCTAGACTCGCCTTCGACATAGGAGAAGAAAAGGTAGAGTTTGTTCTCTCCACTTTGGTGAAGGAACCCGCTTTCGATGAAGATATATTCATCATCCATGACGAAGAGCTATCTAGAGAGGAGGTAAGTTCGATTCTCTTCAAAGATCCCTTACAAAAAGTTATTTCTATGAGCATTATGGATATAAGGGAAGAAGAGGAATGCAATGAGGAAATTGAAGCTTTAGAGAAGCAAAAAGAAGTATATGAAGAAGAATTTGAGAAACTCTACGATGGGTCAGAAAACGTAAGAATCACGGTCAGTCGTGCTATTCCACGGCCGTGGAATCCACCAACATAACCGTAATTAGCTATTCAGAGGACTCTAGTAAGTTACACGGACAAAACCACGGCCGTGGAACAAACAGAGGCACCGTAATTGATTTCCACGCCCAAAACCACGGCCGTGGAGGAAACAGGGGAGCCGTAATTTTGGGTGAATCTGAAGGAAATTGTGTTTTCTCCGCCACTTCTCTTGATTCTTCTCCAACATCTTCTACTTCCATAGACGCTTCTAAGGAAGCATTGGATACTCCTCAAGAGCCATTAGAGACTCATATAGTGATGGAATTGAAGCCACTTCCTACACATCTAAGGTACGCATTTCTAGGACCTAATTCTACCTTTCCGGTAATTGTTAGTTCCAATTTAAGTATAGATGAACATAGTAAGCTCATGGTTGTTCTTAAGAAACATAGGAAAGTCTTAGGGTATACTATAGAGGATCTAGTAGGAATCAAACCTTCACTATGCATGCATAAGATCCTAATGGAAGAAGACTTTAGAACTTCGCGACAACCTCAAAGGCCGTTAAATCCGACCATGAAGGAGGTTGTCAAGAAGGAAATTCTTAAACTACTTGATGTAGGTATCATCTACCCTATCTCCGATAGCAAGTGGGTGAGTCCCGTACAGGTGGTTCCAAAGAAGGGAGGAATGACGGTCATCACCAATAAAAACAATGAACTCATTCCCACACGAACCGTTACAGGATGGTGGATGTGCATAGACTACCGCAAGCTAAACAACGCAACGAGGAAGGATCACTTCCCACTACCCTTCATCGACCAAATGCTTGAGAGGTTAGCACAACACTCACACTTTTGCTATCTTGACGGTTATTGTGGTTTCTTTCAGATCCCGATACATCCGGACGATCAAGATAAGACCACATTCACGTGCCCGTGGGGAACGTTTGCCTACAGGAGAATGCCGTTTGGGCTTTCCAACGCCCCAGCCGCCTTTCAAAGGTGCATGATGGCTATCTTCTCGGAGTACATAGAGGAGATCATGGAGGTCGTTATGGATGATTTCTCCGTTTGTGGTTCCTCTTTTGATAATTGTCTTTCTAACCTTGCTCTTGTGACAAAGGTGTGAAGACACTAACCTAGTTCTTAATTGGGAGAAGTGTCAATTTATGGTGAAAGAGGGCATTGTATTAGGACACCTAATCTCTAGTAGAGGGTTTGAAGTAGATAAGGCTAAGATAGAGACTATAGAAAAGCTTCCTCCCCCAACTTCGGTGAAAGGGATAAGAAGTTTTCTAGGACATACTGGATTCTATAGACATTTTATAAAGGATTTCTCCAAGATATCAAAACCGCTTACTAATTTATTGATGAAGGATGCAATTTTTGATTTCTTGCAGGAATGCTTAGATGCGTTTAATATGATTCGGGAAGCTCTAATCTCAGCCCCGATTATTCAACCTCCGGATTGGAATCTTCCATTTGAGGTTATGTGTGACGCAAGTGACGTAGCTATAGGGGCTGTGCTTGGGCAAAGAAAGGAAGGACGAACCCACGCAATCTACTACGCTAACAAGACGCTAGATGAAGCGCAGTTCAGCTACGCCACTACCAAGAAGGAATTTTTAGCAATTGTATATGCATTTGAAAAGCTTCGCTCTTATCTTGTAGGTGCTAAGGTGATTGTATACACGGATCATGTTGCGATCCGGTATTTGCTTGCAAAGAAAGATGCAAAACCAAGGCTGATTAGATGGATTCTTCTCCTACAAGAATTCGATCTAGAGATCCGTGACAAGAAGGGTTCGGAAAATTCTGTCGCGGATCATTTGAGTCGTCTACCACATCTAGAGGACGACCAACTACCTATAGATGACTCGTTTCCGGACGAGCATTTACATATCATAGAGGAGTGCATCGACGTGATCACCAAAGGTAACGAACCATGGTTTGCTGATTTTGTTAACTATTTGGTTTGCCAGGAATTACTACCCGGATTATCCTACGCACAAAGAAAGAAGTTCTTTAAGGATGTTCGGGAATACTTTTGGAATGAACCTCTCCTCTTCAAGAGAGGTCCTGACGGCATCATTCGGCGATGTGTGCCGGAAGATGAGATGCAAAGTGTCATCTGTCATTATCATTCACTACCTTGTGGAGGACACGCTAGTTCGAACAAGACTAGCTCTAAGGTATTGCAATCTGGATTCTTTTGGCCTACTTTATTTAAAGATGTGCAAACCTTTGTTTCGTGCTGCGATCCTTGTCAAAGAACAGGGAACATATCTAGATGAAACGAGATGCCTCTTAACAACATTCAAGAGGTGGAGATCTTTGACGTTTGGGGAGTAGACTTCATGGGACCTTTCCCATCATCTTGTGGAAACCAATACATACTTTTAGCCGTGGATTATGTTTCGAGATGGGTTGTAGCAATTGCCTCTCCCACTAATGATGCCATGGTAGTGGTTAAGTTCTTTAATAAGACTATTTTCCCACAATTTGGGACACCACGGACTATCATTAGTGATGGAGGTTCTCACTTCATTGCCCGACGATTCGAAGCTGTATTAGCTAAGTATGGGGTGACTCACAAGATCGCCACCCCTTATCATCCACAAACTAGTGGACAAGTGGAGATCTCGAACCGGGAGATTAAAGGGATCCTAGAGAAGACGGTTTCAAGGACAAGGAAGGATTGGTCTTTGAAGCTAGATGACGCATTATGGGCATACCGGATTGCATATAAGACTCCCATCGGAACAACACCATACAACCTTGTGTATGGGAAGTCTTGTCACTTGCCAGTACAATTGGAGCATAAGGCGTATTGGGCAATAAAGTGGTGGAACTTCAGCATGAAGGAAGCGGGAGAGAAGCGTCTCTTGGACCTTAACGAGCTTGAAGAACTTCGCTTGAACGCCTACGAAAATGCCAAGATCTATAAAGAAAGAGTGAAGCGTTGGCATGATAAGCATATCATTCCAAAGGACCTCAAAGAAGGAGATCAAGTTCTCCTCTTCAATTCAAGGCTTCGTCTCTTTCTAGGTAAGCTTAAATCTCGTTGGACTGGACCTTATCTAATCAAACATGTTTTTCCCCATGGTGCAGTTGAAGTATGGGGTGAAAAGGGCGGAAGCTTTAAGGTGAACGGTCAACGACTCAAGAAGTATTCACCGGAACTCCAAGCTGAAGAGTTCGCGCCCACCGCACTCGATTAAGTGCGAATATGGTCTAGCTACGGACCTTAAACAAGCGCTTCTTGGAGGCAACCCAAGGTATTGCACTTACGTTTTTTTTATTCGTAGATTAGAATAGTTTAGACGTTTTGGTTTTGTTTTGCCTTCGATACCTTCCGGTATGTTCGTGTTTTTGGATGTAGGATCAGTGGAAGAGGAAAGAAAGAAGAGAAACATAGAAGAAATTGACGAAACTTGGACTTTGGCACATTACAGAGAGTTCCACGGCCAAAACACGGCCGTAACAGCTACAGTGACCGTAATTTGCAAAAGCCTGAGAAAAATCACCAAAACCACGGTTCCGTACATTTCCACGGCCGTGGAAACCCCCGAGTGACCGTAATTTTCGAAAAAATTTACGGCCACTATAAAAATCACGTTTCTTCATAAAACACACCAAAACACCATTTTTCACGACCAAAAACGCCGAATTGATCCCCCTCTCTCAAATCTCCGTTCGTCAATCGTTTCGTACGATTCTTTAACCCAAACTGGAGCAAATTCGATCATCTACAAGATCCAAGCAACGATTCGAGTGAACAATCGCCGGAGAAGACGGAATTTGGATTTAAAATCCAAAAACCTAGGTTTTTCTCCTCTTCTTTCACTTTGTTGATTCGATTCAGTTTTTGCAAGATATATTAGGAGAACTGATTGGAACTGGATTGAAATTAGTCTAGGGCTGCTATTTGCTGATTGTGGTGTTAATTGAGTGATTTTTGAGGATTTACGAACCGAACCACGGTTCCGGGGTATTCCACGGCCGTGGAAATTGAAGAACAGACCATGGTTTTGAACAGAATATGGATTTTGTTAGGAGAATGTCTAATAGAACCAAGAAGAGGAAAGGTAATGCTTCCTCTTCCTCTCAAGAACCCTCTAGTGAACCACCATCACCCCCACCCCCTAGAGTTCCACAAATTCATGATGATTATCTAGATGCTTTAGAGAGAATTGTGAAGAGACCGGTCATAGGACCTCGTTACTTGCTTCTTGAGGAGTTAGAGCCACTAAATGTGGTAGGTGACCTCACTTGGTTACTTGATAGGGCTGGGTTGATCGTCTTCTCCGCTATTCGGGAAGACGCTTATGAGGAGATCACTAGAGAGTTTGTGATCTCATTTGAGCATAGCCATAAGAATAGGACAGTTTCTTTCCGGCTGGTGGATAGGAATTATGAGTTTTCGATCCGAGAGTTTGGAACCTTCTTTGGGTTCCATGAGACCTTTAATGGTCGATTTCCTAGTGGCGTGTACGCCAAAGATTTTTGGGAGGATATTGCCATGGTATACGCCAGCGAGGACCGTTGGCAACCTGCTGATACCAAGGCTAAGTTGATCTATCACTTAGCCTTGAAGATTGCCCACCGAGTGCTTTCTGAGTGTCTCTTCCCTAGGACGGAGACTCCTTAGAAGATCAAGACTGATGAGCTATTTCTGCTGTACTGTATGCTGCATGGGAGACCGGCTGATTGTGCCACCCTCTTAGCTTCTACCATTAGTAAGCTAAAGAACAAGAGGGCTGGCAATATTGGATATGGTGGGATAGTCACCCACCTTGCTAGAAAGTTAGGAGTAGACTTCTCCGCCTGCACTAGGATAGCGGCGAGGCCGTTAGGACTTCAGAGTCTCATGACTAGAGGGCTGATTTTCCCTAGACATAGAGGTCCACCCACCGCCTCCATGCCTTGGGAGGATAGAGGAGGTAGAGGTGTGACATGGCTCCCCGAGTACTCCATTATGGTTGGACGCCATAACTGGAAGGAGACATTCGCTGCTATGCATGCGAATAGGTTGGTAGCACCTCCTTACGTTCCCCCTGAGGCACCTGCTGCAAATGAGGAGGAGATGAGAGGAGATGATGGTTTTGAGGGTGGAGGTAAGGAACACGACTTTGGTACCTTTCCGGATTAGCCGGACACATTTCCCGACCTCCCTAGACATTCTCCCCGCCCTGCTAGAGTTTCCGCCTCTTCCTCTCGCCGTGCTAGCGTGAGTGAGAGGCCGACATGGATGGCGACCCCTCCTGAGTGGTATAGCACGCAGCCGGAGTGGATGAGAGCTCCACCGACTTGGCATGCACAGCCACCACCTGCACCAGCACCATCAGATGCACCAGCTTGGTATAGCTAGGCGCCGGAGTTGTACGAGTAGCTGCCGGAGTGGGCCACCGACCTTTCCAGTAGAGTCGGAGCCTTGGAGATCCGCGCGGAAGCTAGGGATGCACGAGCCGATGCACATGACCGGATGATGAGAGACATTTACCGCCAGTAGTTTGGGCGGAACTATGACCCCGGCTTCTTCCCGTTTCTACCACCACCGGCACCCTAGTGAGGACGATGACGATCTACCGCTTTAGCCACTCCAACACCATCTTGTGAGTTCATTTTTTTTTCTTTCTATTCTTTATTTCTTTTTGAACATTAGGGACAATGTTTGTCTCAAGTATGGGGTGGGGTGTGACTATTTGTTTCTAATAACTCTACTCGCATTGCATGAAAAAGCTTTTGAAAAACCCATAAAAATCGAAAAATTTTGAAAATTTTGTGCTTCTAAAAATTGAGATGATTTCTATGATAATCACTACTTGTGAATTGGGGTTTTGATGACAATTGTATGCTTAAACAAATAGTGAATTGAAAAGAAATTGAATGAGTTAATTATCCTTCTTTTGCAAGTATCATAATGTGAAGAGTTTTATCTAAATCATATTGAGAAATCAAAGTTGAAATCACATGATAAGTTCTTATACTTCTTGTTGAAATGATTAAGGCAATTCGATTCTTTTTCTTCTTTCTTTCATCATTTAGCCCTTCAATGAAATAATGGCCTCCTTTACCTATCCGGGAATTTGGAGGAGTTGATATTTGGCATGTTTGATGTGGAAGGGCCATGAAAGCAAAATTTTGCATTCAAAGAATAGAAAGAACTTATAGGTTTGGGGAAGTCAATCATGACGATGAGTAACTCGGCACCATTCACATATCCGGGTGTTTGTGTCTTGCCAAAGTCGGATTGAGCGATATTCCTAACGGATTATGGTATGTGCATCAAGGGTTTGAGGCATCTCGCAAAATTGAGAACCGCCAATCTCCTAGGCTTCGGTTTTTGTGCATCTCTGTCCTAACTCCAAACGTAAAGTCGAAAAATTATGTGCAAAAGAAGAGAGCAAAGCTCTAAGTTGAAAGTGTTGCAAAACCGCAAGAGAAAAAGAAAAGAGTTAGTTATCCACTTTCCCGGATTCATGCACCACATTCCTTATAGTTTCCTTTCCCTTTCTGCATTCTAGACCTTACTTGAAAGTCCTTAAGATCAAGAGAATGTTATATGACTTGGTGATCTAAATTGAAGTTTATTATGATTGATTTTGATAATGTTTAAAGGGTATGATGCTTACATTTAAATTTGATCAATTTACGATGTTTCCTTTCTCTTTATTCTTTGCTTATGTATATAAGAGTCTCGTGAACGAATGTAGCAAGGTTTGAGAATGATCTATTGGCTAGAAGCACATTCACCTAAAATATGTTTTGTTTTTGAGATTGCATACATATTTCATCCTAACTTGAGTTCTAAAGCTTTTGAAAGACCTTGCTTGGGGACAAGCAAGTGGCAAGTATGGGGTATTTTGTTAGCATGAAATATTGTGATATTTTAGGCACGTTTTCTAGATGTTTTTCATCCATTATAGTGTTCATTGATAAGGCATTAAAGCAAATTGTTAGCTAGTTTGTCTATATTGTCGATATAGAGGTCTACATAAGCTTTGTGTTGATTGTAGACGAATAAGAGCTAAAACCGAACAAATTAAGAGAGGATGGAGATGAATTGAGAACATCCAAGGATTGAGGACACCACAAAGAAGCCAAGGAAGATGCTAGGATGAGGAATGGCACGAAACAAAGGGAACTACGAGCAATCTATGCTTCCACGCTCTAAAATACGGCTGTAATGAAGTCCACGCCCAAAACCACGGCCGTGGATCTTGGCAACATGAACGTGGAGCATTCCAGAGAGTTACACGGTATAAAGTACGGTCGTGGAAGTTGTGAAGAACCGTAATGCACTTCCACGCTCTAAACCACGGCCGTGGAACTCCATGAAACCGTGATTTAGGCAATCTTTTGACGAATAAAATATGGACACATTTTCTACGCATATGGGCCGGACGGTTATTCTATCCTTCCTTATAAAAGGACTGAAGGAGGGAGAACTTGGCACCTCCGCTTACGCTCGCTTACACGTGCCTAGGGTTTCATTAGACGTGCGGAGAATTGTAATTTTGCAACGGAGATTTACGAAGGCTTGAAGATTTGGAAGTTGCGCTTTTGTTCCTAGGTTTGATTAGAAGACGGATTGACATCCCGCTCTTCGTTCTTATCAAGGATTGTGATTGGTTTGTGTTATTCCAAATCTGATATACATTATACCCTTGTTTGTGGATTTGAGATTGATTTGAAGTTTATTGAAGGTTTTCGAAGGTTTTGATCTTTCATTCTTCTTAATCTTGAATTTGATATCATAATGAATGTTGTTGGCTAAAACCCTTTAGCAATTCTAAGGTGAAGGGTTGATAGTTGTGGCTTAGATGATGATAGATCGATTGTAAACAAATTGGACCCTGAGAGTTAGAGAGATTCGGTGATGAACCAAAATCACGGCCTGTTCTTGAGGTTCCACGGCCGTGGAACTCAAGATCCACCCGTAATTTACATCAGTTTACGAACCTTGCTTTTACTTTAATCCAAAGTTAAAGATTTGCTTTAACTTAGTCTTGACTTGCCTTTTCTAGGTAGTAGTGAAGCCTCAACAACCTCTACTTCGATTTCGAGTGTCACAACCTTAATCGGTTTAGTTAGTCTTGATCCTTGGGTTACAAGTTTGGGTATTTGAGATAAATTCTTGTCCATATATCCTTTCTATACTGAAGCCTCAACAACCTTTATAGAGAGCGTCTTTAGATAAGTCATATAAAGCCTTGGAACTTTATCGTATATTGCTTTACCTTAGCATACCTTTGGAACTCTTAACTTTGTCCTTAGTTCTTTAGTATATCTTGAATCGATTGCCACAATTAGACACCTGGATCTTTAGGGTTGCTGTTTTCCCAATATTTGCAGAGCTCATACATTTACTTGCTTTACAATTTACAAATTGAATTTGTTCCCCCCATATCCCTGTGTTCAATACTCTGGAATTCTTGCTTAACTACATCTATCCGTACACTGCGGGTTCGCTTGCTTGATTCTAGTTTTATAAATTTAAAGCTTATTTGCACGCACGCTAATTGGCGAACAAGTTTCCACCTTGTATCTTTACATTCAGTTTCTCGCATACATTTTAAACGATTTGAATTTTTACCTTTATTTTTTCCATGTTGGAAAGGTCAGGTGAAATTGTTGTCATGCTAAGGGTCGGGACCCATTGTGAGATCTCGCCCGTAGCATCCCGATATCCCGCGGATTTGGGGTGTTACACAACATACCGCAAATTGTCCTGGGTTGATTTGAAGCTTGAGTCCATGTCATAACCGGAAGTCCAAATCTCTATAATCCGTACTTCATACTTTGATCTTTTATCTCGTGTTTGTGTTTTTGATTGGTTGATCATATTGCATGATTGTGATCTTTGCTTGATCACCATAAAACCCATCCAAAAAGATATGAATTTCATTTCTTTAATCCCTATCTCCTTTCTTATCTTAGAGTCATACTATCCATGTTCATTGCATGATTCAATTTCACATCACTCTTTGTGTTTGACCTCGGAAGGCTTTCCATTCTACAAAACGACCCATACATTGTGGGTTCACTAGGAGTTTAGGAGATTATATCAAGTTCATAAATTGTAATACTTTTATGTGCATGTTTTGGGCGAATGAGTTCTTGACACTCTTGCCTCGGATTTGTGACGTACATCTCTAGCTTAACACTCAGCAACACAAACTACATCTATTCCCTTCTCCTTAATGCTGAAACTCAAAACCTTTCCAAGAGGGTCTATGATCAAAATTCAACTCACTAACTGTAACGACCGGATTTTTCGTTATGCCTTGATAGGGTTAGAGAAGTGTAGGGAACGAATAAAACTTTAATGAGACTAGGACATACCCGTTTGTTTATGGAAGTCGTTTAATTAAGTACCTTGTTCTAAGTTTCGGGACGAAACTTAATTCAAGGGGGTACTGATGTAATATCTGGAATGTTTTATTCCGTTTATTTCCGAATCAATTCGGACTTCGAGCCGTTGACGGTTCTCATTCTATCTACTATTTCTTTCTTCACAAATTTTATTATTTTATGTACAAATTAATTCACATAAAATGATAAAATTATATCAAGCTCTAATTCCTATAATTATTTATTATTTTATGTAGAATTTAATTCACATAAAATGATAGATTTATATCAAACCCTAGTTATTATAATTCGTTCCTATCGATGACTTTAGACGAGATCATGACTAAGCTGAGACAAGGCCGTGATGAGTTTTGACAGATTTTTGACAAACTTTCAGCCCACTTCTCTTAACCAATTCAGCAGCCTCATTTTTTGCTTTGCTTTAGCCCACTTGGTGTTGCTGCAGTTCAGCCCATCTATCTATTGCTCCAGCCCACCTTGGACTTGCTGCTGCCCAAACCACCATGCCTTCAGCCAGCCCAGGAAAGACCCCAGCCTTGCGTGTCCATTGCTTCAGCCCGTGCAGCCCATTCCGCAGCAGCCCAGTAGTGATGTGCAGCCTCTACACACGTCTGGAAGCAGAAGGGACGTTACAGATCCCCTCATTAACGACCCCTGGATTTACGCAGCAGCCTTCCATCGTTTCCTCTTTGGATACCTTCCATTCCCATCAAATGCTCTCCTGCACACGTATAGCCTTGCCTCAGACGCAGAAACGCACCGGGGAGAAGCAAGCTAGTCTCGTAGCAGTGGATCCATAGCCCCGACGACTTTCTTCTGCACAGTCAGTGCACGTCCCTCCTTCCACATTCACGTCCAGGTACAAGCATCGATCGCCTCCCTTTCCAGCCTTCAACCCGATCTGTATGAAACAGTTGTGTAGTGAAGAAGGAGCCTCCTACAGCATACAACCCACACTGAATCAGAGGAGTCTGCTAGAGCAGTAGAGTAAGTCTCCTATTCTAGATACATTCTTACTCTAGTATCGATCCCTACATCCAAGTGCGCATCTCGTCTCTTCACGTGCAGTACCAAAGATGCCTTTGGAGTGTCATAGGCTAGGGATCGAACTCTCCTCCTTACTCGCTGAGCCACCAAGGACACCATCCTAAAACCATCGAAGTGAGTAAGTATACCTCACTCTAAGTTTAAGCAATGGGAAGAAGGTAGACTAATCTAATCCAGTTGTGTGGTTAGGCAAGTACCCGAGGCACACCAGTCCGGCTAGAACAAGATAAAAACTTGCTTAAACAGTAAGCACAGCAACCTAGGTAAACCTTCTATATAGGCGTAATTGAAGGGTTGAGTTATGATTTTATGTGTATCTATAGATTCATTAGAACTTGAATGGTGCATTGTTATAGTTAGGTCTTGAACATGGGTTGTGTAGGTAGCGAGCAGCAGCTGAGTTGTGTTAACATAAATGGTAGAAACAAGGACTGCTGTAAATAATTCTGTTTATTAATTTTCTTCAGTTTTTGAAAGTTGGGAATGAGCAATCTTGTAGATCAATGTTAATGAGTTAGATTGAAGATCCACCGTTGAATTTTTGATAGGTCATTGATGGATATATGTAGTTTACTGGGTTAAAATTTGGGAAGAATCGGAGTTACAGTTTGAGAGTTATGATGTTGCAAAGTTGACCCCTCATGTAGTTTTTATAAATGTGCTGAGTGTTGAGAAAAACAGCATGTGATGCATTTTTGTGAGATAGTTTTAAATAGGCTTTTAATCTCTGTTGGACCTAAATTTTGGATATGATATAGTTGACATATTGTTGTAGAACATATTAAAATTTGAGAGGCATCCAGCGAGTGGTTTGGAATTTATGATTTTTCCAAGATTGAGTCGTAAGCAGTTTTTCTGTTGTGCTGAAACTCGGTTTTGTGAGATAGTTTTAAATAGGACTTTGATCTCCTTTGCGGCTGAATTTTGGATATGTTAGATATAAGATTTTATAGTAGAACATATCAAAACTTGGGATAAATCCAGCGAGTAGTTTAGGAGTTATGATTTTTCAAAGTTAAGACATTGTGCTGCTTGTTAAGTGTTGTAATCAACTTTAGAAGTTTTTGTAGAAGTGATGCTTTAACAGTTTTAAAAAATTCTTTCTCCTATGAGTAGATTGGATATCACAGATGATCTAGATAATTTTTTCGGAATTTTTATAAGTTTATTCGAATTTCTTATTTGATGCCGAAGTTGGACCTTAACGATCTACCCGAAAATAAGAACATGAGTGCATTGCCAGTTTGTAACCAAACTCATCTTTAGGAGTTAGAATATGACTCCTTAGTCTCAAATAAGAGTTTAGGCATGAATTATGGAATTTTTAGAAGTTTCGGGATCAAGGGTAAAACAGTCATTTTACCATAAATTGGTACTGTATTAAATTCTGTTCTAATAGGATCTTCTACCTCAGAAGTCTTAGACTTCTAATTACCTAGAAAGTGTGCTGACACACTTGCCTCCTTTGACAGACAACCGAGTTATACAGTTACAGATTGAGTTTTGATTAAGAGAGTCGAGATCTGATTCAGGTAAGTCCACGGACTTACTTAGCTGGCTTCTTGTATGAGTGTAATGTGTATGAGTGGTGTTTGTTAGTTGTAATAAATAACGAAACCGGATTAGGCCGACTTTATTATTTACGTAATTGACCCAAGTGTATGATAACGGACGTGACATCATCTGTCTAGCTCTTGCGAGAGTCTAGGATGTTCCTTGCGACCAACCTAGTCACGTAGACGGTCAGATGCATTAGTACCATTCCGCATTGGTAAACGGGGACAGGGGCGAGGTTTGGGAATCCCTCTTGTCACAAAATAAGTATCATTAGTAATAACCTATCACCTAACTAAAGATAATAAAAGGATTGAGTGTTGCATGTTGATTGTGTATGTTTTGTGTTTGTGCTTTTACCTTTATACTTATGCATAGAATGTTAGCTAACGGTTTTATACCGCTTGTAGTTGCCTTGCAGGTTAAGACAGTTGTAGAGGGATCCGGAGGAAATGGTCAGCCTAACTAAGGTCGGGACCCATTGTGAGGTCCTAACCAGTAGCTTCCCGAGTTCTCAGAATTTGTGGTGTTACACTAACTCCCTTTATTCTTCTTCTTCACAAATGTTGAAAACCTCATTACCAAGAGTTGGTCCTCTAACTATAGCGGGCAGCGTGAACTCAATGTTGTCCTCACCGATATTGAAGGAGAGTATGGCGGTCTTGCAATCAAACATGCATCCCGAATTTGCAAGGAATGGTCTTCCAGGGATGATTTGAACTCGATAATCTGCAAGAATATCTAGCACCACAAAATCAATTGGGAAATAGAATTTACCAAGAAGGACGGGAATATCTTCAAGTATCCCCACTAGATGTGTAATCGATCTATCCGCCATATATAAAGTCTTCTTGACGGGTCGTGGATCTCGAAGTCCTACCTTTTTTGCACAATGCAAGTGGTATGATACTCACACTTGCCCCTAGACCACACAATGCTTCGTAAGTGACTTCTCCCACGCTTATTGGCACACAAAAAGATCATGGATCTCTTAGCTTCGGTGGCATCTCCTCCTTCATAATTTGGATAAGTTCAGATGACCTTTTAGTCATCCTCACTTGTCCAATGTCTTTTAGTCTCCTCTTGTTAGAGAGGATCCCCTTGAGAAACATCCCATAAGTAGGTATACCTACAATAGCACCCATAAAAGATATATTAATATGTAGCTTACTCAACCATGACTTGCTTCCCTTTGTCAACAATTTTGGGCAATGGCTCATTATTCTTCAAATCTCTTCTAGTTGTGATAGCCATCACTTGCCCCCTAGGATTATTCTCCGTCTTTTCAAGAATTTTTCCTTGATCTTTAGAAGCTTCTCCTGCCTTGCTAAACACTTTATTTTCCAAGGCCTTTTGAACCTTAGAAATAGAATTAACGGTGCTCTCAAGTCCTCTTAACCTCCCCATCAATTGCTCAAATATTTCCTCCGTTCGATCCTTGGGAGGCCGATTGAATCCCGGTGGAGCTTCTTGATTCTTTGGTGGTGAAGCATTACTAGAAGATGCAGGCGGAATGAGTGCGCCATCCGGATTTGAGTATGAAAATCTAGGATGACTATGAGCAAGGCTCCAATTGTTTCCTCTTTGAAAATTCCTATTGTTGTTGAAATTTCGTGGCCCTTGATAGTTTCCTCTTCACATGTAGTTAATATCGTGTTCTTTAGGTGCCAGTCTAGCTTCTGTCTGTGCTTGTGTTTGAGTTTTCAACAATTCATTCAAAACTTTAACCTTATTGTTAAAAAAATCAAGTTGAGCACTATTAGTAGTAGCAATATTTACCTCATGGACTCAGGGTAGCCGGAGTCGATCATCAACTCTCCGATAGGAATACTTCTCAATGACTAAAGCTTGCTCTCAACAAATTCTCATGCTTCCTCAATTGACTTCTCCATGAAAGTCCCTCCGGAAAGGGATTGAAGCTTGAATTGAGTTTTCTCATCCAAACCCTTGCAATAAATCTCTAGAAGCTAGATTTTCGGTATCCCGTGATGAGCACAATCTAGCAAAAGGTCCTTGAACCTTTCCAATGACTTGAATAAACTTTCTTTATCTTTTATCACAAAAGCATTTATTTACCTCTCAACTCCGTAGCCTTCGATGTTGGAAAGAATTTGGTGAGGAATTCCGTAGTCATCTCCTCCAAAGTGCTAATCCTTCTGCAAGGTAGTGATTTATTCCAAGCAAGAGCTTTCTCTTTCAAGGAGAAGGAAAAACCTCTCAACTTATGATTATTATTCTCTAAATATGGAGGAATCAATGTCTCTATAAGAATCTCATAATTTTGCAATTGCTAATGTGGTGACTCCACCTCCAATCCTCCAAACTGATTTAGATGGATCATCTGAAGAACTTGAGGGTGGAGCTCATAATCATGTGTGATTGGATCTCCTAGATTAATTTCCGGAAGGCGTACTCTCTGATCTGGATCCATCCTTTGTCCAAGTGTTTGTGGCTCTCCCACAAACGGATCAATCCTCACCAGAAGGTGAGGTATATCAATCTAGCTTTGTTCCTTCTCTCAAGGGGCAACTACCTCATAGTAGCTTGCATCTTGATAACACGATTTATGACGTTAGTCTAGACATCCATTTATATAGTTTTTCCCGCTATTCACGCATAGTTTAGCATTAGTTCGTGACAAATTGCACTTAATTCATGTATGTTGTCGAGATAGACGTCTACACGGACTTTTGCATGTTTTGTAGGTATTTTGGGACCTTTTGGAGCTTAATCGATACATCCAGGGATCGTTTCTCGTAATGACACACCTTGGGACTCATTGGGAAGCAAGTTAGGAGGAAGGGAGAACACATAGGACCATGTTGGTGCATGTCTTGCACCAACTCATGGCTCAACGATCAAAAGAAGGCTGAAGCACCAAAATCACGGCCACTAGGAGTTCCACGGCCGTGGAATAGGCCGTGATTCTCTCTGCACACCTGGGACAACTGTCCCACGATCTCCATAACCAACTCTTGCAAATGGTGAAGGCTATAAGTACCCTTGTAGGCTGATTTTAAAGGGATCCACCATCCACTACACACCTTACCTCACACACATACTCTCCCATACTCTCTCATTTTGGAATTGGATTGGAGCTACTTTTGGAGGAGAAGAATGACTTCCATTGGAGAAGAAGAGAAGAACACATCATTCTTAAAATTTCTTAGTTTTTAGAGTGAAGTTTGTTGGAAACATTTTCTAGGGTTGTAAGAACGATTCGAACCTTCTTTTGAAGGGTTGTAAGTCTCTCTTTTAACATTTATTTAGCTTGTTTTTCTTGTTCTATTTGCTTCATCTCTCTTTCATTTCATCCTCTTGATATGGACTCTATGATTTTATGCTTGATGATCTTGATTGAGATGATGCATGTTGTTGGCTAAATAGATGTGATTCTAGGGTAAGGAAATGATGTTTATGGCTTGGACTATGATAGGATAGACTTAAACGTACCCTTGGATGAATTGTTTACTCGAACCTAGCCTCTATTGTAAATCACAGCCTGTTCTATGTGGTTCCACGGCCGTGGAAGTAAGGAACTACCCGTGATTTTGTATGACTTGCTTGTATTGATAAATCTAAGTGTTAGGTTGTTAGATTGTTGAAGTCCTAGGGTTTGTTGAGTTAGATCTACCCTAGGGTGACCTAGTGTTAGCAACTAAGTGTGAGAAGAGACCTACCCGGTGATTCTTGCTCTTAGGTACCGAAGATGATGAACTCTAGGTAGTAGTGCGCCTCACTAGCCGCTATTGGACTAAGTGTGCTTAGGACTTGCCTTCCCGAGACTTACCCGGTAAGGAGAGGTTAGATCCCTAAATGACAATCCGGTTTGCGTAGAATTCCTATCCTTAGGTTCTTTGAGACTTACCCGGTGATAAGACCTTAGGAACGGACTAGTGGACCATGAGACCTACCCGGTGATTGCTTCCAATCTAGAAACACCCACTCTCACCATACTATAGTTGATCCAAGGAATGACTAGATAGCTTGAGTCCAAAGCTATAACGGGAATTTCTAACCCCTAGAATCCTCTTCTCTCTCATTGATTACCTATCTTGTGTTTGTCTTTGTTATTTAGCGTTGCTAGCTTAGTTGTTTGTTAATCTTGCATGATTTGTGATCCTTGATTGATCACCATAAAACCAAACCAAAAACATTGAGATTTTCATTTCTTTATTTCTTTTTCTTTTCTTAGCCTAGGTTTACACTATCCTTAGTCACTGTTGATTCAGTTTCACCTTAGTCTTTGTGTTCGACCTCGGAATACTATCTGTTCGCCACTTAGCGTGCATGCAAATAAGCTTTAATTATAAAACTCGAAATCAAGCAAGCAAACCCACAATGTACGGATCGATATAGTTGAGCAAGAATTCCAGAGTATCGAACACAAGGATTTGGGGGGAACAAATTCAATTATAGATTATCAAGCGAGTAAATGTAAGAGGCTTTTCAAATTATTGGGAAAACAACAATCCTAAAGATCTAGGAATCCAGCTGTGGCAATCGATTCAAGATATGCTAAAGATATAAGGACAGAGTTGAGGTATGCAAAGGTCTGCAAATGTAAGGTAATCGTACGGTGAAGTTCCAAAAACCTTATATAACCCACCTAAAAGACACTCTCTATAAAGGTTGTTGAGGCTTCAATATAGAAAGGTTCTAAAGATAAGAATTAATGTCAAATACCCAAACTTGTAATCCAAGGATCAAGACTAACTAAATCGATTAAGGTTGTGACACTCACAATCGAGGTAGAGGTTGTAGAGGCTTCACTACCACCTAGAAAAGGCAAGCCAAGACTAAGTTAAAGCAAATCTTTAACTTTGGATTAAAGTAAAAGCAGGTTCGTAAACTAACACAAAATTACGGGTAGTTCTTGAGTTCCACGGCCGTGGAAGCTCAAGAACAGACCGTGGTTTAAGGTAGTCGGCGATTCTCTCTAACTCTCAGGGTCCAATCTGTTTACGATCGATCTATCATCATCTAAGCCATAACTATCAACCCTTCACCTTAGAATTGTTAAAGGGTTTTAGCCAACAATAGTCATATTGATATCAAATTCAAGGATTAAAGGAATGAAAGATGAAAACTTCCGAAAACTTTCAATAACTTTAAAGTCAATCTCAAATCCACAAATATAAAACAATAACGTCAATAGATTTGGAATAATGCAAACAATCACTATCTTAGATAAGAACGAAGAACGGGATGTCAATCTGTCTTCTAAATCAAACCTAAAGATAAAACGTAACCTTCTTGCGAATAATCTTCCAAATCTTCGATCTTCCGTCAATCCGGAAATCTCAATAGCAAAGCGCGAAATCTTCAATCACAATCTCCACAAGATGTGAAATTAGGGCAATTCCAAGCGTAAGCGGAAAATGCGTCTAAGCAGAGGTGACGGAATCTCTCCTTGTCCGTCCTTTTATAGTGTAGGATAAAATATCGGCCCGGCCCAATCTCGTAGAAGATCGTGGCTTAAAGTGTGGCAAAAAGGATCGCCAAGATCACGGTCGTGGAAGGGTTCCACGACCGTAATTTAGAGCGTGGAAAGTGTCACGGTTTGGCACAAGTCTTCCACGGCCGTAGAAGTCACTAGAATGAATCACGCTTCCCTTGCCAAGGTTCCACGGCCGTGGAACTGAATGTGGAATGTAGTACGGCCATATTTTAGAGCGTGGTTTAGGGCTAGAACGTGATTCTTCCTCTCCTCGTGCTATTCTTCAAGTTAGCACATCCTTAGCTCCTAGGAATGTCATTAATTCATGGACATGCTCAATCAAACTCCATCCTTGCTCAATTCCGTTCGGAAATAGCTCTTAATTACCTATAATCAACATAAAGCTTGTGTAGATCTCCATATCGACATTATAGACAAACTAGCTCACAATTGAATCAATGCTTAATCCATGACCATCAAAATGGATGAAATACACTTAGAAAACGTGCCTAAAATATGACAATATTTCATGCTAACAAATAACCCCATACTTGCCACTTGCTTGTCCCTAAGCAAGGTCTTTCAAAAGCTTTTAAAACAAAAGTTAGGATGAAATATGTGTACCTTCTCAAAGCAATACTTCTTTTGGATGAATGTGCCTTCTAATCAATAGATCATTCTCAAATCTTGCTTCATTCGTTTACAAGACTTTCATACACTTAATCAAAGAGTAAAGAGTAAAGAAAGTTCATGAATCAATTAAACTTCCATACAAACCTCATAACCTTCAAACATTATTAAAATCAATCATAAGAAACTTCAATTTAGATCACCAAATCATATAACATTCTTTTGATCTTAAGGACTTTCAAAAAGTTGTAGAATGTGGAAAGGGAAGGAAAACTTTAAGGAATGTGGTGCATGAATCCGGGAAAGTGGATAACTACTCTTTTCTTCTTCTCTTGCGGTTTCCGCAACACTTTCAACTTAGAGCTTTACTCTCTTCCTTTCATTTTTCGACTTTACTTTTGGAGTTATGGATAGAGGTGCACAAAAACCGAAGCCTAGGAGATTGGCGTTTCTCAATTTTTATGAGATGCCTCAAACCCTTAGCGCACATACCATAATCCGCTAGGAATATCGCTCAATCCGACTTTGGCTAGAGCACAAACACCCGGCTATGTGAATGGTGCCGAGTTACTCATCATCATGATTGACTTCCCCAAACCTACAATTTCTTTCTATTCTTTTGATTGCAAATAATTGCTTTCATGGCCCTCCCACATCAAACATGCCTTTTTCATTCAACTTCTCCAAATTCCCGGATAGGTAAAGGAGGTCAATATTTCAATGAGGAGCTAAATGATCAAAGAAAGAAGAAAGAAAATCGAATTGCCTTAATCATCTCAACAAGAAGCATGAGAACTTATAGTGTGATTTCAACTTCAATTCCTCAACATGATTTAGGTAACATTCTTCACATTATGAAACTTGCAAAAGAGGTATAATCAACTCATTCAAATTCTTTTCAATCCACTATTCGTTTAAGCATGCAATTGTCATCAAACTCAATTCACAAGTAGCGATTATCATAGAAATCATCTCTAACCTTAGAAGCACAAAATTTTAAAAAAATTTCAATTTTTATGGGTTTTTCAAACTCTTTTTCATGCAATGCAATAATGAAACGTGCAACAATATAATGAACATGCAAGATAGTCTCAATAGAAGCAATCAAAGTGAGTAAGTGTTATTACAAACTTTTAGTCACACCCCACCCCATACTTGGCACAAACATTGTCCCTAATGTTCAAATAAAAGAAAGAAAAGAAAAGAAAGAAAGAAAAAAAAACTCACAAAATGGCGGTGGAGCGGCTAAACTGTCGGTCCTGCAAGTCATCACTGCAGTGGAGGCGGGAATGAATGGAAGCTAGGTTCGTAGTACCGCCCAAACTGCTGGCGGTAGACGTCTCTCATCATATGGTCGAGGTCGTCCATACGTCCATCTCTAGCATCAGCTCGGATCTCCAAGGCTCCCACCCTATCAGAAAGGCTAGTAGCCCACTCTAGCATCTGCTCATACCATCCCGGAGCCTGGTGGCGGTGGCTGCTGTGTAGACTATGGTGGTGGAGCTCCGTATCACGCAGGAGGTGTCTCCATCCAAGTGGGTCTCTCACTCACGTTGGCGCGGCGAGAAGATGAACCTGAAGCTCTGGCGGGACGTGGAGAACGTGTAGGCACATCAGAAGCTATGTCCGGCTAATCCAGAAACGTGCCAAACTCCTACTCTGCTCCTTCTCCTCCCTCGTACTGATCTCTCATCTCCTCCTCCTCAACTACAGGTGGTGGTGGGACATATGGAGGAGCTGCAATCCTGTTTGCATGCATAGTAGCGAACGTCTCCTTCCAATTATGGCTTCCAGCCATAATGGAATACTCTGGAAGCCACTCAATGCCCCTCCCCGTCCTGCTCTCCCAAGGCATGGCTGCATAAGGCGGACCTCTATGGGTGGGGAAGATGAGACCTCTAGTCTTGAAGGCCTGAAGTCCTAGGGGTACGGCGGGAATGCGTGTACATGCAGAAAAATCAACCCCTAACATCCTAGCAAGGTGGGTGACTATCCCACCATATCCAATGTTGCCCGCCCTCTTGTTCTTTAGCTTGCTCATGGTAGCAGCTAGGAGGGTGGCGTAGTCAGCAAGGCGCCCATACAACATAGAGTAGAGAAGAAAGAGCTCATTCGTCTTGATCTTCTGAGGTGTCTCCGTCCTAGGGAAGAGACACTCAGAAAGAACCCGATGAGCAATCTTCAAGGCTAAGTGATACATCAACTTAGCCTTGGTATCAGCTAGTTGCCAGCGGTCCTCGCTGGCATAGATCATGGCGACCTCTTCCCAGAAATCCTTGGTGTAAACGCCGCTAGGGAAACGACCATTGAAGGTCTCGTGGAACCCAAAGAAGGCTCCGAACTCCCGGATGGAGAAACTGTCCTAGAAGACAACTAATCCGGCTTTATCCAAGAGCCAAGTAAGGTCATCTATGATGTGGAGGGGAGCTAAATCCTCCAACAATAGGTACCTAGGTCGTATCACAACCCTCTTGTGGATCCTCTGTAAGGCATCGAGATGATCCTCGTGAATGACGGGTACTCTAGGGCTAGGAGGTGAAGGTGATGAAGGTGATGATGGAGGTGAAGGGGAGGAAGGTGGTGGTGCTCTAAAGGATGAAGAGGAAGAGGGGTTACCCTTCCTCTTTTTGTTCTTATCCTTCTCATTTTTCTTTTCCTTAATTCTCCCAGAAACTCTCCTAACAAAATCCATCACTGTTGAAAACCACGGTCTGTTCTTGGTGTTCCACGGCCGTGGAAGTGACAGAGACCGTGGTTCGTCTCGACTTTTCACAAAAATCAACAATCAACAGCCAAATTCCACAATCAAGTAGTCCTAGACTAATTTCTTCCAATTTTAATCAGTTCTCCTATAAATGCTAGCAAAAACGAACCCGAATTGATAAAGATAGAGAAGAGCGGAAAAAACCTAGCTTTCGGATTTTAAAATCCAAATTTTGCGTTCCTTGGTGATTTGCCGCTCGATTTGTTGCTTGGATCTCGTTAGTGATCGGATTTGCTTCAGTTTGGGTCGAATAATCATTGAAAATGATTAACGAACGGTATATTGAGGTGAAGGGCGTGGAATCGGCGAAAGAGGGCGTGGAATTGGGTTTTGTGTTGTGTTTTTGTGAAGAACGTGGTTTATATAGTGGCCGGCAAAATTTTTGAAAATCACGGTCTATCGGGGGGTTCCACGGCCGTGGAAATGTACGGAACCGTGGTTTTGGTGATTTTTCAAAGGCTTTTGGAAATTACGGTCACTGTAGCTGTCACGACCGTGGTTTAGACCGTGGAACTCTCTGTAATGCTCCAAAGTCCAAGTTTCGTCACTTTTCTTCAAAATTACTCTTCCCTTTTTCTTTTCCACTGTTCCTACATCCAAAAACACGAACATACCGGAAGGAATCAAAGGCAAAACAAAGCAAAAACGTCTAAACTATGAATCGAAAACAAAAATGTAAATGCAATACCTTGGGTTGCCTCCCAAGAAGCGCTTTGTTTAAGGTCCGTAGCTAGACCAAACTCGCACTTATTCGAGTGCGGTGGGCGCGAACTCTTCAGCTTGGAGTTCCGGCGTATACTTCTTGAGTCGTTGACCGTTCACCTTAAAGCTTCCGCCAGCTTCACCCCATACTTCAACTGCACCATGGGGGAAAATACGCTTAATTAGAAAAGGTCCGGTCCAACGAGATTTAAGCTTACCTGGAAAGAGACGAAGCCTTGAATTGAAGAGGAGAACTTGATCTCCTTCTTTGAAGTCCTTTGGAATGATATGCTTATCATGCCAACGCTTTGCTCTCTCCTTATAAATCTTGGCGTTTTCATAAGCGTTCAAGCGGAGTTCATCAAGCTCATTGATAGCCCAAAACGCCTTATGCTCCAACTCTACCGGTAAGTGACAAGACTTCCCATACACAAGGTTGTATGGTGTGGTTCCTATGGGAGTCTTGTACGCAGTCCGGTATGCCCATAATGCATCATCAAGCCTCAAGGACCAATCCTTCCTAGTCCTTGAAACTGTCTTCTCTAGGATTCCTTTGATCTCCCGATTTGAGATCTCAACTTGTCCACTAGTTTGTGGATGATAAGGGGTGGCGATCTTGTGAGTAACCCCATACTTGGCTAGAAGAGCTTCAAAGCGTCGGGCAATGAAGTGAGAACCTCCATCACTAATGATAGTCCTTGGTGTCCCAAATCGTGGGAAGATGGTCTTGTTAAAGAACTTAACCACCACTATGGCATCATTGGTGGGAGATGCAATTGCTTCCACCCATCTAGAAACGTAATCCACCACCAAGAGTATGTATTGGTTTCCACAAGATGATGGGAATGGTCCCATAAAATCAACTCCCCAAACATCGAAAATCTCCACCTCTTGGATGTTATTGAGAGGCATCTCATTCCTCCTAGAGATATTTCCTGTTCTTTGACAAGCATCGCAACAGGAAACAAAGGATTGCACAACTCTAAATAAAGTAGGCCAAAAGAATCCAGATTGCAATACCTTAGCGCTAGTCTTGTTCGAACTAGCGTGTTCTCCACATGGTAGTGAATGACAATGGCGGATGACACTTTGCATCTCATCTTCCGGCACACATCGCCAAATGATGCCATCCGGATCTCTCTTAAAGAGGAGAGGTTCATTCCAAAAGTATTCCCGGACATCCTTAAAGAACTTCTTCCTTTGTGCGTAGGATAGTCCGGGCGGTATCTCCTGACAAACCAAATAGTTAACAAAATCAGCAAACCATGGTTCATTACCTTTGGAGATTACTTCGATGCACTCCTCAATGATATGTAGGTGTTCGTCCGGGAATGAGTCATCTATAGGCAAATGGTCGTCCTCTAGATGTGTTAGGCGACTCAAATGATCCGCAACAGAATTTTCTGAACTTTTCTTGTCGCGGATCTCTAGATCGAATTCTTGTAGGAGAAGAATCCATCTAATTAGCCTTGGCTTCGCATCCTTCTTTGCAAGGAGGTACCGGATCGCAGCATGATCCGTGTAGACAATCACCTTTGCACCTACAAGATAAGAGCGAAATTTGTCAATAGCATAAACGATGGCTAAAAATTCCTTTTCCATAGTGGCGTAGTTGAGTTGCGCTTCATTTAGCGTCTTGCTAGCATAGTATATGGCATGGGTTCGCCCTTCTTTTCTTTGTCCAAGAACAGCTCCTATAGGTACGTCACTAGCATCGCACATAACCTCAAAGGGAAGGTTCCAATCCGGAGGTTGGATAATAGGTGCTGAAATTAGAGCTTCCCGAATCATGTTGAACGCATCTAAACATTCCTGCGAAAACTCAAAAGCCGCATCCTTTATCAATAGATTAGTAAGAGGTTTTGATATTTTAGAGAAGTCTTTTATGAAGCGTCTATAGAATCCGGCATGTCATAGAAAACTCCTTATCCCTTTCATCGAAGTTGGGGGAGGAAGCTTTTCTATAGTCTCTATTTTTGTCTTATCCACCTCAATCCCTCTACTAGAGATTAAGTGTCCTAAAACAATTCCTTCCTTAACCATGAATTGACACTTTTCCCAATTAAGAACTAGGTTAGTGTCTTCACACCTTTGTAATACAAGAGCAAGGTTAGAAAGACAATTGTCAAAAGAGGAACCGTATACGGAGAAGTCATCCATGAAGACCTCCATGATTTCATCAATGTATTCGGAGAAGATGGCCATCATGCACCTTTGAAAGGTGGTTGGGGCGTTGCAAAGCCCGAACGGCATTCTCCTATAAGCAAACGTACCCCACGGGCACGTGAATGTGGTCTTCACCTGATCATCCGGATGTATCGGAATCTGAAAGAAACCACTATAACCGTCAAGATAGCAAAAGTGCGAATGTTGCGCTAACCTTTCAAGCATTTGATCGATGAAGGGTAGTGGGAAATGATCCTTCCTCGTCGCGTTGTTAAGCTTGCGGTAGTCTATGCACATCCGCCATCCCGTTATGGTACGGGTAAGAATGAGTTCGTTGTTCTTGTTGGTGATGACCGTCATTCCTCCCTTCTTTGGAACTACTTGAACTGGACTCACCCACTTGCTAGCGGAGATAGGGTAGATGATACCTGCATCAAGCAATTTAAGAATTTCCTTCTTGACAACCTCCTTCATGGTCGGATTCAACCGCCTTTGAGGTTGTCTTGAAGTCCTAAAGTCCTCTTCCATTAATATTTTATGCATGCATAGGGAAGGTTTGATTCCTACTAAGTCTTCTATAGTATAGCCTAGAGCTTTCCTATGTTTCCTAAGGACAACCATAAGCTTACTATGTTCATCTATGGTTAGATCGGAACTAACAATAATTGGATAAGTAGAGTTAGGTCCTAGAAAAGCGTACCTTAGATGAGTAGGAAGTGGCTTTAGTTCCATTGCTTTCGGAGCTTCCAATGATTCTTGAGGAGCATCCGATGCCTACTTAGAAGTGTCTAAGGGTGTAGAAGGTGTGGGAGAAGAATCAAAAGAAGTTGAAGAAGTGGCTCGATCACCCTCTTCCACGGCCAGAATCACGGTTTCCTTGCATCCTCCACGGCCGTGGTTTAGGGTGTGGAAAGGAAATACGGTTGCTCTGTTTCCTCCACGACCGTGTAACCCTCTGGAGTCAGCCACGCTTTGGTTGGTGAAATCCACGGCCGTGGAATATAGTGTATGGCCGCGGATTCACACGTTTTCTGCCTCGTCGTGGAGTTTTTCAAACTCCTCTTCACATACTTCTTCTTGTGCTTCTAAGGCTTCAATTACCTCATTGCACTCCTCTTCTTCCCCTACATTCATTAGACTCATAGTAATAACCTTTTGCAAAGGATCCTTGAAGAGAATAGCACTTACCTCCTCCCTAGACAACCCCTCTTCATCTTAGATATTGAATATATCCTCATCAAAGATTGGCTCCTTCACTAGAGTGGAAAGAACGAACTCTACCTTCTCTTCTCCTATATCAAAGGCGAGTCTAGCATTCTTGCAATCGACTATGCAGCCGGAAGTTGCAAGAAACGGTCTTCCGAGTATGATCGGGACCGGACTATCTACAGAAATGTCAAGCACAACAAAATCAATGGGAACAAAGAATTTACCTAGCTTGACTGGGACGTCTTCTACAATACCGACGGGGCGAGTGATGGATCGATCCGCCATGTACAACGTCATCTTTACCGGTTTAGGGTCGCCTAAACCGATCTTCCTACATAATGCAAGTGGTATGATGCTCACACTTGCTCCCAAGTCACATAATGCATCGTATGTGACATCTCCCACTCCTATGGGAATGCAAAATGACCCCGGATCCTTTAGCTTTGGGGGCATTTTCTCCGTCATGGTCTTGATGAGATCCGAAGAATCCGAACTCATCTTAACCTCTCCGAAATCCTCTAGCTTTCTCTTGTTCGAGAGGATATCCTTTAAGAACTTGCCATAAGCCGGCATACCTACAATAGCATCAATGAAAGGTATATTAATATGCAGCTTGCTCATGAGTTCTATAAACTTACCAAATTGTTTATCTAGGCGCGCTCTCGCTCTAGATTGAGGGAATGGTAGGGGAGGTTTGTAAGCCGGAGGAGGAACGTAGACATCTTCCTTCTCCTTCCCCTTCTCTTTGTCTTTCTCAACAGAGACTTCAACAAACTTAGGCTGCGGATCGGTGGTAGTCACTCCGCTCCTAGTTGTGATTGCCATCACCCTTCCCTTTGGGTTGTCCTCCGTTTTTCCTGGAAGTTTTCCTTGATTCCTAGGAACTTCCTCCCCTTGGCTGAACATTTGGTTTTCTAAAACCTTTTGGGCTTTATCAACCTTAGAAATTTGATCATCAACCTTAATGATGCGGTTCTCCAAACCTTGAAGCTTTCCCAAAATCGTTTCCAACATGGGATCGGGCTTCTCCTTCCCCGAAGTGTTTCCTCCATTAGATGTTTGCCCCTGGCTTTTCAAAGGAGTAGAGGAAGAGGAAGGTGGAGTTAGTGAATTCGAATTGGAAGGATAAGAGTTACCGAAATTTTGTTGATTGGAGCGCCAATTGTTGTTGTTTGAACCCCTATTGTTGTTTCAATTATTGTTCCGGTTGTTGTTGTTGCCATTCCAATTATTCCGGTTGTTGTTCCGGTTATTGTTGTTGTTGCGGTTTGTATTCTCACCACCATTGTTGTTGTTGCCCAAGTAGCCAACATCTTTTCCTTGTTGCTTTGGAAAGTTGGTCTTGATAGCCTCCTTCAACTCTTTGATCTCATTGTTGAGGGAGAAAATTTGATTTTGAGCTTCATGTGTGAGCTTTGCTCCTTGCTCCACACGATTTCCCTCTACCTTCCGATGAGAATACTTTTCTATGACCCTTGCTTGCTTCTCAATGAAGTCCCAAGCGTCATCTTCTCTCATGTCCATGAATGTACCACATGAGAGGGATTGGAGCTTGAATTGTGTCTCCACATCCAGCCCCTTATAGTATATCTCCAACAATGCAAGCTTGGATATGCCATGATGAGGGCAATCCAAGAGCAAATCCTGAAATCTTTCCCAAGATTGAAACAAACTTTCGTTAGATCTCATGGAAAATGCATTAATCGTACCTCTAAGTTCCGCCGTTTTGGATGGCGGAAAGAACTTAGTGAGGAACTCCGCGGAAAGATCTTCCCACGTGTCTAGTTTCCCACTAGGAAGAGCTTGGTACCAAGACAATGCTTTCCCCTTCAAGGAGAAGAAGAAAGGCTTGAGCTTATAGTTGTTTGTAGTTGCGTTCTTCGGCTTCATTGTCTCCATCATACACTCAAAATTTTGTAAGTGTTGCTGGGGAGATTCAGCGCTTGTCCCGCCAAATTGTTTTTGGCAAACAAGAGTAATAACCTGTGGGTTGAAGCTAAACCCGGCATCATCAGCATCAAAATTCACGCCCAAACGGCGTGGTTGCTGCATTGGATCCATCCTTTGACCAAGAGTTCTTGGCTCATCATCTAAACGTTCGATCCTTGCATTCCTAGGTGGAATACGTCGGTTGGCAGCTGGCCGTGGAACGAATGGATTAACATTGATTGTTTGATCAATGTCCTCTAACGGTGGCATGGAAGAGTCACTATCACCAGCGGATGAATGACTTCTAGCCGATCTTGATGACCTTCTTGAGGATTTCCTGCTATTCTTCATCTTAAGGTCGCTTAATTCCATCCTCATTTGGAATACAACATTGGTTAGATCATCAACTTTAGATTGATGACGATCCATTTCCTCTCTACGAGTCTTCTCACTCCATTGGAGTTGAGCTTCTTTCTCCGCTAGCTCCGATTGAAGATCACGTTCGTTTTCTTCAGCCATTTTCTTTTCCTTACGCTTTTGCCTTAAAGTCCTCTCAAGCTCTTAATCAAGAGGTAAGAGGTCCTCGGTGTTCCTAGACCTGCGCATGCACTCAAAGAGATATCAAATAACAAGGGAGAAGCTCCCAAGCTGGACAACCGAAAACCGAATTCGGCCTAGACCAAATCCCCGGCAACGGCGCCAAAAACTTGTTCGCCACTTAGCGTGCGTGCAAATAAGTTTTAATTATAAAACTAGAAATCAAGCAAGCAAACCCGCAGTGTACGGATCGATATAGTTGAGCAAGAATTCCAGAGTATCGAACACAGGGATTTGGGGGGAACAAATTCAATTATAGATTATCAAGCGAGTAAATGTAAGAGGCTTTTCAAATTATTGGAAAAACAATAATCCTAAAGATCCAGGAATCCAGCTGTGGCAATCGATTCAAGATATACTAAAGATATAAGGACAGAGTTGAGGTAGGCAAAGGTATGCAAATGTAAGGTAATCGTACGGTGAAGTTCCAAAAACCTTATATAACCCACCTAAAAGACACTCTCTATAAAGGTTGTTGAGGCTTCAATATAGAAAGGTTCTAAAGATAAGAATTAATGTCAAATACTCAAACTTGTAATCCATCGATCAAGACTAACTAAATCGATTAAGGTTGTGACACTCACAATCGAGGTAGAGGTTGTTGAGGCTTCACTACCACCTAGAAAAGGCAAGCCAAGACTAAGTTAAAGCAAATCTTTAACTTTGGATTAAAGTAAAAGCAGGTTCGTAAACTAACACAAAATTACGGGTAGTTCTTGAGTTCCACGGCCGTGGAAGCTCAAGAACAGACCGTGGTTTAAGGTAGTCGGCGATTCTCTCTAACTCTCAGGGTCCAATCTGTTTACGATCGATCTATCATCATCTAAGCCACAACTATCAACCCTTCACCTTAGAATTGTTAAAGAGTTTTAGCCAACAATAGTCATATTGATATCAAATTCAAGATTAAAGGAATGAAAGATGAAAACTTCCGAAAACTTTCAATAACTTTAAAGTCAATCTCAAATCCACAAATATAGAACAATAACGTCAATAGATTTGGAATAATGCAAACAATCACTATCTTAGATAAGAACGAAGAACGGGATGTCAATCCGTCTTCTAAATCAAATCTAAAGATAAAACGTAACCTTCTTGCGAATAATCTTCCAAATCTTCGATCTTCCGTCAATCCGGAAATCTCAATAGCAAAGCGCAAAATCTTCAATCACAATCTCCACAAGATGTGAAATTAGGGCAATTCCAAGCGTAAGCGGAAAATGCGTCCAAGCAGAGGTGACGGAATCTCTCCTTGTCCGTCCTTTTATAGTGTAGGATTAAATATCGGCCCGGCCCAATCTCGTAGAAGATCGTGGCTTAAAGTGTGGCAAAAAGGATCGCCAAGATCACGGTCGTGAAAGGGTTCCACGACCGTAATTTAGAGCGTGGAAAGTGTCACGGTTTGACACAAGTCTTCCCCGGCCGTAGAAGTCACTGGAATGAATCACTCTTCCCTTACCAAGGTTCCACGGCCGTGGAACTGAATGTGGAATGTAGTACGGCCGTATTTTAGAGCGTTGTTTAGGGCTAGAACGTGATTCTTCCTCTTCTCGTGCTATTCTTCAAGTTAGCACATCCTTAGCTCCTAGGAATGTCCTCAATTCATGGACATGCTCAATCAAACTCCATCCTTGCTCAATCCGTTCGGAAATCGCTCTTAATTACCTATAATCAACATAAAGCTTGTGTAGATCTCCATATCGACATTATAGACAAACTAGCTCACAATTGAATCAATGCTTAATCAATGACAATCAAAATGGATGAAATACACTTAGAAAACGTGCCTAAAATATCACAATATTTCATGCTAACACTATCCTTACTACAAAACGACCCATACACTGTGGGTTCGCTAGGAGTTAGGATTAATATATCGAGTTATATATTTAATACTTTTTGTGTGTCACGTTTCTAGCGTAACACATCTCATCAATCTCGGCTTGAATCGCTTCTTCTCTCTCACATGCAGCAACTCTCTCTTCAACGAGAGCATCATCTCGAAGCTTTACTTGCTCCAAATCATCATCCAATTCACCTTGAATAACTCTTTCAGCTAAAGTCATCTTAGCTTCACTAAACTTTTTTTTTTGTAAGTCTTTTCCGGTTCAGGATCGTATGTACTTGTTTCCTGTCGGCACGAGATCTTCGCATAAACCTAAGAGAAAAATCTGCAAGAACACTCAAGCAGAAAGATCAATAGCAAAAGCAAGTATCTACTCTAGACAACCAAATACCAGATTTGTCTAAACCAAGTCCCCAACAACGACGCCAAAAACTTGTTCGCTCCAAAACGTGTGTGTATATGAAGGAAAATAGTCTTAAATTTATACCAAGAACAAAAGCAATAGCGAACCCACAGTGTACGGATCAATCACAATAAAATCAAGTATTCAACGGTCGATCACAGGGACTATGGTCAAATCAAGCAGTATATCAAATCTAGGCTAGAATCTTGCAAATAACAAAGGATAAAGCAAAGCAATCAACGAAGATATAACAATCAAGAGAGAATGTAGATTCTAGAGATCATAGCGTCAGGTTGTGGTTTTCGATTTAAGATTCTAAATATCTATGGACAAGGTCGGGGTTTAAAAGGAAAGCTGTTTCTAAGGTGGGATATATTACGGGAGACGTCTCACTATCCGCTAACCCCAAACTAAACGTCCTATTACCGGGTAAGTCTCAAGGATCTAAGGAAAGGAACTATAATCTCAAACCAACCACTCAACGTAAGGGAATAGAACTAACCTTTACCGGGTAAGTCTCAGTTTAACTCACAAAGGCAAGGTGAAGGCACACTCAAACCTAACAAAGGATAAACCTTTGTTACCTCTCACTCATCATCGTTCGAAACTAAGAAAGGGAATCACCGGGTAAGTCTCTTCCAAGTTAAGAAGTAAGCTTGAAAGGCTCAACACGGCCAGGATCATGACGTACGGGCCATGGGCCATCTTTCTCTGCATTCCGAACCCTACCAAACTGCGGTAAAGACTCATTGTGTTGGCTTTCGCTAACCCTTTCCGTAACCTCTTCTTTTCATAATAAAAACTAGGGATCATGACGTACGGGCCATGGGCCATTTTTAGTGATATCTCTGTAACATCCGGAAATTTAATTCCCAAAAGTTGAGGTGTTTTCGATCTTTTCCGCGTCGGCAGCTTATTTCCCGCAGGCACGTTGCTGAGTACAATTTTTTAACGCGAGAGAGAGATTCCCGTTCTATTTTCCGACCTTGGGAAGTGGAGTGAGGGGACAAGGATGCTGACCTTGGGATATCCCACCTCCTTATCAGCCCTTTTACTCCCTTTTCTCTTCCCACTTTCCTCTTTTACGCTCTTTCTCCTGTACAGCTTAGTCGACTTCTTCCTTTGGACCTCTTTGCTCTTACACCTTGGAGGAGTGGTGTGTGGAGCTACAGCTTGAGCTTTCCGGATCTGTAGTGGTAAGTGGTTCTATCTCCTCTTCCTCTTGCTGCTTGTATCCCTTTCATTCCTTTCTCTTCACCTCCATGGCTATGGAGGAAGCTTTTGAAGAGATATCTTGTAAAGCCCTTGCATGTCCCTTTCCTTAGCTCGTTTAGGTCGTGTGGAGGAGGCTAAGACATGTGGTGAAGGTTTGGCGGAAGGCCAACAAGAGAAGGAGATGCTAGGAGCAAGGAACCACTTGAAGAAACGAAGAAACGGACCTTCTGTTGTTCGACCGCGGGGGCGGATTGCCAAAGGCGCAGGGGCGGACTGAGGCCACCGCAGGGGCGGCCTGGACCACCGCATGGGCGGCCTGAACCACCGCAGGGGCGGCTCCTAGGGGCGCAGGGGCGGCGACAGGTTTTCCGCCGGGGCGTTAGCTTGATTCCTCGGCTGCGTTTTCTTCACCAGTAGGTTCCTTGTTGTATATAGTTAGAAGCATACTTAGGATGGACCTAGGACGTATGAGAATGCCATATAGTTGTTGATAGCCTTGGAGCCCTTATGGCTTGGTGTTGTTGTTGATCTTGTTCTTAGGTTGTTTAGGCTGTTGTGAGCTTCCTTTTAGTTGTGGTTAGTGTCTTGTGTAGCTTGGACCCTAAGATGTTTTCCTAGGTTGAGAGTTGTGGGAATTTCCTTAGATCTTTAGAATAAAGTCTATGACTTCATGAGTGTGGACTTGTGTTGATGAGTACTTTCGTGTATGAGTAGGTTGTGTGCTTTCTCATTAAGGAAGCTAGAGTGTTGTGAGTTGAGAGACAAGGTAAGTCTCCGGACTTACCTAGCCATATTTGTCGTATTAGATTCATTGTGTGTGGTTGGTGGTGTGTGTTTATCGTTTTGTTATAACTTATAAACCGGATAATAGGATTACCGACCTTTATGTTATTTTGGCCCAAGTGTATGATAATGGGCGGTGACATCACTGCCTAGCTCTTGCGAGAGCTAGGAGGTTCTCGGCGACTGGCCTGTGTTGGTTAGATTGTCGGAGGCATCCAACCGTTCCATTGCCTGAAGAAGGGACCGAAGCGAGTTTCAGGAGATTCTCGTGTCACCAAAGAAGTTGAACTAGAACGGGATATGACCTAATAGATAAAGATAACAACCGAATTGATTGTGGAGCATGTTTATGTGATGTGATTATATATGATTGTGTTTGTGCCTTCACCATGTCTTTAATGCTTCGAATGTAGCTACCGCTTGTGTAGATGCCCCGTAGGTTAGGGACGCCGCCGAGTGAGGTGGAGGAGTGGACAGCCGAGGGTCGCCGTACATTGTAGAACGGGGGCTTTTTTGGGAATGTGGTTGTGGTTTTTACCTTATGTTGGGATTGTGGTTTGTTATACGCTTTTGGTTTATGACTTGTAGCGTTTTGTGTTGTTTTGAGGACTCGGCTGAGTTTCCAAGTTGTACTCTTTACCTTTCCGCCTTGCATACATTAAAACGTTTTCGAGTTTTGAGCCTTTATTTGTGCCATGTTGGAAAGCTCCGGTGAAATTGTTGTCAAGCTAAGGGTCAGGACCCATTGTGTGGTCTCGCCCGTAGCATTCCGATATCTCGCGGATTCGGGGTGTTACAAAGTGGTATCAGAGCCCTAGGTTGACAACAATGGCACTCGCAACCTTCTAAAGGCCGAATGAGGAATAAAAAGAACCCTTCGGGTTCTGACCTTTTTGGTTTTAAAATTCATATGCATGAGTCGGGATTGGGTTAGAATGTACGGGAGCACCACTCCTCACGCAAACCTCGGCGACATAGATTTCTGGATTTGACGCATGTAAGTATAATTACATAGTTATCTATATTATGACCTTAGGGTTGTTGTTGGACTTGCACGTACTTAGATATGCATGTGACCTTAGGATGATTGGGCTTTATGCCTTGGTTGTATTCTAGATTTCGGCACCTTTCCCTTAAGTTTTATAAGTACCTTATTATACAAGTAATGCGAGTAGTATATATACCAACTTAATTAAATATGAAAAAACGCGATACGATATCAAATGGCACGTACGAGAGCTACCGCTTACGTAGGACCCGCCAGGGGTAGACCACCTTTACCTCCTACCGTCCCGAGACGGGAACGAGTAGGGAGACCTCCAAGCCCGAGAGGTCGGGGACGTATCCCCATTGCGGACCCACCCGTTGTGGATCCGCCAGCAGTTGACGATCCCGTTGAGGACGTTGCAGAGAGTGTTATTCCCGAGGCTGAGGGTAGGACAGCTGTGAGGTCTGGGGAACATAGTTCCCCATCTACTAGGTCCGGGGGAGCATCCATTGGAGCTACAGTGTTTGAGGAGTACGTACGCCGAGTAGAGGAGGCATTTAGGACTGGAGTACCGCCTCAAGCACCACCAGTGCCGGTACCTGCACCTGCACCCGCACCGGCGAGATCAGTTGAGGTCTCGCAAAGGGCTACCCAGATCAGAGCCGCACCTGAGGTAGCTGCACCGGCAGTAGTGGCACCTGAGCCGATTATGGAGATAGCTAGACCTAGAGACGAGCTGAGGTTTCCTAGACCTGATGACTGGTTGAAAGCTTTCAACCAACAGCATGTTCCCTACTTCGATGGGAAGGTAGGGCTAGAGGTAGAGCACTGGATTGGGCATGTGGAGTCAGCATTAGAGGTGATCCGCTGCCTGGAGGAGAGACAGGTGGAGATAGTTCAGACATTGTTTAGAGAGGAGGCCCAGTATTGGTGGAGGTCGGTGAGAGGGGGCTTGACTAGGATGGACTAGCTGTTGTGTCTCGTGAGAGAGACATTCTGCCCAGATTAATTGCGTCGAGATAGAGTACAGGACTTCCTAGAGGCCGGTTTTGAGGATGTTCCCGTCATGGAGGCGATTAGACGTTTTAGAGCTGAGTTAACATTGTTGGGGCCCGCTGCACCTCCAGCGGTCAGCATTTCTATCTCTTTTCCAGGAAACTGAGGGAGTCCACCCGTGCCTACTTGGCGGGATTTCGCTACGATTCATTGGCGGAGTACCAGGATCGAGCTTCGGCCTACGAGAGAGACCGACCTGGGATGAGGAGAGCAGTACAGTCTGGGGGACCGGACAAGAGACAGAGGACTGCACCTACCGGAGCCGGAGGACAGGAGCGCAGCCAGGCTCCGGGACGTTCTGGACCACAGCAGCCGACATCCGACTGTGGGACACAGTGCCATGGTTGTAGAGGATATGGACATATTCGGAGGACTTGCACGAATCCACCTGTAGCATGTTTTACTTGTGGTCAGGTGGGCCACCGAGCCTCTTTTTGCCGTAAGGGCAGGTCACAATCTCAGTAGGGTTCCTCGCCTGCTGGGGTAGCAGGATGTAGTCAGAGGCCTCCATAGTTTCAGCCATAGGGCTCTCAACAGAGGTTCCAAGGACAGACTCGTACTCAGGGTTCAGCCCAGGGTCCGGGCCAAGGTAGAGGTCGTGGTAGTGGTACACAGGAGGCCAGAGGCACACAGGTCAGAGTGATTGAGCTGAGGAGTACTATTGATCCAGCAGCACCGGCGGCTACATGTACTATTTAGATCCATGGACTACTCGTCCGCGTTTTGTTTGATACGTGTGTCACGCACTCTTTTATTTCTGATGATTGCGTAGCTAGGTTGTCCTTAGTTACGGTAGAGGGGAGACCCTTTGTTGTGGGTTACCCGACGGGGGTAGGGTTAGTGGTACCCGAGAGGTACGCGGTTGTCCCATACGTTTAGGAAACCGAGGTTGGTTAGCCGACTTCTATGTCATGCACTTAGTGCATGAAGAAGTCATCCTTGGCATGGACTGGATTGACCGCTGTTCGCCACTTAGCGTGCGTGCAAATAAGCTTTAAATTTATAAAACTAGAATCAAGCAAGCGAACCCGTAGTGTACGGATCGATATAGTTAAGCAAGAATTCCAGAGTATCGAACACAGGGATTTGGGGGCAACAAATTCAATTGTAGATTATCAAGCAAGTAAATGTAAGAGCTTTTGGAATTATTGGGAAAACAACAACCCTAAAGATCCAGAAATCCAGTTGTGGCAATCGATTCAAGATATACTAATGATATAAGGACAGAGTTAAGATATGCAAAGGTATGCTAATGTAAGGTAATCGTACGGTGAAGTTCCAAAGACCTTATGTGACTCACCTACAAGACACTCTCTATACAGGTTGTTGAGGCTTCAATATAGAAAGGTTCTAAAGGCAAGAATTAATGTCAAATACCCAAACTTGTAATCCAAGGATCAAGACTAACTAAACCGATTAAGGTTGTGACACTCACAATCGAGGTAGAGGTTGTTGAGGCTTCACTACCACCTAAAAAAGGCAAGCCAAGACTAAGTTAAAGCAAATCTTTAACTTTGGATTAAAGTAAAAGCAAGTTCGTAAACTTAAGGGAAATCACGGTTAGTTCTTGAGGTTCCACGGTCGTGGACTCAAGAACAGGCCGTAATTTAGGGTTCGTCAGCGATTCTCTCTAACTCTCAGGGTCCAATCTGTTTACGATCGATCTATCATCATCTAAGCCACAACTATCAACCCTTCACCTTAGAATTGTTAAGGGTTTTTAGCCAACAATATTCATATTGATATCAAATTCAAGAATTAAAAGATTGAAAGATGAAAACTTCCGAAAACCTCCAATAACCCTCAAATCAGTCTCAAAGTCACAATCAAGAACAATAATCGTCACTAGATTCGGAATAACACAAACAACACAAATCTTAGATAAGAAGGAAGAACGGGATGTCAATCCGTCTTCTAAATCAAACCTAAACAAGAAGAGAAATCTTCTTGCGAACAATCTTCCGAATCTTCGATCTTCCGTCAATCCGGAAATCACAATAGCGGTGCACCAAAAATCTCTCAAACACAACTTGCGCCAAATGCAAAATTAGGGCAATTCCAAACGCAAGTGCAAGATGTGTCTATGCGTAAGCGAAGGTGACGGAATCTCTCTTCGTCCGTCCTTTTATAGTGTAAGATAAAGTATCGGCCCGGCCCAATCTTCTAAAAGATCGTGGCTTAAAGTGTGGCGAAAAAGATCGCCAAGATCACGGTCGTGGAAGGTTCCACGACCGTAATTTAGAGCGTGGAAACCAACACGGTTTGAACCGATCATTCCACGGCCGCAGAAGTTACTAGAATGAACCACACTTCTCTTGCCTGGTTCCACGGCCGTGGACTTTAACGTGGAAAGTAGTACGGCCGTATTTTAGAGCGTGGTTTAGGGAAAGAACGTGATTCTTCCCTAGCCTCGTGCATTCTGCAAGTTGACACTCCTTTAGCTCCTAGGAATGTCATCAACCCATGGACATGCTCAATGAACTTCATCCTTGCTCAATTCCATTCAGAAATAGCTCACAATTACCTATAATCAACATAAAGCTTGTGTAGATCTCTATATCGACATTATAGATAAACTAGCTCACAAATGCATCAATGCTCAATCAATGACTATCAATATGGATCAAATACACTTAGAAAACGTGCCTAAAATATCACAATATTTCATGCTAGCAAATAACTCCATACTTGTTACTTGCTTGTCCCTAAGCAAGGTCTTTCAAAAGCTTCTAAACAAGAGTTAGGATGAAATATGTGTACCTTCTCAAAGCAATACTTCTTTTGGATGAATGTGCCTTCTAAACAATAGGTCATTCTCAAATCTTGCTTCAATCGTTTATAAGACTTTCATATACTTAACCAAAGAGTAAAGAGTAAAGAAAAATCATGAATAAATCAAACTTCCAAACAAACATCATAACCTTCAAACATTATCAAAATCAATCATAAGAAACTTCAATTTAGATCACCAAGTCATATAACATTCTTTTGATCTTAAGGACTTTCAAAGAAAAAGGTCTAGAATGTCGAAAGGGAAGGAAACTTTAAGGAATGTGGTGCATGAATCCGGGAACGTGGATAACTACTCTTTCTTCTTCTCTTGCGGTTTCCGTACACTTTCAACTTAGAGCTTTGCTCTCTTCCTTTCATTTTTTCGACTTTACTTTTGGAGTTATGGATAGAGGTGCACAAAAACCGAAGCCTAGGAAATTGGCGTTTCTCAATTTTTATGAGATGCCTCAAACCCTTAGCGCACATACCATAATCCGCTAGGAATATCGCTCAATCCGACTTTGGCAAGACACAAACACCCGACTATGTGAATGGTGCCGAGTTACTCATCGTCATGATTGACTTCCCCAAACCTATAATTTGTTTCTATTCTTTTGATTGTAAATAATTGCTTTCAAGGCCCTCCCACATCAAACATGCCAATATCAATCAACTCCTCCAAATTCCCGGATATGTAAAGGAGGCCAAAATTTCAATGAGGGGCTAAATGATCAAAGAAAGAAGAAAGAAAAATCGAATTGCCTTAATCATCTCAACAAGAAGTATAAGAACTTATAGTGTGATTTCAACTTCAATTCCTCAACATGATTTAAGTAACAAAAATCACATTATGAAGCTTGCAAAAGAGGTATAATCAACTCATTCAATTCCTTTTCAATTCACTATTCGTTTAAGCATGCAATTGTCATCAAACTCAATTCACAAGTAGCGATTATCATAGAAATCATCTCAATTCCTTAGAAGCACAAAATTTTCAAAATTTTTCAATTTTTATGGGTTTTTCAAACTCTTTTTCATGCAATGCAATAATGAAACGTGCAACAATATAATGAATATGCAAGATAGTCTTGATAGAAGCAAACATAGTGAGTAAGAGTTATTACAAACTTTTAGTCACACCCCACCCCATACTTGGAACAAACATTGTCCCTAATATTCAAATAAAAGAAAGAAAGCAAGAAAAGAAAGAAAGAAAAAGAAAGAAAAGAAAAAGAGACTCACAAAATGGCGGTGGAGCGGCTAAAGCTATCGGTCATCATCATCGTCACTGCGGCGCTGGTGGAGGTGGGAATGGAGAGAAGCTGGAGTCGTAGTGCCGCCCAAACTGCTGGCGGTAGACGTCTCTCATCATGTGATCGAGGTCGTCCATGCGTCCATCTCTAGCATCGGCTCGAATCTCCAATGCTCCCACTCTCTCAGAAAGGCCAGTAGCCCAATCCGGCATCTGGTCATACCATCCCGGAGCCTGACTATACCACCCTGGCGCGTCTGCTGGTGTTGGTGCTGGTGCTGATGGCTCCTGTGCGGACCATGGAGGTGGAGCTCCATACCATGCAGGAGGCGTATCCATCCAAGTGGGTCTCTCGCTCACGCTGGCGCGGCGAGAAGACGAACCTGAAGCTCTGGCTGGACGTGGAGAACGTCTAGGCACATCAGGGGCCGCATCCGGCTGATCCGGAAACGTGCCAAACTCCTGCTCTGCTCCTCCTCCACCCTCATACTGATCTCTTATCTCCTCCTCCTCAACTACGGGCGGTGGTGGGACATACGGAGGAGCTGCAATCCTGTTCACATGCATAGCAGCGAACGTCTCCTTCCAATTATGGCGTCCAGCCATAATGGAGTACTCTTGTAGCCACTCAATACCCCTACCCGTCCTGCTCTCCCAAGGCATGGCTGCATAAGGCGGACCTCTATGTGTAGGGAAGATGAGACCTCTAGTCATGAAGGCCTGAAGTCCTAGGGGTACGGCTAGTATGCGTGTACATGCAGAAAAATCAACCCCCAACATCCTTGCAAGATGGGTAACTATCCCACCATATCCAATGTTGCCCTTCCTCATGTTCTTAAGCTTGCTCATGGTAGCAGCTAAGAGGGTGGCGCAGTCAGCTCGGCGCCCATACAACATAGAATATAACAGAAATAGCTCATGCGTCTTGATCTTTTGAGGTGTCTCCGTCCTAGGGAAGAGACACTCCGAAAGAACACGGTGAGCAATCTTCAAGGCTAAGTGATACATCAACTTAGCCTTGGTGTTAGCTGGTTGCCAGCGGTCCTCGCTGGCGTAAATCATAGCTACCTCCTCCCAAAAATCTTTGGCGTAAACGCCACTAGGAAAACGACCATTGAAGGTCTCATGGAACCCAAAGAAGGCTCCAAACTCACGGATGGTAAAATCTTAGTTTCTTTCCATAAGACGGAAATAAACGGTCCTATCCATATGGCTGTGCTCGAAAGACGTCACAACCTCTCTCGTAATCTCCTCATAAACGTCTTCTCGGATAGCCGAGAAGACAACTAGTCCGGCTTTATCCAAAAGCCAAGTAAGGTCATCTATGATGTTAAGAGGAGCTAGATCCTCTAACAATAGGTACCTAGGTCCAATCACAGCCCTCTCATGGATCCTCTCGAGTGCATCGAGGTGATCCTGATGAATGGTCGGTACTCTATGGCTAGGAGGTGCGGGTGATGAAGGTCATGATGGAGGTGAAGGGGAGGAAGGTGGTGGTGCTCTAGAGGATGAAGAAGAAGAGGGGTTACCCTTCCTCTTTTTGTTTTGGTCATTCTTCTTCTCCTTAATTCTCCCAGAAACTCTCCTCACGAAGTCCATCACTGTTCAAAATCACGGTCTGTTCTTGGTATTCCACGGCCGTGGAACTGACAAAGACCGTGATTCGTCTCGACTTTTCTCAAAAATCCCCAAACAGCATCAAACTCAGCAATTAGGCAGCCCTAGTCTAATTCCTTCCAATTTCAATCAGTTCTCCTAAACTTTCTAGCAAAAACGAACCCAAATTGACAAAGATCAAGAAGAGTGGAAAAAACCTAGGTTTCGGATTTTAGAATCCGAATTGTGCGTTCCTTGGTGATTTTTGGCTCGATTTGTTGCTTGGATCTCGTTGGTGGTCGAATTTGCTTCAATTTGGAACGAAGAATCGTTGAAAACGATTAACGAACGAAGATTTGGGAGGAAGGGCGTGGAATCGGCGATTTGGGTCGTGGAATAGGGTATTTGTGAAGTGTTTTTGTGAAGAACGTGGTTTATATAGTGACAGGCAAAATTTTGAAAATCACGGTCTGTCGGGGGTTCCACGGCCGTGGAAATGTACGGAACCGTGGTTTTGGTGATTTTTCAAAGGCTTTTGGAAATTACGGTCACTGTAGCTGTCACGACCGTGGTTTAGGCCGTGGAACTCTCTACAAAGCTCCAAAGTCCAAGTTTCGTCACTTTTCTTCAGCATTACTCTTCCCTTTTCCTTTTCCATCATTCCTACATCCAAAAACACGAACATACCGGAAGAAATCGAAGGCAAAACAAAGCAAAAATGTCTAAACTAAGCTAAACTATGAATCGAAAACAAAAACAAAAATGCAATACCTTGGGTTGCCTCCCAAGAAGCGCTTTGTTTAAGGTCCGTAGCTAGACCAATCTCGCACTTATTCGAGTGCGGTAGGCGCGAACTCTTCAGCTTGGAGATCCGGCGTATACTTCTTGAGTCGTTGACCGTTCACCTTAAAGCTTCCGCCCGCTTCACCCCATACTTCGACTGCACCATGGGGAAAAATACGCTTAATTAGAAAAGGTCCGGTCCAATGAGATTTAAGCTTACCTGGAAAGAGGCGAAGCCTTGAATTAAAGAGGAGAACTTGATCTCCTTCTTTGAAGTCCTTTGGAATGATGTGCTTATCATGCCAACGTTTTGCTCTCTCCTTATAGATCTTGGCGTTTTCATAACCGTTCAAGCGGAGTTCTTCCAGCTCATTAAGGTTCAAGAGACGCTTCTCTCCGGCTTCCTTCATGCTGAAATTCAACCATTTGATAGCCCAAAACGCCTTATGCACCAACTCTACCGGTAAGTGATAAGACTTCCCATACACAAGGTTGTATGGTGTGGTTCCTATGGGAGTTTTGTACGCAGTCCGGTATGCCCACAATGCGTCATCAAGCTTCAAAGACCAATCCTTCCTAGTCCTTGAAACCGTCTTCTGTAGAATTTCTTTGATCTCCCGATTTGAGATCTCAACTTGTCCACTAGTTTGTGGATGATAAGGGGTGGCGATCTTGTGAGTAACCCCATACTTAGCTAGAAGAGCTTCAAAGCGCCAGGCAATGAAGTGAGAACCTCCATCACTAATGATAGTCCTTGGTGTCCCAAATCGTGGGAAGATGGTCTTGTTAAAGAACTTCACCACAACCATGGCATCATTGGTGGGAGAGGCAATCGCTTCCACCCATCTAGAAACGTAATGCACCGCCAAGAGTATGTATTGGTTTCCACAAGAAGATGGGAATGGTCCCATAAAGTCAACTCCCCAAACATCGAAAATCTCCACCTCTTGGATGTTGTTGAGGGGCATCTCATTCCTCCTAGAGATATTACCTGTTCTTTGACAAACATCGCAGCAAGAAACAAAGGATTGCACATCTCTAAATAAAGTAGGCCAAAAGAATCCAGATTGCAATACCTTTGCGCTAATCTTGTTCGAACTAGTGTGTCCTCCACAAGGTAGTGAATGACAATGGCGGATGACACTTTGCATTTCATCTTCCGGCACACATCGCCGAATGATGCCATCCGGACCTCTCTTAAAGAGGAGAGGTTCATTCCAAAAGTATTCCCGGACATCCTTAAAGAACTTCTTTCTTTGTGCGTAGGATAGTCCGGGTGGTATCTCCTGGCAAACCAAATAGTTAACAAAATCAGCAAACCATGGTTCGTTACCTTTGGAGATCACATCGATGCACTCCTCAATAATGTGTAGGTGTTCGTCCGGGAAGGAGTCATCTATAGGTAAGTGGTCGCCCTCTTGATGTGTTAGGCGACTCAAATGATCCGCAACCGAATTTTCCGAACCCTTCTTGTTGCGGATCTCTAGATCGAATTCTTGTAGGAGAAGAATCCATCTAATTAGCCTTGGCTTCGCATCCTTCTTTGCAAGCAGGTACCGGATCGCAGCATGATCCGTGTAGACAATCACCTTTGCACCTACAAGATAAGTGCGAAACTTGTCAATAGCATAAATAATGGCTAGAAATTCCTTTTCCGTAGTGGCGTAGTTGAGCTGCGCTTCATCTAGCGTCTTGCTAGCATAGTATATGGCATGGATTCGCCCTTCCTTTCGTTGTCCAAGAACAGCTCCTATAGCTACGTCGCTAGCATCGCACATAACCTCAAAGGGGAGGTTCCAATCCGGAGGTTGGATAATAGGTGCTGAAATTAGAGCTTGCCGAATTGTGTTAAACGCATCCAAACATTCCTACGAAAACTCAAAAACTGCATCCTTCATCAATAGATTAGTGAGCGGTTTTGATATTTTAGAGAAGTCTTTAATGAAACGTCTATAAAATCCAGCATGTCCTAGGAAACTTCTTATCCCTTTCACCGAAGTTGGGGAAGGAAGCTTTTCTATAGTCTCTATTTTCGCCTTATCTACCTCAATCCCTCTACTAGAGATTAAGTGACCTAATACAATTCCTTCCTTAACCATAAATTGACACTTCTCCCAATTTAGAACTAGGTTAGTGTCTTCACACCTTTGTAAAACAAGAGCAAGGTTAGAAAGACAATTGTGAAAAGAGGAACCGTATACGGAGAAATCATCCATGAAGACTTCCATGATTTCCTCAATATATTCGGAGAAGATGGCCATCATGCACCTTTGAAAGGTGGCTGGGGTGTTGCAAAGCCCGAACGGCATTCTCCTATAAGCAAACGTACCCCACGGGCACGTGAATGTGGTCTTCCCCTGATCATCCGGGTGTATCGGAATCTGAAAGAAACCACTATAACCGTCAGGGTAGCAAAAATGTGAATGTTGTGCTAACCTTTCAAGCATTTGATCAATGAATGGCAATGGGAAGTGATCCTTCCTCGTCGCATTGTTAAGTTTGCGGTAGTCTATGCACATCCGCCATCCTGTTACGGTTCGGGTAGGAATGAGTTCGTTGTTCTTGTTGGTGATGACCGTCATTCCTACCTTCTTCGGAACTACTTGAACAGGACTCACTCACTTACTATCGGAGATAGGATAAATGATACCTGCATCAAGAAGTTTAAGAATTTCCTTCTTGACAACCTCTTTCATGGTCGGGTATAACCGCCTTAGATGAGTATGAAGTGGCTTTAGTTCAATCGCTTTCGGAGCTTCCAATGATCCTTGAGGAGCATCCGATGTCTCTTTAGAAGTGTCTAAGGGTGTAGAATGTGTGAGAGAAGAATCAGAAGAAGTTGAAGAAGTGGCTCGATCACCCTCTTCCACGGCTAGAATCATGGTTTCCTTACATTCTCCACGGCCGTGGAAAGGGAATACGGTTGCTCTGTTCTCTCCACGACCGTATAACTCTCTAGAGTGGGACACGGTTTTGTTGGTGAAATCCACGGCCGTGGAATATAGTGTATGGCCGTGGATTCTCACGTTTTCTGCCTCATCGTGGAGTTTTTCAAACTCCACTTCATAAACCTCTTCTTGTGCTTCTAAGGCTTCAATTGCCTCATTGCACTCCTCTTCTTCCCCTACATTTGTTAGACTCATAGTAATAACCTTTTGTAAAGGATCGTTGAAGAGAATAGCACTTACCTCCTCCCTAGACAACCCTTCTTCATCTTGGATATTGAATATATCCTCATCAAAGATGGGTTCCTTTATTAGAGTGGAAAGAACGAACTCTACCTTCTCTTCTCCTATATCAAAAGCGAGTCTACCATTCTTGCAATCGACTATGCAGCCGGAAGTTGCAAGAAACGGTCTTCCGAGTATGATCGGGACCGGACTATCTGCAGGAATGTCAAGCACAACAAAATCAATGGGAACAAAGAATTTACCTAGATTGAGTGGGACGTCTTCTACAATACCGACGGGGCGAGTAATGGATCGATCCGCCATGTACAACGTCATCTTCACCGGTTTAGGGTCGCCTAAACCGATCTTCCTACATAATGCAAGTGGTATGATGCTCACACTTGCTCCCAAGTCACATAAAGCATCATACGTGACATCTCCCACTCCTATGGGAATGCAAAACGACCCCGGATCCTTTAGCTTTGGAGGCATTTTCTCCTTCATGGTCTTGATGAGATCCAAAGAATCCGAACTCATCTTAACCTCTCCAAGGTCTCCTAACTTTCTCTTGTTAGAGAGGATCTCCTTTAAGAACTTGCCATAAGCCGGCATACCTACAATAGCATCAATGAAAGGTATATTAATATGTAGCTTGCTCATGAGTTCTATAAACTTACCAAATTGTTTATCTAGGCGCGCTCTCACTCTAGATTGAGGGAATGGTAGGGGAGGTTTGTAAGCCGGAGGAGGAACGTAGACATCTTCCTTCTCCTTCCCCTTCTCTTTGTCTTTCTCAACGGAGACTTCAACAAACTTAGGCTGCAGATCGGTGGTAGTCTCTCCGCTCCTAGTTGTGATTGCCATCACCCTTCCCTTAGGGTTGTCCTCCGTCTTTCCTGGAAGTTTCCCTTGATTCCTAGGAACTTCCTCCGCATGGCTAAACATTTGGTTTTCTAAAACCTTTTGGGCTTTATCAACCTTGGAAATTTGATCATCAACCTTAATAATGCGGTTCTCCAAACCTTGAAGCTTTCCCAAAATCATTTCCAACATGGGATTGGGCTTCTCCTTTCCCGAAGTGCTTCCTCCATTAGATGTTTGCCCCTAGCTTTTCAAAGGAGTAGAGGAAGAGGAAGGTGGAGTTAGTGAATTAGAATTGCAAGGATAAGAGTTACCGGAATTTTGTTGATTGGAGCGCCAATTGTTGTTGTTTGAACCCCTATTGTTGTTCCAATTGTTGTTCCGGTTGTTGTTGTTGCCATTCCAATTATTCCGGTTGTTGTTCCGGTTGTTGTTGTTATTGCGGTTTGTGTTCTCACCGCCATTGTTGCTGTTGTCCAAATAGCCAACATCCTTTCCTTGTTGCTTTGGAAAGTTGGTCTTGATAGCCTCCTTCAACTCTTTGATCTCATTGTTGAGGGAGAAAATCTGATTTTGAGCTTCGTGTGTGATCTTCGCTCCTTGCTCCACACGATTTCCCTCCACTTTCCGGTGGGAATACTTCTCTATGACTCTTGCTTGCTTCTCAATGAAGTCCCAAGCGTCATCTTCCCTCATGTCCATGAATGTACCACAGGAGAGGGATTGGAGCTTGAATTGTGTTTCCACATCCAGCCCCTTATAGTATATCTCCAGCAATGCAAGCTTAGATATTGCCATGTTGAGGGCAATCAAATAGCAAATCCTGAAACCTTTCCCAAGATTGAAACAAACTTTCGTTAGATCTCATGGAAAATGCATTAATCTAACCTCTAAGTTCCGCCGTTTTGGATGGTGGAAAGAACTTGGTGAGGAACTCCGCGGAAAGGTCTTCCCATGTGTCTAGTTTCCCATTAGGAAGAGCTTGGTACCAAGACAATGCTTTCCCTTTCAAGGAGAAGATGAAAGGCTTGAGCTTATAGTTGTTGGTAGTTGCATTTTTCGGTCTCATTGTCTCCATCATACACTCAAAGTTTTGCAAGTGTTGGTGTGGAGATTCAGCGCTTGTCCCGCCAAATTGGTTTTGGCGAACAAGAGTAATAACTTGAGGGTTGAAGCTAAACCCTTGTACATCATCAGCATCAAAGTTCACACCTAGACGGCGTGGTTGTTGCGTTGGATCCATCCTTTAGCCAAGAGTTCTTGGCCCTTCATCCACGCGGTTCACCCTTACATTCCTAGGCGGAATACGTCGGTTTGCGGTCGTCCGTGGAGCGAATGGATTCGCATTGATCGTTGGATCAATCTCCTCTAATGGTGGCATGGAAGAGTCGCTATCATCAGCGGATGAATGACCCCTATTCGACCTTAATGATCTCCTTGAGGATTTCTTGCTTCCCTTATTCTTGAGATTGCTTAGTTCTATCCTCATCTGGAACATCATATCTTTTAGATCGTCAACTTGAGATTGATGACGATCCATTTCATCCCGGCGAATCTTTTCATTCCATTGGAGTTGAGCTTCTTTCTCCGCTAACTCCGATTGAAGATCACGTTCGTGTTCTTCAGCCATTTTCTTTTCCTTACGCTTCTGCCTTAAAGTTCTCTCAAGCTCTTGATCAAGAGGTAAGAGATCTTCGGTGTTCCTAGACCTGCGCATGCACTCAAAGAGATATCAAATAACGAGAGCAAGCTCCCAAGCTTGACAACCGGCAACCGAATTCGGCCTAGACCAAATCTCCGGCAACGGCGCCAAAAACTTGTTCGCCACTTAGCGTGCGTGCAAATAAGCTTTAAATTTATAAAACTAGAATCAAGCAAGCGAACCCGCAGTGTACGGATCGATATAGTTAAGCAATAATTCCAGAGTATCGAACACAGGGATTTGGGGGGAACAAATTCAATTATAGATTATCAAGCAAGTAAATGTAAGAGCTTTTCGAATTATTGGGAAAACAACAACCCTAAAGATCCAGGAATCCAACTAGGGCAATCGATTCAAGATATACTAATGATATAAGGACAGAGTTAAGATATGCAAAGGTATGCTAATGTAAGGTAATCGTACGGTGAAGTTCCAAAGACCTTATGTGACTCACCTACAAGACACTCTCTATATAGGTTGTTGAGGCTTCAATATAGAAAGGTTCTAAAGGCAAGAATTAATGTCAAATACCCAAACTTGTAATCCAAGGATCAAGACTAACTAAACCGATTAAGGTTGTGACACTCACAATCGAGGTAGAGGTTGTTGAGGCTTCACTACCACCTAGAAAAGGCAAGTCAAGACTAAGTTAAAGCAAATCTTTAACTTTGGATTAAAGTAAAAGCAAGTTCGTAAACTTAAGGGAAATCACGGTTAGTTCTTGAGGTTCCACGGTCGTGGACTCAAGAACAGGCCGTAATTTAGGGTTCGTCGGCGATTCTCTCTAACTCTCAAGGTCCAATCTGTTTAAGATCGATCTATCATTATCTAAGCCACAACTATCAACCCTTCACCTTAGAATTGTTAAGGGTTTTTAGCCAATAATAGTCATATTGATATCAAATTCAAGAATTAAAAGATTGAAAGATGAAAACTTCCGAAAACCTCCAATAACCCTCAAATCAGTCTCAAAGTCACAATCAAGAACAATAATCGTCACTAGATTCGGAATAACACAAACAAACACAAATCTTAGATAAGAAGGAACAACGGGATGTCAATCCGTCTTCTAAATCAAACCTAAACAAGAAGAGAAATCTTCTTGCAAACAATCTTCCGAATCTTCGATCTTCCGTCAATCCGGAAATCACAATAGCGGTGCACCAAAAATCTCTCAAACACAACTTCCGCCAAATGCGAAATTAGGGCAATTCCAAACGCAAGTGCAAGATGTGTCTATGCGTAAGCGAAGGTAACGGAATCTCTCTTCGTCCGTCCTTTTATAGTGTAAGATAAAGTATCGGCCCGGCCCAATCTTCTAAAAGATCGTGGCTTAAAGTGTGGCGAAAAAGATCGCCAAGATCACGGTCGTGGAAGGTTCCACGACCGTAATTTAGAGCGTGGAAACCAACACGGTTTGAACCAATGATTTCACGGCCGTAGAAGTTACTGGAATGAACCACGCTTCTCTTGCCTGGTTCCACGGCCGTGGACTTTAATGTGGAAAGTAGTACGGCCGTATTTTAGAGCGTGGTTTAGGGCAAGAACGTGATTCTTCCCTAGCCTCGTGCATTCTTCAAATTGACACTCCTTTACCTACTAGGAATGTCCTCAATCCATGGACATGCTCAATCAACTTCATCCTTGCTCAATTCCATTCGGAAATAGCTCTCAATTACCTATAATCAACATAAAGCTTGTGTAGATCTCTATATCGACATTATAGATAAACTAGCTCACAAATTCATCAATGCTCAATCAATGACTATCAATATGGATCAAATACACTTAGAAAACGTGCCTAAAATATCACAATATTTCATGCGAACAACCGCCACCGAGCCGTTTTAGACATCAGTCGAAAGACCGTGATAGTTACCAAGGAAACGGGACATGAGTTGATTTTCCGAGGTTGGGACCTCGGGAAGACCGGTACAGTCATTAGCACGGTTCGAGCCGTGAGACTTATCGGACAGGGATGCGAGGCATTCTGGTGTTATGCCATGCAGGAGGAGGCGGGACCGTCGCTAGAGGAGATTCCCGTGGCTTGAGAGTTTGAGGATGTATTTGGGGAGCCACCCGGATTGCCATCCCAGAGGAGCATGGATTTTGCCATTGATTTGGAGCCCGGCACGAGGCCGATCTCCAAGGCCCCATACCGCATGGCACCGATCGAGTTGCTAGAGCGGAAGAAGCAGCTCGAGGAGTTAGCCGAGAGAAGTTTCATACGCCCGAGCATTTCCCCTTGGGAAGCACCGGTCCTCTTCGTCAGGAAGAAGGACGGATCTTTGAGACTTTATATCGATTACCGGGAATTGAACAAAGTCACCATCAAGAACAAGTACCCCCTACCGCGCATTGACGATTTGCTAGACAGCTGCAGGGAGCCTCCCTCTTTTCACGTATCGACTTGAGGTCGGGATACCACCAGCTGATGGTGAGAGAGCAGGAGGTGCCGAAGACGGCATTCAGGACGAGATACCGTCTGCCGTCTTCATGGAGTTGATGAACGGCATCTTCATCGACTTCTTGGACCAGTTTGTTGTGGTGTTTATAGATGACATCTTAGTCTACTCCCGGAGTAGGGAGGAGCATGCGGGACACCTGAGGACGGTTCTTCGAGTCCTTCAGGATAGAGAGCTTTATGCAAAGCTCTCTAAGTGCGGGTTTTGGATGTCTGAGGTAGCATTCTTAGGACATATAGTTTCCGCCGAAGGTGTCATGGTTGACCCGGCGAAGATAGAGTCCGTTTCTTCATGGTCGCCTCCTCGGACGGTCAAGGAGGTGCGCAGTTTCTTGGGCTTAACGAGATATTACCGTCATTTCGTTGAGGGTTTCTCTGTGATTGCACGGCCGCTTACTTCCTTGTTAAGAAAGTCTACCACGTTCGTCTGGTCCGAGCCTTGTCAGCACAGTTTTGAGGAGCTGAAGAGGAGGTTGACCTCTGCTCCTATGTTAGCCCAGCCTGAGGGCGTAGAGGACTTTGTTGTATATAGTGACGCTTCCAAGCTAGGCTTGGGGTGCGTTTTTGTAGAGGGGTATGGTTATTGCGTACGCTTCTCGGCAGCAGAAGCCGTACAAGGAGAATTACCCCACCCATGATCTAGCGGAGTGGTTCATGCCCTAAAGATGTGGCGACACTATTTGTATGGAGCCACATGCCAGATTTTCACAGACCATAAGAGTCTGAATTATATATTTACTCAGCGGGAGTTAAATAACTGCCAAAGGAGATGGTTAGAGCTGATTAAGGATTTTGACTTGGAGATTTTATACCATCCAGGGAAGGTGAACGTGGTCGCCGATGCTTTGAGTAGGAGGACACCTCGAGAGGAGGCTATAGCTCGACTTACGATTCAATCACAGTTGTAGAGGGATTTGGCGGAGTTAGAGTTAGATATCCGATTTCTGGAGACGGTCATCCGTTCATCCGAGTTAGAGGTATTACCTGATCTGTCCGGAGAGATCCGGCAGAAACAGGAGGGATGTCCCGTGTTGAGGAGGATATGGGATAGGATGACCAGAGGTGAGGCACCGCAATTTATCACAGGGGCAGACGGGTTATTGAGACGCCAGGGACGTATTTGTGCACCGTCAGACCCAGAGTTGAGAGAGCGGATCTTGTAGGAGGCACACTCTACACCATACTTGGTGCACCCAGGCACGAGTAAGATGTACCAAGACCTTAGGAGATATTATTGGTGGGGCGGGCTCAAGCCCGATGTAGCTAGATATGTTGCACGATGCGCGACCTGCCAGTAGGTCAAGATCAAGCACTAGAGAGACGCGGGAGAGCTTCATCCACAGCCCGTGCCGCAGTGCAAGTGGGAGGATATTTCCATGGACTTCGTGAAGGGTTTGAGACCGAGTAGGAGCTTTGACGCGATATGGGTAGTAGCGGATCGGTTGACGAAGACCGCACGTTTCATCCCTATTCGGGAAACGTGGCCGGTGAGTCGTCGAGCGGAGGAGTTTACGCGTCCGATTGTGAGGTTACATGGAGTACCGAGGACTATTATCTTGGATAGGGACGGGCGCTTTACCTCGAGGTTCTGGCAGCAAGTACACGCCGCCCTAGGATCGAGTCCACATTTCACCACCGCATACCATCCCTAGTCCGACGACCAGTTAGAGCGGACTATTCAGACCCTAGAGGACGTGTTGCGGGCATGTATACTAGATTGGGGTCAGGTATGGCCAGATCACCTTCCATTGGTGGAGTTTTCATATAATAACAGCTGGCATGCGTCGATTGGAATGACACCTTATGAGGCGTTGTATGGTAGGAGATGCCGCACTCCCTTATGTTGGGACGAGCCGGGGAGTTCGAGTGTTGTAGCTCCGGATCAGGTACGGGATGACATGGCTAGAGTTACCTTGATACGAGAGAGGATGTTGACCGCTCAGAGTCTTCAGAGATTTTACGCGGATAGGAGGCGTAGACCTCTCGAGTTTAGGGTAGGAGCCCAGGTGTGGCTAAGGGTATCACCGACGCGGGGTGTCAGACGCTTCGGCATTAAGGGGAAGTTAAGCCCCCGATATGTCAGCACATTCGAGATAGTGGAGAGGGTCGGTGAGGTGGCATACCGACTAGCATTGCCACCACGGTTAGATGGTATACATCCGGTATTCCATGTATCTTAGTTGATGGAGTACATTCATGACCCGAGCCACATCATTAGTCACGAGGACCTTGTGGTCGATCCATACGTTCGCAGAGCACCCGATAGCGGTTTTAGAGAGGAGTACGAGACGCCTTCGATCGAAGAAGATACCGATGTTGAGAGTGCAGTGGTCGAGGTGGGGAGCAGACGAGGCTACTGGGGAGACAGAGGATAGTGTCTGGAGGAACTATCCCGACTTTTATGCGATTTTAGAGTCACCGTTAGGGCAATAGGGTTAGTCCCGAGATCTTCCTCGTTTATGCCTATATGCTATGTGTTGTGATTTGCTCTGTATATGCCTTATGTGTGATTACCTTTCGAGGTATCGATGTGTTTACAAGTTTTGACTTCGGAGATCTACCTTCTGTGAGGTGTTCGTCTCTCAAGTTTTGGGACGAAACTTGTTTTTAGGGGGGTTAGTTGTAACATCCGGAAATTTTATTCCCGGAAGATGAGGTGTTTTCGATCTTTTCCGCGTCGGAGGCTTATTTCCTGCTGGTACGTTGCTGAGTACGAGTTTTTAACGCGAGAGAGAGATTCCCGTTCTACTTTCCGACCTTGGAAAGTGGAGTGAGGGGACAAGGAGGCTGACCCTTGGGATATCCCACCTCCTTGTCAGCCCTTTTACTCCGTTCTCTCTTCCCACTTTCCTCTTTTACGCTCTTTCACCTCTACAACTTAGTCTTCTTCTTCCTTTGGACCTCTCTTCTCTTACACCTTGGAGGAGTGGTGTGTGGAGCTGCAGCTTGAGCTTTCCGGATTTGTAGTGGTAAGTGCTTCTATCTCCTCTTCCTCTTGCTGCTTGTATCCCCTTCTTTACTTTCTCTTCACCTCCATGGCTATGGAGGAAGCTTTTGAAGAGATATCTTGTAAATCCCTTGCATGTCACTTTCCTTAGCTCGTTTAGGTCGTGTGGAAGAGGATAAAACCTATGGTGAAGGTTAGGAGGAAGTCCAACAAGAGAAGGAGACGCTAGGAGCAAGGAACCACTCGAAGAAACGAAGAAGACGGACCTTCTGTTGTTCGACCGCGGGGGCAGATTGCCATAGGCATAGGGGCGGACTAAGGCCACCGCAAGGGCATCCTGGACCACCGCAGGGGTTGCCTGAACCACCGCATGAGCGGCTTCCAGGGGCGCAGGGGCGGCGACTGGTTTTCCGCTGGGGCGTCAGCTTGCTTCCGCGGCTGCGTTTTCTTCACCAGTAGGTTCCTTCCTCCCTTTCCTTTCGTTCTTTCCTTAGATCCTTATTGTATATAGTTAGAAGCATGCTTAGGATGGACCTAGGACGTATGAGAATTCCATATAGTGGTTGCTAGCCTTGGAGCCCTTATGGCTTGGTGTGAATGTTGATCTTGAGTGTGAGCATGTTGACCTTCCTAATCTAATTGCTTCTCCTAGGATGTTGTTGTTGATCTTGTTCTTAGGTTGTTTAGGTTGTTGTGAGCTTCCTTCAGTTGTGGTTAGTGTCTTGTGTACTTTGGACCCTAGGATGTTTTCCTAGGTTGAGAGTTGTGGGATCTTGCTTAGATCTTTAGAATGAAGTCTATGACTTCATGAGTATGGACTTGTGTTGATGAGTACTTTTGTGTATGAGCAGGTTGTGTGCTTAATTATTAAGGAAGCTAGAGTGTTGTGAGTTGAGAGACAAGGTAAGTATCCGGACTTACCTAGCCATATTCGTCGTTTTATATTCATTGTGTGCTTGGTGGTGTGTGTTTATCGTTTTGTTATAACTTATAAACCGGATAATAGGATTACCGACCTTTATGTTATTTTGGCCCAAGTGTATGATAACGGGCGGTGACATCACTGCCTAGCTCTTGCAAGAGCTAGGAGGTTCTCGGTGACTGACCCGTGCTGGTTAGATGGTCGGATGCATCCGACCGTTCCATTGCCGGAAGAAGGGACCGAGGCGAGTTTCGGGAGATTCTCGTGTCACAAAAAGAATTTGAACTAGAATGGGATATGACCTAATAAATAAAGATAATAACCGGATTGATTGTGGAGCATGTTTATGTGATGTGATTATATATGATTGTGTTTGTGCCTTCACCATGTCTTTAATTCTTCAAATGTAGCATACGGTTTTAAATCGCTTGCGTAGATGCCCCGTAGGTTAGGGACGGCGCCGAATGAGGTGGAGGAGTGGACAGCCGAGGGTCGCCGTACATTGTAGGACGGGGGCGTTTTTTGGCGTTGTGGTTGTGTTTTTTACCTTATGTTGGGATTGTGGTTTGTTATACGCTTTCGGTTTATGACTTGTGGAGTTTTGTGTTGTTTTGAGGACTCGGTTGAGTTTCCAAGTTGTACTCTTTACCTTTCCGCCTTGCATACATTAAAACGTTTTCGAGTTTTGAGTCTTTATTTGTTCCATGTTGGAAAGGTCCGGTGAAATTGTTGTCAGGCTAAGGGTCGGGACCCATTGTGTGGTCTCGCCCGTAGCATTCCGATATCCCGCGGATTCGGGGTGTTACAATCTCGGACGAACCCGAGTTAAATCTTGGCTAAGATAATTCGTGTCCATCTGAGATTTCTCTTCTGTTACGTATTTTCTTCTTCTCCTCGCTTCCATTCCACTTGAATTTTTTTTCTTATGATCCATGGTATTCTTTTGTACTTCAATGTACTCCAATATGTTGTCCTCCTAACTCCTTGTATTCACATGCTTCCTTTTAACTCAAAATGTGCCTTATTTTCTACAATTGCAACAAAACTATGTGTACACCCCCATTCTTACAAAGTAGGCAAATAATAGCATAATCAATATGAATATATGTCCATGCATGAAAAACAACGGAAAAATCTATCTAAACGCATACCTAAACTAAGGTCATAATTCATGTCATCAGCGGGGTACCCAGTAGTTATGCTAGAGTGTAGTTCGAGACCCTTACGATCTAAGTGCATGTAGAGATTTTGGAGTCAGCACTCGGACGAAAAGCCGATGGGACTACCTGGGATACTGAGGAGAGTATAAGGCGTAACCCTCCATAGATCTATGCAGGGTTAAGTACAACCTAATGACCGACGAGTTAGTACTCGGCCTTGTATCTGTATGACATTATGTCATTACTTGTTTATTTCATGCTTGAGTGCTTAGTCGATGATGTGTGTTTTGCTTGTAGCATGTGATATGAGGCATATTTATATGCGGAGATAAGATTGTAAACGATGAGACTTGTGGTATAGTGGTTAGATACACCGAGGTTTGGTATGTGTGGATGCACCTCGAAAAAGAGAAAAAGCCCGAGGATGGCTAATCACCAAGGTTTCGGCTATTGTACACCAATGCCATTGTCTCAAAAATAAGTCAAAGAAAAAGAAAAGAAAGCAAGATAGGGAAAAATATACAGTTGGGGGAAGTTGATCGAGGACTAGGATGTGGAGTTAGTTCCATTCCCGGATTAGCATCACATAACCTAGAAAAATTCCCCACCTAATCACAACGTTTCTTGGCCTTTTATGTCACAAGACCTTATGACCTACTTGCATGTTTGTAAGACTTAGTAATCTAGATTGGATATACTCTTGATCTTCTTGACCTCTTCAACCCTACATCTCATGCATGCTTTTGAGTTAAGTACGATTGCCTTTCCATGCCTTCATTTATTTGATACATAATTGCTTGTCCAATTGCCATGAAACATGACTATGAAGGTGATCCAATATTAGAAGCACAACTCCAAAAAGATTTTGCCACTTTTCTGCATACATAAATCATGTCATCTCTTAGTCTATAGTTGGGAATTTGCTCGGGGACGAGCAAACCTTAAGTATGGGGTATTTTGATAACACGATTTATGATCTAGATTTAGACACTCATTTAGATAGATTTCCCGCTCATTCATGCATGGTTTAGCATTAGTTCACGGCGTTTGCACTCAATTCACGTACTTTGTCGAGATAGACGTCTACACAGACTTGTGCATTGCTTTGTAGGTATTTCGGGAGATTTAGGAGCCAAAACGATACGTTTGAGGATCGTTTATGAACATGACACAGCCTCGGACGCATTAGGATGCAAATTTAGGGCTAAGGAGGACTCATGGAACCTTACCAACACTAGCCATACACCAAATCACAGCTTAATGATCCATGGCGAAGTTTCTGCACAAAATCACGGTTCTCTGACACTCCACGGCCGTGGAATCAACCGTGGATTTTGCCAGATTCTTGTGACAGCTGTGCCACGACTCTCATGGACAGCTCATGCGAGTTTGTTATAAAAGTGGTCCTTCATGGGCTGTGGGAGGCATCTTGGAGCAGCTCTCCATTATCCATAACCTTCTAAAAAAAATATTCTCTCAACAAGAAGTCTTTCTAGGAAGGAAAGTGTCAAAGAGGAAGAAGAAGAAGAGCTCCATTGAAGAGGAGAAGAAGAACACACACCATTGCCACACTTTGATAGTCTTTGTAGTGAAGAATTCCGAATTCTATTTCTAGAGTTGTATGAACCATTTGAACCTTCTTTTGGAAGGGTTGTAAGTTGCTCTAATTCTATTTTCAGCTTGGTTTTGATTTAAGTTCACTTGTTCATCTCTTTTCCTTCATCATCTTGCAATGGATGTTATGATTTTGTGTTTGCTTGTTTCGATTTCCATTATGAATGTTGTAGGCTAAATAGATGTGATTCTAGGGTAAGGAAAGGATGGTTATGGCTGGGGCTATGATAGGACGGACTTAGATTTATCTTTGGATGACTTGTGTGCATAAACGTACCCTCTGTTAGAAATTACGGGTGGTTCTTGGCAAACCACGGCCGTGGTGTAGGTAGAACAAACCGTGATTTTCCTGGTTCGGTGGATTTAGTTTTAGACTGATAGAATGTTGAAATCCTAAGTGTTTGTTGAGTTAAATCTATCCTAGGGTGACCTAGTGTTAGCAACTAAGTGTTAGGAGAGACTTACCCGGTAATCCTTACTCTTAGATTCCAAAGATAACGACCCTTAGGTAGTGGTGAGCCTAATAAGCCGCCATTGGATTAAGTGTGCTGGATGGTAGCTTAAGACTAACCCTTCCGAGACTTACCCGGTGAGGATAGATTGGATCTTTAGATAACAATCCGGTTTGAGTAGAATTCCGTCCCTTAGGTTCTTAGAGACTTATCCGGTAATGAGACTTATGGAATGGACTAGTGGATCATGAGACTTACCCGGTGATTGATCCCAATTTAGAAACACTTAACCCCAACATAGTTAATCCAAGGAATGAATAGACAGCTTGAGTCCTATGCCATAACCGGAACTTCCAACCCCTAGAATCCGTCTTTTCTTACTTTGATCTATATCTTGTTTAGTTTGTTTACTTGTGTTGATTCATAGTCTAGTTGATTGTTTACCTTGCATGTATTGTGATCTTTGATTGATCACCAAAAACCAACCAAAAACATTTGAGATTTTCATTTCTTTATTTCTTTCTTCTCTTTCAACCTAGGTCTTTACTAAACTCAATCACGAATCGAATCAATTTCACCTTAGTCTTTGTGTTCGACCTCGGAATACTATCCCTACTACAAATGTCCCGTACACTGCGGGTTTCGCTAGGTAGTTTAGGATTTAGTTCGAGTTATAAATTTAAAACCCAATTGCGCATCACGATCTTAGCGTAACAAGTTTTTGGCGTCGTTGCCGGGGACTAGGTCTAGATTGAGTTTGTTTTGCGATTGCTTATTAGTGTAGATCTTTCTTGTTGCTTTTGATCTCTCTTTGGTGTATGTTTTTGCTTTTCAGGACATCTCTTGTTCTCTAGGTGTATGCGAAGATCTCGTGGCAAGGACTTAGCTCCATTCGATCCCGAACCGGAGAAAACCCTTAGATCTAGATCCAAGAGTATTAAGAAGGGAAAAGAGATGGCCGGAAGAGATCTCCAAGCTGAATTGGATGAAGCCTTAGAGCAAATAAGGCTAAGAGATGAGCTCTTGGAGGAAGAAAGGAGACTTGCCAATGAGAGGCAAGAGGCAACTAGGAGGGAGATTGATGAGATTAGGCAAGCCTTAGTACAAGGGGAGCTTAATCGTCAACAACCTCCACCTCCTCCACCACAACCGCAGCCGGCGGCTAATGTTAGTGTTGTTCCCATTGCAATTGAAGAGCCACAAACCCTAGGGAGGCGTATGGATCCGGCACAAAGAGCACACCGACCGGGTGTGAACTTAGGAGATCCCGCAACCCACAACTATGAGCTCCGCCCTCAAGTTCTACAAATGATCCGGCATAATCAATTTGGAGGGATGGAAGGAGAGTCTCCTCATCAACACTTGATGAATTATGAGATCTTGATGGAGACTCTTAGACCGCCAAGATTGGAGAGCAACAATCATAAGCTTAGGGCTTTTTCCTTCTCTCTTAAGGATAAAGCCTTAGCTTGGTATCAATCTATTCCACAAGGGCGAGTTGGTACTTGGGAGGAGATGAAAACCGAGTTTTTGACTATGTTCTTCCCACCTTCCAAGACTACCGAGTTAAGAGGGAAGATCAATGCCTTCGTGATGAAGAATAGAGAAAGTTTATTCAAGTCTTGGGAGAGGTTCCAAGATCTTCTCCTTGATTGTCCACACCATGGCATACCGAAAATTGAGCTATTGGAGATCTACTTCAAAGGACTTGATGAAGATAGCCAATTCAAGCTTCAATCTTTTTCCGGTGGGACTTTTATGGAGAAGCATGTAGATGAAGCTTGGGAGTTTGTGGAGAAGCAAGCTCTAGTGATTGAGAAGTACTCCCATAGGAAGAGTGAAGGGAGAAAGGCGGGAGCATATGAGGTGAATGAAGTCACCATGAGCAATTTCAAGCTTGACGCTATCCACAACGAGTTGAAGTCCTTGAGGGAGTTGTGTGCTACAACTTTGAAGAACCAAGCAACTCCTCAAGCACCTCCACAAGCCAACTTGTCTTCCAAGGAGGAGGATGTGAATTATATGGGAAGGGGCAATTACAACAACTATCAAGGTCCAAGGAACTTCAACAACAACCGGCAATTCAACAATTACCGGCCCAACCACAACCATCCCGGGTTTTCCTACTCTAACCCGGATGGAGCCTTAAACCCTCCCGCTTCCACAAGCACAACTCCACCACCAAGAGCTTCACAAGAACCTCCACCCGGATTTACTCAATCTCCCAAGGTTAGAACCGAAATAATGTTTGAGCAATTGCTAGGAAGGTTGAGTGGTCTTGAGAGCACCGTGACTTCAATCTCTAAAGCTCAAAAAGTTTTGGAAGCACAAGTGTTCCAAAAGGCGGGTGAAGCCCATAGAGATCCGGGAAAGCTTCCCGGAAGAACCGAAGACAACCCAAGAGGCCAAGTGTTGGCTATCACAACAAGGAGTGGGTTGAGTATGAAGGATCCTTTGCCAAAGGACAATGCTAAGGGAAAGCAAGTAGTGGTAGAAGAGGGAAGGATGCAAGAAGATGGAGGCAAGAGCAAGGATGTAGAGCCAACATATGTGGCACCGCCTCCATACAAGCCACCACTACCGTTCCCACAATCAAGAGCAAGAGATCGTTTGGACAATCACTTTGGTAAGTTCCTTGAACTAATGTCTAAATTGCATATTAACATTCCGTTCATGGATGCTATTTTAGGAATGCCGGCATATGGCAAGTTTTTGAAAGAGATACTCTCCAAAAAAAGGAAGTTGGAAGAGTATGGGGAGATAAGAATGACCAAGAGATCCTCGGAATTGATCCAAACAATGAAGGAGGAAATGCCTCCCAAGCTAAGAGATCCGGGCTCTTTTTGTGTCCCAATAGGAGTGGGAGATGTGAAGTACGAGGCCCTTTGTGATCTTGGAGCAAGTGTAAGCATCATACCGCTTGCACTTTGCAACAAGGTGGGGCTAGGAGAGCCAAAACCGGTCAAGATGACCCTCTATATGGCGGACAGTTCTATCACTCATCCGGTTGGGATCTTAGAGGACATTCCGGTGCAACTAGGAGTATTTTATGTGCCAATTGACTTTGTCGTCTTGGATATTCCGGCGGATTATCCGGTTTCCATCATCTTAGGAAGACCTTTCCTAGCCACCTCCGGATGCCTAGTGGATTGCAAGAACAGAACTCTCTCCTTCAACATTGGAGAAGAGAACATCAAGTTCAAGTTGTCCACAATAATGAAAGGGCCAACCCTTGATGAGGATGTCTTCAACATAGTCGAGCAAGAGGAATCTAGAGAAGTTGTGAGCTCGATCTTGATCAAGGATCCCTTGGCAAAGGTTCTTACCTTAAGTATGATGGAGGAAGGTGTTGAGGAGGCTTGCAATGAAGAGATCAAGGCCTTGGAAGCATTGGAAGAGGAGCCAAGAGTTGGATTTGAAGGCCACGAAGAGGTGTTGAACAGCTGCAAGTTCCACGGTCGAGATTTACACTCCACGGCCGTCAAACTTTCTGGACAACTCCGGGAAGCAAGCTTAGCAAGTTCCACGGCCGTGGAAGATGAGCAAACCGTGTTTCCAGCCGTGGTTTTCCCTGGATCAGCCCTTGATTGGAGGGTCTTCACTTGCTTTGGATTCATCTCATCCAACCTTAGTTGGATCATCTTCAACCGATAAAGGTCCTCCTAAACTTGAGCTTAAACCCCTCCCCTCTCATTTGAAGTATGCTTTTCTTGGTGAAAATTCTTCATATCCGGTGATTGTTAATGCATGCATAAGTGATGATGAACTTGCTAAGTTGTTGCATGAACTAAGATTGCATAGGAAAGCCATTGGTTATACTATTGATGATTTGGTTGGCATTAAACCTTCTTTGTGCATGCATAAGATAATGATGGAAGATAATCATAAACCCTCTATTGAACATCAAAGGAGATTGAATCCTATAATGAAAGAGGTAGTCAAAAAGGAAATCATTAAGTTGCTAGATGCGGGAATTATCTACCCTATCTCGGATAGTAAGTGGGTTAGTCCCGTTCATGTAGTCCCTAAGAAGGGTGGGATGACCGTGGTGACTAATGAGAACAATGAACTAATCCCGACTAGGACGGTTACGGGGTGGAGGATGTGCATTGATTATAGGAAATTGAACATGGCCTCTAGGAAAGATCACTTCCCTCTCCCCTTCATTGACCGAATGCTAGAGAGGTTAGCTCAACACTCTCATTTTTGCTACCTAGATGGCTATAGTGGATTCTTCCAAGAGAAAACAACCTTTACATGTCCATGGGGTACTTTTGCATATAGGAGAATGCCATTTGGGTTGTGTAAGGCACCCGCCACCTTCCAAAGGTGTATGATGGCTATCTTTTCGGAATACATTGAAAATATCATGGAAGTGTTCATGTATGATTTCTCTGTTTATGGTTTTTCCTTTGATAATTGCTTGGTTAACTTGTCATTAGTATTGCAACGATGTGAGGAGACAAATCTTGTCTTGAATTGGGAAAAATGTCACTTCATGGTAAGTGAAGGTATCGTGTTAGGACACTTGGTGTCTAACCGTGGCATTGAGGTTGATAGGGCCAAGATTGAAACTATAGAGAAGTTGCCACCACCTACCTCGGTGAAAGGGGTAAGGAGTTTCTTAGGGCATGCCGGTTTTTACCGGAGGTTTATTCAAGATTTCTCTAAAATTTCTAAGCCTCTCACTAACCTACTAATGAAAGATGTTGATTTTGTCTTTTCCAAAGATTGTCTTGAAGCTTTTTGTAGGTTGAAGAATGCCTTGATCTCCGCACCTATAATGCAACCTCCGGATTGGAGTTTACCGTTTGAGATCATGTGTGATGCAAACGATGTAGCTGTTGGGGCTGTTTTGGGGCAAAGGAAAGATGGGCGAACTCATGCTATTTATTATGCTAGCAAGACGCTAGATGATGCCCAACTCAATTATGCTACCACCGAGAAGGAATTGCTAGCGGTGGTGTATGCTTTTGAGAAGTTCCGCTCATATCTTGTTGGAGCGAAGGTCATTGTCTATACGGATCATGCTGCGATCCGTTACCTCCTTACAAAGAAGGATGCCAAACCTAGGTTGATTCGGTGGATCCTTCTTCTTCAAGAGTTTGACTTGGAAATCCGGGACAAGAAGGGATCCGAGAACTCCGTGGCGGATCACCTTAGTAGACTCCCACCATTGGAGCTTGAAAGAGATGTCATCCCAATTGATGATTCGTTCCGGGATGAGCAATTGCAAATGGTGGAGGAGTGCTTGTTCCAAGTGTCTAGAGGAAGCGAGCCATGGTTTGCCGACATTGTGAACTACTTAGTGTGTGAGGAGGTGCCTCCCGGTTTGACATATGCCCAAAGGAAGAAGTTCTTCAAAGATGTGAGGCACTACTATTGGAGTGAACCACTTCTATTCAAGAGAGGGCCGGATGGAATGTTTAGAAGATGCATACCGGAAGATGAAGTGGAGAGTGTGATCCGGCATTGTCACTCCTTACCATGTGGAGGCCATGCTAGCTCACACAAGACGTGTGCGAAGGTATTGCAATCCGGTTTTTATTGGCCTAACTTGTTTAGAGATGTGCAAGGTTTTGTAGCGGCGTGTGATGCTTGCCAAAGGACGGGCAATATCTCAAGGAGGAATGAAATGCCCTTGAACAACATTCAAGAAGTGGAGATTTTTGATGTGTGGGGTGTGGACTTCATGGGACCATTCCCTTCTTCATGTCGAAATCTCTACATCCTATTGGCGGTGGACTATGTGTCGAGATGGGTGGAGGCAATCGCCTCTCCTACAAATGATGCCAAGGTGGTGGTGCGGTTCTTCAACCGGGTGATCTTCCCTAGGTTTGGAACACCAAGGGTGATCATTAGTGATGGAGGAAAGCACTTCACCAATAGGAATTTTGGGGCGCTTTTGGCTAAGTATGGGGTGACTCATAAGGTGACAACACCTTACCATCCCCAAACTAGTGGCCAAGTGGAGATCTCCAACCGGAAGATCAAGGCCATCCTTGAGAAGACGGTGTCTTGAACTAGAAAGGATTGGGCTATGAAGCTCAATGACGCATTGTGGGCATATAGAACTGCCTTCAAGACACCAATTGGCACCACTCCTTACAAGTTAGTCTATGGCAAGTCTTGCCATCTTCCGGTGGAAATGGAGCATAGAGCTTATTGGGCCATTAAGTGGCTAAATTTTGACCTCAAGGAGGCGGGAGAGAAGAGGTTGCTTGATATAAACGCCCTTGAAGAGATCCGGTTGGAAGCTTATGAGAATGCCCGGATCTACAAGGAGAGAACCAAAAGATGGCATGACAAGCGCCTCATCCCGAAAGAGTTGAATGAAGGAGATCTTGTCCTTCTCTTCAACTCAAGGCTAAGGCTCTTTCCCGGAAAGCTCAAATCAAGATGGACCGGGCCATATGTGGTGAAGAAGATCTTTCCCCATGGAGCTATTGAGATAGGAGGGGAGCATTGTGGGAATTTCAAAGTGAATGGGCACCGCTTGAAGAAGTATATTCCGGGAGCTCTGGTAGACATGATTGCCCCACTTCACCTTGAATAGACGCCCCCGAGTTTGGTCAAGCTAATGACCTTAAAGAAGCGCTTGATGGGAGGCAACCCATTGGTAACATTTTTCCTTTTTTTCGTTTTGTTTTCGTTTTAGGATTTTTCTATCTTTGTGTGTGTTTTGTCTACTTCGTGTGTGTGCTAGAGCATTTGTAGCATTGGAAGCCTTGCTTGGCATGTGAATGATGATAATGAACCCCTCACCAATAATGGGTAGAGCGGACGCGGAACTTGGACGGCTAGCGGTGCCTAGCGCGGGTCCCGAAGCTTTGATGGATGCTTAGAGCTCTCTACCATGGTTGATAGGATCATTCAACATCAATTCACTTGAGAAATTCCAAATACCATAGCAAACCACTTTTACATTGTGAGAACCTTCTTTTACTCTCTTTACTTCATTTACACATTGGGGACAATGTGTTTCTAAGTATGGGGTGGGGTTCGCATGATCCTTTGCATGATGAGCATCTAGGATAGTTTAATATTTGCACAAGTCTTGCATTGTAGATACATATTTCAAAAATCCCATAAAAATCAGAAAATTTAAAAATTTTTGTGCTTTCTAGGCTTGGATATGATCCTAATGATGAATCTTGTCTTGTGAATTGGCTATGGATGGCCTTATGTGTTGAATTGTTAAATGCATATGTGGACTTGAACTACTTCTCTTGAATTCTATGAATGATTTGTGATCATGATGATTGCCTAGAATGGATTGAGTATTGAAAGTCGAAATTACATGATAGTTCTTGCATACCATCTAGGAATGAATGACGCATTTCATCTTTCTCTACTTCTCATCTTGATCATGATTGCTTGAGCACCTCAATTGATATAAAATTGACCTCTTTTAACCCATCCGGGAATAGGAGCATGCTATTGTGTTGAAGTGTGTGAAAAGCAAGTGTGGAGTAAAGTTGTTGATAAAAGGAATGTCATGAATGAAATGCTGAAAATATTGTGGAAGTGTAGCCAAAAATATAGGTTTGCGGGCGTTGGTTTAAATAACAAGTAACTCGGTACACTTCACATAATCGGGTGTTGGTACCTTGTCAAAGTCAAATAAACCAATAGCCCTAACGAGCTTTGGTATGTGTGCCCGGTGTGGATGCACCTCGAAAAAGAGAAAAAGCCCGAGGATGGCTAATCACCGAGGTTTCGGCTATTGTACACCAATGCCATTGTCTCAAAAATAAGTCAAAGAAAAAGAAAAGAAAGCAAGATAGGGAAAAATATACAGTTGGGGGAAGTTGATCGAGGACAAGGATGTGGAGTTAGTTCCATTCCCGGATTAGCATCACATAACCTAGAAAAATTCTCCACCTAATCACAACGTTTCTTGGCCTTTTATATCACAAGAACTTATGACCTACTTGCATGTTTGTAAGACTTAGTAATCTAGATTGGATATACTCTTGATCTTCTTGACCTCTTCAACCCTACATCTCATGCATGCTTTTGAGTTAAGTACGATTGCCTTTCCATGCCTTCATTTATTTGATACATAATTGCTTGTCCAATTGCCATGAAACATGACTATGAAGGTGATCCAATATTAGAAGCACAACTCCAAAAAGATTTTGCCACTTTTCTGCATACATAAATCATGTCATCTCTTAGTCTATAGTTGGAAATTTGCTCGGGGACGAGAAAACCTTAAGTATGGGGTATTTTGATAACACGATTTATGATCTAGATTTAGACACTCATTTAGATAGATTTCCCGCTCATTCATGCATGGTTTAGCATTTGTTCACGGCGTTTGCACTCAATTCACGTACTTTGTCGAGATAGACGTCTACACGGACTTGTGCGTTGCTTTGTAGGTATTTCGAGAGATTTAGGAGCCAAAACGATACGTTTGAGGATCGTTCATGAACATGACACACCCTCGAACGCATTAGGATGCAAATTTAGGGCTAAGAAGGACTCATGGAACCTTGCCAACACTAGCCATACACCAAATCACAGCTTAATGATCCAAGGTGAAGTTTCTGCACAAAATCACGGTTCTCTGACACTCCACGGCCGTGGAATCAACCGTGGATTTTGCCAGATTCTTGTGACAGCTGTGCCACGACTCTCATGGACAGCTCATGCGAGTTTGTTATAAAAGTGGTCCTTCATGGGCTGTGGGAGGCATCTTGCAGCTGCTGTCCATTATCCATGACCTTCTAACAAAAATATTCTCTCAACAAGAAGTCTTTCTTGGAAGGAAAGTGTCAAAGAGGAAGAAGAAGAAGAGCTCCATTGAAGAGGAGAAGAAGAACACACACCATTGCCACACTTTGATAGTCTTTGTAGTGAAGAATTCCGAATTCTATTTCTAGAGTTGTATGAACCATTTGAACCTTCTTTTGGAAGGGTTGTAAGTTGCTCTAATTCTATTTTCAGCTTGGTTTTGATTTAAGTTCACTTGTTCATCTCTTTTCCTTCATCATCTTGCAATGGATGTTATGATTTTGTGTTTGCTTGTTTCGATTTCCATTATGAATGTTGTAGGCTAAATAGATGTGATTCTAGGGTAAGGAAAGGATGGTTATGGCTGGGGCTATGATAGGACGGACTTAGATTTATCTTTGGATGACTTGTGTGCATAAACGTACCCTCTGTTAGAAATCACGGGTGGTTCTTGGCAAACCACGGCCGTGGTGTAGGTAGAACAAACCGTGATTTTCCTGGTTCGGTGGATTTAGTTTTAGACTGATAGAATGTTGAAATCCTAAGTGTTTGTTGAGTTAAATCTATCCTAGGGTGACCTAGTGTTAGCAACTAAGTGTTAGGAGAGACTTACCCGGTAATCCTTACTCTTAGATTCCAAAGATAACGACCCTTAGGTAGTGGTGAGCCTAATAAGCCGCCATTGGATTAAGTGTGCTGGATGGTAGCTTAAGACTAACCCTTCCGAGACTTACCCGGTGAGGATAGGTTGGATCTTTAGATAACAATCCGGTTTGAGTAGAATTCCGTCCCGTAGGTTCTTAGAGACTTACCCGGTAATGAGACTTAGGGAATGGACTAGTGAATCATGAGACTTACCCGGTGGTTGATCCCAATCTAGAAACACTTAACCCCAACATAGTTAATCCAAGGAATGAATAGATAGCTTGAGTCCTATGCCATAACCGGAACTTCCAACCCCTAGAATCCGTTTTTTCTTACTTTGATCTATATCTTGTTTAGTTTGTTTACTTGTGTCGATTCATAGTCTAGTTGATTGTTTACCTTGCATGTATTGTGATCTTTGATTGATCACCAAAAACCAACCAAAAATATTTGAGATTTTCATTTCTTTATTTCTTTCTTCTCTTTCAACCTAGGTCTGTACTAAACTCAATCACGAATCGAATCAATTTCACCTTAGTCTTTGTGTTCGACCTCGGAATATTATCCCTACTACAAACGTCCCGTACACTGCGGGTTTCGCTAGGTAGTTTAGGATTTAGTTCGAGTTATAAATTTAACACCCAATTGCGCATCACGATCTTAGCGTAACACAAACCGCCGGCCTTCTTCCTAGTGAGACCAGCAGTAGATGGCGCCGGCCCTACTCTTCAGCTTCTCTTGTCCTCGTCGCCGAGAGCTTCATTCCTCCCCTGATGTGAGTCTCATACAGCACCCATCTACCCTGGATTGGATCTCCTTCTCGCCTTTTGCACGCTCGGGGATACCAACAAGGAGAGGCTAGACACCAAGCACGAGCTGTTGGTCTTGTAGACACCCATACGGGCGGCTTCCCGCTCTAAACTATCTCGATCCCTACAACCCGTAGTCTTCGGCCACCTATTTCCTTTGCCTACATTGTGTAGTAGCAACAAGTACATGTCACCGCGGGTGCGCCACTCAAGCCGCGACCTTGCATGGCCAATAGAGCCGCGGGTGTGCCGGTCATTAGCCGTGGGTGCGCCATCGGAGCCTGGTCACGGGTGCACCTCAGCTTGGACGCAGGTGCGCTCCTACGGTAGAGGGTCACATCTCCGTCTTCTTTCTTGTGCATGCGAGCACGTCTTCTGATGCTAGTTGGGTAAGGACTTCACTTCTCTTCACTGCATTACCCTCCTTTCATATATACTGATAAGAGTATCCGGTTGTGTCTTAAAACCTTCCATAATAGCCTTGTAAGATAGCAAGGGGAGCTGAAGCATTTCAAAGTTTTAGGAATTGACTAGTAGTCAACTTCGGGTCCAGATTTGGTTAAGCTAGACTCTTCCTTTATGAATGATTTTTGCATATTTTATAGTTGGCGTTGCATAGTAGAGCATACTGAAATTTGAGAGGAATCCACTGAGTGGTTTAGGAGTTATGGTTTTCCAAAGTAGATGCCTCATGCAATTTTCGAAGTTGTGCTGAATTATTCTAAGTGTTGAGAATACTACATGTTGATGCAGTTATGTGATGTAGATTTGAATGGGTTAGATACCTCTAATGGACTTGAATTTTTAATGTTGTAAAGATGGTTTGGGATTTGTGTAACTTTATGGAATAGTATTATAGGGGTAGATATGGCTTTACATCTGAGTATGTATTCTCGGAAGATTTGGTATTTAGTAGTAACGTGTTAGTTGGACTTTAGTTATTTTGCATAAGGAGTCTGGGAAGTTAAACCTCTATGAGACTCAGTAGATCCTTTCATCTTAGAGTTAGACATAATGTCTTTGGTTTTTGTTGAAGTTCGTGAGACTTTAGAGAGCCTTTAGAGTTTTCCAGTTCGCATAGTAAAATCGTCATTTTAAAAAAAAAAGTCTACTTAGTACTTTTTCTTGGATATCCGTTCTTGACCTAACCTCTGGATATCGGATAAGATATATTGATACAAGTTTCAGGTTATGATCACGCAGTTGAGATCATACTCAGACGGGATCGAGTGATGTTGTTGACAGGACTTGATCAGGTTAAAGTAAGTCCTTTGGGCTTACTTAGTTACAGTCCTATATTGGTTGAATGACATGGGTGGTATTTGTTTTATGTGTTTATAGTATGATAACGTATTAGTATATCTGATTTATATTTGGCCAAAGTCTAACAGGTGGTGGCATCATCTCTTCAGTTCTTGAGGGACACTGTGAGGTTAACTACGACTAGGTCAGACATGGTATACGGGGAGGGTACTGAACCACTCCACATGGTATACTAGGAGGTGCACTGAACCACTCCCGTTGGATAAAGGGGCGGAGGCTAGAGTCTTAGACTTCTCGTGCCACAAGCATTATTGGAATTAAGAGAGTATGACCTTAGTGAATATAAGAAATGAATTATGTGATAGCATGCTTTGTGTTTTTGTTTTCGCATTGTGTATGTTTGTGCTTGTGTTATTCTTATAATAGTTAGATTTTTATCTAACGGTTTATCCGATATTGTAGATGCTTTGTAGGTATAAGAAGTTCTAGAGATATCCGGAACAGATGGTCAGTCGGGTCCACACACTTATTTAGATTGGGACAGGAGGGTCTTCAGTTTCGCATTCACGTTATTATGATATTTCTGTCTTGTAAGGTATTCACATGTTATACATTCATGCAAATATAATTTATAGTTTTCAAGGTGTTTTACTCACATTTGACCTTTCTTGTAAGATCTGGTAAAATTGTTGTCAAACTATGGTCGGGACCCAATGTGAGCTCATGACCAGTAGCTCCTCGAGTTCTGAGAATTTTTTGGGGTGTTACAGCCACCGGGAAGGGTCTCCTGGTTTCCTTAATGCCGTCCAGGTGCCTCGTTGTCGAAGGAAGCCGCCGTTGTCGTAGGAAAATCACGTCAGTAAGCCGCGCCAACTTTTCCGATATTTGCGATCTGGGCACCCGTGGTTTAGGTATAATTACGATACACCTCCCGTTCCTTTATATTGAAGTTTTGACCCATATTTAAGTTTTCTACATTTATGCCCTCGTATGATCTTTTCCAGATTTTGGCCCGAAAATTTATGTATGTAAATGGTCCAGTTTTAAGACATTGCAAAAATTTACGTGGAAAAGTATTTACAAAAAATTGTGGAGTTTTATATTTACATAAAAGGCCAAAACTTCTAGAATTGCACTTTTTTCTCCCAGAAAATATATTTACGGTTTTAACCCGAGTTTATAATTACGAGTTTTAACCTAAATTATATATGTTACATATTGTAACACCCCGAATCCTCAAAACTCGGAACGTCACTGGTTAGGACCTCACAATGGATCCCAACCTCAGTGTTGACAATGATTTGACTAGGATCTTGCAACAAGACACAAATAAAGAAACTGAAATTCATAAAACGTTATTTTAAAGAGATTAATGCAACACAAAGTCTAACAACCAACAGTACTTAATAACCGTAAAGACGTTTTTAATATTGTCGAGGAAGAAGTATCTAGGGAAGTTGTGAGCTCAATCCTAATCAAGGATCCATTAGAGAAGGTTATTAGCATGAGTATCATGGAGGAAAAAGTTGAGGAAGATTGCAATGAAGAAATCAAAGCTTTGGATGCATTAGAAGAGGAGACAAGTGCTAAATTTAAAGTGCACGAAGGAGGGCTGAAGAGCTGTAAGAACCACGGCCTGGGGGCCATAACCACACCCGTGGTTTCAACAATTCAGCCCGTGGAAATCTCTGTCGTAGCTAATTGTGCTAATTGTTCCATAACCACGCCCGTGGTTATGCAAGAGGCCATGGGATCACTCGTGGTTTCTCCAGAAAGTCCCTTAGTTGTTGATAAAGCTTCAAGGAGTCTTGGAGAGTCTTCAATGGCTTTGGATTCATCTAATGTGGAGCTATATGAATCACATCCAACTGATAAAGGTCCTCCTAAACTTGATCTCAAACCTCTCCCTTCTCATTTAAAGTATGCTTTCCTTGGTTCGAATTCTACTCATCCCGTGATTGTGATTGCATCTTTGAATGATGATGAGCTTGATAGATTGTTGAATGAATTGAAATTTCATAGGAGAGCTATTGGATACACTATTGATGACTTAGTTGGCATTAAACCATCCGTGTGCATGCATAAAATTTTGATGGAAGACAACTATAAACCTTCTATTGAACCTCAAAGAAGATTGAACCCTATTATGAAAGATGTAGTAAAAAAGAGATCTTAAAATTGCTAGATGCGGGAATCATTTTCCCGATTTTGGATAGTAAATGGGTTGATCCCGTTCATGTTGTTCCTAAGAAGGGTGGTATGACCGTAGGAACTAATGAGAACAATGAACTAATCTAAACTAGGACGGTTACTGGGTGGAGAATGTGTATTGACTATAGGAAACTTAATGTGGCCTCTAGGAAAGATCACTTCCCTCTTCCCTTTATTGACCAAATGCTAGAAAAGTTAGCTCAACATTCATATTTTTTTTACTTTGATGGTTATAGTGGGTTTTTCCAAATTCCTATTCACCCGGATGACCAAAAGAAAACAACATTTACTTGTCCTTGGGGAACATTTGCATATAGGAGGATTCAATTTGGGTTGTGTAATGGATCCTCCACCGTTCAAAGGTGTAGGATGGCTATTTTTCTGAATATATTGAGAATATTATGGAAGTATTTATGGATGATTTCTTGGGTTATGGCTCTTCATTTGATAATTGCTTGGCTAATCTATCTTTGGTATTGAAGAGATGTGAGGAAATTAGTCTTGTATTGAATTGGGAGAAATGCCACTTTATGGTGAGTGAAGGCATAGTGTTGGGACACTTGGTTTCCCACCGAGGGATTGAGGTTGATAGAGCAAAGATAGAAACGATAGAGAAGTTGTAACCACCTACCTCGGTGAAAGGGGTAAAGAGTTTCTTAGGGCATGCCGGTTTTTACCGGAGGTTTATAAAAGATTTCTCTAAAATTTCTAAGCCTCTCACTAACCTACTAATGAAGGATGTAGAGTTTGTTTTCTCCAAGGATTGTCTTGAAGCGTTTTGTATGTTGAAAGATGCTTTGATCTCCGCCCATATCATGCAACCTCCGGATTAGAGCTTACTGTTTGAAGGAATGTGTGATGCGAGTGATGTGGTTGTTGGGGATGTTTTAGGACAAAAGAAAGATGGGCTTACACATGCCATCTACTACGCTAGCAAGACGCTAGATGATGCCCAACTCAACTATGCCACAACCGAGAAGCAGTTGCTAGCGGTAGTGTATGCCTTTGAGAAGTTTTGCTCATATCTTGTTGGAGCAAAGATTATTGTGTACACGGATCATGATGCGATCCGTTATCTCGTCACCAAGAAAGATACCAAGCCTCGCTTGATTCGTTGGATCCTTCTCCTCCAAGAATTCGACTTGGAGATTTGGGACAAGAAAGGTTCCAAAAATTCAGTAGTGGACCATCTTAGTAGGCTACCACCATTGGAGATTGAGAGAGATGACATCCTGATTGATGACTGTTCGCTCCAAACGGTGTGTGCAAGCTTTAAATTTATAACCCTAGACTTAAGCTTAAAACAAGGATGCGAACCCGCAGTGTACGGGTCAATCGTAGTAAAAAGCAAGGAATTCCAGGGGTCGATCACAGGGACTTAGTGAAACAAAGTCGATAACGGTAAGCTTATGTAAATACTAACCACAAGAGCAATTAATACAATCAAATATGAATAAGAAGTCAATAAAGCAAACATGCAATTCTAGGGATTAAAGCATCTAGTCGTATTTCCAACTCAAGATCTAAAGATAAGCGGACAAAGCTGAGGTTTTTGCATAGGGAAGGTGTTACTAAAGTGGAATAGATCACCGGGTAAGTCTCACTACTCACTAATCCCAAACCTTAACTCCTATTACCGGGTAAGTCTCAAGGAATCAAGATAAAGAACTATAACCTCAAACTAACACACCATCTAAGGGAATAGAATCAACCTTTACCGGGTAAGTCTCAGGCTAACTCACAAAGATGGGATGGAAGCACACTCAAACCCCAATAAAGGATAAACCTTTATTACCTACACTTATGATCGTTGGTACACAAACAAAGGAATTACCGAGTAAGTCTCATCCCAAGCTTGCATTGAACCAGGAAAGGTGTAATAAGAATAGGATTTGGCAAACTCTAACACTTAACTCTCAGTTTCGGATGAGATAAGTCACCTCGGTCAGAAGAATTCCACCCCGGCCGAGATGTTCATCGACTGAGCGAGATGCTTGGGGTTAAGGTTAAAGACTCGAACTTTCAGGGTCCTACTGGAATCTAAGATTATCCTATCATTGTTTTTCCCACAACCTTCAGCCAATCACCCTAGAATTACACACGGAAATTAGCCACTCATCATCATGAAAGCAATAATCAAATATATGGGAAGAAGGTGAATATTTGAACAAGAAGAATTTAATGAAAAGACTTCAATAACTGAATCAAATATCACAATAAAAGCGTTCCTTGGATATAAATCCGACAAGACAAGACAACAAGGAAGGGAATCTAAGATGATCTTACAAAAACCCTTCAAAAGCTATAAAAGCTATAGACTTTCTTCCTTCAACCTTCAAAGAGGTTCTTCAAATCTCTCAACTGGAGTATGGCTGCTACGTGCTTTTTCGGTGTAAGCGGGTGTTGGATTTGTGGAAATCCAACCCTTTTTATAGGAAAATAACCCTCCAAAGATAAGATATCTTAGAAAGATTTCTTCCCAAAAAAATAGGTAAAATATATGATCTATAATATCTTCTTTCTTCCACGAGCCAAGCGCAAAAATATAAGATCACTTTCCAAAGATAAAAGATCTACGCCAAGAATAAAATATTCTCGCCGCGTCCTAGGTATTCGCCTCGGTCGAGTCGGCTTCTCTGGATCACCTCGGTCGAGGTGAATCTGTGGTTAACCGAGGTGAGTCACAACTGAATGTGAAATCTCTACAAAAGTCACTCAAGTAGAGTGGTCAGTAGACACGGGGGCAAGTGCCCCAAGAGCAAACCAAACCGGCTCGGTCTAGACCAAGTCCCCGGCAACGGCGCCAAAAACTTGTTCGCTCCAAACGGTGTATGCAAGCTTTAAATTTATTACCCTAGACTTAAGCTTAAAACAAGGATGCGAACCCGTAGTGTACGGGTCAATCGTAGTAGAAAGCAAGGAATTCCAGGGGTCGATCATAGAGACTTAGTGAAACAAAGTCGATAACGGTAAGCTTATGCAAATACTAACCACAAGAGCAATTAATACAATCAAAGATGAATAAGAAGTCAATAAAGCAAACATGCAATTCTAGGGATTAAAGCATCTAGTCGTGGTTCCAACTCAAGATCTAAAGATAAGCGGACAAAGCTGAGGTTTTTGCATAGGGAAGGTGTTACTAAAGTGGAATAGATCACCGGGTAAGTCTCACTACTCACTAATCCCAAACCTTAACTCCTATTACTAGGTAAGTCTCAAGGAATCGAGATAAAGAACTATAACCTCAAACTAACACACCATCTAAGGGAATAGAATCAACCTTTACAGGGTAAATCTCAGGCTAACTCACAAAGATGGGATGGAGGCACACTCAAACCCCAATAAAGGATAAACCTTTATTACCTACACTTATGATCGTTGGTACACAAACAAAGGAATTACCGAGTAAGTCTCATCCTAAGCTTGCATTGAACCAAGAAAGGTGTAATAAGAATAGGATTTGGCAAACTCTAACACTTAACTCTCAGTTTCGGATCAGATAAGTCACCTCGGTCAGAAGAATTCCACCCCGGCCGAGATGTTCATCGACTGAGCGAGATGCTTGGGGTTAAGGTTAAAGACTCGAACTTTTAGGGTCCTACTGGAATCTAAGATTATCCTATCATTGTTTTTCCCACAACCTTCAGCCAATCACCCTAGAATAACACACGGAAATTAGCCACTCATCATCATGAAAGCAATAATCAAATATATGGGAAGAAGATGAATATTTGAACAAGAAGAATTTAATGAAAAGACTTCAATAACTGTATCAAATATCACAACAAAAGCGTTCCTTGGATATAAATCCGAGAAGACAAGACAACAAGGAAGGGAATCTAAGATGATCTTACAAAAACCCTTCAAAAGCTATAAAAGCTATAGACTTTCTTCCTTCAACCTTCAAAGAGGTTCTTCAAATCTCCCAACTGGAGTATGGCTGCTGCGTGCTTTTTTGGTGTAAGCGGGCTGTTGGATTTGTGGAAATCCAACCCTTTTTATAGGAAAATAACCCTCCAAAGATAAGATATCTTAGAAAGATTTCTTCCCATAAAAATAGGTAAAATATATGATCTATAATATCTTCTATCTTCCAAGAGCCAAGCCCAAAAATATAAGATCACTTTCCAAAGATAAAAGATCTCAGCCAAGAATAAAATATTCTCGCTGCGTCCTAGGTATTCACCTCGGTCGAGTCGGCTTCTCTGGATCACCTCGGTCGAGGTGAATCTGTGGTTAACCGAGGTGAGTCACAACTGAATGTGAAATCTCTCAAATCTGGTCCAAAGTGAATCTCTAATCCATGGCTATGCTTCCTGGATGGTTCCTTATGTTCCTGAATGTAGCTCCAATGACTCCATAGCTTCTTTAGCTCTTTTTTGATGCAAAACATGCCATTTTACCTATGATTACAACAAAACTAGGTGTAGACCTCGATTCTCGCAAAGGTAGATGAAATGGTAATATAATCACATAATATACATACAAACATGCAGATTATGAAAGATAAAACGTCCAAACAAACCCCAAAATATAGACTATAATTCATGCTATCAAAATACCCCATACTTAGCCCTTGCTTGTCCCCAAGCAAGTTCCGCATATAAGAGACAAGATAGAATGGATTATAAGTCAAGAAAATCAATGAAAAGTCTTTCAAAAAACATTTTATGGTGTGCTACGATCATAGATCACTCTAAAAGAATACTTCATGGAATTTAAAATCAAAACATGATCAAAACATTTTATAAATATAGAAAAGTTGTTCATCTTTGCATAAAATCATAGAATGCATAATAAGTCATAATTATCCAAATTAATCATGTATAATCCAGTTTAAACCACTAAGTCAATCAACAAGCTCAAGGTCTCAAGGGCTTCCCAAAAGAAAGGTCAAGAAACGTGTAGGGTAGGGATGTATGTAAGGTAATGTGGTGCTAGAATCCGGGAAAAGGATGAACTTCACTTTCACTTTGACTTGCAACATCTTCCACCAATAAGCTTTGCTTATTTCACACTTTTTCTTTTTACTTTACTTTTTGGGATGCATGGACAGAGGTGCACAATAACCGAAGCCTAGGAAATCAGCAATCATCAATTTCTTGAGATGCATCAAACCCTTGATGCACATACCATGACCCGTTAGGAATATCGCTCAATCCGACTTTGGCAAGACACAAACACCCGGCTATGTGAATGGTGCCGAGTTACTCATCTTCATGATTGACTTCCCCAAACCTAAAATTACTTTCTAACACTTTCACTTCCAGCAAACTTCTCAACTTTACTTCACTTGCTTTCACCACTTCGCTTGCTTCCAAATTCCCGGATAGGTAAAGGGAGGCAAAATGAATATGAGGGGTTAAGCATGATCAAGAAGAAGAAGAGAGAAGAATGAATTGCCTTGGTCTTTTCAGGAAGAAAGTGAGAGAACTCATAATGTGGTGTCAACCTTCAAATTCAACATAATTCAGATAAAAACAAAGTATTAAACATGCCAATAATTTCAAACAAAGCATTTAGCAACTTAAACATATCATAAAACCTTTCAAACACATAAAGAATTTAAAACCAGTCAGTAAGCAAGATCTTCACTGAGATCATATCCAGATAAGTAACACAAAAAATCGTTTTCGAAAACTCTCAGTTAACCCACCTCGGTCGAGGTGTTCTTAGGTCAACCGAGGTGAAAACACCTCGTTCGGCCAGTACTGCCCCGGTCGAGGTCCAAAAAATTTTTTTAAAACCAGTTTTCTTTTGGTTTCGACGTTTTTTCTCAATCAAATAACCTGTAAGTATGCATGCAATCTCAGATAAATATATAGATGCAAAAGTGAAGCATAGATATCAATATCCGGTCAATAGAGTCATACATCAAAGTCAAATAATACATCAAATACCCCATACTTGGTACACACTGTCCCAGTGGGTCAAAATAAGTCTAAAGGATAAAAGTACTCACCGGATAATAAGCTGAACTGCATAAAAAATAAGAAAGAAAAATCCTGCAGCTCTCAATAATCCTGATCCGGTGGTGGTGGTGGTGGTGGCACATACGGATACTGGGATGGGTTAAATAGATAACTCATAGTCTACTGGAACTGTATCTCCATCATCCTACGCTGATAGGGCTGCCCCTCTAACATTTGATGAGTCCAGCTGTCAATCTGTCGGTGCTGGGCAGCAAATCTCTCATGCATGTCCACAGTAAGGGCAGCATAAGAGTCTATCATCTGATCCGTCAGATCATCGATCCGACGATGAGCCTCTGAATCTCTATGACGGCGTGTCCTACGCCTAGCAGGTCTAGCAGGTGATGCAGCAGGTGCAGACTCAGTATCCTCATCATCCAAATCTATAACGGGTGCGCTCGTCCCTGCAGTATTCGTCCCTGTATCCATCGGGACTCCACCCTCTCTCTCATCAACCGTCTCCTCATCATCAGCCTCCTCCTCAACTGGGGCAGCTGCTGTCTCTCTATAATCCTCCATCAGTGGAGTCCAAGCGGTCTGCCAATAGTGTGGGTCATAAACAGAAAACTGGGCAGACCACCTGATCCCCTGTGGTGCAGTCAGCTCCCATGGCATAGCCACGTACGGAGTAGTTAGACCTCGGTGAACTAGAATCCGCCGAGTGATCATCTCCTACAATCCAAGCGGCTTGGCAGCCGCCACCATCGTACAAGCACTGAGATCCATGTCCTCATAGCTAGCTATATGGGTGACAAGCCCTCCGCAGCAGATGTCTCCCTTCGCTTTGGCCTTGATCTTGTGCAGATCCTCTGCCAACATCAAGCCAAAGTCCGGGATACCTCCAGTAACCATGCGGTACAAACTAAAAATCTCTCCCTGTCGGATCTTCTGGGGCATCTCAGTACGCGCCAGAAGTGTCTCGTTGAATATCCGGTGGGCTAACCTAAAGGCTAAATGGAAGATGACCTTCTCCTTGGAATCTCCAAGGCGCCATCTATCTGCATGTTCAACAATGTGGGCAATCTACCCCCAAAACTCCCTAGCTACTGATCGGGATGGGAAGTCAACAGCGGTGGGCTTCGGAAAGCCAAAAATATCTCTCCAGTACTCAAGTGGCACTAGGAAGTTCCGGTTCATCAACCGGTACTTCACAGACTACTTTGTGGGAAGGTAGGTGAAGAAGCTAATGAACTCTAGGGTCGGCTCCAAGTAGGCTAGGGCTCGGATCTCAATAAACTGATCCAGCACAATTGTAGAAATCATCCTCCTAAGGTCTCCGTCTACCTGGAGGTAATCGAAAGCGGACACGTCCAGGAAGCGAGGTGCAATCACTGGACGGCCAGAAATACGGTCATAATCGACCTGGTGTCTCTCATGGATCACCGGTCGATAGGGTCGGGAAGAAGAGGAAGAAGGGGAAGGTGAGGATCTATCCCTAAGGACAAGGCGTCGGTCAGAACTAATTTTCAGAAAATCAAACTGTCAGGTCACCTTGGTCAACTGACAACACTCAAGAATCACCTCGGCCGAGTCGTAGTTCGACTGGACCGAGGCGGAAAACTGGATTCTATTTCCTTCTGAAAATTCAGTTCTTTTCCCCCAAAATCACTACAACTGCTTTCTATGGGGTACTTAAGTCTTTCCACAACAAATGCAAGGGCAACCAAAGCCCAAATCGAAGCGAAAAAGCGAGGTAGGGTTTCGGTTTTGTTTTTACCTCGTTCGGCCGAATCGGTTCGATTCTCTTGCAGATCGATGTGGCATTGGGATCCTCTGTGTCGTAATCGCAGTTTGGAGACAGAAATCGTCGAAAACGAGCAAGAAATCGGAGAGGCGAGGTGAATTGTCGCGGTCGATGAAGGGTGAGATGGAAGAGAGAGAAAATAAATCCCCCTTTTATACCCTTTTTTGGAATTGCTGTCACCTCGGTCGAGATGGTCTCGACTGGACCGAGGTGGTACGGACCGAGGTGGTTCTTCAGAAAACCCTAGTCGCCTCGGTTGCTCAAGAATCATCTCAGTCAAGGTGCTCTGATAGCAACCGAGATGCCTCAGTCAAACTTCGTCTTGCTGAAATTCTCGATCTTCTGTACTTCCAGTTATGCTCCTTCCTTAGATGTCTCCTGTTATCTGTCTAGAACGCCAAAACAAAACAAAGCAAAGCAAAAGCAAAAACTATCTAAACTAGACTAGAAGAAAGGAAAGAGAGCAATACCTTGGGTTGCCTCCCAAGAAGCGCTTGGTTTAAGGTCGCTAGCTGGACCATGATGCGTCTCAAACGAGATGGGAGGTGCCCTCACCCCATACTTCACCCCCATCGTGGGGTGAAGTAAGTAAATCTATCAAACGCTCCAATAAGTGTAAGTGCTTATCGGGGAATGAATCGTCTATGGGCGGGTAGTCCTTCTCACGTGAAGATGCAGGTAGTCGGCTGAGGTGATCCGCAACAGAATTCTCGGATCCCTTCTTATCGCAGATCTCTAGATCAAACTCTTGGAGCAAGAGAATCCATCGATCAAGGCGTGGCTTTGCATCTTTCTTGGCCAACAAGTATCGAATGGCTGCATGGTCGGTGTAGACAATGACTTTCGCCCATACTAAATAGGAACGAAACTTCTCGAAAGCATATACAACCGCCAATAACTCCTTCTCGGTTGTAGCGTAGTTGCGTTGTGCTACATCTAGCGTCTTGCTAGCATAGTAAATGGCGGTGGTCCGTCCATCCTTCTTCTGTCCAAGCACCGCTGCTACGGCTACATCACTAGCATCGCACATGATCTCAAAGGGAAAGGTCCAATCCGGAGGCTGGATAATGGGAGCGGAGATTAGCGCTTCCTTAATCCTGTAAAAAGCATCAAGACACTCCTGCGAAAACTCAAAAACAACATCTTTATTCAAGAGGTTAGTTAGAGGTTTAGAAATCTTAGAGAAGTCCTTGATGAATCTCCTGTAGAAACCTGCATGCCCGAGAAAACTCCTCACACCTTTAACAGAACAAGGGGGAAGGAGTTTCTCAATAGTCTCGATCTTAGCGCGATGGACCTCAATGCCTCGATTAGAAACGAGGTGCCCTAGCACAATTCCTTCACTAACCATAAAATGACACTTCTCCCAATTCAAAACGAGATTAGTGTCTTCACATCTTTTAAGCACTAGCAAAAGGTTAGAGAAGCAATCATCAAAAGAGGAACCATATACAGAAAAATCATCCATAAATACCTCCATGATCTCCTCTATGTACTCGGAAAAGATAGCCATCATGCATCGCTGGAAGGTAGCGGGTGCATTGCACAATCCAAATTGCATCCTCCTATAAGCAAACGTCCCCCATGGACAAGTGAAAGTGGTCTTCTCCTGATCATCCGAATGGATAGGAATCTGGAAGAATCCACTATAACCGTCTAAGTAGCAAAAGTGTGAATGCTGGGCCAACCGCTCGAGCATTTGGTCGATGAAGGGAAGTGGAAAGTGGTCCTTCCGTGTGGCCGTGTTCAGCTTCCTATAATCGATGCAGACCCTCCAGCCCGTAACGGTCCTAGTTGGGATCAACTCGTTGTTCTTATTCGTCACAACGGTCATCCCTCCTTTCTTCATAACTACATGCACCGGGCTAACCCACTTGCTGTCCGAGATAGGATAAATAATACCTGCATCCAACAACTTAAGAATTTCCTTCTTCACAACCTCTTTCATGATCGGATTTAACCGTCTTTGAGGTTCTCGTGAAGTCTTATGATCATCCTCCATTAGAATTCTATGCATGCATAAAGAGGGCTTAATGCCAATAAGATCATCTATAGTGTAACCCAAAGCCTTTTGATGCTTTCTCAGGACATGTATTAGTTTAGATAATTCAGTTTCGGAAAGGGAAGCGCTAACAATAACGGGATAAGTGGAATCCGGTCCAAGAAAGGCATACCTCAAGTGATTTGGGAGTTGTTTAAGCTCCACAACTGGGGGTGCTTTCTGAGGGGGATCCTTACTTCCTCCTTCCAGTGGAGTAGATCCAGAAACTGGACTTTCAAAAATCTCAGTTGAAATCGTCTCGCCATCGACCTCGGTCGAGGCGCAGAGGCGTTGACCGAGATGTTCTTCAGTCGCCTCGCTCAGTCCAGGAAGCGCCTCGGTCGAGGTACTGCAACTGGAACCGAAACTGGAGATCTTCGTCTCCTGGGTTAGCTTCTCAGTTTTAGCTCCTGGGTCCTCTTCCAGTGCTTTTAAGCTCCGTATATCTGCATCACAAGAAGCATCTATACCTTCCTCCATTAAACTGAAGCTAATAACTCTTTCGAGTGGGTCGTTAGTAAGGATAGAGCTCACCAATTCTCTTGATTCTTCTTCTTCGTAGATGTTGAAGATATCATCACTTAGTTGCTCCCCTTTCATGGCTGCAAGTAGTGCGAACTCCACTTCATCTCCGCCAACGTTGAATTTCAACTTGGCGTTCTTACAATCCACGTTGCAACCCGAAGTTGCTAGAAATGGCCTCCCGAGAATAATAGGAACAGGGTAATCTGCGAGAATGTCAAGTACAACAAAATCTATAGGTAGATAGAAGTTACCTAACTTGACCGGAACGTCCTCCAAGATGCCCACGGGATGGGTAATGGAGCGATCCGCCATATAAAGTCGAATCTTGACCGGCTTGGACTCTCCAAGTCCGATCTTCACACATAGTTCCAGCGGGATGATGCTCACGCTAGATCCTAGATCACAAAGGGCTTCACAAGTGACATCCCCAACTTGAATGGGAATGCAAAATGAGTCGGGATCTCTCAATTTAGGTGGCATCTTCTCCTTCATGATTTGAATGAGTTCCGAGGATTTAGATGTCATCCTAACTTCACCAAAGTCTTCCAGTTTCCTCTTCCTTGATAGGATCTCCTTCAAGAACTTCCCATAGGCGGGCATTCCTAGAATAGCATCAAGGAAAGGAATGTTAATATGCAGTTTATTCATCAAGTCAAGGGACTTACCAAAGTGCTTGTCTAGATGTGCTCTAGCCCTTGACTAGGGGAATGGAAGTGGTGGTTTGTATGCAGGAGGTGGAACATAAACTTCAGTTTTCCCTCCCACTTTCTGTGGCTCCACCTCGGTTGGTATCTCGGTCGAAGTGTTCTTCGACTGCATCTGGACCGAGGTGGTCTGCGTCGGTACTGGCACCGACCGAGGCACTGGATCTGCAGTCTTCAGTCCACTCCTCGTAGTTATGGCCATGATCTGGCCCTTGGGGTTGCTTTCTGTCCTTGCTGGAAGCTTCCCTGGATCTCTTGGCGCTTCATTCGCCCTACTTGCAAGTTGTTGTTCAAAGGCTTTTTGGGCCTTAGAAAACAAAGTCATAGAATTCTCCATAGCGTTGAGCTTGATAAAGATAGCCTCCAGAACTGCGTCTTTCTTTTCCGGCTTAGACGAACTTGATCCTTGCCCCTGGCTTTTTAATGGAATAGAAGAAGAAGAAGAAGGGGAAGAGAGGAAAGGGTTAGAGGAATCGTTAGATTTTGAGTTTGAATGATTGTTACTAGAATTTTTGTTGTTCGCCCTCCTAGTTGTTGCTATTGGATCCTCTATTGTTGTTGTTGTAGTTGTTGTTCCGGGAACCGTTGTTGTTGTTACGGTATCCGTTGTTGTTGTTCCTTTGCCCTTGCTCTTCCTTCTTGGTTTGTGCAACCAAGAGTTCCTTCAATTGCTTCACATCATTCTTTAAAGACGTGACTTGATTGTTGTTGGGCTGAGTTTCCTGGAAATTAACTCTTTTAACTCCACCTTCAGCTCCTTGGTGGGTGTACTTCTCCATATGCAAGGCTTGCTTCTCGATGAAGTCCCAAGCCTCGTCAATCGCCATGTCCATGAAGGTACCGGCGGAGAGTAGTTGGAGATTGAACTGGGTGCTTCCGTCCAATCCTTTGAAGTATATCTCCAATAATTCTAACTTTGGAATCCCATGATGTGGGCAATCCAAAAGAATGTCCTTGAACCGCTCCCATGACTTGGACAAGCTCTCCTTGTCCTTCATAATGAAAGCGTTGATCTTCCCTCTCATTTCAGCTGTCTTTGAGGGGGGGAAGAATTTGGTCAAGAATTCCGTTGTCATCTCCTCCCATGTGCTAATTTTTCCTGGAGGAAGAGATTGATACCAAGTAAGAGCTCTATCTTTTAAAGAAAAGTAAAAAGGTCTTAGCTTGTAATTGTTATTTTCAATCCTTGAAGGTCTCAAGGTTTCCATCAAGATCTCATAGTTTTGAATATGTTGATGTGGTGATTCCTTCTCCATCCCTCCGAATTGGCATTGGCGAATCATGGATAGAACTTGCGGCCGAAGTTCGTAGTCATGGTCCGCTGGATCTCCTAGGTTAACTCCTGGACGCCTCAGTTGTTGATTAGGGTCCATCCTTTGACCTAGGGTTTGTGGGATTCCTGCAAGAAAAACGTTTCGGATTGGCATCCGAGGTGGAAGTATCTCGGCCGGGGTGTTAGGTGTTGGGACCTGCCTCGGTCGAGGGTCAGCAACTGGGACCTGCCTCAGTCCAGCATCGGGAACTGGGTCTTCCCTCAGTCGAAGTAGAATCTGGTCTCGTATGACCGCCATTTCTGCTTCGATTGCTTCAGTCTTGGTGCGAGTCTCTTCCTTCTCTTGCCTTAGTTCTTCCCTGCTGAGGCGTAGCAGCTCAAACGCCTCTTTCAACTCGGCCTCAAGATCGCGGTTGTCTTGTTGGGCCATTTTCGCTTCTCTTAAGCGTCGCTTGTATGTCTTTTTTGGTTCGGGATCGTAAGGAACGATTTCCTTCCCAGTGCGGGTCCTTCGCATATAACTAAGAAAGAAACTACAAAAGTCACTCAAGTAGAGTGGTCAGTAGACACGGGGGCAAGTGCCCCAAGAGCAAACCAAACCGGCTCGGTCTAGACCAAGTCCCCGGCAACGGCGCCAAAAACTTGTTCGCTCCAAACGGTGTATGCAAGCTTTAAATTTATTACCCTAAACTTAAGCTTAAAACAAGGATGCGAACCCGCAGTGTACGGGTCAATCGTAGTAGAAAGCAAGGAATTTCAGGGGTCGATCATAGAGACTTAGTGAAACAAAGTCGATAACGGTAAGCTTATGCAAATACTAACCACAAGAGCAATTAATACAATCAAAGATGAATAAGAAGTCAATAAAGCAAACATGCAATTCTAGGGATTAAAGCATCTAGTCGTGGTTCCAACTCAAGATCTAAAGATAAGCGGACAAAGCTGAGGTTTTTGCATAGGGAAGGTGTTACTAAAGTGGAATAGATCACCGGGTAAGTCTCACTACTCACTAATCCCAAACCTTAACTCCTATTACTGGGTAAGTCTCAAGGAATCGAGATAAAGAACTATAACCTCAAACTAACACACCATCTAAGGGAATAGAATCAACCTTTACAGGGTAAATCTCAGGCTAACTCACAAAGATGGGATGGAGGCACACTCAAACCCCAATAAAGGATAAACCTTTATTACCTACACTTATGATCGTTGGTACACAAACAAAGGAATTACCGAGTAAGTCTCATCCTAAGCTTGCATTGAACCAAGAAAGGTGTAATAAGAATAGGATTTGGCAAACTCTAACACTTAACTCTCAGTTTCGGATCAGATAAGTCACCTCGGTCAGAAGAATTCCACCCCGGCCGAGATGTTCATCGACTGAGCGAGATGCTTGGGGTTAAGGTTAAAGACTCGAACTTTCAGGGTCCTACTGGAATCTAAGATTATCCTATCATTGTTTTTCCCACAACCTTCAGCCAATCACCCTAGAATTACACACGGAAATTAGCCACTCATCATCATGAAAGCAATAATCAAATATATGGGAAGAAGGTGAATATTTGAACAAGAAGAATTTAATGAAAAGACTTCAATAACTGAATCAAATATCACAATAAAAGCATTCCTTGGATATAAATCCGACAAGACAAGACAGCAAGGAAGGGAATCTAAGATGATCTTACAAAAACCCTTCAAAAGCTATAAAAGCTATAGACTTTCTTCCTTCAACCTTCAAAGAGGTTCTTCAAATCTCTCAACTGGAGTATGGCTGCTACGTGCTTTTTCGGTGTAAGCGGGTGTTGGATTTGTGGAAATCCAACCCTTTTTATAGGAAAATAACCCTCCAAATATAAGATATCTTAGAAAGATTTCTTCCCAAAAAAATAGGTAAAATATATGATCTATAATATCTTCTTTCTTCCAGGATCCAAGCGCAAAAATATAAGATCACTTTCCAAAGATAAAAGATCTACGCCAAGAATAAAATATTCTCGCCGCGTCCTAGGTATTCGCCTCGGTCGAGTCGGCTTCTCTGGATCACCTCGGTCGAGGTGAATCTGTGGTTAACCGAGGTGAGTCACAACTGAATGTGAAATCTCTCAAATCTGGTCCAAAGTGAATCTCTAATCCATGATTATGCTTCCTGGATGGTTCCTTATGTTCCTGAATGTAGCTCCAATGACTTCATAGCTTCTTTAGCTCCTTTTTGATGCAAAATGTGCCATTTTACCTATGATTACAACAAAACTAGGTGTAGACCTCGATTCTCGCAAAGGCAGATGAAATGGTAATATAATCACATAATATACATACAAACATGCAGATTATGAAAGATAAAACGTCCAAACAAACCCCAAAATATAGACTATAATTCATGCTATCAATGACTCATTCTAGGATGAGCAATTGCAAGTGATGGAGGAGTGCTTACTTCAAATGTCTAGAGGGAGTGAGCCATGGTATGCGAATATAGTGAATTATCTTGTGTGTGAAGAGATGCCACCCGGTTTGTCATATGCCCAAAGGAAAAGGTTTTTCAAAGATGTGAGACATTATTATTGGAGTGAGCCTCTCTTGTTCAAGAGAGGACCGGATGGAGTCTTTAGGAGGTGCATTCCGGAGGACGAGATGGAGAGTATGATCCGTCATTGCCACTCCTTGCCATGCGGAGGCCATGCTAGCTCACACAAAACGTGTGCAAAGGTATTGCAATCCGGTTTTTATTGGCCTAACTTGTTTAAGAATGTGCAGAACTTTGTAGTAGCTTGTGACGCTTGCGAAAGGACGGGAAACATCTCAAGAAGGAACGAGATGCCCCTGAACAATTTCCAAGAGGTTTGGTTCTTTGATGTTTGGGGTGTGGACTTCATGGGGCCATTCCCGTCTTCATGTGGCAACCACTACATTCTATTGGCGGTAGATTATGTGTCATGGTGGGTGGAAGCAATCGCCTCTCCCATAAATGATGCCAAAGTGGTGGTGTGGTTCTTCAACCGAGTCATCTTTCCTAGGTTTGGAACACCAAGAGTGATCATAAGTGATGGAGGAAAGCATTTCACCAATAGGAATTTTGGGACACTTTTGGCTAAGTATGGGCTGACTCATAAGGTTGCCACACCTTACCATCCCCAAACTAGTGGCCAAGTGGAGATCTCCAACTGGGAGATCATGGGGATACTTGAGAAGACGGTTTCTTGGACAAGAAAAGATTGGGACATGAAGCTTGATGATGCTTTGTGGGCATATAGAACCGTCTTTAAGACACCAATTGGCACCACTCCCTACAAGCTAGTTTATGGCAAGTCTTGCCACCTTCCGGTGGAGATGGAGCATATGACATATTGGGCCATAAGGTGGCTGAATTTTGACCTCAAGGAAGCCGGTGAAAAGAGGTTGCTAGACATGAATGCTCTTGAGGAGATCCGGTTGGATGCTTATGAAAATGCCCGGATTTACAAAGAAAGAACCAAGCGTTGGCATGACAAACGTCTAATCCCAAAGGAGTTGAGTGAAGGTGACCTAGTCCTTCTCTTCAATTCAAGGATGCGGCTCTTCCCCGGAAAGCTTAAGTCAAGATGGACGGGTCCTTATGTGGTGAGGAAGGTCTTCCCCCATGAAGCGGTTGAGATAGGTGGGGAGCATTGTGGAGATTTCAAGGTGAATGGGCACCGGTTAAACAAGTACATCCCGGAAGCTCCGGTGGATATGATTGCCCCACTTCACCTTGAGTGAAACACTCCCAGTTTTGGTCATGCTAATGGCCTTAAAGAAGCGCTTAATGCAAGGCAACCCATTGGTACATATCTTTCCCTTTTCGTTTTTTGTATTTTTTTCGTTTTTTTCGTTTCTTTTTGTTTTGGTGTATTTGTGTGTGTTTTGTGTTTTGTGTTTTGTGTCTTGTGTTTGTGTGCTAGAGTCTAGGTAACAAAGAAGTCTTGCAAGGCATGGAGGTGATGATGATGATCCCGTATCGAACGTGGGTGGAGCGGACGTCGGACTTGGACGGCTTGCGGTTCTTAGCGCGGGTCCCGACGCCATAATGAACATCAAGAGCTCTCTACCATCTTTGAATGATCATCCAACATCACTCCACATGAGTGAACTAAAATACCGAAAACACCATTTTTACATTGTGAGGACTCTCTTTCACTTCCTTATTTAATTTGCACATTGGGGACAATGTGATTTTATGTATGGGGTGGGGTATTCACAATATTCTTGCATGATTACATCTAGGATAGTTTCATATTATTGTCACATGTTTCATTATGTTTTGCATTGTACATATTTATCTCAAAAATTCAAAAAAATTAGAAAATTTTAAAAAATTTTGTGCTTCTTAGTTTGGATATGACCCTTATGATGAGTTTGTTTTGTGAATTGGCTATGGATGGCCTTGTGTGTTGAAAGAATTTATGCATTGTGGACTTGAATACTTCTCTTGATTTCCATGTATGATTTCTGATGAAGATTGTTGTGTAGGCTGGATTGAGAATTGATTATCGAAATCGCATGCTATATCTTACACATCATCTAGGAATGATTAAGGCATTCATTTCTCTCCTCATCTCATCTTGATCATGTTGTTTGAAAAGCACCTGAATTGATAAAAAAAAAATTGACCTCTTTTGACCCATCCGGGAATAGGAGCATGCTAGTGTGTTGAGTGTGTGTAAAGCAAGTGTGGGGTCTTGAAGGAAGTGTATGAATGTTATGAATGAAGGGCTAAATGTGTTGTGAAAGTGTAGAAAAAATATAGGTTTGGGGACGTTGGTTTTGATGACGAGTAACTCGGCAACATTCACATAATCGGGTGTTTGTGTATTGTCAAAGTCGGATTAACCGATAGTCCTAACGAGCCTTGGTATGTGTGCCCGGTGTGAGGCACTTCGGAAAAAATCCCGAGGTCCGCTAGTCACCAAGGTTTTGGCTTTTGTACACCAATGCCATTGTCTCAGAAATAAATGAAAGAAAAAAGAAGAAAAAGGAAAAGAAAGAAAAGAAAAAGATGGAGAAAAATATACACTTCTGGTAAAGTTGATCAAAAATGAAATTGTAGAGTTAGTTCCTTTCCCGGATTTGCATCACATAACCTAAAAAAAATTTCCACTTACAACAACATTTCTTGACCTCTTCTTTCCTAAGTGCTTAAGACCTCTATGCACATGTGTTTTGACTTAAGTGATTTAGTTTTGATATCTTCATGATCATCTAGACATTCTCGATTTACTTTTCATATATGATTTCAAGCTAAGTGTGATTGTCTTTCCATGAATTTATTCTATTGATACACATTTCCTCATCCTTTGCCATGAACATCACTATGAAAGTGATATATGACTAGAAGCACAATTGCAAAAATATTTTCCGTTTTTCCGCATTCATAACTCATGCCATCTTGTAGCTTAGGTTTGAACCTTGCTTGGGGACAAGCAAGTGACAAGTATGGGGTATTTTGATGACTTGATTTATGACGTTAGTTTGGGCATTTATTTAGATAGTTTTTTCCGTTATTCATGCATGGTTTGACATTAGTTCGTGACGTTTATGCTTAATTCATCCATATTGTCGAAATAGACGTCTACACGAGCTTTTGTTGGTTTTGTAGGTATTTTGGGGAGCTTTAGAACTTAATCGATACATTCGATGATCATTCCTCGTGATGGCACACTCTCGGACTCTTTAAGGAGCAAGCTAGGAGCAAAGGAGAACACAAGAGACCTTATTGGTGCATGACTTGCACCAATTCGTGACTAGGTGATCCAAGGAGAGCTTAGTGATGAAAACCACGGCCCAAAGGCCATTTCCACGCCCGTGGTTTTGCCCGTGGTTTCTGTCTGGACAGCTTTTACACTTGTCACACGATGTCTATTCCCGACTTTTGCTTTTCTTGGTTGAATGTGGACTTGGTTGAGCCTACAGGCTGGCTTTTGGACTCTCTCTCATCATCCATTGATTGTTTATTAGTGATTTTTGTTGAGGAACTTTTGGAGGCATTGTAAGGAACATTTTGGAGCTATGTTTGAAGGGTTATAAGTCTTGTTTAATCTCATATTCAGCTAAGATTAATTGCTTCTTTTCAGTCTTATTTCACTTTCTTGCTATGGAAACCATGAATGCTTGCATGATGAACTTGAATCTTAAATGCATGTTATTGGCTAAGTAGTTGTGATTCTAGGGTAATGGAATGATGGTTATGGCTTGGACTATGATAGAATAGACTTGAATATACCTTTGGATGGCTTTCATGCTCGAAACCTAACCCCCGACCAAAACCACGGCTTGTTCTTCTTAAATCCCGACCTCGGGAACAAAACTCTCAGCCACCTCCTCCACTCCAGCATCTGGCATGCTTACTGCTGGTGGATCCTCTCGAGGAGCTCGACCTCGACCTCTCACTAATGGAGGTCTACCTCCCCGGCCGCGTCCTCTAACCCCAGGAGTCCTATCGCCCGTATCCTGTCCAACTGGAGGGAGAGGTGGACGACCTATACCTCGACCAGTAGCTAGTGTAGCCCTAGTACGTGCAATCAGCACGAGTGATAACAACTATAGTTATTATCTAGCTAATAAGTCAAAAGAGAGTAAAACCTAAAGTCGATACTAAGCATACTGAGATCTGCGGTAGTAGTGGTGGTCAGCCGTACTTTCTATCCCCAACCACACTATGCATGCATTTTGAAAACTAAAAGTCCTTTTTAAAACTCATATCCCTTTTTGGGTTTTGCTTAATTACTTATTCGGTCTTTTAGAAGATTTCAAGTTCCATTGTTGCCAATCTAGAGCTCTAATACCATGTTGTAACACCCCGAATTCTCAAACCTCGGAACGTCACTAGTTAGTACCTCACAATGAGTCCCGACCTCAGTTTTGATAACAATGTTACTAGGATCTTGCAACAAGACACAAATAAATAAACCAAAATTCATAAAACAATATTCTAAACAGATGAAGTCTAACAACCAACAGTACTTAATAACCATAAAAGTCTATCTGTCTTCATACGATAAAAGAAACAATAAAGCAAACACCCAACCCCCCCTCTAAGGAGTACGGAGACCCGGATGACCACTACTTTCGGACTACTCAACTGTTGCTCTAACCTGTGGTAAATCTAAACAACACAACACAACAACCGTTAGCTAGCTATCTAAATGTTAGATAAATGAAAACAGCACAAACACACACATAATAGCAAAACTAAACACATATCATGCTTTCAAACAATCCATTTATTATCTTTGCTTAGGTCATTCACTCTTACTAATGATACTTATTTTGTGACACGAGGGATTCCCAAACCTCCCCTTCGTCGCCATGTAACCATTAGGAATGGATCCGATGCATCTCACCTTGTACCTATATGGTCTGGGTATAAAGAACCTCTCAGTCTCCTGTCAGAGCTGGGCAGTGATGTCACGGCCCGTTATACATACACTTGGGGTCAAAAATAATAAGAAAGTCGTCCTAGGCATGTTATAATTATCAAACAATCAACACACACCACTATTATCATTCAGTTAACATCTTGAAACCGGCTAAGTAAGTCGTAAGAACTTACCTGAATCAAATCACAACTCTCTAAAATTTCAACTCGGTCTGCAACCGTGGAAACTTAATCGCCTGTCAAACAAGGCATGGGGATCAAAATCACAGCCCATACTCTTAGAAGTTATAAAGTTCTAAGCTGTACAATCTCATAAAGGGAAATTACTAAAATACCCTCTAAAGATAAAATGACTATTTTACCCCCGGTCCCGAAACTCCAAAATAGTCTATAACTTAGTTCCCAAATCTCCTTTGGAACCTATTTCTATAATCTAGTTCTCAAGATCTAGTTTACTAAAGCTTTATAAAAGTTGATTAAGATTCTAGATTTTCTTAAGAGTCGCTATGGTCCGACTTTGCCTTAAGATATGAGGCTCGACTAAAAATATAAAAATTCCAAAATAAATCTCTAGATCCTCTATGATATGCATACTAAACAAGGGGCAAAGATCTATCAAAAGTACTCCACCATAACTCTCACATAAATCTCTAAAGTTGGAATAAAATTTAAAATTTCTATACTTAGACAAATTTTCCTCTGCCGTAAAAACAGCTCAACGACTCTACTTTGGGACCTCATAATTTCTAATCCGACTGTGAACTCTTTCCCAAATTTTAACATCATAAACTATATATCTACCTACGACATATCAAAAATTCAACGGTGGATGTTCGTTCTAAGGTGTCAAAACTAGCTCCTAAAGTCAGCCGGTCAAGGCTAAATAAAAAGGAATGCAGAATGGTCTCAACTTAGATTCTCCCTGTCAACATAAATCTAGTAAATCTATCCAGAAGTCCCTAGTTCGAGTTTCATTGAACACTAAAATATGTATACCCTACTTCACACATCCTAGGTTAATCCTATTTTGCACAATCAACTTTGGAACTTACTGCCCACCATCCTTTATACAAGCATGGTTGCGACAGGAAGGAGTACCCAGAAGACTTACCGGCAGCAGCGTGGTGTCCCAAGCCCGATCCTTGTTGTCCTTGATCGAAATGGCGAGGAGGTTCTAGTGTGCTGCGCCACTGCAGTAACGCAAGGTGGGTTACACTCTGGACTACTGGGTACGAGTGACAGACGAGGCAGAAGAGGGTCTTACCGAATGTCGTGTGGCCATAAGGTTGGAGGTTGGCAATGGTTTCTAAAAAAGACGAAGATGCGGTGATGGATGGCGGTCGCGAGGTCCTTCTCTTTAGCCCGGGTTCGTTTGGTCCAGGTCGTAAGATCCGTACGTCTGCGGTTCCGGCTAAAAGACTCGCTTCTCACTGTGGCCTGCAGTTTGATGAAGGTTACAATTCAGCAGCATAGATGGGATAAAGATGACTCGAGAGGGAGAATGAGACCTTACCGGCGCTACCTTCCGGAAGAGCTGTTCGAGGCGGCGACGACTTTCCTGTTGCTTGGCTCCACCAGTATTAGCGATAGAGGGGCGGACTTCATAGAGAGTGGATGTGCTTCTGTTGCGTGGTTGCTGGAAGGAGGCGTAATAGGTCAGGTTAAGTATGGAGTTAATCAGGATAATGGGTAATTAGGTTAAATTAGGGTGGAGTAATGAGGTTAAGGGGTTTAGGAATGTAACGGTTGGCTGGGAATTAGAATGGATCAGCAGGCTGCTCTCACCCCTTTTAGGGCCGGTCCATTAGGAAATTAGGTAAACGGTTTGGGCTGGCTGTAGCTAGAAGGAGTGGCTTTAGTCACTAGTGTAAAAGTATGTAAATAGATATAGATGTGGGAAAAACCTATCATTTTATGTGAATTTAGTTACATAAACTGATAAATTTCTTGATAGTGTGCCCCAATAAGTACAGTGGGAAAAAGGTTAATGGATTAAAATCCGGCTTTACTCGGATTAAACGGCGTACAAATTTTCCGGATATTACACGTATTATGTCTCAACTTTAGCAAAAGGAGTTAAACTTGTATAGTTATTATAGTTATGGTTGAGTAGAAGTTCGTTCGGTTCACCGAACCGAACGAAAACAGCAAATTGCAGTCCATGCCGCAACCGAACCGCAACTTATCAGTTTGGCTTGCGGTTCATCATATTTTGTGTTGTGGTTTACGGTTTGATTGATGAACCAAACCGCAAAATACGGTTAAAATTGCAAACTGCAACCAAACAGCAAAAACCACAATTAGTGCGGTTCGAACCGCAACCGAACCTCAACAAAGCGTTTCGGTTTATGGTCCACATTTTATAAGTTTGCGTCTTGCGGTTTAGTTCGGTTGCGGTTTTCGTGCATTTTTGGACCGCTGCTGACCCCATAGTTATGGTTTAGGTTGGAAGCACCTTCAGATAAGGTTTAGCTCAAGTCAAAGTTCGACAAGCTTCGATCAACTCTCGTTCCGTCATTGCAACGTGAGTATTCTTGAAACCCTTGATTTGGAAGTTGTTGCGAGTTATGGGTTTTGGATGGTTGGGTTAATATGCCTAGTTGAATCTTCTAGGTACTTGTTCATTTGGATTGTACATCAAGTATCCCTTTAACCTACTAAAAACTAACCATCTACTACAATTGACTAAATGAACATACAACTAGATGTTGTAATTGTACTTTACTAAATGAATCCATATTTTGATGTGGTTGTGGAGTAGAACCAAATCCTTATGTGGCATGTAGAAACTGACCCACAATTATATATCTCAACATGATACTTCATTTGTTGTTGTTGTGGATTATACAAATGCATCCTTTGCATCTCGTTTGGCCGGAATTGGAGAATTTGTGGTAGCTAACTGACAAGGTGGTGACGATCACCCAAACATCATCAAAGATTGCATGTGTATCCGGAACTGTCTCTGGAAAGGCTCATTTGAATGGATTAATTTAACTTGTAAAAACAGACATAGATATCACTACAATCATTTTCAATGAATTTACTTGTAAAACAGACTTCTAAAAGCAACAAAAGGGACAAACAAACAATAGTTGGATGGTATAGTGATAAGGACATATTGTGGGAATGAATTATATTATCATCCTTTCCACAGATTCAGCTAAGAACAATGTGCTTAGGACTAGGTCATACTGCAAGCCCATTTCGAAATAAATGACTCGATTGTAGGACATTCATCTAACATAGTGTACAAGGTGCACCTTGATATTTTCTTATTATAGTTCCTTGAAATGAAGAATAAGATACTATGTTATTAAGTAATTTTTTTCATTTCTGCTACAACAATAATAGATGCCTAAGAATTCATATCTTGACATCAATTTTTTTTTTTTTTGTGCCTATATGCATGGGCTTAGTAAACAAACTCAGCCCGAGTTCAAAAAGAGCCACTCTCGCAAGCTTTCTCATTAGTTTCCAAGCAAGGCGGTGATTCGAGAAAAGAATTGATAATGAGCCAAATAGGTTCTTTTTATTTAGTCAGTCATCATAATATAGTCATCACCCTTTATCATTGTATTCATAGGTAGTAGTAGAGTGTTGGTTGAGTTGTTTTATCATTCAGAGTGCCATGAGAATGAACGCTTCTCATAAAAAAATTGTTTTAGTTGAAACAAGTCCCTGCTTACTTAGAGGAAAATGTAGACATGGATAAATCATGCCTAGTTTTCCAAAATTAATTGCCCTTGTGAATGGATTGTCCTATTTTAGACACAACAAATAGACTTCATGTTGTGATATATTATTTTAGAGCTTCTACCAAGGTTAAGTTGCCACTTAGAATGGATTGTCCTATTTTAGACACAATAAATCAAACGACATCGTTCGTATTTGCTTGATGGAAGAAACGACACTTTTAATATCACTTCCAAACTTGGGGGAGGCGTCTTGCACTTTCCATGAGAATTGCATAACTCAAAAGAGCATGTTCGAGCATGGATAGAGGAGGACACAATAGATACTTCTCATGTTTTCATTTACGTCAAGGAAGTACAAAGATTTGAAACTACATTTCTTAATTAGTGTCATGATTAAATTCAATGCACTTGTTATATGCATGCATTTGTTAAAATATAAATAGTTCATCTTTTCTTCCAAGTATTTGTATGAAAACCGTTCGTACCAAAAATATGAATGTAACAACCCGAATCCGCGGGACTCGGTATGCCACATTGGGCTAGGATCTCACAGTGGATCCTGACCCTAGCTTGAAAACAAGTTCACTGGACCTTACAACATGGCATTGAAAGATATAAAACAAATACATAAAACTATATAAAAATGTACATCAAAATGTATACAATGAAGAACCAGTAGGTGAAATAAATAAGTTAAAGATACTCTAGAAGGGGGGATTGAATAGAGTCTGAAAACTTTTCGCAAACCAAATCTCAAGGCCTTTAAACTCCTTTCAAGGGCCTTGATGTCGATCTATGCTCTTTGTGAAACTTTGATTTCAAGGTCTTTGAAACAACTTTCAAGGTCCTTGACTACTTCATCCTGCAAATCAAAGTTAGTCACAATAGAAAAATATAGTGCGGAATGTAAAAGATTAACACGAGGATATGTTTACAAAGTTCGGCTCTAAATAGCCTACTCTCCGTCCCACGGTATAGCCTTAGAATCTAACTATCTATTATCAGCTTCAAAGAGTACTAGATACAAACTAGATGAAATCTCCTTCTTCTCTCACTGTAGTCAATGCTAGGATCTAGATCCAACTCTCAACCTAGATATAATAGCCTAGTTACTTCGCAGAGTAACACACACTCTAGTAGAACACTATTTAGATCTTCCAATGGAGCTCTTGTGTTTTCTCTCTCTAAAGGGATAAAGCTTTCAAGAAAATGAGAGAAACAAAAACAACGAATAAAGATGTTTAGGTTGCTTGAAGATGTAGAGATGTTTTCCGTGTATGCTTGTGTGTTCTTTCTTCTTCAACCATCATCTTCATTTATACTCTTCTATGGAGACGTCTTCTAGCCGTTGGAGAGATGACCGTTTGAAGATGAATCTTCTTCTCTATGAAGATCGTTTCTTGTTTCGAGATAAGGTAGACGTTGCAAATCTTCAGCTCTTGAGAACACGTCGAGTCCTTAGCTCCTTGATCTTCTCATCCTCTGTTGAATCAAAGGAAAAGATATTTTGCCGCTTTTGTTTTTAGAAAATCTTATGCAAAGATTCTCTAATATTCGGTTGAGATCTTCGGTTAAAAAGATCTTCCCTGAAATCTTTCTATTGAGCAATTCGTTTCGGAAAATCTTCGTTGCATTTGAATCCTTGTTTCGTCGTGCACCTGTATAACTCCGAGGCCTTTGAGATCGTTCCTTTGTAACATTATCTTCCTTGTGTCCTTGAGTGATATTCTAAGGCTTTTGTAGTCTATATCAAGGCCATTGACATTCGATAAGACCTGCACTGAATTCAAACCAACCAAGCACCTAGAGAATATAATCAATACATTGTTTAGTATATCCAACTACTACATTTGTGTTTAAGTCTTCCATCATCAACACTTGTAAAACATTATAAACAAGGTGGAGTTTTCAATCTCCCCTTTGATGGAAGACAACACAAATCTTTTATCGTACCTGAATTTGTTAGTTTAGCAATGCATATGAAAATCAAAACTAAAAATGCAGAATGCTGTATATCGAAATGTGGGATCATCATTTCTCCCCCTTTGTCTTTCAACAAGGCAGAAAACAACAGTTAAAGCACGGGAATTTTAAATCCGATTACAAACCAAAAAAGAGAGTATTTTCACAAACCACAAATTTTTTTTTTAGAAAACAGTCATGACAGGCAGAGAACTTCATGTTTCCTTGTACTATCTGGAAGAGCTTCCTTTCCCATAGTAGTCTCTTAAACACATATCCCTCCAACGATCCTTAGCATCAGTAAGTTCACGTTCTTTGAGAGATAAATCTGTTCCCCTTTGTGCATAATTCTTGTCAAATTTCTTGACCACCCCAAACTCTTCGATAGTTAGAATGTTTCGGTCTTCTAGCAATGGTTGGTGAATGGGTTTATCCTTAATAATCTTATGACATTGAGTCATAACCTTTTCAGCATCTTCTGTAGTCGCTTGTCCATCATCTTCTAGGATGGGCTTAAGACTGCTACCACCTTTGATGACTGAGTCCAGAATTCATTCTCCTCTTTCTCTTCTTGCCGTTAAGTTCGTGTAGAACAACCTGGTGAGTCGCCGGTATGAGGATTCTCCTGGGTTTAACATGATCCAGATTGAGCTTGCCTGAAGCACTTCTAGTCCCGGCAAAGAGAAGCAAGTGAACAGTTCGCTATGAACCGGTTCACACATGCATTGATAGCGATCATCATACTCCGTTATCCATTTCTTGGCTGTTGTTGGACTTGCAAACCCACTCGAAGGAAGCCCAGTCTTAGTAAAGATATCTGCGTCGCTTGAAAAATCTGATGAACTCGAGCTTGACCCAGATCCGGAAATCGAGTCGGAATCAGAAGATACTTGAACTATCCACTGTCGTTTGGGGACAGATGATGTTGCTTCGTCCATTGAAGGTCTCTTGGATGCCATAAAAAATTTTTGAAAAGAAGATGAAGAGGGTTTGGAAAATCGGAAGAGTAATGTATTGTTCTTTCAAAGGGAAAAGGAAGCGGAAGAAATAAAGAGGGAAGAGAAGAGGATTTTAAGGAAGGAAGTCTTTTCAACGTAAGATCAAAAGATTTTTAAGATCTTGGGAAAATCATAGATGATAAAAATTCTTTCCATAAATTTTGGTAACCACTTTTCAAAATTCTTTGAATTTGATAACAAAATCTTTTGAAATCCTTTTAAAGAATAAAAATTAGATAATTCAATATCTAAAGGATATGAATTTCGAATTAATCCGTTTTATTAATATACCCTTTGAAATATGTTTCAAGGCCCCTTTAATTTTATTTCAAGGCCCTTGAAAACATCAATTGGGTTGCATGCGTAGGAACAATTAAACTCGTTTACTCCCCCTACGTTAATGCTTCCTTGTTCAACATACCAAGCTCCAATTTAATAAAATTAAATTGTTCCTCAGGAAGAGGCTTGGTAAAGATATCTGCAAGCTGCAAGTTAGTTGAGATAAAAGAGATCGAAACATCACCTTTCTGAACATGATCACGTATGAAGTGATGTCTTACATCAATATGCTTAGTCCTTGAATGATGCACAAGATTTTTGGTTATAGAAATAACACTAGTGTTATCACATTTTATAGGAATACCTTTCAAGTCAAGTCAAGGTCACAAAGTTGTTAAGCAATCCAAAGAATTTGTGCACAACAAGCTCCTACAGCTATATATTCAGCTTCAGCTGCGGATAGGGCAACAGAGTTTTGCTTCTTGGAGTGCCAACTAATTAGGGATGATCCTAAAAATTGGCAACATCCAGAAGTACTTTTTCTATCGACCTTATAACCTGCAAAGTCTGCATCTGAATAGCCCACAAGATGAAACGGGCTTTGACGTGGATACCATAACCCTAGATCCTTAGTGCCATTGAGATACCGAGAACTTCTTTTCACAACTATCGAGTGTGACTCTTTAGGATCAACTTGAAATCTTCCACACATGAACACACTAAACATAATGTCAGGACGACTAGCAGGTAAATACAACAATGAACCGGTCATACCTTGATACTCCTTTTGTACTACACTTTTGCCATTCTTGTCATGATCTAGCATAAGTGTCGAACTCATAGGAGTCTTTGCAACCTTAGATTGATCCATTTTGTACTTCTTAAGCAAGTCTTTAGTATACTTGCTTTGATTGAGAAAAATTCCTTTCTTTGCTTGTGTAACTTGAAGTCCAAGAAAGAAATTTAGATCTCACATTAAGCTCATTTCAAATTCCCTGCACATAATATCTGAAAATTCCTTGCAGAGGGAATCATTAGTAGCACCGAATAATATATCATCAACATAGATTTGCACTACTAGAATGTCATTGCCTCTAGTTTTGATAAACAATGTTTTATCAATCAAACCTCTTTCGAAATTGTTTTCAAGAAGATATTTAGATAATCTTTCATACCAAGCTCGAGGAGCTTGCTTAAGACCGTAAAGAGCTTTATCTAGTTTAAAAACATGATCTGGAAACTCATCATTTTCAAAACCAGGAGGTTGGGTAACATAGACTTCTCCTTCTAAGAAGCCGTTTAGAAAAGCACATTTTACATCCATTTGAAAAAGTTTTATGCTCATGAAAGATGCAAATGCAAGTAGCATACGTATGGCTTCTAACCTAGCAACTGGAGCAAAAGTTTCCTCATAATCAATACCTTCTTCTTGGTTATAGCCATGTGCTACAAGTCGTGCTTTATTTCGTATGACTTTGCCACTTTCATCCAATTTGTTTCGAAACACCCATTTCGTGCCAACAACTGATTGATTTTTGGTCTTGAAGTAAGAGTCCATACCTTGTTCCTCTCAAATTCATTCCATTCATTTTGCATGGCAATTATCCAATCCCGTTCTTGAAGAGTTTAAACCTAGTTCTTTGGCTCGACAAGCGATACAAAAGCGGAGAAGGCACATAGATTGTTCACTTTAGATCTAGTTTGAACTCCAGCATTTGGATCTTAGATCACATTCTCTTGTGAATGATATGAGGAGTGTTGAACCTTTCTTCTTTTGACAAATGGAGTAGATCCAGAAGGTTGAGCTTCATATGTTTGATTAGATTCAAGTACCGTTGGTATATTACCTGTTGATCCAATCTCAAGGCCTTGAAGTTGTGTTTCAAGCCCTTGAAGCGGAGTTCTGTTATCACAGTTTCCTTGTTCAAGGTCTTGAAGGTGTGTTTTGAGGGTTTTCTTCGGTATCTTGAATCTTTTCCTGCATATTCTTGTCTCGATCTTTAGGATGTTCCTCTTCATCCAAATTATGATCTTCTCTTTGATTTAGATTTAGATATGCAAAACTCTCAATCAAAGTACCATCATTGCTTTCATAAAAAATAATATGAATGCTTTCCTCAACAATTTTGGTACGTTTGTTATACACACGATAAGCTTTGCTATTTGAAGCATATCCAATGAATATAGCTTCATCACTACGTGCATCAAATTTCCCAAGATTATCTTTACCATTATTATGAACAAAACAAGTACATCCAAAGGGTTTGAAATATGAAATATTTGGTTTTCTTCCTTTAAAGAGTTCATAAGGAGTCTTTTTTAAAATAGAGCGAATTAAATATCTTATTCAAAATATAATTTGCAGTGTTTACTGCTTCAGCCCAAAAACTTTTTGGCAAATTGTTTTCTAAAAGCATTGTCCTAGACATATCCTCAAGAGTGCGGTTCTTTCATTCCACAACTCTATTTTGTTGAGGAGTTCTAGGAGCTGAAAAAATTTGTGAAATGCCATATTTTGCACAAAACAAATCAAACTTCAGTTGATCAAATTCTCTACCATGATCACTTCTTCTAGAAACAATTGGTAGGTTTTTTAAAGTTTGTAACTCCTTACACAATTTTGAAAACTCAAATAAAGCTTCAAATTTTTCTCGTAGAAAAGAAATCCATGTGAAACGAGAGAAATCATCTACTATAACAAGGATATACTGCTTGCCTCTGGGAGATTTGACACGCATAGGCCCACAAAGATCCATGTGTAAAAGTTCAATAGGTCGAGAAGAACTTACAGCTTTCTTAGGTTTGAATGAACCTCTTGTTTGTTTACCTTGTGTACACGCCTTACATAGATCATTAACCTTGAAATTTAGGTATGGTAAACCACGTACAAAATCTTTTGTAAGTAGCTTATGCATGGTGTGCATGCTTACGTGACCAAGTCTTCTATGCCAAAGCCTTGGACCATCAGTCAAGGCCTTTAAACATTTTAGCTTAGTTCTTGAAACTTGGTTAGTACTCATAGAATAAACATTATTACATCTAGAAGCAGTAAACAACACTTCACCCATCTTTTTATCTTGAACCTCACATTTATCTGAATCAAACATGACTTTATTGCCTTTATCACAAATTTGAGATATACTTAGCATATTATATTTCAAACCATCAAACAAAAAAACATCATCAATAAAGTTAGATGAATTGTAGCAAAATTTTCCAATACCGATTATGTCACACTTTCCCTTATCACCAAGAGTAATGGTTCCAAATGATTGCTTCTTTAAATATGAGAATAAGGAGCTTTTTCCACTCATGTGTCTTGAACAACCACTATCTAATATCCATTTGTGCTCTTTTACCTTGGTGATATCCTGCAAAACAGCAAACATCAACCTTTCCGCGTCGACCAAATGACATATTTTGGTTCATACTCAGGTTCGATCATGTTTGGTGGTCTATACCTTTAGGAACCCAAATTTGTTTGACTTCCTTCCTTAAACATAAAGGATAGGTATTTATAATGATATAAGGATCATTTCTTCTATAAGGACATGTAGATTTAACATGACCTTTTTTACAACAGTAGAAGCATGTAGGCATATGAAGCTTCCTTTGGCCTTGACAAAAGTGGTTGTAGGTTTTCTAGGAAAGCTCCTATCATAACCTATACCATTTTTGTTAAGGGAGGACTATTGTTCACCCATCATTCTCTCAAGATTAGCTTTTGAACGAATAAACTTAATAAGTGCAGCCTTCTGGTCTTGACACGTCAAAGTTAGATCAACTTTCTCTTTCTTGAGATCGATATAGTTTTGATGAAGAGAAGAAAGGTTGTCCTTGAGAATCAGGTTCTCTGATTCCAAGGCCTTGATATTGTCATTAAGGTCTACTTTTTCTATGTTAAGATTTTCAATTTCCAGAGACATTTCACTTAGTTGTTTTTCTAGTTTAAGAAGCTTTTCTTTTAAATAATTTATCCTTATTCTATGTTGCTTATCACATATGATAATATCTTTAAGGAATTGTTTCAGATCAATTTCAGGTTGAGACATAATTTTACTTACCACATTGTCAACATATAGATTTGAATCTTCTTCATGATCGGCCATGAGACACAAGTTTGCTTGTTCTTTTTCGTCTTCTAATTCATTTGTTGATTCTGAATCACTTCATAAAGCAACCATAGCTTTCTTCTTTCGATCATTTTTCTTGAAGTTGGTCCTCTTCTTTTGTGGACAATCCTTCACAAGATGATCTATTTCACCACATTCAAAACAAGTCAGTACTCTAGTTTTCTTATTAGAGTTAGAAAACTTACCTCGGAATTTTGATGCTCGTGGATATTCTCTATTAGCAGATTGTTTCTTAATCTTGAGAATTCTTGCGAGACCCTTAGAGATCATGGAAAGTGCATCTTCTTCTTCATCGTTATCATTGTCCTCTTCATCAGATGGTAATTCATCTCTTCTTGATTTTAATGCCAAATTCTTGGAAATTGATGGGTGTTCTTCATCTTCTTCACCAAGAATCATTTCATGTGTGATGAGTTTTCCAAGTAGGTCATCAAGAGGAAGAGTTGTGAGATTCTGAGCTTCTTCTATAGCAGTCATCTTTGGTCCCCACATAGCTTTAGGTAGGCTCCTTAGAACCTTCCTAACTTTTTCTTCATTTGTGAAGATCTTTCCCAGTGAGTCCAAGTTGTTCACGATCTCAGTGAATCTGGTGAACATTTCTTTGACTGTTTCATTTGGATTCATCTTGAATAGCTCATATTGTGTAAGGAAGATTCTAATCTTTTTTTCCCTGACTTGACTTGTTCCTTCATAAGTAACAACAAGCTTGTCCCATATTTTTTAGCACTCTTGCATGATGAGATGCGGTTGTATTCATTTGCATCTAATCCACAGTATATTAGATTCATTGCTTTGTAATTCGTTGACACACTGTCCAAGTCAGCTTGTGTGAAGTCATCTTCCTTCTTTGGGACTTGGACACCTTCAACCGTTGTCATTGGAACTTTAGGTCCATTTTGAATGATGCTCCAAAGCACCATGTCCTGGTCAATAATGAACATACATATGAGTGTTCTCCAGTGAGCAAAGTTGTTGCCACAGAAGAGTGGTGGTCGAGATGAGGATCTTCCTTGAGCAAATCAACCATCACCTACAGGATTCATGATTAGTCTCACTGATGGTTAAATAAATAAACGTGAGTCTAGCTCTGATACCAATTGAAGAACCGGTAGGTGAAATAAATAAGTTAAAGATAATCTAGAAGGGGGTTGAATAGAGTATGGAAACTTTTCGCAAACCAAATCTCAAGGCCTTGAAACTCCTTTCAAGGGCCTTAATGTCGATCTGTGCTCTTTGTGAAACTTCGATTTTAAGGTCTTTGAAACAACTTTTAAGGGCCTTGACTACATGCTCCTGCAAAACAATGTTAGTCAAAATAGAAAAATATAGTGCGGAATATAAAAGATTGACACGAGGATATGTTTACGAAGTTCGGCTCTAAATAGCCTACTCTGCATCCCAAGGTATAGCCTTAGGATCTAACTATCTATTATCAGCTTCAAAGAGTCCTAGATACAAACTAGAAGAAATCCCCTTCTTCTCTCCATATAGCTAATGCTACGATCTAGCTTCAACTCTCAACCTAGCTATAATAGCCTAGTTACTTCGCAGAGTAACACACACTCTAGTAGAACACTATTTAGATCTTCCAATAGAGCTCTTGTGTTTTCTCTCTCTAAGGGGATAAAGCTTTTGCGTAAATGAGAGAAAGAAAAAGAACGAATGGAGATGTTTAGGTTGCTTGAAGACGTAGAGATGTTTACCGTGTATGCTTGTGTGTTCTTTCTTCTTCGACCATCATCTTCATTTATACTCTTCTATGGAGAGGTCTTATAGCCGTTGTAGAGATCACCGTTTGAAGATGAATCTTCTTCTCCATGAAGATCGTTTCTTGTTTCGAGATAAGGTAGACGTTGTAAATCTTCAGCTCTTGAGAACACGTCGAGTCCTTAGCTCCTTGATCTTCTCGTCCTCTGTTAAATCGAAAGAGAAGATATTTTGCCGCTTTTGTTTTTACAAAATCTTGTGAAAAGATTCTCTAATCTTCGGTTGAGATCTTCGGTTGAAAAGATCTTCCCTGAAATCTTTTTGTTGAGCAATTCGTTCCTGGAAAATCTTTATCGCATTTGAATCCTTGCTTCGTCGTGAACCTGTATAACTCCAAGGCCTTTGAGATCGTTCCTTTGTAACACTATCTTCCTTGTGTCCTTGAGTGATATTCCAAGGCCCTTGAAGTCTATATCAAGGCCCTTGACATTTGATAAGACCTGCACTGAATTCAAACCAACCAAGCACCTAGAGAATATAATCAATACATTGTTTAGTATATCCAACTACTACATTTGTGTTTAAGTCTTCCATCATCAACACATGTAAAACATTATAAACAAGGTGGAGTTTTCATACAAGATCATAGCCGAGTATAAAACAACATCCTCACACAGGAGGTATACAAAACATCACCTTCATGCAACAGGGAAACAATAAACATCCCAAAAACCATAACCACCTAATTTACGAGAGTCCTCGGCCTGTCGTCCTACCAGATCACTCAACAGCTCTCCTATCTTGCAAAGCATCTATAACATGGTATGAAACCATTAGCTAACCATACGTATATAAGGTAATGCATAAGCATAAGCACAAGTCATGGAAGATAAATACATAAACATGTTGTCACACATTTACCCATTTTATCATCTTTATATAATAGTCATTCACTCAAATCGTATATATATAGATATACGAAATTATGTGACACGAGAACCGTATCATCCCTGCCTGTTAGCCAGCTGTAAGTGGTATTGGTCACACAACCCGTGTACCCTGTGCGAGTGGATTGCGCCCTTCCCTTAAACCAGTCTGGCCTGACGTCAAAGAACCTCCCAGACTCCTTACAAGATGAAAGGGTAAAGTTGTCACTGCCACACAAGGGAGCTATCAATAAAACATAGGTCGGTAATAATCGACATCGCATGCTATAATATCAAGCATATAACGCACACACCACTCATGTCAACACCCAATATAAGGATGGTAGTTAATTAGGTCCCACAGACTTACCTCAACTTTGTACAAAGTATGGAGGAAAAACATCTCCAACGAGACTATGTCAATCAAAGTAGCGTGGAGGAAAGAACCATCTCCAGCTAAATCCTATCACACTTAGATAGCGTGGAGGAAAGAACCATCTCCAGCTATAATCATAAATCGCGCTAGTACATCAAGATCTAATAAGATCATCTATCACATCATAGCTAGCACTAAAGTAAGCACATCGAGGCATATAAGCACATAATCACACACTCACCAAGTTAGCACTAAGATCTACTCTTTAATCCTACAGGTGCATCTATCTCGGCATAAAACTCTGGATAGTTCCTTTGCATACTATCCTCAGTCTCCCCAGGTAACTTCCTCAGGTCCTCATCTTGACCATTATGTCCTCAACATAAGAATGTCCTTAGAACGCAAGCATATCACACATCGCTTTAGAACTACAATCGGATACTTAGCAACGGTGTGGTCCGGCTTAACCACCCAGTAATTATAACTGATGATGTGTCTCGGATCTGTTGTATACTCCCTCAACTGAGACACATGAAATATAGGATGAACACCTTCTAACTTCAGGGGCAAAGCTAATCTGTATGCTGCTCTACCAAAATCTGTCAAGTATCTTAGAACGACCAACCTATCGGGAACTTAACTTCTCCTTTATACTAAAACGTCTAACGCCTTGCGTCGGAGATACTCTTAGGTAGACATGAGCTCCCACTCTGAACTCTAGAGGTCGACGCCTCCTGTCTGCATATGACTTGTGGTGACTTTGTGAAGCCAGCATCCTCTCTCTAATCTGCGCTACTCAAGCCATATCATCTTAAATCTACTTTGGCGTTATACCACTGATACTGTTAGGCTCATCCGAGCATATGTACGCCATCTACGCTCATACAATGCATCCTAAGGAGTCATCCCAATAGATGTCTGCCAGCTGTTGTTGTACGAGAACTCAATTAGTGGGGCGGGGTAATCAGGCCATCCTTGTTCCCAATCCAACACACAAGCTCACATCATATCCTCAAGGGTCTGGATGGCCCTCTTAGACTGACCATCGGTCTAAGGGTGAAACGCAGTCGTGAAATGCAAACTCGTTTCCAAAGCAGTATGACTTTGCTGTCAAAACCTCGAGGTAAATCGTCCATCTCGATCAGAGACGATCGTCTTCGGTACATCATGGAGTCACACTACCTACCTAGTGTACTCCTCAGCTAATCTGCACACTAGCCACGTCCTTCTGGTAGGAATGAAACATACAGTCTTTGTAAGTCTATCAACAACAACCCAGATAGCATCAAAACTCGTACTGGGCCTCAATCCGGCCACAAAGTTCATGGAGATGTTCTCCCACTTCCACTGCGGCACTAGGAGTGGATGGAGCTTGCCTCCACGTCTGCAATACTCTATCTTAACCTGCTGATAGGTCGTGCACTGTGCCACAAATATGGCTACATCGGAATTCAGTCCTCTCCACCAGTATGATTGTCTCACATTATGGTAAATCTTACTCGTACTTGGATGTACTGAGTAAGGTGTACAGTGAGCCTCATGTAAAATTATCTGCCTCAACTCTGCATCAGCAGGTACACAAACACAATCATGGTGTCTCATCACTCCATCTGCTCCTATGGAGAACTGTGGTGTCTCACCACGAGACATCCTCTCTCTAATCCTCATTAGTGTCAAGCAGGTCCCCTATTTCTGTTGGATCTCTGCCAACAGATCTGGTAGACCACTAAAGCATACAACTGGCATTCTTATCAGGAAATTGGATGTCCATCTCTAGCCAAGCTAGATCCCTTTGAAGTTGAGGCTGAAATGTCAATCTCGCAATCGCCTTCTCTCGAGGCGTCATCCTGCTCAAGGCGTTTGGATGATACAGTATCTCAAGGTCAAAGTCATTTATCAACTCGAGCCATCAACGTTGGAAGTTATTTAACTCCCACTGCCTAAAAATATACTTCAGGCTTTTATGGTCTATGAAGATCTAACATGTAACACCATACAAGTAATGTCTCCGGATCATCAAGGCATGAACTACCGCTACTAACTCAAGATCATGAGTCGGGTAGTTCTCCTCATATGTCTTCAATTGCCGAGACGCATATGCAATCACTCTACCCCTCTGCAGCAACACACATCTCAAGCCTAGCTTGGTTGCATCACTATATACCACAAAAAATCATCAGAACCCTCTAGCTTGTTCCAAGATAGGAGCGGAAGTCAAACGCCTTGTCAACTCCTCAAAACTTTGGGCACACGGCTCAAATCACACAAATCTGGTAGTCTTCCTAAGCAGGCTCGTCAGTGGACGGGCAATCACAGAAAATCCCTCCACAAAGCGTCGGTAATAACCGGATAGGCCAAGAAAGCTACAGACTTCCTTGACGTTCGTCGGTGTCGTCCATGTTGCAACATACTCGATCTTCGTCGGGTCAACCATGATCCCATTGGCGGAGAAAATATGACCCAAAAAGCCTACCTCTAACATCCAGAACTCACACTTAGAGAGCTTGGCATACAACTCTCTATCCCGCAAAATTTGTAAGACCGTCCTCAGATGAGCGGCATGCTCCTCTCCGTTACGGAGTACACGAGGATGTCATCAATGAAGACCACCACAAACTGATCAAGGAAGTCGATGAAAATATTGTTCATCAACTCCGTGAAGGTTGTTGGGGCATTCGTATGCCCAAATGGAATCACTACAAACTCGTATTGTCCATAACGGGTACGAAATACCGTCTTGTGCCAATCTTGCTCTCTCACCCTCAACTGGTGATATCCTGAACGTAGGTCGATCCGGGAGAAAACTGTCGCTCCTTGAAGCTGATAAAGCTAATCATCAATACGAGGCAGTGGATACTTGTTTTTGATGGTCACCTTGTTCAGTTCTTTGTAATCAATGCATAATCTCAATAATCCGTCCTTCTTTTGCACGAAGAGGACAAGTGCTCACCACGGGGATACGCTAGGGCGAATGAAGCACTTCTCAGCCAACTCCTCGAGTTGCTTCTTCAACTCCAACATCTCGACAGGCGTCATACAATTTGGGGCCTTCGAGATCAGTCTCGTGCCATGCTGCAACTCGATGCTAAAGTCCACACTCCTCTGAGGCGGCAAGCTAGACGGCTCAGCAAACACGTTTATAAACTCACAAACTATAGGAATATTCTCCTATGTTGGTGTTCGCTCTCAGACATGTGTGTATGGTGAACGATATAGCTTTAAATTTGTAAGCTAAAATATAAGCTTAAAATAATATGCGAACCCGCAGTGTACGAATCAATTGTAATAACGGCAAATACTCCAAGGTCGAACACATGGACTATAATGAAACAAAGATCGGTAATTTAGGTTGTCAATCAAAAACAAGCAAAAAAAAGCAGAGATATAAAAGATGATGTAATAACCAGGTAAAGAAAAATGCGGATTCTAGAGATTAAAGTATCCAATTGTGGTTCCGACTCAAGATCTCAAAGGATAACGTTGACAAAGCTGAGGTTTGCAAAGGGAAGGTGTTTCTAAGGTTGAAATAGATCACCGGGTAAGTCTCACTACTCACTATCCTAAACCAAAGATCCTCTCACCGAGTAAGTCTCAAGGTACTAAGGAAAGGAACTATAATCTCAAACCAACACACTGCCCAAGGGGATAGAACTAACCTTTACCGGGTAAGTCTCAGGCTAACTCTCAAAGATAAGATGAAGGCACACTCAAACCCCAATAAAGGATAAACCTTTATTACCTAACACTCATCATCTTTGGTATACAAACAAAGGAATCACCGAGTAAGTCCCATCCTAGGCCTGCGTTGAACAAGGAAAGGTATAACAAGGATAGGATTTGTCAAACTGAAACCTCAACTCAGATAAGGATCAGGAAAGGTCTCGCCTCGCTCAGTTCATGTACCATCTCGGTCGAGATGTTCCATGACTGACTGAGGTGTTCATCGGTTAAGGTAAAGGCTCGAGCTTTCAGGGTCCATTAAGATAAAGGCTCATTCTTTCATCGTCTTTCCCACAACTTTCAGCCAATTACCCTAGAATCGCATAAAGAACTTAGCCAGCAATCATCATGATAACAATAATCAAATATATAAGAAAGGAATCAATATTCAAACAAGAAAACATTAACACAAAGGTATCAATAACTCAATCAATCAATCAATCAAACAAACAAACTGTGTTCCTCAATCACAACCAAAAAGACAACAAATCAATCCAAACTAAGAAAATCTTACAACTTCATTAAAAAACCTCCAACCTTCCTTCAACTTCCTTCAACCTTCCAAACTTCCTTCAACTTGCCTTCTGATTTGGAGATACGCAGCTCCAAGATATCTCATATCCACACAATACACCTTTTTATATAGGAGAATCACCTTCTTAAGATAAAGTATCTTCAAAGGCAATTTCCTTCCTTAGAATATCTTCCAATCTTCCAAATAAATCAGCCAAAAAGACATGCTTCCATCCATAAAATCCATCCTAAAATATAGGAAATTCACTTGCCAAAATTAGAAGATATTAGCCAAAAATAAAGATCTCGTGGCTAGTGGATTATTCGCCTCGGTCCAACCCATCCTGAAGATCACCTCGGTCAAGGTGATGTTGTGGCCACCGAGGTTAATCTCAGCTACGTGTCAATCTCTCTAATCTGATCGAAAATCAATCTTCCATCTCATTTCGATGGTTCCTGAGCCTTTCTTGTAGCTCCTCAATGCTCCATAATGTATCTCCAATGACTCCTTAGCTTCCTTAGCTCCATATCGTTCCAAAACGTGCTATTTTCCCTACAGTCACAACGAAACTAGGTGTAGGCCTCGATTCTTACAAATGTAAACAAAACAACATAATGATCAAAGAATATACATCTATACATGCAGATTTATGAAGATAAGACATCTAATCCAATCCCAAAACATAAACTATAATACATGCTATCAAAATACCCCATACTTGTCCCTTGCTTGTCCCCAAGCAAGATCCAAATCTTAGATATAAGATAAAATGGATTATAAGTTATCAAAAAAGATCAGTGAAAAACATTTCAAAACCTTTTGGTGGTGCGCTCCATTCATAGATCACCCTAAGAGAATGCTTCATGATAAATAAAATCAAGACATGATCAAAACATTTTATAAATATAAGAAAGTTGTTCGTCTTTGCATAAATCATGGAATGCATAATAAATCATATTTATCGAAATCAATCATGTATAATCCAGTTTAAACCACCAAGTAAATCAACATACTCGAGGTCTCAAGGGCTTCCTAAAGAGGTCAAAAAATGTGTCAAGGTAGGATGTATATAGGGTAATGTGGTGCTAGAATCCGGGAATAGGATCTTACTTCACTTTCTTTGAATCACAATATCTTCCACCAATAAGCTTTGCTTATTTTGACTTCACTTTACTTTTTGGGAACATGGACAGAGGTGCACAATAACCAAAGCCAAGGAGATTAGCAATCATCAATCTCTCGAGATGCTTCAAACCCATGATGCACCTACCAGGACTCGTGAGGACTATCAATCAATCCGACTTTGGAAAGATACAAACACTCGGCTATGTGAATGGTTCCGAGTTACTCATCATCATGATCAAGGTCCCCAAACCTAATTTATTTCTTTCTAACACTTGCAGCCAAGTTCTCAACTTCACTTCCATACGCTTTTCATCAACTACATCCAAATTCCCGGATAGGTGAAGGGAGGTAAATATGTATATGATGGGCTAAAGCATGGTCAAGAAAAAGAGGAAGAGAATGAAGTGCCTTAATCATCCCAAGAAGAATGTGAGAGAGCTCATAATGTGGTGTCAACCTTCAAATCCAACATAATTTTGATAAAAACAAAGTATTAGACATGCTGGAATTACAAATAAAGCATTTAGCAACTTAAACATATCACAAAACCTTTCAAGCATATAAAGATTTCAAAACCAATCTACAAACAAAATCTTCATCGAGGTCGTATCCGGAATAGAAGCACAAAACATTTAGAAAATCTTTCAGTTAAAACCCATCTCGATCGAGGTTATCTGACGGTGTCTGAGGTGTTCAATCGAGATGTGCCTCGGTTTTCACGACCTCGTATGGCCAAGAACGTCTCGGTCGAGTCAAAAAAAAATTTCAAACTGGTTTTTCACGTTTTTCTCAAACAGAAACCTGTGTGTATGCATTTAATGACAGATAAGCACATAGAGAAAAATAAACGATAATATCCAAGAGTCATACAAACCATAGTCAAACAAGTCAAATAATACACCAAATACCCCATACTTGGGACACATTGTCCCAATGGGTCAAATATAAGTCATAAGGAACAAAGTACTCACCGGACATGTAACGCCCCGGTTATTTGGAGGGTTTTCGATATTTATTTATATATTTCTATATCGATATTTTATTTAAAATTATTTTTTTTGGCGTAAGATGTTTTTTTTCCCAAGTATAATTATATTTTTGGTATATTTTTGGAAACGTGTCGGATAGTCTTTCCGATTCAAAAATCTCGTCCCGCATATTTTTTATCGAATTAATTCTTTTATTGATTTTCCTTATTTATTTAATTATTTTCTACCTCGTTTCTCCCTCCACGCTAGATTCCTGTTTAATGGCGTGTTCAGACTGCTGCAACCTACTCCCTTCGACCTCTCGACCCTCTCCCTCTTCACACTCCATCTCCCTCTCAACTTCTCAAGAACAACCATCTGTTTACCCTCTTACCTCATCTCTCTAGTCTCTCACCACACCTCCTGTAACTCATGACAACACCATCTCTCCCTCGTCTTCACTCACCCCTGCGAACCAGAGCCGACCACCTTCCATCCGTAGTCACCGGACGACTCATCGCAAACTCGCGCGCCACCACTTCTGCCGAGTCGGGACCACCTCTGGAGCCGCCTTCTTCTCTCCCTCCTTCTCTGTCCGCCACTACTTCCAAGGAGCAGTCACTGCCGCCGGATCTGGGGCACCTACGAGTAAGCCGTCGCCTGCATCGAACCGTCGAGAAAGCCCCTGCAACGCACCCCCTCGCCTTTTGCCTTGAGCCACCAGGGTCGCCGGCGTAGTGCACCGCCTCCTCGCCTTGCTGAAGATCGACGCCGGATCCGCAGCCTCTACGGTGTTCCTGTTTTCCTCTCTTCGCCGCCCCCCCCCTGTAGTGGATTCCGGCGGACTGGAGCCACCCGCCTCCACGCTCTGCCGCCAGGAGCGGCGCCGGTGAATCCGCCTTGCCTACACGAACCTTGCCGGAACCAAGGATGCCGTTGCCTGCCCTGCTCCTCCTTGCCGCCTGCAATCTATCGGCTTGCTTTTGGAGTTTTGCCCTAATTAAATCGGGCCCCCTTGAATCTAGTGTAATTACAATTTGTACCCATATTTTAAAATTGCAGCTTTGACCCTTATTTCTGCATTGTTGCATTTATGCCCTCTATTGGGTTATTTTCAGAAAATGCCCCAATGTTTTAAATACGGATGATAGCCCATATTTATAAAAATGAATAAGTTGTCCCGGAAAATGTGTAAGCGGTTTTTAACCTTAGTTTTAATTACGGGAATATTCTTATATTTATATATACCATATATTATGCCTTTGTTGGATTAATTTTGGTTCATGGCTCAAAGTTTAATTGCGGTTTATGACCAAATTTCCATATTTGTATAATTGCCTCGGAAAAAGGTTTTGACGAGTTTTAATCTTGATTTTGAAAACGAGCTTTCTTTAAGACTTATATAAGCTAAATCTTCCGTTCAAATTTAGCGTATATGCTAAATTTGCCTAGCTTTGGTTTTAGGTCCGGAAGCGGCCCGATAAGGGTCAAAGAATCCATTCTCGGCATCCGCAGTTCGTCTTCCGCCTTCAACCTCGTGTGAGTATCTCTTTCCTCGATCTAGTTATATTTAGCGGTAGTATCATGCTAGGTTGGATTTAACCTAACTTAGAGTGAATGCCAAGTAGTTGCCATGAACCTTAGGTGAGTTTTGAGGATTTATGATTGTTATAAAGCTTGAGGTGTTATTATCTTGTAAGGATTGTAAGGTGTTGAGTGTTTGGTTGATCTAGTGAGTTTATGAGGATTGAAATTATGGTTATATGTTTGTTGAGATTGTGGTGACTAGGACGAGAGTATCCTAGCATGTGTTGTGATGGTTATGACCTTGTGAGATCGTGAGGACTAGGAGTTTCTTTATCCTAGTATGTGTTATGGTTTATGATGTTGCGAGATCATAGGGTCTAGAAGTCTAAGGACTTCTAGCGTGTGTTGAGTGTGATGTGTGCATGAGAGATTCTAGGATGCGTCCCTAGAATATGAGTCAAATGATCTCGTGTAGATCATTTGTGTAGAAGCCTTAGACTTCTTGAGTTGAGCGAGTTGTTGATATATTATCTTCTTGTGAGCAGGTTGTGGACTTATTCCCAAGCGAAGCGAGAGTGTTGTGAGTTGAGTGTGGCGATAAGGTAAGTCTCCGGACTTACTTAGCTCGTATTCTTTGTATTAGCATTGATGTGTATTGGGTGGTGTGTGTTTTATTATTTATAACAACAAAACCGGAATTAGGATTACCGACCTTATATTATTTTGGCCCAAGTGTATGATAACGGGCGGTGACAACTTGCCTAGCTCCCGCGAGAGCTAGGAGGTTCTCGGCGACTATCCCGTGCTGGTAGACGGTTGGATGCATCAGTACCATTCCATGCCGGTAAGTTGGGACCGAGGCGAGTTTCGTTGACTCTCGTGTCACAACCTAAGTTGAATTAGAACGGGATATGACTTAATAATAAAAAGATAATAAACCGGACTTGTGTGCTTTGGTGTATATTGTGTGTTATGTTGATTTACTTGTGTTTGTGCCTTTCACCTTGATTCTAATGCTTCGAATATTAGCTAACGGTTTTATACCGATTGTTGTAGATTGCCTTGCAGGTTAGGAATGCGGCCGAGAGATCCGGAAGAGTGGGCAGCCGGGGTTCCGTATATTTTAGGATTTGGTTTTGGTTGGAGTCGTGTTTGAGTTTTGTATTCATTATATATTGTATGCCGCGTGTATGGAATTTGGTCTTTCGGTTGTATCTCGGCTGAAGTCTTTGGTTTGTATGATTTTGGGTTTCTTTGCATTGCATAAAATGTATTTGGTTTTGGCCTTTATTTGTGCCTTATTGCAAGATCCGGTGAAATTGTTGTCAAGCTAAGGGTCGGGACCCATTGTGAGGTCCCAACCCGTAGCATCCCGAGTCCTGCGGATTCGGGGTGTTACAAAAGTGGTATCAGAGCCCTAGGTTGACAACAATGGCACTCGCAATCTTCTAAAGGCCGAATAAGGAATAAACAGAACCCCACGGGTTCTTAGTTTTCGTTTTCAAAATCACATGCATGAGTCGGGGTAGAATGTACGGACCACCACTCCTTCCGCGGATCTCGGCAACTTAGTTTATTGGATTTTGATATGTATATATATGTATAAATAGATATGGATATGAGGTTTGTAGTTATGCATAATAGAATTGATGTGTATCTTTGTGATTGTATGTTGCATGATGAACTGGATATATGTGTATTGATATATATGTGGACTATAGTACATGTTTAGATCTTGTATTGTTGCAATGGAATGCCGGATATATTATATTATTAGTTATGTGGACATAGGACTTATATAGTCTTATATACGGATTCTTATATATATATATATATAATTATATATACATACATACACATATGGTATACTAGTATTAAATTAGAAGTAGTGGACCTTATAGTTAAGATGATAGGAAGCTATCATTGCCTCTGGACAAACACCTTTTGGGATTAGGATAGTATATATACGAAGATGAGTATGCTCAAGTACTGAGTTGAGCATCACGTTTTGGCGAACACCTTGGCGATTCATCGGACTACTTTTGGGAACGTCAAAAAAAACCATTTGAAGGATAAAGAGGACATTAGCGGCAATGACGAACAAATAAAAGGGAACTTTGAGTCAACTTAAGATAATTTGAGATGGAACCACTACAAGTAAAGAGAGCAACGTTAAGGTGTATAAGTGGTTACAAGAAACCGTGATTGTAGGACGACGAGACCAATTGAGATAACGAACTTAAGTCTTCAAGAAGACGCGTGGACAACTAAAGATGCGAATCGAGGAGAAGATGGATATGTTCCAACAAGGTTATAGGTGGTATTCCATTAAGAAGTAAAAATTTTCCCTAGGCGCTCCTAGGCATGGGAGTTGAGATGAGAGACGTGAATGAACCAATCACAAAAGATTTAAGATACCGTAAGCTTACGAAGTATCAATAAGTGAAGTGTCAACATTACTAGAGTTATGAGAAGAAGGGCATGGTGGGGGTTCACGTGGTGTTGACCGGTGTCTGTTTTGATGATAAGACTAAGCAACGCCGAGGAGGAAATGTGTATTAATGATGATTCCAAGAAGATGAAAGACAAAACGAAGAGCTTTGATCGAGATACTTAAAATATCAACGAAGAAGATATATGAAACAACAAGGAAGAATGGTTAAGCCTATGAAAGGGAGTTATATGAAACAACAAGGCAAAGAAGATATAGTTATCTTATAAAGAAGAGGAAGCATGGAATGAAGAAGGAACTAGTGGAGTTTAAGGTAGAGTACCTCGAGGAGAGTAGCTTTCAGGAGAATGGTAATATGGAGGGTAAGAAGAATGGTAAGTTATTGACATGGGAGAAGGTCGGTTATAAGTTAATTGGTGACAGCCAAGAACGCACTTGTGCGGGTTGTCTATTGGTGAGTGAAGAGGGGATGAGTAAACAAGACTATGGGCATATAGAGGATCGACAACAAGAACTTAAAAGTATTCGCGGTGGATCAATGTCAATGGTAAGGAAGTACGTCAACGGAAGTGCATTTGTCTTAAATCAAATAATGTTGAATGAGTTCAAGCAAGTAGCAGTTACAAACCTCCTAGGGGAGGATGGAGATGACCCTTTGTGACCTTCTAGGTCATGAGAACGGCATATAGGATAACGACTCGGATTAGAAGTTTTAAGGTTTGATCATGGTAAAGGGAACTACTAGATCGAGAGGAAGGTGAGGTTTTCATTGTTTGTGGTGCGTAAACGCGAGTATTATAAGAGGATGCATTGTATGTCCATTCTAATGATATGGATGGTATATTTTCGCGAGCAAATTTAAGTCAAATGTTTCAAACTCATACGGAAGGGCCATGGTGGCTATGGCGTGAAAAGGAGGAATCTAGGGGCAACACTACAAGCTTAGGGTTATGATGTTAGTGCTCGGTGGAGTCATGAGTGGATCTTCCAGAGTTGTGGTTGGGGAATTCATCCTAAAGGCATACTGTCACAGTTGTGAAGCTAAGTTGCTCACGGAATATCAAGAAGTGCATAGGGTGACCAACAAGAGTAAGAGAAGACTAAGGTTTTGAAGTTTGATATCAATATGCGATGTACAAGGAGTACATGAAAGGTTGAGGTTAGAGCTTCTACGGTCGGTTTGACGTTACATAAGAAAATGAAGTGTAAATTTCTATGCCTACTTGAAGAAAGGATGTCTGGTGAAAGCTTATGTAGAAGATGAAGAGCTCCTTCCATATGTTGGGATGTCATGGAAAGCGAAGAAGATAAGATCAATTGCTATGAAGCACGGTTAAGTCATGCAGTTTGGACCCTTATGGCTGCACAAAAGTGAGAAACCTTAGAAGATTGTTACAATCATGTCATCAAGGAGAGAGAATGAAATTAAGATAAAGGAATACTTAATAAGGCTACAAGAGTCAGAAGGCTCGATCAAGAATCTCGAGTTCAAGAGATGAAGGATCTCGGAAAGAAGACGGTAAACATTGTTGCTAAAAATGGAACAATACACGTACTTAGAGGACGTCACCCCAACAGATCGAGGTAGATCATTAGTATCATGACCACTTGTAAAGTGATAAGACAAGATTGTGTAGGTTATTACGATATGTGACGGGAAGTGAAAAGGGGAAACCTGAGATATCACGGATTCCAATACGTCAAAATGTGGAATTTTCCACTAAGGTCGAGCTTGATTCAATTCCGATGTCTAAGGCACCGTATGAAATAACACTTGTGTAGAGACATGAGTTGAGGAAGCAAGTGAAGGAGGAATTGCAAGAACTTAGTGATAAGATTTCATTAGAATTAGTGAAATGCTATGAAGAACTTCAAATGTTATCTTAAACTCTTGATTTGAAATTGTTTTGGAGAACACCAGTTTGCAAAAAGTGAGACAGTTATCTCCGTCTGTGAATCGATTACCGACCGGTTGCAAGGGTAAATATTATGTGCTAAAATTGATTTAGGGTCTGATTGTCACCAATTGAGAATTCAAGTGTGTTATATCGCAAATAAGGCAGTCCGGACGAACCATGGTCACTACAAGTTGTAGAGATTACAAATGGGCTTATCAATGCCTGAATAAGATATTTTGGTCTACTCTCGAAGAAGAGAGAAGTTATATGACAAGATGTCTCGGGATGGTAACCCCCAAAGTATGTGAAAGAAGTTAAAAGCTTTCTAGGATGTGTTGGTCATTACCAGATTTGTGGAGAGATTCTCCAAAATAACACCATTTATGGATAACCTACTCCGGAGGACAATGAACAATGGAGTGGGACGAAATTTGACAACGAAGTTGTTGAGAGTTAAGAGGAGATTCATTGGTGCAACTATTTTGGAATTGCCTGGAGGTATGATGAGTTTGAAGTGTACAAGTGATTCTCCAAGGCAATGTCTTGATTGATTATTGAGGAACAAGGTAAAAGTAATAGCATACGTGTCTCGTTAGTAGAAGCGGTGTAAAGTAAAGTAAACCCTTCATTAACTAGAACTTGCAACAAGAATTGAGGTAACATAACATCAAAGTTTGGTTCGACAAGAACCAAAGCCCAAGGTGTTGATGAAAAGAGTCAATCTTTGTAAGAGACGATCAAAGAGAAACATAATGGAAATGTTGCACTGAGAAAGACGCGAGAAGGAAGTTGAGTTCCGATAGATCGGACCATTTTGAGATCTTAGCGCGAGTTGGAGAAGTGACTTACAAGTTGGTGTTGCCACCTAGAGTAGAGGATGTTCACCTGGTGTTTTATGTGTGTCAATTGAGAAAGTACATACATGACTCAAGACATGTTGTCGGTCATGAAGATCTAGTGGCGGACGAGGAACCAATGAGTCTAACGGAAGACAAAGGCTAGTATTTATTTGGTTGAGTTTTACGGGGATCTAGTAGCATCGATGGAATCAATGTGTTAGACCTATTTCTCCCCTTGTTTGAGTTATGTGCATGTGTGATTATATGTGTAGTTGTGTCATGTGCGGGAGTGTGTTATATGACCTGATATAACTTGCGATGGTAGTTCGAGTAGTTTTTGTATATAGATTAGAAGGTTTCAACCTTCATAGCGTGAGAGTTCATTCCTCGGCCTTAGGGACCGAGAAGTTTTGACCCATAGCAAGTTTCGGGACGAAACTTGTTTTTAGGGGGATCTATTTTAACGCCCCGGTTATTTGGAGGGTTTTCGATATTTATTTATCTATTTCTATATCGATATTTTATTTAAAATTATTTTTTTTGGCGTAAGATGTTTTTTTTCCCGAGTATAATTATATTTTTGGTATATTTTTGGAAACGTGTCGGAAAGTCTTTCCGATTCAAAAATCTCGTCCCGCATATTTTTGATCAAGTTAATTCTTTTATTGATTTTCCTTATTTATTTATTTATTTTCTACCTCGTTTCTCCCTCCACGCTAGATTCCTGTTTGATGGCGTGTTCAGACTGCTGCAACCTACTCCCTTCGACCTCTCGACCCTCTCCCTCTTCACACTCCATCTCCCTCTCAACTTCTCAAGAACAACCATTTGTTTGCCCTCTTACCTCATCTCTCCTGTCTCTCACCACACCTCCTGTAACTCATGACAGCACCATCTCTTCCTCGTCTTCACTCACCCCTACGAACCAAAGCCGACCACCTTCCATCCGTAGTCACCGGACGACTCATCGCAAACTCGCGCGCCACCACTTCTGCCAAGTCGGGACCACCTCTGGAGCCGCCTTCTTCTCTCCCTCCTTCTCTGTCCGCCACTACTTCCAAGGAGCAGTCACTGCCGCCGGATCTGGGGCACCTCCGAGTAAGTCGTCACCTGCATCGAACTGTCGAGAAAGCCCCTGCAACGCACCCCCTAGCCTTTTGCCTTGAGCCACCATGGTCGCCGGCGTAGTGCACCGCCTCCTCGCCTTGCTGAAGATCGACGCCGGATCTGTAGCCTCTACGGTGTTCCTGTTTTCCTCTCTTCGCCGCCGCCCCTCCCCCCCCCTGTAGTGGATTCCAGCGGACTGGAGCCACCCGCCTCCACGCTCTGCCGCCAGGAGCGGCGCCGCTGAATCCGCCTCGCCTACACGAACCTTGCCGGAACCAAGGATGCCATTGCCTGCCCTGCTCCTCCTTGCCGCCTGCAATCTATCGGCTTGCTTTTGGAGTTTTTCCCTAATTAAATCGGGCCCCCTTGAATCTAGTGTAATTACAATTTGTACCCATATTTTAAAATTGCAGCTTTGACCCTTATTTCTGCATTGTTGCATTTATGCCCTATATTGGGTTATTTTCAAAAAATGCCCAATGTTTTAAATACGGATGATAGCCCATATTTCTAAAAATGAATAAGTTGTCCCGGAAAATATGTAAGCGGTTTTTAACCTTGGTTTTAATTACGGGGATATTCTTATATTTATATATACCATATATTATGCCTTTGTTGGATTAATTTTGGTTCATGGCTCAAAGATTAATTGCGGTTTATGACCAAATTTCCGTATTTGTATAATTGCCTCGGAAAAAGGTTTGGACGAGTTTTAATCTTGGTTTTGAAAACGAGCTTTCCTTAAGACTTATATAAGCTAAATCTTCCGTTCAAATTTAGCGTATATGCTAAATTTGCCTAGCTTTGGTTTTAGGTCCGGAAGCGGCCCGATAAGGGTCAAAGAATCCATTCTCGGCATCCGCATTTCGTCTTCCGCCTTCAACCTCGTGTGAGTATATCTTTCCTCGATCTAGTTATATTTAGCGGTAGTATCATGCTAGGTTGGATTTAGCCTAACTTAGAGTGAATGCCAAGTAGTTGCCATGAACCTTAGGTGAGTTTTGAGGATTTATGATTGTTATAAAGCTTGAGGTGTTATTATCTTGTAAGGATTGTAAGGTGTTGAGTGTTTGGTTGATCTAGTGAGTTTATGAGGATTGAGATTATGGTTATATGTTTGTTGAGATTGTGGTGACTAGGACGAGAGTATCCTAGCATGTGTTGTGATGGTTATGACCTTGTGAGATCGTGAGGACTAGGAGTTTCTTTATCCTAGTATGTGTTATGGTTTATGATGTTGCGAGATCATAGGGTCTAGAAGTCTAAGGACTTCTAGCGTGTGTTGAGTGTGATGTGAGCATGAGAGATTCTAGGATGCGTCCCTAGAATGTGAGTCAAATGATCTCATGTAGATCATTTGTGTAGAAGTCTTAGACTTCTTGAGTTGAGCGAGTTGTTGATATAGTATCTTCTTGTGAGCAGGTTGTGGACTCCTTCCTAAGGGAAGCGAGAGTGTTGTAAGTTGAGTGTGGCGATAAGGTAAGTCTCCGGACTTACTTAGCTCGTATTGTTTGTATTAGCATTGATGTGTGTTGGGTGGTGTGTGTTTTATTGTTTATAACAACAAAACCGGAATTAGGATTACCGACCTTATATTTTTTTGGCCCAAGTGTATGATAACGGGCGGTGACAACTTGCCTAGCTCCCGCGAGAGCTAGGAGGTTCTCGGCGACTATCCCGTGCTGGTAGACGGTCGGATGCATCAGTACCATTCCATGCCGGTAAGTAGGGACCGAGGCGAGTTTCGGTGACTCTCGTGTCACAACCTAAGTTGAATTAGAACGGGATATGACTTAATAATAAAAATATAATAAACCGGACTTGTGTGCTTTGGTGTATATTGTGTGTTATGTTGATTTACTTGTGTTTGTGCGTTTCACCTTGATTCTAATGCTTCGAATATTAGCTAACGGTTTTATACCGATTGTTGTAGATTTCCTTGCAGGTTAGGAATGCGGCCGAGAGATCCGGAAGAGTGGGCAGCCGGGGTTCCGTATATTTTAGGATTGGGTTTTGGTTGGAGTCGTGTTTGAGTTTTGTATTCATTATATATTGTATGCCGCGTGTATGGCATTTGGTCTTTCGGTTGTATCTCGGCTGAAGTCTTTGGTTTGTATGGTTTTGGGTTTATTTGCATTGCATAAAATGTATTTGGTTTTGGCCTTTATTTGTGCCTTATTGCAAGATCCGGTGAAATTGTTGTCAAGCTAAGGGTCGGGACCCATTGTGAGGTCCCAACCCGTAGCATCCAGAGTCCCGCGGATTCGGGGTGTTACAGGACAAGCTGAACTTCATAATAAATATAGAAAATAAATCTATAAAGGGTTCAATCCTCATCAGCTGGCGGTGGTGGTGGTGGAATGAAGCGATACTAGGATGAATCTAATGGATAGCCCATCTTCTGCTGAAACTGTATCTCCATCATCCGACGCAAGAAGTGTTGGCTCTCCTCATCCTGTGCGTCCATCCCTTAATGGATTTGCGCTGATCATCAAAGCGATGGGTGATATCAAGTGTCATGGCGGAGTAAGAGTCTATCATCCGCTTGGTAAGATAATCGATCCGCTGATCTGCCTCGGGATCTCTACGGCGGCGGGCTCGTCGCTAAGGTGGCGGTGGCATAGCGGCTGGTGGTGAAGGTGCCTCCCTCTCATCCTCTATGGCCTCATCGTCAAGGTCAATGGTGCGAATACTGGGCCCGCCGGTATCAGTACATGTGTCCATAGCAGCGCCTCCTCCATACCCAACATCATCATCAACAACATCGGCTGCATCTCTAGCAGTAGCATCCTGCATGTACTAGAACCATGCAGCCGACCAGTACTAGCGATCATAGACAAAGAACTGGGAAGACCAAAGAATGCCCTGAGGAAACTTTGTTTCCCATGGCATGACAACATAATGTGTGCCAAGACCACGGGGAACGAGAATGCTCCGTGTAATCATCTCGTGCAATCCCAACGGCTTCGGAGCCACAACTAGTGTACAACCAAATAAGTCAAGACCCATAGAAGTGGCGATGTGGGTCACCAGCCCACCATAAAAGATATCACCTTTCGACTTCCCCTTTATCTTGTGAAGATCATCTGCCAGTATGGCAGCAAAATTTTGAACTCCTTCAGTGACCATACAAAACTAACTCAACAGCTCACCCTGTCTGACCTTTAGGGGCGTCTCTGTACACACCAGAAGCATCTCGCTGAAAATCTTATGAGCTAAGCGGAAGGCAAGGTAAAAGATGATCCGCTCCCGGGAATCGCTGGGCTGCCATCTTTCACGATAATTAGTAACATTGGCTATCTTGCCCCAACAACTCTGAGCCTGCGCTCGAGAAGGGAAATCTGTCACTATAGGGGTTGGGAAGCCAAACATCTCCCCAAACTGATCCAAAGGCACTATATAATACTTGTTCATCAACCTATACTTGATCCCGTTACGCTCTGGCACATAGGTAACAGAACTAAAAAACTCCATAGTCGGCTCTAGATAAGTCGGTGCTCTGATGGCCAAAAAGTCCCCCAGGCCAACCATCGAAATCATCTTCTTCAAGTCCTCCACCACGTGAAGGCACTCGAAAGCATTAACATGTAAGAACCATGGGCCAATGATAGGGCGGCAACAAAAACGATCAAAATCCTATTGATGTCTCTCATGAATCACCAGGATGGTGGAATGTGATGCAGAAGAAGGGGAGGAGTGGTGTGAACTACTGGACCAATCCCTCAAGGCCAACTGACGATTAGATCTGCGTGAACTGCTCATGGCTGGAAGATCACCTCGGTCGGGTCAAGAACACCTCAGCCTAGACATAGTCGAGTCGACCGAGGCGAAGTACTACACGAGGTGAGATCTAAAAACTGCAAGGTTTTTCCACCAAAAACACTACCAATAGCCTCCTACGTCGTACTTATATCCTTTTCAACAGCAACCTATGGCAACCAAAGCCAAATCTACGCAGAATCGAGAAAAATAGAACGAGTTAGGGTTTATGTCGAAATACCCTTAAATCTATAGATTTGAAGCGTTATTTGTTGCTTGGAAACCGAATCTATTGCTTCCTCTGATGATTTGGAGCCAAAAATCGTTGAAAATGATCGAGAATAGAGTATTTGAGTACAAAGAGGGCCGCGGTCGAGGTGTGCGAAGAGAGGGAAAAGTGAGAGGAGAGAGAAACCTTCGCACCCTTTTATACCCCTCGCTGAATTTGATTACACCTCGGTCAAGATGTTCCTGATCGGACCGAGGTGTTAGAGTGGATGTCAGACCTAAGCACCTCGGTTGATGGAGAACACTTCGGTCGAGGTGTTGTGACAGCAACCGAGATGTGTCTCAGTCAAACTCCGTCTTCTCAATTTCTCGAACTTCTGTCCTTTCAAGTAGCTCCTAAGTTGTAATTTCTTCTTAGAGAGTACCTGATTCCTGTCTAGGAGGACGTAAAAACACGAAGCAACTATCTAAACTAAGCTAGAAAAAGGGAAAAGAAAACAATACCTTGGGTTGCCTCCCAAGAAGCACTTGGTTTAAGGTCGCTAGTTGGACCGTATTCCATCCTCAAACAAAGTGTAAGGTGTCCTCACCCCATACTTCAACTTCACCAAGGGGAGAAACAAAGGATTTCATCCAATGCTCCATAAAGTGCAAGTGCTCATCGGGAAACAAGTCATCAATGGGTAGATCATCCTTCTCGAGCGAGATGGGTGGTAGCCGGCTGAGGTGATCCGCCACGGAATTCTCGGATCTCTTCTTATCGCGAATATCTAGGTCAAACTCTTGAAGGAAGAGAATCCAACGAATAAGGCACGGCTTTGCATCTTTCTTAGCCAGCAAGTATCGAATAGCTACATGGTCAGTGTAAACAATGAATTTCGCTCCCACTAAATAAGAACAAAACTTCTCAAACGCATAAACAACTTCCAATAGCTCCTTTTCGGTGGTGGTGTAGTTCAGTTGAGCTTCATCTAGCGTCTTGCTAGCATAGTAAATGGCGTTGATCCAGCCATCCTTCTTTTGTCCAAGTACAGCTCCTACGGCCACATCACTAGCGTCACACATAATCTGAAAGGGTAGGGTCCAATCGGGAGGTTGAATGATGGGAGCAGTAATCAAAGCTTCCTTTATCCTGTAAAACGCATCAAGGCATCCATGCGAAAATTCAAAAACATCATCTTTACTGAAAAGATTAGTGAGCAGTTTAGATATTTTAGAGAAATCCTTGATGAACCTCCTGTAGAAACTTGCATGCCCGAAAAAACTCCGCACACCCTTAACAGAACAAGGGGGAGGAAGTTTCTCAATAGTCTAGATCTTAGCTCAATCGACCTCGATACCTCGGTTGGAAACGAGGTGTCCTAGAACAATTCCTTCACTAACCATGAAGTGACACTTCTCCCAACTCAAAACAAGATTAGTGTCTTTACAACGTTGTAACACTAGAGAAAGTTTAGCCAAACAGTTATCAAAAGAGGAACCATATATGGAAAATTTTATCCATAAATATCTCCATGATCTCCTCAATAAACTCGGAAAAGATAGCCATCACACAACGCTGAAAAGTAGCAGTTGCGTTACACAATCCGACTACCATCCTTCGAAAAGCGAATGTCCCCCATGGACAAGTGAAAGTGGTCTTCTCTTGATCATCCGGATGAATAGGAATCTGAAAGAAACCACTATAACCATCTAAATAGCAAAAATGGGAGTGTTGTGCTAACCGTTCAAGCATATGGTCGATGAATGGAATAGGGAAATGGTCCTTTCGAGTGGCCAAATTCAACTTCCTATAGTCAATGCACATCCTCCATCCCGTAACGGTCCTAGTAGGAATCAACTCGTTGTAATTGTTTGTCACAACGGTCATCCCTCCTTTCTTGGGAACTACATGCACCGGATGTAACACCCCGAATCCGCGGGACTCGGGGCGCTACGGGCGGAGACCTCACAATGGGTCCCGTCCCTTAGCCTGACAACAATTTCACCGGATCTTACAACAAGACACAAATAAAGGCAAAACCGAAATTCATTTTAATGCAATGCTATGAACCCCAAAAAAAAACGAAAAACTCCAGCCGAGATGCAACTCCAAAGGCAACGCCATACACACGACATACATAATACCATAAACAATACATAAATACAACCCCAACCAACCTATCCTAAAATGCACGGACCCCGGCTGCCCACTCTTCCGGATCACTCGGCCGCATCCCTAACCTGCAAGGCATTAGAATCATGGTATAAAACCGAAATTCATTTACAACAATATCGGTATAAAACCGTTAGCTAGCATTCAAGGCATTAGAATCATGGTATTGGCACACACACACACATAGGCATCATAACACACTAATAACACGATTTATGACTTAGGTTTAGGTAATCATTTAGATAGATTCCTCGCTCATTCATGCATGGTTTAACACTAGTTCACGACGTTTGCACTCAATTCACGTATTTTGTCGAGATAGACGTCTACACGGACTTGTGCATTGCTTTGTAGGTATTTTGGGAGATTTAGGAGCAAAAACGATACGTTTGAGGATCGTTCATCAAGATGACGCACCCTCGGACTTATTAGGATGCAAGCTAAAGGCTAGGGAGGACTCATGGAACCTTGCCAACACAAGTCATGCACCAAATCGAAGCTTAATGATCAAAGGCAAAGTTGATCACAAAATCACGGTTCACTGACAGATCACGGCCGTGATTCTGACCGTGGATATTGCCAGGTTTTCGTGACAGCTGTGCCACGATCTCTTGGCCAGCTCTTGCAAAGTTGTAGTATAAAAGTGGTCCTGCATTGGCTGAGAGGAGGCATCTTGGAGCAGCTCTTCATTATCCACTATCATCCAACCAAAATATTCTCTCAACAAGAAGATTCTTTGGAAGGAGGTAGAAGAAGGCTACCATTGGAGAAGAGCTTGATTGGAGAAGAAGAAGAACACACCATTGATAGATCTTGATAGCTTTGTAGAGAAGAATTTCGGAATCGATTTCTAGAGTTGTATGAACCATTTGAACCTTCTTTAAGAAGGGTTGTGAGTCATTCTAATTCCGTTTTTCAGCTTGGTTTTGTTTACTTCTCTTGTTCATCTCTTTCTCTTCATTACCTTGCAAATGGAAGCCATGATTTTATGTTTGATGATTTTGATTGCTATGATGAATGTTGTAGGCTAAATAGAAGTGATTCTAGGGTAAGGAAGGAATGGTTATGGCTAGGACTATGATAGGATGGACTTAGATTAGCCCTTGGATGACTCTCTTGCTTGGACGTAGCTTCTGTTGGTGTCCACGGTTTGTTCTTGCCTTTCCATGGCCGTGGAAGGTGTAGAACAACCCGTGATTCCCCCTTGTTTGATGGATCTAGCTTTAGATTGCTAGAATGTTGAAATCCTAAGTGTTTGTTGAGTTAAATCTACCCTAGGGTGACCTAGTGTTAGCAACTAAGTGTTAGAAGAGACTTACCCGGTGATTCTACTCTTAGATTTCAAAGATGACAAACCTTAGATAGTGGTGAGCCTCATAAGCCGCCATTGGACTAAGTGTGCTAGGATAGTTGTTTAGGACTAACCCTTTCGAGACTTACCCGGTGAGGATAGGTTAGATTCCTAGGTGACAATCCGGTTTGTGTAGAATTTCATCCCTTAGGTTCTTAGAGACTTACCCGGTGATGAGGCCTTGGGGACGGATTAGTGGACCATGGGACCTACCCGGTGATTGATCCCAATCTAGAAACACTTACTTCCAACATGTCATAGTAAATCCAAGGAATGATTAGATAGCTTGAGTCTTATGCCATAACCGGAACTTCCAACCCCTAGAATCCACTTTTCTATCTTTGATCTATATCTCGTATTTAGCTTGTTTGTTTGCGTTGATTTGTTAGCTTAGTTGATTATTATATTTCGCATGATTTGTGATCTTTGATTGATCACCGAAAAACCAACCAAAAACAATTGATATTTTCATTTCTTTATTTCTTTCTCTTTTCATAACCTAGATCTTCACTAGACTTAATCATAATTTGAATCAATCTCACCTTAGTCTTTGTGTTCGACCTCGGAATACTATCCCTACTACAAACGTCCCGTACACTGCGGGTTCGCTAGGAGTTAGGATAAATATAACGAGAATATAAATTTAAAACCCATTGCGTATCACATCCTGAGCGTAACAAGTTTTTGGCGCCGTTGCCGGGGACTAGGTCTAGATTGAGTCTATTTTGTGATTGTTTATTAGTGTAGATCTTTCTTGTTGCTTTTGATCTCTTTTTGGTTTGTGTCTTTGCTTTTCAGAACATTTCTTACTCTTTAGGTGTATGCGAAGATCTCGTGGCAAGGATTTAGCTCCATTCGATCCCGAACCGGAGAAAACCCTTAGATCTAGATCCAAGAGCATTAAAAAGGGAAAAGAGATGGCCAGAAGAGATCTCCAAGTTGAGTTGGATAAGGCTTTAGAGCAAATTAGGATAAGGGATGAAGCTTTGGAGAATGAAAGGAGACTTGCCAATGAGAGGCAAGAGGCAACTAGGAGGGAGATTGAGGAGATTAGGCAAGCTCTTGTGCAAAGAGAGCTTAACCGTCAACAACCTCCTCCACCTCCACCACAACCGCAGCCGGCAACGGTGATTATTAGGGTTGTGCCCATTGCTATGGAAGAACCACAAATGTTGGGGCAAGGTATGGATCCGGCTTAAAGAGCACACCGTCCGGGTGTGAACTTAGGAGATCCCACAGCCCATGATTACGAGCTCCGCCCTCAAGTTCTACAAATGATCCGGCATAATCAATTTGGAGGGATGGAAGGAGAGTCTCCTCATCAACACTTGATGAATTATGAGATCTTGATGGAGACTCTTAGACTGCCAAGATTGGAGAGCAACAACCATAAGCTTAGGGCTTTTTCCTTCTCTCTTAAGGATAAAGCCTTGGCTTGGTATCAATCTATTCCACAAGGGCGAGTTGGTACTTGGGAGGAGATGACAACCGAGTTTTTGACTAAGTTCTTCCCACCTTCCAAGACTACCGAGTTAAGAGGGAAGATCAATGCCTTCGTGATGAAGGCTAGAGACAGTTTATTCAAGTCTTGGGAGAGGTTCAAAGATCTTCTCCTAGATTGTCCACACCATGGCATACCGAAAATTGAGCTATTGGAGATCTACTTCAGAGGACTTGATGAAGATAGCCAATTCAAGCTTCAATCTCTTTCCGGTGGGACATTTATGAAGAAGCATGTGGATGAAGCTTGGGAGTTTGTGGAGAAGCAAGCTCTAGTGATTGAGAAATACTCCCATAGGAAGAGTAAAGGGAGAAAGACGGGAGTATATGAGGTGAGTGAAGTCACCATGAGCAATTTCAAGCTTGACGCCATCAACAACGAGCTAAAGTCCTTGAGGGAGTTGTGTGCTACAACCTTGAAGAACCAAGCAACTCTTCAAGTGCTTCCACAAGCTAACTTACCTTCCAAGGAGGAGGATGTGAATTACATGGGAAGGGGAAATTACAACAACTACCAAGCCCCAAGGAACTTCAACAACAACCGGCAATTCAACAATTAGCGGTCAAACCATAATCATCCCGGGTTTTCTTACTCTAACCCGGATGGAGCCTTGAACCCTCCCGCTTCCACAAGCACAACTCCACCACCAAGAGCTTCACAAGAACCTCCACCCGGATTTACTCAACCTCCAAAGGATAGGACCGAAATGATGTTTGAGCAATTGCTTGGAAGGTTGAATGGTCTTGAGAGCACCGTGACTTCCATTTCTAAAGCTCAAAAGGTGTTGGAAGCACAAGTGTTCCAAAAGGCGGGTTAAGCCCATAGAGATCCGGGGAAGCTTCCCGGAAGTACCGAAGACAACCCAAGAGGCCAAGTGTTGGCCATTACAACGAGGAGTGGGTTAAGTATGAAAGATCCTTTGCCCAAGGAGAATGCTAAAGGAAAACAAGTGGGGATAGAGGAAGAGACTTTGCAAGGAGATGGAGGCAAGAGCAAGGATGTAGAGCCAACTCTTGTGGCACCGCCTCCATACAAACCACCACTACCGTTCCCGCAATCACGAGCAAGAGCTCGCTTGGATAATAACTTTAGTAAATTCCTTGAACTAATGTCTAAATTGCATATTAACATTCCGTTCATGGATGCTATTTTAGGAATGCCGGCATATGGCAAATTTTTGAAAGAAATACTCTCCAACAAAAGGAAGTTGGAGGAGTATGGGGAGATAAGAATGACCAAGAGATCCTCAGAATTGATCCAAAAAATGAAGGAGGAAATGCCTCCCAAGCTAAGAGATCCGGCCTCTTTTTGTGTCCCAATTGGAGTGGGAGATGTGAAGTATGAGGCCCTTTGTGATCTTGGGGCAAGTGTAAGCATCATACCGCTTGCACTTTGCAACAAGGTTGGGCTAGGAGAGCCGAAACCGGTCAAGATGACCCTCTATATGGCTGACCGTTCTATCACACATCCGGTTGGGATCTTAGAAGACATCCCGGTGCAACTAGGAGGATTCTATGTGCCAATTGATTTTGTTGTCTTGGATATTCCGGCGGACTATCCGATTCCCATCATTTTAGGAAGACCTTTCCTAGCCACTTCCGGATGCCTAGTGGATTGCAAGAATGGGACTCTCTCCTTCAACATTGGAGAAGAGAACATCAAGTTCAACTTGTCCACAATGATGAAAGGGCCAACCCTTGATGAGGATGTCTTCAACATAGTCGAGCAAGAGGAATCTAGAGAAGTTGTGAGCTCGATCTTGATCAAGGATCCTTTGGAGAAGGTTCTTACCTTAAGTATGATGGAGGAAGGTGTTAAGGAGGCTTGCAATGAAGAGATCAAGGCCTTAGAAGCATTAGAAGAGGAGACAAGTGCTCAAGATGAAGGCCACGAAGAGGAGCTGAACAGCTGCAACTTCCACGGGCGTGGAAGTGGTTCCACGGCCGTCAAACTCTCTGTAAAGCCTCAACAAATGAGCCAGGCAAGGTCCATGGCCATGGAAGTGGAGCCAACCGTGGTTCCAGCCGTGGTTTCCCCTGAATCAGCCCTTAATGATGATCAAGCTTCTAGGAGCCATGGAGAGCCTTCATTTGCTTTGGATTCATCTCATCCAACCTTATTTGGATCGTCTACACTTGATAAAGGTCCTCCTAAACTTGAACTCAAACCCCTCCCCTCTCATTTAAAGTATGCTTTTCTTGGTGATAACTCTACATATCCGGTGATTGTGAATGCATGCTTGAGTGATAATGAACTTGCTAAGTTGTTGTATGAGCTAAGATTGCATAGGAAAGCCATTGGCTATACTATTGATGATTTGGTTGGCATTAAGCCTTCTTTGTGCATGCATAAGATAATGATGGAAGATAACCACAAAACCTCTATTGAACATCAAAGGAGATTGAATCCTATAATGAAAGAGGTAGTCAAAAAGGAAATCATTAAGTTGCTAGATGCGGGGATAATCTACCCTATCTCGGATAGTAAGTGGGTTAGTCCCGTTCATATAGTACCTAAGAAGGGTGGGATGACCGTAGTGACTAATGAGAACAACGAACTAATCCCAACTAGGACGGTTACGGGGTGGAGGATGTGTATTGACTATAGGAAGTTGAACATGGCCTCTAGGAAAGATCACTTCCCTCTCCCCTTCATTGACCAAATTCTAGAGAGGTTAGCTCAACATTCTCATTTTTGCTATTTAGATGGCTATAGTGGATTCTTCCAAATCCCTATCCACCCCGATGACCAAGAGAAAACCACCGTTACATGTCCATGGGGTACTTTTGCATATAGGAGAATGCCATTTGGGTTGTGTAATGCACCCGCCACCTTCCAAAGGTGTATGATGGCTATCTTTTCGGAATACATTGAAAATATCATGGAAGTGTTCATGGATGATTTCTCTGTTTATGGTTCTTCTTTCGATAATTGCTTGGCTAACTTGTCATTAGTATTGCAAAGATGTGAGGAGACAAATCTTGTCTTGAATTGGGAAAAATGCCACTTCATGGTAAGTGAAGGTATTGTGTTAGGACACTTGGTGTCTAACCGTGGCATTGAGGTTGATAGGGCCAAGATTGAAACGATAGAGAAGTTGCCACCACCTACCTCGGTGAAAGGAGTAAGGAGTTTCTTAGGGCATGCCGGTTTTTACCGAAGGTTTATTCAAGACTTCTCTAAAATTTCTAAGCCTCTCACTAACCTACTAATGAAGGATGTTGATTTTGTCTTTTCCAAAGATTGTCTTGAGGCTTTTTGTAGGTTGAAGAACGCCTTGATCTCCGCACCTATCATGCAACCTCCGGATTGGAGTTTACCATTTGAGATCATGTGTGATGCAAGCGATGTAGCCGTTGGGGCTGTTTTGGGGCAAAGGAAAGATGGGCGCACTCATGCTATTTATTATGCTAGCAAGACGCTAGATGATGCCCAACTCAATTATGCTACCACCGAGAAAGAGTTGCTAGCGGTGGTGTATGCTTTTGAGAAGTTCCGCTCATATCTTGTTGGAGCGAAGGTCATAGTTTATACGGATCATGCTGCGATCCGTTACCTCCTTACCAAGAAGGATGCAAAGCCTATGTTGATTTGGTGGATCCTTCTTCTTCAAGAGTTTGATTTGGAAATCCCGGACAAGAAGGGATCCGAGAACTCCGTGGCGGATCACCTTAGTAGACTCCCACCATTGGAGCTTGAAAGAGATGACATCCCGATTGATGATTCATTCCGGGATGAGCAATTGCAAATGGTGGAGGAATGCTTGTTCCAAGTGTCTAGAGGAAGCGAGCCATGGTTTGCCGACATTGTGAACTACTTAGTGTGTGAGGAAGTGCCTCCCGGTTTGACATATACCCAAAGGAAGAAGTTCTTCAAAGATGTGAGGCATTACTATTGGAGCGAGCCACTTTTGTTCAAGAGAGGGCCGGATGGAATGTTTAGAAGATGCATACCGGAGGATGAGGTGGAAAGTGTGACCCGCCATTGTCATTCCTTGCCATGTGGAGGGCATGCTAGCTCCCACAAGACATGTGCGAAGGTGTTGCAATCGGGCTTCTTTTGGCCAAGTTTGTTCAAGGATGTGCAAAGCTTTGTGGTAGCTTGTGATGCTTGCCAAAGGACGGGCACCATCTCAAGGAGGAATGAGATGCCTTTGAACAACATACAAGAAGTGGAAATATTTGATGTGTGGGGTGTGGACTTCATGGGACCATTCCCTTCTTCATGTGGCAACCTCTACATCCTATTGGCGGTTGATTATGTATCAAGATGGGTGGAGGCAATCGCTTCTCCTACAAATAACGCCAAGGTTGTGGTGCGGTTCTTCAACCGAGTGATCTTTCCTAGGTTTGGAACACCAAGGGTGATCATAAGTGATGGAGGGAAGCACTTCACCAATAGGAACTTTGGGGCATTTTTGGCTAAGTATGGGGTGACTCATAAGGTGGCAACACCTTACCATCCCCAAACTAGTGGCCAAGTGGAGATCTCCAACCAGGAGATAAAGGCCATTCTCGAGAAGACGGTGTCTAGAACTAGAAAGGATTGGGCTATAAAGCTCAATGATGCCTTGTGGGCATATAGGACCGCTTTCAAGACACCAATTGGCACCACTCCTTACAAATTGGTCTATGGCAAATCTTGCCACCTTCCGGTAGAAATAGAGCATAGAGCGCATTGGGCCATCAAGTGGCTAAATCTTGATCTCAAAAAGGCCGGAGAGAAGAGGTTGCTTGATATGAACGCACTTGAGGAGATCCGGTTGGATGCATATGAGAATGCCCAGATCTACAAGGAGAGGACCAAGCGGTGGCATGACAAGAGGATCATCCCCAAGGAGTTGAGTGAAGGAGACCTTGTCCTTCTCTTCAACTCAAGCCTGCGGCTTTTTCCTGGAAAGCTCAAATCAAGATGGACCGGGCCATATGTGGTGAAGAAGATCTTTCCCCATGGAGCTATTGAGATAGGAGGGGAGCATTGTGAAAACTTTAAGGTGAATGGGCACCGGTTGAAGAAGTATATCCCGGGAGCTCCGGTGGATATGATCACCCCACTTTACCTTGAGTAGACGCCCCCCGAGTTTGGTCAAGCTAATGACCTTAAAGAAGCGCTTGGTGGGAGGCAACCCATTGGTAACGTTTTTCCCTTTCTCGTTTTGCTTTTGTTTTAGATTTTTCTATTTTTGTGTGTGTTTCGTGTGCTTAGTGTGTGTGCTAGAGCCTTAAGTAGCATTGGAAGCCTTGCATGGCATGTGAATGATGATGATGAACCCCTCACCAATTATGGGTGGAGCGGACGCAGAACTTGGACGGCTAGCGGTGCCTAGCGCGGGTCCCGACGCTTTGATGAATACTTAGAGCTCTCTACCATGGTTGATAGGATCATCCAACATCAATTCACTTGAGCAATCCCAAATACCATAGCAAACCACTTTTACATTGTGAGAACCTTCTTTCATTCTTCTTTACTTCATTTACACATTGGGGACAATGTGTTTCTAAGTATGGGGTGGGGTTTGCATAATCCTTTGCATGATGAGCATCTAGGATAGTTTAAAATCTTCACATGTCTTTCATTGTATATACTCATTTCGAAAATCCAATAAAAATCAGAAAATTTAAAAATTTTTGTGCTTTCTAGGCTTGGATATGACCCTAATGATGAATCTTGTCTTGTGGATTGGCTATGGATAGCCTTATGTGTTAAATTGATGAATGCATATGTGGACTTGAAGTACTTCTCTTGAATTCCATGGATGATTTGTGATCATGATGTTTGCCTAGAATGATTGAGTATTGAAGGTCGAAATTACATGATAGTTCTTGCATACCATCTAGGAATGAATGAGGCAATTCATCTTTCTCTACTTCTCATCTTGATCATGATTGTTTGAGCACCTCAATTGAGATAAATTTGACCTCTTTTGACCCATCCGGGAATAGGAGCATGTTAGTATGTTGATGTGTGTGTGGGGTGAAGATGTTGATGAAAGAATGTCATGAATAAAATGCTGAATTTGTTGTGAAAGTGTAGCCAAAAATATAGGTTTGGGGGCGTTGGTTTAAATGACAAGTAACTCGGTACACTTCACATAATCGGGTGTTGGTGCCTTGCCAAAGTCAAATAAACCAATAGTTCTAACGAGCTTTGGTATGTGTGCCCGGTGTGGATGCACCTCGAAAAATAGAAAAAGCCCGAGGATGGCTAATCACCAAGGTTTCGGCTTTTGTACACCAATACCATTGTCTCAAAAATAAGTCAAGGAAAAAGAAAAGAAAGGAAAGATAGAGAAAAGTATACACTTGAGGGAAGTTGATCGAGGACAAGATTGTGGAGTTTGTTCCATTCCCGGATTAGCACCACATAGCCTAGAAAAATCCCCACCTAATCACAACGTTTCTTGGCCTTTTAGTTCATAAGACCTTATGACCTATTTGCATGTTTGAAAGACTTAGTAATCTAGATTGGATATGCTCTTGATCTTCTTGGCTTCTCCATTTTTACATTTCATGCATGCTTTTGAGTTAAGTACAATTGTCTTTCCATGCCTTCATTTATTTGACGCATAATTGCTTGTCCGTTGCCATAAAACATGACTATGAAGGTGATCCAATAGTAGAAGCACAAACCCAAAAAGATTTTGCCATTTTTCTGCATACATAATCATGTTATCTCGTAGTCTATAGTTGAGAATTTGCTCGGGGACGAGCAAACCTTAAGTATGGGGTATTTTTGATAACACGATTTATGACTTAGGTTTAGGTAATCATTTAGATAGATTCCTCGCTCATTCATGCATGGTTTAGCACTAGTTCACGACGTTTGCACTCAATTCACGTATTTTGTCGAGATAGACGTCTACACGGACTTGTGCATTGCTTTGTAGGTATTTTGGGAGATTTAGGAGCTAAAACGATACATTTGAGGATCGTTCATCAAGATGACGCACCCTCGGACTCATTAGGATGCAAGCTAAAGGCTAGGGAGGACTCATGGAACCTTGCCACCACAAGCCATGCACCAAATCGAAGCTTAATGATCAAAGGGAAAGCTTAGCACAAAATAACGGTTCACTGACAGATCACGGCCGTGATTCTGACCGTGGATTTTGCCAGGTTTTCGTGACAGCTATGCCACGATCTCTTGGCCAGCTCTTGCAAAGTTGTAGTATAAAAGTGGTCCTGCATTGGCTGAGAGGAGGCATCTTGGAGCAGCTCTCCATTATCCACTATCATCCAACCAAAATATTCTCTCAACAAGAAGATTCTTTGGAAGAAGGAGGTAGAAGAAGGCTACCATTGGAGAAGATCTTGATTGGAGAAGAAGAAGAACACACCATTGATAGATCTTGATAGCTTTGTAGAGAAGAATTTCGGAATCGATTTCTAGAGTTGTATGAACCATTTGAACCTTCTTTAAGAAGGGTTGTGAGTCACTCTAATTCCGTTTTTCAGCTTGGTTTTGTTTACTTCTCTTGTTCATCTCTTTCTCTTCATTACCTTGCAAATGGAAGCCATGATTTTATGTTTGATGATTTTGATTGCTATGATGAATGTTGTCGGCTAAATAGAAGTGATTCTAGGGTAAGGAAGAAATGGTTATGGCTAGAACTATGATAGGATGGACTTAGATTAGCCCTTGGATGACTCTCTTGCTTGGACGTAGCTTCTGTTGGAGTCCACGGTTTGTTCTTGCCTTTCCACGGCCGTGGAAGGTGTAGAACAGCCCGTGATTCCCCCTTGTTTGATGGATCTAGCTTTTGATTGTTAGAATGTTGAAATCCTAAGTGTTTGTTGAGTTAAATCTACCCTAGGGTGACCTAGTGTTAGTAACTAAGTGTTAGAAGAGACTTACCCGGTGATTCTACTCTTAGATTTCAAAGATGACAAACCTTAGGTAGTGGTGAGCCTCATAAGCCGCCATTGGACTAAGTGTGCTAGGATAGTTGTTTAGGACTAACCCTTTCGAGACTTACCCGGTGAGGATAGGTTAGATTCCTAGGTGACAATCCGGTTTGTGTAGAATTTCATCCCTTAGGTTCTTAGAGACTTACCCGGTGATGAGGCCTTGGGGACGGATTAGTGGACCATGAGACCTACCCGGTGATTGATCCCAATCTAGAAACACTTACTTCCAACATGTCATAGTAAATCCAAGGAATGATTAGATAGCTTGAGTCTTATGCCATAACCGGAACTTCCAACCCCTAGAATCCACTTTTCTATCTTTGATCTATATCTCGTATTTAGCTTGTTTGTTTGCGTTGATTTGTTAGCTTAGTTGATTATTATATTTCGCATGATTTGTGATCTTTGATTGATCACCGAAAAACCAACTAAAAACAATTGAGATTTTCATTTCTTTGTTTCTTTCTCTTTTCTTAACCTAGATCTTCACTAGACTTAACCATAAATTGAATCAATCTCACCTTAGTCTTTGTGTTCGACCTCGGAATACTATCCCTACTACAAACGTCCCGTACACTGCGGGTTCCCTAGGAGTTAGGATAAATATAACGAGAATATAAATTTAAAACCCATTGCGTATCACATCCTGAGCGTAACACACACTACATGATCTAAACACCCATGTCCAGTTTATTATCTCTTTGTTATTATTAAGTCATATCCCTTACTATTCCACTTATGGTGTGACACGAGATTCACTCGCCCTTGTCCCCTTTCACCAGACGGGTTTGTACTTGATGCGGATCAACATCACCCGCTAGGCTGGTCGCAAGGCACCTCCCAGTCATCCCCATTTTGGACTGGACAAGCGGTCACCGCCCGTTATCATACACTTGGGCCAAATATCAACATATAGAGTCGGTTGTCCTATTACCGGTTTAATTGTTATAACATAAACAGTAACCCACACATAAACAATAAATACACACCACCAAACACGCATCGAAACTAATACAGAGAATACAAGCTAAGTAAGTCCGGGGACTTACCTCGTCCTTAAAGCTAAATCGATCAACAATATCTCTCAACTTCCCGCAAGAAGATACTCAACTCCTGGCCAAAACAAGGCACACGATCAATATCTATCTCTCATGCTAGAAGTAGCCCAAATGACCTCTATAAGGTCATACACTCACATGTTAGGATAACACATTCCTAGTTTCGATGCTCTCACAACAACATGTAATCTCAAACCTCAAGCCTAATGATTCTCACAAGATCAAACCATATACTCAAATTCTTATAACAACCTCACTAGACCGCAATATCACCTCAAGCTTAGAATCAACATCAATCCATCAACAATATCAAATCCTCAAAACTCACATAAGGTTCAAAGCCAATACTTAGCATTAACTCTAAGTTATACTAGATTCATCCTAGCATGATACTACTACTACTACTAAACATAACTAGGTTAAGGAAAAAGGTCACTCACGTGACGTCAAAGACAGAAGACGGTCTATGGATGTCGACTTGGACTCGTTAGGTCTTTATCGGGACGCTGCCGAACCTAACACCAAAATTAGACAAATTTAGCTCGTACGCTAAATTTGATCGGAAGATATATAATATATAAAAACTATGGAAAACTCGATTTCAAATGCCCTCGTTAAAACCTGCAAAACCCTTCCGGTCAAAATATGAAATTCTAGAAACTTGGTCATAAAACCGCAATTAAACCTTTGAGCCATAAACCGAACGTAATCCAACAAGGGCATAATATATAGTATAAATATAAGAATATCCCCGCAATTAAAATCAAAGGTTAAAAACCGCTAACATATTTTCCGGGGAAAATCATACAATTTCATAACTATGGGTCAAAATCCGCAATTAAATCTTTGGGCCATATTCCATAAATAACACTGCAGGGATATATCTTCAAATTTCCAAAACTTAAGTCAAAAACTGCAATGATAAACATATGGGCACATTTTGCAGTTATACCAAAAGAGGTGGCTGATTTTGAAATATCCCAAAAGGGTTCTTCTTCCTCGCAACAGATCACACGGCAGAAGTGAGAAGGCAAGGGCGGCGGCAACCAAAAGGATCAAAGGAGGGGTCTTCCAATGGTGGTTGCGTTGGAGCTCCGGCGATAGTCGGCCTCCGTCTCCGGCAGTCGGCCAATCCGATGGCTGCGGAGAAAAGACGAAGCGAAGGAAGAGCAGAGGTGCGGTGGTGCTACAGAGGCAAGGCGAAGCAGCAGTGGGCCTCCGTCTCCGGCAAAGGCGGGTCGATATGCGCGGCTCTCCAGCGGCGTTGCTTTCTGTTGCTTCCGGCGTGGCTATACGACACGGAGAAAAAACGGAGGGGAGAGTCAATGGTGAGTGTTGTGACCGAGAGGAGCTCGGGGAGGCCGCGCACAGGGCTCGAAGAGGGATGAGATCGATAGGTTGATGGAGAGACTGAAGAAGGAGAGCAGTACAAAGAAGGTTGAGAGGAGACTAAGTTTTTGTCAACATCAGAAGGGAGGTAAGGGTAACCATGGGTCGGGTTGAGGGGTTGCTTGTGAGGGATAGGTTCATAGCGTGGGAGCTGCAAGGTAAAATCATGCGCAGCTAGGTTAAGGGTAGGTTGGAAGGCGTCACACACGTCACACACGTAAGGGGAAGAAAGAAGGAGAAAGAAAATAAATAAAATAAAATAAAATAGAATAAAAAGGAAAATGAGTAATAGAGTAAACTCGATCAAAATTAATCGGAATGAATATTTCGGATCGGAAAATATTTCCGAACCCTTCTAAAATAAATATGTGGATAAAAATCTATATATATAAGCTCGGAAAAAAAAAATAATTTATGATGTCAAAATACTCGTAAAATTTTTAACATATTAAATTTTAGAGAAATAAATATCGAAAACACGCCTAAAATTTGGGGCGTTACAATAGATCCCCCCTAAAATCAAGTTTCGTCCCGAAACTTGCTCTGCGTCGAACTTCTCGGTCTTTAAGACCGAGGTATGAACTCTCAAACTAAGAAGGCTTAGAACTTCTAATCTATATACACAACCAGCTCAAACCACCATCGCAATATATAATATATATATATATATATATATATATATATATATATATATATATATATATATATATATATATATATATATATCAGGTCATATAACACATTCCCGCATGGGGCACAAACAACATATAAATCACACAACTCAACTAAGGGAAGAACTAGGTCTAACCCGTCGATTCTATTGATGCTACTAGCTCAACATGACAATCAACCAAAGATACTATCTTCCGTCTTCCTATTAGCTTCATTGGTTCCTCGACTGCCACTAGATCATCATGACCAACCACACGTCTCGAATCATGCATGTACTCTCTCGACTGATACACATGAAACACCGGGTGAACACTCTCTACTCTTGGCGGCAATGCCAACTTATAAGACACTTCTCCAACTCGCTCTAAGATCTCAAAAAGGTCGATATATCGGAACTCCACTTCCTTCTCGGGTCTTTCTCAATGTAGCATTTCCATTATCTTCCCTTTGATTCCTCTATCACAGAATATCGAACTTCCAAGCTATATTGTTGGCTTTCGTTCTTGTCTAACCAAACATTAATGTTATGTTTTCTCAATTCTTGTTGCAATTCCAAGTAACGAAGGAAGTACTCTACTCTATACTACTTCTTTTAACTAGACATGTATGCTATTACTTTTACATCGCTCCGCTATACTCGATCAAGACCTTGTCTTGAAGAATCACTTGCACACTTCAAACTCATAATACCTCAAGGTAAGTAAAAAACAATTGCACTAGTGAATCCCCTCTTAACTCTAGCAACTCCTTTGTCAATTCTTTGTCTCATTCAGTACTTCATTGTCATCCGGAGTAGGTTACCATAATTGGTGTTATACAACTTCTCTCTTCACAGATCTGGTAATGCTCAGCCTATCTAAGGAAACTTTTAAATCCTTTCACATCCTTCGGGATTTGTCATCCCGAGACAACTTGTCATAACCTCTCTCCTCTTCAAGAGTAGACCCAAAATATCTTATCTGGGGCATCAGGAAGCCCATAGGGAATAACTACAACTCGTAGTGACTTTGATTGGTCCAAAATGCCGTACTTGCAATATCTCAAACTCGAGTTCTCAATTGGTGACAATGAGACCTTAAATCATTCTCATAAAAGACTACTAACCCTTGTAACCGATCGAGTAGATCATCCATTCGTTGTAAGGAAGACTTGTCCTTCAACTCACGGTAATCGATGTTCAATTGAAGAGAATTGTCTGTCTTTTTCTTTTTTTTCTTTTTTTTTAACAATTCTGGTGTTCCTATAACAACTTCAAATCAAGAGTTTAAGATAAATTTCAATATAAACTTCAAATTAAGAGTTCAAGATAACTTCTGGTATTCTCTACGGCAGTGCATTGATTTTAATGAATATCAATAAGTCCTTGCAATTTCTCCTTTGATTGCATCCTCAATTCGAGTATCCTTACGGGTATCATTTATTGATGTCTTTTGTACGGCGCCTTAGAAATGGGAGTTGAACCCAAATCAGTCTTAGCAGTAAAATTCACATTCCGATGCATTGAAATCCGTTCTATCTCGGGTTCTATCTTTCCTCTACCCTTCACATATCGTAATGACCGACACAACTTGGTCCTAACACTCGACAAGTGGTCCAACCCTATCTGTTGGGGTGACGTCCTTCAACCCATGTATTGTTCCTTGTGTCGCTACTATGTTCACCGTTCTCTTTCAAAGATCCTTCATCTACGAAACTCGAGAGACTTGCTCTAATTTTTCCAACTCTTGAAGCCTTGGTTGAGCAATAATTCAGCTTAATCCCTCTTCTCCGTTCAAAGGAATGACGATAGTAACATCTTTTGATCTTGCGCATGTGTTCAGTCACAAAGGTCTTAATTATATGACTTGATCATACCTTATAATAACTCGATACAATCTTCTTTCCTTTCTATGACATCTCAACATATGGAAGGATCTCTTCGTATTCTACATCAGCTTTCACTGTAGACATCCCTTCTTCAAGTAGGCATAGAATTTACACTACATTTTCTTATGTAGCGTTAAACTGACTGTAGAGACTCTAGTTTCGATCTTTCATGTACTTCTTGTACATCTCAAATCAACATCGAACTTCAAAACTTTAGTTTTCTCTTTCTCTTGTTGGTCACCTTAAGCATCTCTTGGTATTCCATGAACAATCTTCACAACCATACTAGTATGCCCATAGGCGAAATTTCCCAACCACAACCTTGAAAGATCCACTAATTACTTCACCAAGCACTGCCATCGTAATTCCAAGCTTGCCGTGTTGCATTATTCTAGATTCCACGTAACACATCATAGCCACTATGGCTTCACTATGTGAGTCACAAAACTTTGACTTAGCTTTTGCTCGCGGAAACATGTCAATCATCACTTTAGAACCAACATACCATATATCCCCTTATATATATCCTCCCTTTACGCACAATAACCATAGAAGACTCCCTTCCCTTTTTGTCCTTCTAGTTCCATTTACACTAATCCATGTCATTCCTCCATATGACAATCTCATGACCTAAGAAGGTCGCACCAGATCGTTACAATCCCTCTCAACAAGGTACATTACCACCACTTGATAGAATCGGTAAATTGTTACTTGATTAAGAAATTTTCACTTCCCTTGATATATCTCTTCATTGCTGACATTCAACCACCACGAATATTCCAAGTTCTTGTTACTCTTCTTCATGATCCCACATCGTGGCTTACTCTCCCCACCTATAGTCCCCAATATACAACCTGAACCTGTGCATTCTCGGTGGTCACCGATTAACTCATTAATGACCCTTTCCAAGATCAACAACTTACCCTCCTACCACACTTCCATATTACTATACTCCTGAAGGATACCCTCTCGGGTTACTCCGCCTAAACTTCACTAGCTCACTTTACTCTACTTCCAACTTCGTTAGCTCCTATTACGCTCCCCTCTTCCTTCCGCTTCTGTAAGATAACTATACCCCTCAACTCTTCCTTGTCATATGACCCACCTTCATAGGCTTAACCGCTCTTCCTAATGTTTTGCAAAAGCACATCTCAAATATTCTGACATTCATTAGCATCCACTCTCACTCCTCTTGGTTGGAAACTTAAGTCCTTCGATCCAAGCTCCTTGTTTCATCTTTCATCTTCTGAAGATCATCATCCGCACACACAACCTCCTTCTTAGTGTTGCTCAGTCTCATCACAATGACGAAAAACGATTGACTCTCCACGGTAATTTTGCTATGTGAACTTTCACCATGTGATCCTCCTCATAACCCTCAAATTCATGAATAAGTCACCCGCTTAGAATCTAGCAAAGATTGACTCTCATACTTAGGAGTGCCTATTGAAAACTCATCTTACTTAGAACGCCACTTTCATTCTCGAGCGAAAATGTAGTCCTCTTTACTTGATTCGCATCTTTAGTTCATCGACACCGCACTTGGAAAAATCTTACGTTCGATGTCTCTAGTTGCTTCATTGTTGTTCAATCGTTACTTCATTTAGAAGCCCCACTCATATCTTCTTGCTGCTTCCTTATTTGTATGCATCCTTCTCAGTTTTGCTTCAACTAACTCGAGATTCGCTTCCACTTGTTTGTCCTTCGTTTGCGCCATTTCTAATCCTCCGCTTTGAGATCCTCTTAAAAGAGTCCAAGAAACACCAAGGTGTTTGTCCAAAACGTGATACACAACCCGGTACTTGAGCATACTCACCCTCAAATGTAAACTATCCTAAGCTAAACGGCATCATCCAAGGGGCGATGATAGCTTTCTATCGTTTCGACTATAAGGTTTAGCATCTATATGTCACTATATATCCTAATATACGTATATAACTATATAAGTTATATGTCCATCTACTATCAACATAACGCATGCAAGGAAACCATTCTCATAAAACGAGTTTCAAGCACTAATATAATATTTATCATGCCACATGAACAACTCATATCAATATAAAGGTCATGCCACCATAACAACATAACAAGTCTATCATGCATAACTATAATTAACATATAATAATAGTCCAAAAGCATCCTAGGTCTACGATGCATATCTACATATATATACATATCTATATATACACTAAAAATCCAATAATCTAAGATCCCGAGATCCGCGGAAGGAGTGGTGGTCCGTACATTATAATACAAACCCAACTCATGCATATGATTTTGAAAATGAAAAGTCACAACCCGTGTGGGTTCCGTTTATTCCTCATTCGGCCTTTAGAAGATTGCGAGTACCATTGTTGTCAACCTAGGGCTATGATACCACTTTTGTAACACCCCGACTCCGCAGGACTTGGGGCGCTACGGGCGGAGACCTCACAATGGGTTCCGTCCCTTAGCCTGACAACAATTTTACCGGATCTTACAACAAGACACAAATAAAGGCAAAACCAAAATTTATTTTAATGCAACGCTATGAACCCCAAAAGAAAAACGAAAAACGAAAAACTCCAGCCGAGATGCAACTCCAAAGGCAACGCCATAAACACGACATACATATTACCATAAACAATACATAAATACAACCCCAACCAACCTATCCTAAAATGCACGGACCCTGGCTGCCCACTCTTCCGGATCACTCGGCCGCATCCCTAACTTGCAAGTCAACTACAACAATATCGGTATAAAACCGTTAGCTAGCATTCAAGGCATTAGAATCATGGTATTGGCACACACACACATAGGCATCATACCACTACATGATCTAAACACCCATGTCCGGTTTATTATCTCTTTGTTATTATTAAGTCATATCCCTTACTATTCCACTTATGGTGTGACACGAGATTCACTCGCCCTTGTCCCCTTTCACCAGACGGGTTTGTACTTGATGCGGATCAGCATCACCCGCTGGGTTGTTCGCAAGGCACCTCCCAGTCATCCCCATTTTGGACTGGACAAGCAGTCACCACCCGTTATCATACACTTTGGCCAAATATCAACATATAAAGTCGGTTGTCCTATTACCGGTTTAATTGTTATAACATAAACAGTAACCCACACATAAACAATAAACACACACCACCAAACACGCATCGAAACTAATACAGAGAATACAAGCTAAGTAAGTCCGGGGAATTACCTCGTCCTCAAAGCTAAATCGATCAACAATATCTCTCAACTTCCCGCAAGAAGATACTCAACTCCTGGCCAAAACAAGGAACACGATCAATATCTATCTCTCATGCTAGAAGTAGCCCAAATGACCTCTATAAGGTCATACACTCACATGTTAGGATAACACATTCCTAGTTTTGATGCTCTCACAACAACATGTAATCTCAAACCTCAAGCCTAATGATTCTCACAAGATCAAACCATATACTCAAATCCTTATAACAACATCACTAGACCGCAATATCACCTCAAGCTTAGAATCAACATCAATCCATCAACAATATCAAATCCTCAAAACTCACATAAGGTTCAAAGCCAATACTTGGCATTAACTCTAAGTTATACTAGATTAATCCTAGCATGATACTACTACTACTACTACTACTAAACATAACTAGGTCGAGGAGAAAGGTCACTCACGCGACGTCAAAGACAGAAGACGGTCTATGGATGTCGACTTGGACTCGTTAGGTCTTTATCGGGACGCTGCCGAACCTAACACCAAAATTAGACAAACTTAGCTCGTACGCTAAATTTGATCGAAAGATATATAATATATAAAAACTACGGAAAACTCCATTTCAAATGCCCTCGTTAAAACCCGCAAAACCCTTCCGGTCAAAATATGAAATTCTAGAAATTTTGGTCATAAAATCACAATTAAACCTTTGAGCCATAAACCGAACATAATCCAACAAGGGCATAATATATAGTATAAATATAAAAATATCCCCGCAATTAAAATCCAAGGTTAAAAACCGCTAACATATTTTCCGGGGCAAATCATACAATTTCATAATTATGGGTCAAAATCCGCAATTAAATCTTTGGGCCATATTCCATAAATAACACTGCAGGGATATATCTTTAAATTTCCAAACTTGGGTAAAAAACTGCAATAATAAACATATGGGCACATTTTGCAATTATACCAAAAGAGGGGGCTGATTTTGAAATATCCCAAAAGGGTTCTTCTTCCTCGCAACAGATCACACGGCAGAAGTGAGAAGGCAATGGCGGCGGCAACCAGAAGGAGCAAAGGAGGCGTCTTCCAATGGTGGTTGCGTTGGAGCTCATGCGATAGTCGGCCTCCGTCTCCGGCAGTCGGCCAATCCGATGGCTGCGGAGAAAAGACGAAGGGAAGGAAGAGCAGAGGTGCGGTGGTGCTACAGAGGCAAGGCGAGGCAGCAGTCGGCCTCCGTCTCCGGTAAGGGCGGGTCGATATGCATGGCTCTCCAGCGGCTTTGCTTTCTGTTGCTTCCGGTGTGGCTATACGACACGTAGAAAAAACGGAGGGGAGAGACAATGGTGAGTGTTGTGACCGAGAGGAGCTCCAGGAGGCCGCACACAGGGCTCGAAGAGGGATGAGATCGATAGGTTGATGGAGAGATTGAAGAAGGAGAGTAGTACAAAGAAGGTTGAGAGGAGACTGAGTTGTTGTCAACATCAGAAGGGAGGTAAGGGTAAACATGGGTCGGGTTGAGGGGTTGCTTGTGAGGGATAGGTTTCATAGCGTGGGAGCTGCAAGGTAAAATCATGCGCAGCTAGGTTAAGGGTAGGTTGGAAGGCGTCACACACGTAAGGGGAAGAAAGAAGGAGAAAGAAAACAAATAAAATAAAATAAAATAGAATAGAATAAAAAGGAAAATGAGTAATAGAGTAAACTCGATCAAAATTAATCGGAATGAATATTTCGGAGCGGAAAATATTTCCGAACCTTTTTAAAATAAATATGTGGATAAAAATCTATATATATAAGCTCGAAAAAAAAATTAATTTACGATGTCAAAATACTCGTAAAATATTTAACCTATTAAAAATTTTAGAGAAATAAATATCGAAAACACGCCTAAAATTTGGGGCGTTACATCGGACTCACCCATTTGTTATCCGATATGGGAAATATGATACCTGCATCCAACAACTTAGGAATCTCCTTCTTCACAGCCTCTTTCATGATCGGATTTAACCATCTTTGAGGTTCTCGTGAAGTCTTGTGATCATCTTCCATTAGTATCTTATGCATACAAAGAGAAGGCTTATTGCCAACAAGATCATCAATAGTGTAACCCAAAGCCTTTCAATGTTTCCATAGCACATGTATCAATTTAGACAATTCACGTTCAGAAAGATAAGCATTAACAATGACGGGATAAGTAGAATCCGGACCAAGGAAAGCATACCTCAAGTGAGTTGGTAGTGGTTTAAGTTCTAAGACAGGAGGTGCTTTCAAAGGTGGATCGGTACCTTCTCTCTCCATTGAAGAGGACTTAGATCGAAGTACTGAACTAACGGAAGTCTCAGTTGACATTATCTCGCTTGTTGTCTCGGTCGTGGTCCGAGATGGGTGACCGAGGTGTCCTTCAGATCACCTAGCTTGCTCCGTAAACTATCTCGGTCGAGGTACTGGAACTGGGACCGAAACCTAATGTTCTTTTCTTCTCTTGAATCAGTTGATCAAATCTGGCTCCTGGATCTGCTTCCAATGTTTCCAAGTTTTGCACATCTACATCACACAAGACATCTATACCTTCCTCCATCATACTAAAACTCAAAACTTTCTCAAGAGGATCTTTAATAAGGATAGAGCTCACAAATTCTCGAGAATCTTCTTCATCATAGATGTTGAAGATATCATCTCCCAAAGGCTCTCCCTTCATTGCAGCCAATAGTGCAAACTCCACATGATCGCCGCCAATGTTGAACTTCAACTTGGCGTTCTTACAATCAACGTTGCAATCCGACGTTGCTAGAAATGGTCTTCCGAGAATGATAGGGATGGGATAATCTGCGGAAATGTCTGGTACAAAAAAGCCTATAGGTATGTAGAAATTACCTAACTTGATGGGAACGTCCTCCAAGATACCAACGGGACGGGTAATGGAGCGATCCGCCATGTATAACATCATCATCATGGGCTTAAGCTCTCCAAGGCTGACCTTATCACAAAGTGCTAGAGGAATGATGCTCTCACTAGCTCCTAGATCACAAAGTGCATCATAAGTCACATCCCCAACTTGGATGGGAATGCAAAACGAACCGGGATCTCTCAACTTGGGTGGAATCTTCTCCTTCATGATTTGAATGAGCTCCGACGATCTAGAGGTCATCCATAATAGTTTCCTCTTCCTTAACAATATCTCTTTCAAAAACTTCCCATAGACGGGCATTCCTAGGATAGCATCAATGAAAGGGATGTTAATATGTAGCTTATTCATAAGGTCAAGGAACTTACCAAAATGCTTGTCCAGATGTGCCCGTGCCCTTGATTGAGGGAACGGGAGTGGGGGTTTATAAGTAGGTGGTGGAACATAAACTTTAGCTTTTTCTTTTGCTTTCTAGGGCTCCATCTCGGTTGGCACCTCGACCGAGGTGTTCCTCGTCTGATCGTGGTCCGACCGAGGTACTGGATCTGTAGTCTTCAATCCACTGCGTGTTGTGATAGCCATGACTTGCCCTTTAGGGTTGCTCTCTGTCCTTTCTGGATGTTTTCCAGGATCTCTTAGTGCTTCATTAGCCTTGTTGAAAAATTATTGATCTAAGACTTTTTGTGCCTTCGAAAATGAGTTCATAGAAGTCTCCATAGCATTGAACTTGATCAATATAACCTCCAGCAAAGCGTCCGGTTTCTTGGGTGGCTGGGACGAGCTTGATGACGGATCCTGGCTTCTCAATAGAGTAGAAGAAGAAGAAGGGGTGTTAAGAGCATTTTCAGCATAAGAATAAGGGTTACCGGGATTTTGTTGATTTGATCTCCAATTGTTGTTGAAATTCCTATTGTTGTTGTTGTAATTGTTGTTGTTCCTCGGCCCTTGATAATTTCTTCTTCCTACAAACCCAACATCTTGCTCCTTCTTAGTTTGAGCTACGAAAAGCTCCTTTAAAGCCTTGACTTCATTGTTGAGTGTGGTGAGTTGAGCAGCATTTGATATTGTATCCGGAAAGCTGTCTCACCTTGCTCCATCTTCAATCCTTTGATGGGAATATTTCTCCATGTGTAAAGCTTGCTTTTCTATGAATTCCCAAGCTTCGTCTACCGGCATATCCATGAAAGTACCGGAGGAAAGTAATTGTAGTTTGAATTGAGTGTCTTTATCCAAACCCTTGAAGTATATCTCTAGGAACTCGATCTTTGAATCCCATGATGAGGGCAATCCAACAAATGGTCCTTGAACCTTTCTCATGACTTGGACAAACATTATTTTTCTTTCATGATAAAAACATTGATCTTACCCCTCAATTCAACGGTCTTTGATGGGGAAAGAACTTAGTAAGAAACTTCGTAGTCATCTCTTCCCATGTGTTAATTTTTCCAATTGGAAGATATTGATACCAAGCAAGCGCCTTGTCTTTCAATGAGAAGTAGAAAGGCCTTAACTTGTAATTGTTGTTCTCCACTCTTGATGGTCTCAAAGTCTCCATCAAAATCTCATAATTTTGTAAATATTGATGTGGAGATTCTCTTTCCAAACCTCCAAACTGACATTGTCGAATCATGGTTTGAACTTGAGGTCGAAGTTCATAATCATGCTAAGCTGGATCTCCTAGATTGACTCTTGGACGCCGCACTTGCTGATTTGGGTCCATCCTTTGACCTAGGGTTGGCGGAACTCCAACAAAAAGATCGCCTCGGTCTACCATGGCCGGCATCCGAGGTAGTGGGTGTATCTCAGCCTATGCAACTAGGGATGAATCCTGCCTCGGTTGAGCAAGTAGGACCGGTTGAGGTAAGATCTGAGCTCGTAAAGCGGCCATATCAGCTTGAATCTCTTCAGTTCTTGCACGACTCTCATCTTTCTGTCTATGCAGTTCTTCTTTACTGAGGCGAAGTTGTTCCATAGCCTCCTTCAATTCGGCTTCAAGATCTCGATTATCTTGATTGGCCATCTTAGCTTCTTTCAATTTCTTTTGTATGTCTTTTCTGGTTTGGGATCGTAAGGAACAATTTCCTTTCCAGCACGAGTTCTTCACATAAATCTAAGGAAAGATCCTGCGAAATCATTTAAATAAAGTACTCAATAACAACAAGGGCAACAACCCCAAAAGACAACTGAAACCGAACTTGGTCTTGGCCAAGTCCCCGACAACGGTGCCAAAAACTTGTTTTCTCTCAAACGTGTGTATGGTGAACGATATAGCTTTAAATTTGTAACCTATAATATAAGCCTGAAACAATATGCGAACCCGTAGTGTACGGATCAATTGTAATAACGGAAAATACTCCAGGGTCGAACACAAGGACAATGGTGAAACAAAGATCGGTAATTCAGGTTGTCAATCAAAAACAAGCAACAAAGCAAAGATATCCAAGATGATGTAATAACCAGGTAAAGAAAAATGCGGATTCTAGAGATTAAAGCATCCAGTTGTGGTTCCGACTCAAGATCTCAAAGGATAACGTGGACAAAGCTGAGGTTTGCAAAGGGCAGGTGTTTCTAAGGTGGGAATAGATCACCGGGTAAGTCTCACTACTCACTATCCCAAACCAAAGATCCTCTCACCGGGAAAGTCTCAAGGTACTCGGGAAAAGAATTATAATCTCAAACCAACACACCACCCAAGGGGATAGAACTAACTTTACCAGGCAAGTCTCAAGCTAACTCTCAAAGATGGGATGAAGGCACACTCAAATTCCAATAAAGGATAAATCTCTATTATTTAACACTCATGATCTTGGGTATACAAACAAAGAAATCACCGGGTAAGTCTCATCCTAGGCTTACGTTGAACCAGGAAAGGTATAACAAGGATAGGATTTGGCAAACTAAAACCTCAACTCAGATAAGGATCAGGAAAGGTCTCGCCTCGCTCAATTCATGTACCATCTCGGTCGAGATGTTCCACGGTTGACCGAGGTGTTCGTTTGTTTGTATACCCAAGATCACGCATCTCGGTCGAGATGTTCCACGATTGACCGAGGTCTCGCCTCGCTCAGTGGCATGACAAAGGAATCTACAAGCAACACACAAGTCCCTAAACATATGGGACAATCACGCATCTCACGGGTACCTCTGATCCTACTACCATCAGGTAACCCTATAATAAAGGGTATCCCCTCTATTGAAACTAAACCCTAATAAGAAAGGTCTACCATCTACTGTATCTAAGGTAGTCTATTGACGCATACATCAGAAAGCAAATAGTGCATAACACTCACATCAAACAAAACTCCATTAGGTAAACCATTAACGAGGATGGTACATGTAACAGCTAATGCCAGCAACTTCACTGCACATCATCACTCAAAACTCGGGCTTATGCTCCTCAAGTATCACTGAGGTCATCGTCATAGTCTCTGCCTCCACTCCTTCTGCACCGGAAGGAGGAGAGCCTTGTTGAGATGGAACACCATCTTGCTGACAAAACGGAGTCAGATGGCCTAGTTCACCACATGTGAAGCAAGCTATCGGTGCCAAGGAACACTTAGAGCGCAAACGGCCTGGATCACCACAGTTGTAACACGGTCGTTCCTTCTTCGCAACCGGTGTAGCTGAAGGGTAACTCGATCTTCTTCATTCTCCTTTAGTAACCTTAGCATGGGAAGAAACTTACTGATGCGGCATCTTATTTAGTCGGCAAAATACCGCTCAGTGTCCTAACTTTCCACAGGTAAAGCGTGTCACTAAAGATCTCTTACATTCCGGTCGCAGGTGTCTAGAGTCCCCACAGTTGTAGCAAGATTTCGTCCCACCAGAAGTCCGTGGTTTCTTCTTTGATCCGGAAGCATCAATAGGTCCCACTGATGTTGGTAAACTCAGGGTAGGTCTACCTGCTCTTGCAGCTTCCTCCCGTAAACTTATATATTCTCGAAACTCGGATCTACTAATCATGACATAATCCGCATCCTCCGGTCCAATCTCTACTGCAGGCAGATCGACGGTGGGAACTTGTCCCTGCCCTATTACTACTGAGGGAGAGGGGGTGTACCCCTACCTCGTCCCATTACAGATGTTGCTCTAGTTAGAGCCATCTGCACATACCCAATCCTATAAGGCTATATATATGTCATATGTATAGATATGTATATATAACACACATACACATCATTCATAGTGTATATATATATCTACACTACTGAGATCCACGGCAGAGGTGACGACTTCTCGTACATCCTATCCCAAAACATCAACTTTTAAAACCAAAAATCCATTGAAAATGTCAAACCCCTTTCAGGTTCTGTTTATTTTATCCATCCGACCTATGGCAGGTAGCAACTGCCATTCTTGTCAACCTGGCTCTGATACCAACTCTCTAACATCCCGAATCCGCGGGACACGGGATGCCACATTGAGCTAGGATCTCACAGTGGATCCTGACCCTAGCCTGACAACAAGTTCACTGGACCTTACAATATGGCACTGACAGATATAAAACACATACATAAAACTGTACATCAAAAGGTATACAAGATTATAGCCGAGTATAAAACAACATCCTCACATAGGAGGTATACAAAACATCACCCTCATGCGGGAGGGAAAACATAAACATCCCCAAAACCATAACCACCTAATGTATGAGAGTCCTCGGCCTGTCACCATGTTAGATCACTCAGCAACTCTCCTATCCTGCAAAGCATCTATAACATAAGTATGAAACCATTAGCTAACCATACGTATAAAAGGTAATGCATAAGCACAAGCACAAGTCATGGAAGATAAACACATAAATATGTTGTCACACATTTACCCATTTTATCATCTTTATATAATAGTCATTCACTCAAATCGTATATATATATATATATATATATATATATATATATATATACATATATGAAACTATGTGACATGAAGAACCGTATCAACCCTGCCTATGGGCCTGCTAGCCAGCTGTAAGTAGTATCGGTCACACAACCCGTGTACCCTATGGGAGTGGATTGCGCCCTTCCTTTAAACCAGTCTAGCCTGACGTCAGAGAACCCCCAAGATTCCTTACGGGATGAAAGGGGAAAGATGTCACTGCTACACAAGGGGGTTATCGATAAAACATAGGTCGGTAATAATCGACATCGCATGCTATCATATCAAGCATATAACACACACACCACTCATGCAAACACCCAATATAAGGATGGTAGCTAAGTAACTCCCACGGACTTACCTCAACTTTGTACAACCTCAACCACGATCAACCTCCAAGCCTGAGAGGGACACTGCCTAATAACAAGGCATAAAAGGATATCAATCTCCTATTCATCAAAGGGGTCTTACCTAGACCCAAAGGGATTCATAAGGATCATCCTCAACCTAAGCCTCACAACCTACTAATCCTCAAAGCCATACAAGGCATAACATGATCATAACATCATTATCACACTCTCATTTAGACCTAGCATGATACTACACACTCACACTAGGAAGGGAAGGGACAATGCCATCCATAGGCAAGCCCGGAAACAAGACACACTTGTAGAAAAAGAGCAAAGCAAGGCTGGAAAGTAGAGAACCGCATGGGCGGCCCTGGGTGGCGCAAGGGCGGCGACTGGCCGGCGCTGGGGCGGCCCTGAGATGGCACAGGGGCGGCTGGTGTGCAAAATGCACACTTTCATCTCCTCTTCACTTCTACACTCGAACCTCTCCACACCTTCTTCAGCCAGCATCCAAAAAATACATGCACATACATATATACATCAACATATGCCTAGGAAGATCCAACACAAGATTCAACTTGTGAAATCCTATGCTAGAAGAAGAAAGAAGAAGTAGAGAAAGAAGAAAGGAAGAAGATGGCTTACCACAGCTGTAACCCTAGCAGAGAAAGAGAACAACACCACAACCTCAAGGATGGCTCAACACAAGCACAACAACACAACTCATCATCATCATCCAAGCATCAAAACTCACAACCAAACAAGGAAGAAACAAGAAGAAGATCCAAAGGGAAAGAAGAAGAGAAGAAGAGTGTAGGGGAGAAGATGCATCTAGAGAGAGAATGAGGAAACCCTCATTTGGAGGAAGAAGAAGATATACAAAGGAAAAGGGGTCAAAAGCAAGGCACGAGTCAACAAAGACGGTTGCAACACACCCTAATCCGCAGGGGTGGAGGTGCTGGCCGCAGGGGCGGATCTGGACTTGCGCAGGGGCGCCTAGCCTAGCCGCAGGGGCGGTTCAAGCCAACCTCTGCACACTCAGCAACTCAACAACTAAGGCTCTTACAATGCATTCTTTTGCCCAACACATTTATCTAATGTAAACAAGGATTCTAATAAGAAAGCTAGATATATGGTGGATTCCATGTCCAAATTAGAGAAGGATGATCGCTTATGATTTGCTCCTTATTATAAAGGGTAATTTCATGTTTCACTTGTTTAATGCAAATAATAAAACCTAATTATAAAATTAGTATTTATTGTTTGCAATTTTCTTGGTAGGTTTCAATGGGCATTAACTGTTTTAAATTCACGGGATAACATTGTATATTGGTTAGACCCAACGGGCAATGGTGTTCTTGATGGTATCAATGGCATGATTGAAACGTAAGATAATAATTTATGGTCATTATTGTACTTTAACTTTGTTTACATATTTAAAACTTCTAATTTGTTTTTTAGTGCTATTCTTATTTTCTCGGAGGAGAGAAATAAAAATAACAGGATGAAAATATGTTGGGTGAAAATTATGGTATGTTTACTGATTATATGATGTTTTGTGTTTTGGTTTGGATTTATTATATACGATTATATGTTTGGTTTGCTTTACTTGGAGTGTCCTAGACAACCACCAAATGCACGTGATTCTAGTTACAATGTATGTCGTTACACGCGGGAGATAATTGATCATCAATGTACAGTCATCCCAATAAATATAAGTGTTTGAAAAATTTACCCTTGAGAATATTATATTTTAAAATATGAGTAATTTTGTTTAATTACTACTAAGTCAATGTCATGTTTTTACAGTATTTTCGAGATGCACCTAGCTTATAGGACAAGAGACTCCTTGATGAGCTACGAGAGGAATGGTTACAATATTTGGACACCCAACAACAAGTTTGTAGGATGGCATGATTAGAATGATGAAATGTTGGTGTTTAACGCCAACTGAAAGGATTATGACAATGTTTATTTTGTTACATATACTAAAACACGAAATCTTTTATGTTTTTTTGTAGCTGCAAATTCAAAGTATAATGTATTTTCGTATGGATTATTGATTTTGGATGTTAAGAATTTAATAGATGAAGTGTATTTGTTATTATAACCGAGCTTAGTGAGAATATTGAAATTGTATTAAAAAATATAGATGTTTTGATTAGTAATAAAATACCCAAAATAAAACCAATAATTGCTTCTCTTTTATGAAAGCCCCGTAATTTTAAAAAAAAATCATGAAACATCTCTCAGGGTTTTTTAAAAACCCGGAAGATATATCTCTCAAGGGTTTTTTGAAAAACCTCCATTCTTACCACTTATTTCTCAGAGGTTAAAAATAACCCATGAGAAATATTTCTCAAGGAGACGTATAAAGGGGAAGGAAAAACCGCCTTCCCATTCAATAAAAAAACCCTAAGAGATGTCGTTTTTTACTAGTGTATAACGCGTGATTTGATTATAGTTTCTAAGTAAAAATGTTCGAGCATGTTTTCGTATTATGGTTTGGATGGATTTCATGGGATAACATGCTCGAGCATGCTATCAAATTTTGGTCAATTGACCATGGTTACATTATATACCGGTTTGACATGGGGATGAGTTTATTTGAGTTGATGTTAGATTTGAAAATCGTTTGAGTATTATGACTTTATTTCAGATGAGGTTGGTTTGAAACCCTTTTGAGTTGATACTAAAAAAATTAAGATGAGTGTTGTTTTGAAACTATTTTGAGTATTATGATTATATTTGAGATGAGGTTGGTTTGAAACCCTTTTGAGATGATATTGAGTTATTAGAGGCATGATAATTTGAACTCTTTTGAGTATTATGATGATTTTGAAGCATGTAGTTATTTAACCCTTTTAAATATTTTCAAAGTGATCATGTGATAACATATATGATTTTACTCATTTCTCGTTCATATATATTACATTGCGTATGCATCGGCTTAGTCGATGTGAAAGACTAACCCCACCACGGTGGGGATCATATATTTTTGAGATAATTAGGTGCATTATTAGTTTAGGAGCATAAAGGTCAGGTATCCTAGTTAGAGTCTTGTTTAATTGAGCTTGTGGTGGACTTGTTTCTCTATGACTTGTTCCTAGCTTTGGATTTATATATTTTGGGATTGTGATTTGCGTTTCTAAAACCCTAATGTTATTGAACTCGAATTTGACCATTTGTGGTTGTATGTTGTTGTTTGGACCCTTTTATTGTTGACGTCATGGTTGACGTTTGGTTTCATATCTTTATCGTTCACAAGTTTATGCCCTTGTGTTACAAATCTTCATCCTTTATATAAGTCTTAGGGAGTCTTCGCCTGTACTCCTAACTTTGTGTGACGGATAACCCGTTTTGAGGTGTTAAACGATGATAGTTGGCGGTGGTCGATATGTCGGTATCATCTCATTGCATATATATGTTGATAGTATAAAAGTAAAAATACCCTACCCGTTTTCATTTTATAGTACTTCAGCTTCTTAACCATAGTAAGAAGGCGCTATATAGGAACATTGAGTTAAGGAATGAAAATAATAATGTAAAGAGGATTCCAACCAAAAGATCGATCAAAGTTAATATCTATAATCTTTATATCTAACGATTTATAAAATTATAGTGGATTTTAGATTATATAAGATGGAGAGCAACTATTCAGGTAGTCTAGTTAGGATCATAAATTTACTTGAAGAAAATAATATATGTATTTCAGTTAGTGAAACATTTTAGGTAAGGTGGTTTAATTTTTAAAAAAAATTGGTTTGTTTAAAAAATCGTATAATAAAATGTGTTTTTTTTTTAAATTTTTTTTTTAAACTATAAAATAATCACACCATCAACAAAATATGATAGTTATATTCGAAAAATTACCTATAAATTTGACAAATTGTTCGGTTGTTATTT
>BSUD01000004.1:106659518-106705565 GCA_033239045.1 Fagopyrum esculentum
ATATATATATATATATTGTATAAAAAATTATGTTTTTCTATGATAAGTGAGGTTTAATGATAATAATATATTTTTATCTTATATTTTTATATAACTCTTTTTGTTCACTTAATAAATATTTATTTTAAGGCAAATTTTGATATACTAGGCTTTTTTAAGTTTTTATAAAAGAAACTATACCCCTAATTTAATTACTGTTAATTGATCTTATTTTACCTAATTAGTTTACCTTACTAATTTACCCAAACAAACTATCCGCTCATTCACTCACTTAACTACCAGAGAAAAACACTTCGCCTCGCCTGTTCGACTCCTCAACTTCTTCAATCTCTGGTTCATCATCTCTCTCGTAATCTCTCTCGTAATCTCTCTCGTAATCTACATTTTCTTCATCTCTGATTCATTCTTCGTCACTTTCCGGCCATCTCCTCACTTGTCACCTATGTTTCGTCTTCGTTTTTACCCCAAACACACCACAATCCTTTCGAGTTTTTGTAAACCCTAAGAAATTGAAAATGTCGACTCGATCAAAGGTTGCTGCCAACAAATCTTCTTGTGATGCTCCTACCTTCAACCTTCTGACTCCTACGCCTCCTTTACCTGTTGAAGATGCCACACCAAACGAAGGCGATGATTCTGCTGTCTCTCATGATGAATCATGCCTTCAGATTGTAGTATCTAGTTTTCCTCGACCAGTCGATATACCTATGGTTAGTATTGCTTTGATACTCTTTCAGGTTTTATGGTATTATAGTTTCTGGTGATTGTTCATATTAGGGTTTGTAAGTTTAATCATCGTTTCTGGTATCTGTTTTGATATGGTTTGTTCTATGTTTGTTTCGTCTTTATATTTGCATGACTTTTCTGGTATGTTTGTATGTTATTACATTTTCTGGTATGTTATTGGTTTCAAGTTTTCTGGTCTTTGCTTTAGTTTAAGTTTCTGGTAAGTGTTTATTAGAAGTTCTGGTATGTTATTCTGGTAATTTTAAGTTTTTGGTAAGTTTCTGTGATTTGTTCATATGATGTTTAATGTTTTCTGGTATTCGAAGTTCTGGTATGTTATTCTGGTATGTTATTTGTTTCTGGTATTAGATGTTCTAGTTAGGGTTTCTGGTATTTGTTTTATTTATTAATGTTTTCTTGTATTTGTTCATATGAGGTTTTTATATTACTTTCTGGTATTTCATGTTGATTTATATATTGACATTATTTTCTGGTATGTTTACACAGGCTGCTGAGGAAAGCGTTAGTTATGGACATGAAGAGTCCAATGTAAGTTGAATGGCTGATATGAGTTTCTGGTTTGTTCTTGACTGTTTTTCTTGTATTAACAATCTTATTTCCTTTACTAGTTAATGTACATATTTGATGAAAACCCACAATACGAGGCAACACGTATAACTGTCTTGTCTCGTGTCAACATGGTTAAATTTTTACTTGAAGGGTTGGATGCCAATGGGCAAGAAATGTTCAAAAACTCTATTTTTTCATCTATCATCTCCCTCTGTACCAATCTCAAACCTTCAAACCAATTAATACACTTCATGCTTCTGCATGAGGTTCAAACTGACCGCAAACACTCAATGTGGTTTGCAATCAACAAAACCTTGCTTAGGTATATATTAACTATACACCTAACCTTTTCAGTTCAGATTGTTACCTCTATTCTACTTTCTATTGTTAATGTGTTTCTTTCTTTTTTTGTTGTGTATTTTTGTTCATAAGGTTTGGCTTAAGCGAGTTTTCAGAAATTACCGGCCTTGAGTGTCGGTTCCATGTGTACAACGAAGAAGAAAATGTCGACATGAAGGAGTTGTTCGGCATGCCCAAGTGCAAATTGGATCAATTGGAGGAAAAATATTCAAAGCTGAAAAAAAATGATGAAAGGAAATTCAAGATGGCTCTGTTGCTGTTTATTGAATTTGTTTTGCTTGGCAATGACAAGAAGAAGTTCGTCTCCAATCTTCCTCTATCGCTTCTGAAGGACATGGATGCCTTTAATTCTTATTCATGGGGGCGCCTTGTCTTTAATAAGACACTTGACAACCTGAGGGATTGCGAGCCAACAAAGTATAGGGCATCCGGAAATTACTGCCTTTCTGGTTTCCCTTTGGCATTCCAGGTATGCTTCTGGTTTTCCATTTATGTGCCTCTGGTATGTTTATATTTGTTATTTTTGTTATGGTTTACGTCTCTGGTATGCTTGTTATTCATTCATTTTCCTCTGGTATAAGTATTTAGTTACCAGAAATGATACTTTTGTGATTTTATGGTATGCTTTATTGCATTAGCATTTCTGGTTTTTGTTTTTGGTTTTTGATTCTTGTATTTTGTTTTAATGTATTAGATTCTGGTATGATTGTGTATGTTGTATAATTGAGTTCTGTGAAGTATTGTTTTGTTTCTAGTATGTTCTGAATTTTATACTTTCTGGTATGAGTTTACTTGCTTTCTGGTATGAGCAATTAGCTACCAGAAATATTAAGTTTGTGATTTATGGTATGCTTTATTTCAATAGCATTTCTAGTATATCTTTCTAGTTTGTGTTTTATAATTGAGTTTACTTGATTTCTGGTTTTCTGATATGCATTTGTGGTTTCATTTTCTGGTATGATATTATTTTATTAGTATTATATTATTTATTGGTTTGAGTTTCTGGTATGGTTTATTCATTTGTTTTCCTGTCTATATTATGCAGGTTTTCATCCTTGACTCTCTCCTCACACTAGCATCTTTGTTTGCCACATGTGTTAATGAAGAAGCAACCCCACTTTGTCTTAAGTGGGTTTCATCAATAAAGGGGAAGATGAAATGCAGCTTCCAGACAATAAAGGATACAGCGTCATCGGTGGCTCAAGATGACATCAAAACTATCCCCCCTCAACCTAGAAGACCCAGAAACCGAGGATGACTGCAAATGGTGGGGGGATGAAGTTTTGGACCCAGCTGGCTATCTTTGTCATCTTTTCAAAGTAGGGTTCCACGATGTACGTGTATTCAGGCCTGGAGGGCATAATGTCAAGGCTATCAAGGAAGTTCCAAAGAAGGAGGAATCCGAGAGTGATGACTTTGCTACTCCTCCTCCTCCTCCTCGTCATATTTTGAGGTTGCCAAGACCACAAAAGGTTGTTAAGAAAGAAGATGTCCCAAAGAAAAGAACAATTGAAGAGGGAAGTAAAAGGTATCTCAATACATTTCATACTCAATCTATATTTTAATAATGTTGCATTAGTTTCTGTTATACTAGTTTCTTTAGTTTTATTGTATGACTGCTTTTTTGCTTTCTGGTTTGTGCCTGTTAGTTTGTGGTATGCTTATAATATAACTTTTGGTATTAGTTTCTGTTTTATTTTTTTGGTATACATGCTTTGTTACTTTCTGGTATGTGTCTTTTTGTTTCTGGCTTTTGTTTTATGTTAATTTTGGTATACTTTTTTCCTTACATTCTTGTATTAGATTTAATATGTTTTCTGGTATGATATTTTTAATCTTTGTTTCCTGTGTACATTGTTATGTTTTATTTGGTTTTTGTTTCTGGTATGTTATTGATTTACTTAATAATGTTTGTTTTTCCTAATGTAGGGCTGCATCTAAGAAGCCTAAGAGAGAACAGATTGTAGAGGAAGTATCATGGTAAACTGAAGTTGAATATGTATTTATATTATCATACCAGAATACTTAATATTTACAAAATTTGTTCTATTGTTTTAGCCCTGAAGAAGACATGCTGGCAGTGGCTACACCTCCAGTTGTTGTTGTTGTTGCACCTTCTAGCACTGTTGGGATTGTTGTTGCTCCAGAAATGGATAGCATTGTCCCTACAGATGCTTTGGTTGCACCACCTCTGCCTGATCCCACCACCTCCAATTCTGAAGCTGTGGTTGAACCAACTGTCCCTGATCCGACCTCTTCCAACACAGAAGCTGTGGTTGCACCACCTGTATCTGATCCCACAACCTCCACTATTTCTACCACAAAAATGTAGTTGATATTTTACATACCATAATTTATTAGTTTCAAATGCTTATTTGATATCGCATTTTTAATCTTTTATTATGTTAATGTATAATGTGCCTGATTGGGTTGAAAACTTGAAGAAACAACTACAAGCCCAAAATCAATTGCTTTCTGAGTTGGTCAAGAAGGTTGAGCAACAAGATGCCACTATCAACCAAGTTGTTATGAGGCAGAAGGCACAAACGATGACAGAACACAGAATAGAAAGTCAATGTTTCAGGCTCATCACTAATGTTCAAAGGTTGGCCGGTTCTTCTAAAGGTACCAAAGCCTCTAGAAAACCGGCCTCCCAACCTCCAGCTGATGCTCCTAAGTTAGAAGTTCTTGGGGTTTCTTCAAGTTCTGAAGAGACGGTATCTACAGAAAAGCCAATGCCCCAGCCTCAGTCCCAGCCCGAGCCCAAGGAGGAAGCTGAAGTTGATCAGCCAAAGGAAGAAGCTGTGGAAGAGGTATAATACACTACTATTCTTCATGTGTTTTGTTTCTGTGTATATTTATTAATGTTTGTGTTATGTTGTTGTTCTGGTACAGAAACCACTACCAGAGGTAGATGTGAAAGGGAAAGGGAAAGTTAAAACCAGAGGACCGAGGAGAATGGGTTTACGTGAAAAGAAACCCAGCGACCTTGTTGTATCACCGTATGTTGTCCCAGTAAAAATCCCCAAGCCCCCCAAGCATTGTTTCTTGAGCAAGAAAGATAGAGATGTTTTTTATGCTTGGTACCTTAACCCGAAGACTAAAAAAGACCTTATTACTGGATTTCAACATGAAGCAAATAAAGAACACTTCAAGCTCTTACTCCAAAAAACTGGCTGGTTGTGGGATTATGTAAGTTAACACTAACCTTACTTTTGTTTAAGTTAATAATTTCTGGTATTATGTTTTCTGGTATGACTTTTTGAAACTAGCTACTGATATGTTTCTGGTAAGATGTTGTTTGTACATTTTGTTTTTACAATTTTTGGTATGCTGTGTTGTACTGCTTTCTGGTATTAGCTACTTGTATAAGAGTCTGGTATGATTGTATTTTTGCTTCTTTTTTCTGGTATTATGTATTTCATTAGTTTTATGGTATGTAATTCTTTCATTTTGCCATAAACTATCATTTGACTTCCTTAGATGATTTATTACTTGAGCCTTCTGGTATTTGTTTATTTTTTGTGTTTCTGGTATGATGTGTTTTCATGTATTTGTATCTTGCCTGATGGTTATCATGTCTTGAATTCTGGTATGAACTTTTTATGTTTTTCTGGTATTATTCTCATATTTGCTCTGGTATTGAATTATTAGTTTTTTTCCCTACTTTACAACAACTGGATGAAATGATTACATACCTCCGAAAAGCTGTAATTGAGTATCCAGAGGTTTATCGCCGTATTACCATTGTTCCCGTACCATTCGTCGACTACTTCAACGATGTGCGTTATAAACAATTCTTAGAGTTGAAAGAAACATGGACTTTTAATTACGGTGAAGAAATTGCATGTTATATACTTGGACTTGATCCTCCCTTTTTTAGCAAGAGCTTTTTTGAAGTCGATACAATATACACTACCATCAACACCTGTGGTAAACACTGGATAGCACTACAGATTGATTTACTTAAATGGTGTGTTGTTGTATATGACTCAATTGTGGACTGTATGTCTGATGAGGACTTGAAAGCTTTGCTCACCCCATTCCTTGTTATGTTTCCTTATATTCTGAAACTTAATGGAGAATTTGTGAGGTTTGGGGACAATCTTGATAAGCCATTGGATTATGTTCGAAAGACAGCCAAAGAAGTTCCACAGAACAATCCAAGGTGATTTTTACAATACTAGTCATATGTTTCTGGTATGTTCATTAGTATGATGTTTTGGAAAAACACTTATATAATATTTTGTCTATAATTGCAGTGGAAGCTGTGGTGTATTCACAATCAAGCACATTCAGTATTTGTCGTTTGGACGAACTGATTTGTCAAACATATGTCAAGAATGGGTTCCAGCTTTCAGGGAACAATTCTGTTCTATTTTGTACCATAGGGAGTGGGTGAAACCCCACGAGTCCCTTTGAAACTTAATCTGTCCAAAATGATGTATTTTACTCTTGCTAAACTTGTACTTTGGTATTGACTAACTCTGTTGTAATATATTAACTCTTTTGTAATATAATTTACCAGAAGTTTTTATGTTGCTATTTACCAGAAGTGTTTATGTTAATATAGTTTCTTTACCAGAAGTGTTTATTTTGCTATTTTGGATTCTGGTATTTCATTTAAGTCCCTCTGGTATGATTATATCTGGTATTTCTTTGTTATTTTTTATGCTTCTGGTATGATTGTTTTTCACTTATGTGCCTCTGGTATGAGTAATTGTTTACCATAAACGTTTATTTTGTGATTTTCTGGTATGATATATTGCTTTTGTATTTCTGGTATGTGTTTCTGGTATGTGTTTCTTGTAGTTTGTTTCATATATTTGATTCTGGTATGATTATTTGTTTACCAGAAACATTCAATTTGTGATTTTCTTTCCTATGCTTTCTGGTATTCATGTAAATAGCCTAATGGTATACTTTTATTTAATTCTGGTATGAGTTTTTTTATTTAGTTTTTGTTATTACCTATTGTTTTGATTCTGGTAAGTGGACATTTACACATAAAACAAACATATAGTTATATAGTAACTGTTTTCTACATATCTGATAATGACAAATAAGCAAAATTAGTATTTCTGGTATGTGTCTTCATTCTTTCTCCATTGGTTGATTTCGGCAAGTTTTTTTGTTATGGTCTATCCTGCCGCAACAGCTGCATTTCTTCTTCTTGCTTCCTTCCATTGATCCCCGTATCCTAGCTTTAGGCAATCTTCCTGTTCTCTTCCTCTTTATTGGAGGGTTGCATTCAATAGATGTAATGCAACTTGGAATCTCACAATGCTCATGATCTACAATTGGGTATATTGTCTCCTCATATGCAGTGTTCCAATATTCAGTGTTGTAATATTTACTTACCAGAGAAGCCGGATTCATTTTCGTCATCTTTGTTGCAGCTATTACATGAACAAATGGTATTTCCTCAATATCAAATTCCTTGCAAGTGCAACTCCTATCCACTAAACACACAACTTCCCTTTCCTGGTTCCATTGTATCTCAAACAACAGCCTTTTCGCATCAAGCACATAGCATCCATACTTTGTTGCCTCTCCATATTTAGCTTGTATTAGGGTATCAACGTTTGGTGTTGTCATTTCTGTACATGATTCAGCACTTTGCCTTCGCGTTGCAAACCATCTACCCACTGTCTGTCTGATAACATCAATGAGGGCAAGCACTGGATAATCTCTTGCATCACACAGTACACTATTTATACATTCTGCATTGTTGCTTGTCATAATGTTGTAACGTTTTGCGTTGCAAAAAGCTCGGGACCAAGCAGCAAATCCAATTTCTTCCAATAGCTGTGCAACTACTACCTTCTCCTACAAACATTAGCAGGTACACATGAAGTTATATACAATACCAGAAAAAACATACCATACATCTAACATGTTTCAATACCAGAAAAAGGTAATACCATAATCATTGATCATCAATAATATTGTTGAATACCAGAAACATATCATGTATGATACCAGAAACAATCACAAAAAGCATACCAGAATTCATACTAGAGATTAAATTTAATACCAGAAACTATAATTTTCATACGACAAACCTAACCTGCGTTCATACCAGAAACATTCATACCAGAACCACTATAAATGAGAGATAAGGGACAATACCAGAAATAAAATAAACCACCAGAATTGAAATACCAGAAGCATAATGTGATTGCATACCAGAAAATAATAAAAACCAAAATAAGCATACCATCTTTATATTTTCAAACAGTTGAAGACACTTATCCTTTCTGTAGCACCTAGCCGCATCCACGAACATTTGTTGAACTATATTCTTGGTTGATTTTTTCTTGATGTTCCCTTTCAAGTGGTACATGCAAACTCCATGAGATGCTTTTGTGTAGTGCTTAGCAATACCATTCTTGATTGACATGTGTCTGTCCGATATAAATAGTTGTTCCTCGGTATCAGGGGCAAACTTGTGTATATGATAGAAGAAGAAATCATACGAGTCATCACATTCACGGTCAACAATTGCAAATGCTAGGGGGTATATTTGTTGGTTTGCATCTTGTGCTGTTGCAAGCAATAGCACCCCACCATATCGTCCTTTTAAAAATGTTCCGTCAACTGATATGACCTTAAACAACAACAACCAAAAATCAATTAGTTTTCTGGTATACCAGAAATTGATAATAGTCATACCAGACACTTAATTGTTCAAATATATATAATACTATACCAGAAAAGAGCATATCAGAAAGATAATTCTACTGCTTACCAGAAACACAACATAACTACCAGAATCTAACAATACCAGACACTGGTTATACAAACCAGAAAAGAGCATACCAGAAAGATAATTCTACTGCTTACCAGAATCTAACAATACCAGACACTGGTTATACAAACCAGAAAAGAGCATACCAGAAAGATAATTCTACTGCTTACCAGAATCTAACAATACCAGACACTGGTTATACAAACCAGAAAAGAGCATACCAGAACGATAATTCTACTGCTTACCAGAAACACAACATAACTACCAGAATCTATATCATTCATGCATAATTTATAATACCAGAGGCATAACTTTATTACATACCAGAAGAAGGATAATACCTTTCTCATTACTGAATATCCTTTGATTGATTGTCCCAAAGCAAAGAAGACATACTTGAATTTGTTTTCATCATCCAATTGCAGTGCTACAATAGTGTTCGGATTTGCCTCTTGCAATCGATGTAAGTACACTGGCACACCCTTGTAGTTCTCTTCATTTGTTCCTCTTATACTGTCCTTGACAGCCTCTTGTGCCATCCAGCATTTCCAGTAGCTAGCTTCTAAGCAATGCTCGTTTCTCAAAATTCCAATAATTGTCTTAGGCTCGGGGAGTTTATGTGTATTAGCATACCTGAATAACATAAACAATATGATTTGAATGTATTACATACCAGAATGGAAGAAAAAAAAATATAGAATTGAATATTATATGTGATAATAAGGAATGGACTTACATTTTTACAACTATTTCAGCAATGATAGGATATGAGACCTTTCTGCGATAATTTCTTCTGGTATGGAATGAACAAGTGTGCTCTCTGGTATACTTTGTTAGTGTAAACACTTTTGATTTTTTTATTTTTGAGAACCGCACACGCCACTTACAATCTTTATCCAAACATCGCGCAAGAATAGCAAGCTTGATAGACTTTGTTATTCTGTATTGTGTACATTCGGCAACAACATTCAAACACAATGCATTTTTCACTGCGTTTTTATCCTTGAACTTTTGTCCAAGCTTAAGACCCCATTGAGTTTCTTCAGGTCCAACTTCAGTGATTGCATAGCTATTCTCTGTTTCTATTTCAGTCACACTGGGAGCAGGAACAATGGCAGTGTGTGGATGATATTCATTAATTTCTTCAATTTCTGGTATAATAATTGTAGACTTTAATCTCACACACAATGGCACACTCCAGCATGGTTGAGTCATTTGATTAACTTCAACAAAATCCTCGAAATCTTCTACTGTCTCAATATCAAACGGTTGCAACGCTTTATTTAAGGTATTCTTGTATGTAAGTTCCAATTTGTTCAGTGTCTCATCTACTTGAAAACGTTTGGCAATCAACATCCTAATTTCTGGTATGCTAACTGGATCTCCCACAGTTATGGGTTTGCACACTACTTTATCCCCTAAATATGTCCATTCATTTCCCACAGATTTCCACTCTCCTCCACAATAAACTACAATTTGTAACTGAGCCATGGCTAACAAGTTCTGTATATACCAGAAAAAAAACTAGTATAAGGATACCAGAAGTTAAAAGTATACCAAATTATGCACAACATCACAAATACCAGAAATTAAAGTATACCAGAATTATGCACAACACCACAAATACCAGAAGTTAAAGTATACCAGAAATTATACCAGAACTCATTAATTCATACCAGAATTATTCATAACACACAAATACCAGAGTATTAATGATACCAGAAAAACATTTATCATACTACAAAAGAGAGTATACCAGAACTCATTGATTGATACCAGAATTAATGATACCAGAAAGATAATTATCATACTACAAAGGAGATTATACCAGAACTCATTAATTCATACCAGAATTATGCACAACACCACAAATACCAGAATTTCAAGTATACCAAACGTTGAAGTAAACCAGAATTATGTACAAGAACATAAATACCAGAAGATCTTGTATACCAGACGTTCAAGTATACCATTATGCACAACTCAACAAATACCAAAGAATTAATGATACCAGAACTCATTTTTTCATATCAGAATTAAGAAAACAAACTAGCAACAATGATCATACCAGAATCGTAACACACTCATTCATACCAGAAACATACTGGAAACATAATTTAAAACAAAATCAAATCTGTCAATACCTTATACCAGAAATACAAGAATCTGATTAAAATGTCACAATGGTGAACAAAATACCAGAATAATACTGAAGAAGATGTCGAGAGAGAAAGAGTAGAATATTGTTAAAGAGATACCTGTTAGATCGAAGCGAATTCTGGTATTTGAAGTCTTGGATCCCAAATCGATTGCGTTGTATTCGTTTCTGGTGTTTGATTGATTGATACGAGAGAAGATTACTCGATCGATGTCGATTGTGAGAGATAAGAGAGAAAGTAATTGTGATACCAGAGAAGCTTGTGAGAAGGGCGAGATCGAAGGAGGAGAATATTGGATTCTGAAATCGAGATCGAGAAGAGGAGAAGAGTGGATTTTGAGATCGAGATCGAGATCGAGAGAGGAGGAGAAGAAACCAGATTTGGTTTCTTTGCTTGTAACGGAAAAGAGAGAGAATTTGAGGATTTACCTAATTATTATGGTAATTAATTATCCTTGAACGGTAAATATGGTTTTTGGGGTATATTTTGTTGATGGAAAATATGAAAAAGCCTACTTTGTATCTCTATTTCTTAAAAAAGCCTAGTTAGCAAATTTGCCCTTATTTTAATGTATACCAGATTTATTTTTACAATATATACCATAATTTGTCAATTGTCATGTAGTTTTATACAAGTATAATATTTATAATATAACTGTACAAATTAATATGATTAGAAGAGAAAAGAGAGGAAGCAACTCATTTAAGTGAGTCCACCTTTGAAAACAATAAATCAATGTTATTTTCAAAATGAAATAAATTGTTTTGCAAAGAATGGTTAGTTTGTGAATTGTGAGTGTGACGTGACGAACGGTATTTATAAGTGAGTGAGAAAGGGCCAATGTGACAACATTGAATTGGTTGTTGATGCCTCTTTAATTTACAAGTACTTTCAACGTCACAGGTTCTAAAGGCATCTATATTACTTGAGTTGCAGTTTTGGGGTGAGTAGCCTGTCCGACCGTCGATATAAAAGCTTCAAGAAGGAGTTGAAGTAAGCTTAATGACAGCAAACTGCTCAACGCTCTTCGTCAATTAATGTGTTCATCCATTTATGTGACGCCTCTTCAATTTGTTGCTAGGTAGCTCTTCTACACTTGTTCTCTTTAATCAATTGCTTCTATCCAACTGCCATTTATTAACCTCCTTTTCTTACTTGATAAACTATATCACCATAATACATGCATCAGTGTATTGTAGTTATGTCCAGGGATGAGGTTGTTGTCGCTCTGACAAGTCAAACTTTCAAGATCATGTAAATGATTTTTCAAGAAACCATCATCTTTCACCATATATACATAACATACAATACGGACAGAGAAGAATCGTGGGCTCATCATCCTTAATAATGTTGTAACTGATTTAAAATAGAACACAAATAAGCATTATGAAAGATCCCTGATATATCGTGATTCACCGGAAAATGAATATTTTCATACAACATAGAGAATTTTATTGTGGAGATTAGATTACATATAGCAACTGATGACGGACAATCCTCAACACAACCTCAAGCATCAATCACTAGATCAAGGGTCAGTGCATTGAAGGATAATACAGCCACATCATCTTCGAGTCACACCATGGAAGGAGCTATCACTAGAGTAAGATCAAAAATCATCCATGAGGAAGTTGCTAGCTTATTGACAACATGTACACTTAAAGAGACCTCAATCATACTTACGTCTTCTTTAGTGACATTGTTGACTACTGTATAGAGATTTTATTTTAAGAACTCGCTACTTCGTTTACGAAGTTTGTGTTTTATTCATTCCTGTTCAATCAAAGAGAGAGTCTTTATTGAATCATTGTGAGTCCTTGCTAGGTTGTGCTTGTGTGTGTTAATATTCTTACAGGTTGGTGTTCCTCGTCAATTCTAGTCCCTCCTTGTGCTTGTCTTATATAGAAGGCTTGCGTAAGGTTAAAGAAGGGAGGGTTAAGGATAGCTCTTCGTTAAGGGGTTTTGACACATAATTGGTCACGGTTGTTTGCGGGAATATCATGGTTCGTATCTTCCTATTTTCCATTACTTTCGTTCCATATAATCATCTTCTTATCTATCCTTTATCAATCCATCAAACTCATATTTTTTGGTTCGAAGTTAAATAAATCTCAGCCACCACCAAAATTTCACCCGAGATTCTAGATCAAGATTCCTTCTCTGAGGCAGTTCGTGGACTTTCAATCTAGATTGAAAATTGCGGCTTCAACCCCGCGTCAAAGTGGTATCAAAGCTCAATCGATTGAAGTTCGTCTCATGTTTGAGTCATTTTTTTATTTGAGTCTTGTTTGAGTCATATAAAAATTCAGTCTTTTTTTTTGGGACTATCTTTGCAAGATTATTTGAGTTGAACGTGTGTTGACTTGTATCTATTGGAGAAGAGAGAAACGCCATAGCTCAGTCATTAAACTCGAATGAATCCTCACCCGACCTTACCGAAATTTCCCTCGAGATTTTGAGCATAAAGTTGAGATCTTTAGGTTATTTCTTCCCCAAGTTTCGTAAATTTTTCTCTATCTAGTTGAAGATCATCCAATTTGACTCAAATCTAATAATATTTCGTTGCATATTTACGAAGGAAGGAGATTTACAAGATATTAGTGCTGAGATATTATCTGGTGGGTGAGATCTTATCATATCCTTTGAATCCTAATTGAATATCTTTTACAACAACTATATATTCGCCCTCCAACTGAAAAGGATCCACAAGGCAACCAGTAAGTACTATATCCTAGAGCTTATTGCCGATTGTCGTCGTTCATCGTCGAATCGACAATCTCGGCCAGATAGTGCACAATCTCTGCCAAGATTTTGACAAAGGTTTGCTACTGTTGTAAACTTTCGAGATATTTTTTATGCATAACTGAAGAATTCAAGTGCACCTTGTGCAAGATTATATACACATAAGAAGTTTTATACCATCCTTGACCTAGTTATGAGCCTTGGCCGACCATATAACATCGATCTTGCCCAACGTGAGATAATCTTAGCCAAGATTGTATAATTTTGACCGAGATTTTTCCCAATCGAGATAGAAACTAAACCCGGCTATCTCTCTCCAACTGCATAGGTTCAAGGTACGTAATTCTCTCTTTTTAATCTCTTGTGTGCCTTTTTCTTGCCTCTTTCTACTCTAAACACTTGAGTCAATTTCTTTGGGTGTATTAATTAGTATCTATACTTCCTATCATACTAGTGTGTCTACTCACAATATTCCTTCTACTTTGTGTAAACTGTGTGAAGAGACTTCTAGCGTGAGATAATCTCGGCCAAGATTGTCTAATTTTGACCGAGATTTTTCCCAATCGAGATAGAAATCAAACCCGGCTATCTCTCTCCAACTGCATAGGTTCAAGGTACGTAATTCTCTCTTCTTAATCTCTTGTGTGCCTTTTTCTAGCCTCTTTCTACTCTAAACACTTGAGTCAATTTCTTTGGGTGTGTTAATTAGTATATATACTTTCTATCATACTAGTGTGTCTACTGGCAATATTCCTTCTACTTTGTGTAAACTGTGTGAAGAGACTTCCAGCAGGAGTTCCTTAACTATCTCTCAACACAAGAACCTTTTCTCGAACCAAGTTGAGTACTTGAGTCATCCAAGGAGTTCTAGTTGAGACCAAGTCATTGACTTTAACGAGTATTAATCCATACAAGTTAATTACATAAAATTAGCTTGTGATATCATAATAGAGTGTGAGTATGAGAGAAAACAAGTAAAGCGCTTTCGTTTTCATTAATATCACAAGTTTGTTGCTACTTTGCACGTTTGTGTAAATGTTAGGACGAAATAGCCCAAGGGATTTACAAAAGAGTGACTCTTCGAGTCCGGAAGCCATGGATATGCTAAAAAACTCAGGGTTACGTTTACGTTTCCACATTAGCTGACCGGATGGAGAAGTTAGAATCTCGACCAAAATCTCGTCCGAGATTTGACCCGAGATCTGTGTACGAATAGATTGAAGTTCACACCCTCCACATATGCCACCAGCCGTTGTGCCACCTCCGAACCCTACCCCCAAGGGCCAGGTATCACTCATCCCAATCCTCTTTTTAATGCACCTATTAATCCACACTTTGGTAGAGATTTTCAGGATTTAGGAGATGATGATGAAGAGGGCATGTGGAGAGACTACCCTACACATCATCACAATCCTAGAAGAGGTCATGTGATAACATGAATTATGTGCTTAGTATATCCTTGCATTTAGGTAGATTTTTCCTTTATATTACATGCATAGACATGAATCCATGGCATTTTAGCTTAACTTTGCATATTATCCTTAAATAGATGCTTAATGCCTGGAATAAAGTCAATCCGATGCTCAATGCCTCGAAAAGGTGGAAGATCTGCAGGAATCCCATCCGGAAATACATCTTTATACTCATCCGGAAATACATCTTTATACTCAAATAGATGCTCAATGCTTAACTTTGCATATTTTTCCTTTATATTACATGCATAGAAATAAATCAAGGACTCAAACTTTCTCGAGCGTATCCTTTATTCAAAAGTTCTTGCACATGATCCTGAATTTCTTGATTTTCATGCGAACTCATTCTATAAGAGGGGCGATTAGGAAGTGATGAACCTGGAATGAAGTCAATTCGATGTTCAATGCCTCGAAAAGGTGGAAGACCTGCAGGAATCTCATCCGAAAATACATTTTTATACTCATCCAAAGCCTTTAAAATATTTTTAGGCAAAGTAGTCTTCACTTCATCACTTAAAGTCATTAGACTTTTACAAAAACTCAATAAAGTAGTGTCCAAAGGAACATAATCATCAAGAAACCCCCTTTTGGGCACTAAAAATGCTCGATTATGCTCCAGAGAAGAAATCTCAGGCAGAGATCTCGGCCGAGATTTTCCACTAGAACGTGATTTTGTAGATTTTCCGTGGTTTCTTGTCTAAAAGTTGTTTCTTGTTCCTTTCCCTTGCGTTTTTCCTTCTTCTTGTCGTAATGTTCCTCGATCTGCAACGGAGTCATAGGCTTCAGAGTAATTGTCTTCCCATTAAACTCAAAAAAATCTTCGTTAGAAAAACAATCATGTTTGTTAGAAAAACCATCATGAGTAATTGTCTTCCCGTTAAACTCAAAGGAATGCTTGCATAGGCACAACATCACAAACACTTGAGAGATTTGTGAAGATATAGGAGATTGACCATCAACATTGCTAGCAACAACACTTGAGAGATTTGTGAAGATTCTTGGAGAAAAGACTTAGCTTTTAGATTTCATTGCTTTTGGACACAAGATTGGATCTTTGTTATTGCCTTCGCTACAGTTTTGGATATTGAAGGCATCTAGTTGAGTTATTCAATCTTTTCTTTTAGTTTTATTGGTTTATGAGTTTCTTGAATCTTTCGTATAACTTTCTTGATTTAAATATGTGTATTGTTTGCTAAAACCCTTGCGATTCTAGGGTGATTGGTTGATGGTTTTGGTTTAGATGATGATAGACTGAGTCTTTAAGTTAGATTGGACCCTGAAGAGTTGGTTTAACCTTTGAGTAGTCGAATCTTGGTCTGTTCTTGAGAATCTCGGCCGAGATTTCACCTTGAACAATCCGAGATTTCTTTTGTTAATCTTTTTTTGTTATATCTTAACGGTTAGGTTATAGAGTGCCCAAATCCTAGTCTTGTTGAGCCTTTCAAACTTACATCTAAGCTTGGGAAGAGACCTACCTGGTAATTCCCTTTCTTGCAGAGATGACGAGTTCTAGTTAATAAAGGATTTCAAACGCTTTATTAGGTTTGAGTGTGACTTCTTGCCTGAGTTAGTGTTACCTGAGACTTACCCGATAAAGGTTAGTTCTTGACCCTTAGGTTGAGTGGTTGGTTTTAGTTTTAGTTTCTTTCCTTTGAACCTTGAGACTTACCTGTGATAGGAGCTTTGGTTTTGGATAGTGGTTCCCGGTCCTAACCTTGTCCGAGTTCTTTAGAAGTCTTGAATCGAAAACCACAACTAGATACCTCGATCTCTAGAATTTGCATTGTCCCGATTATCATATGATTAATAATATTGCTTTTTGTCTCTTTCATTCCTTTGTATTAGCATTGATATATTCTATCATTGATTTGTCATCAATTGATTTCAACATAGTCCCCGAGATCGACCTTGGAATATTTGCTTTTACTGCAATTGATCTGTACATTGTGGGTTCGCATATTGTTCAGGATTTTATTGCAAGTATAAATTTAAGACTACTTTCCTTCATTACACACACACACATCTGAGAGCGAACAAGTGTTTGACGTCGTTGCTAGGGACTTGGTCTAGATCATTGTTGGCTTCGGTCACCGATAGTCTAGATTTTGCTTTTATTATTAATCTTCTTGCTTTAAGTAGTTGTTCTTGCAAGAATTCACTTTTTCTTTTTTGGTTTATGCACAGATCTCGAGCCGGTAAGGAATTAGTTTCATACGATCATGAACCGGAGAAAACTTACAAAAGAAGATTAAAGGAAACTAGGAAAGAAAAGATGACTGAAAGAGATCTTCAAGCCGAATCAGAAGACTCTCTGGAACAAATAAGGCTTAGAGATTAAGCCTTAGAAGATGAAAGAGCAAGAGCGCATGAAAGAGAAGACAAAATTACAACAGAAATTGCTGAAGTGAGAGCCAATATGAGGCAAGCACTCCTTGAAAAGAGGAGGCAATGTCTGAGAAGAGATACCTCCACCAGTCGCACTAGTAGTTGCACCTCGCCCACGGCGAGGAATATTAGATCTGACCTGTTTGTGGGAGAGGCACAAACTCTTAGACAAAGAATGGATTCAACTCAACGAGTACGCCGTCTGAGTCTAAGTCTTGGAGATCCCGTTGATCATGATTATGAGCTCCATCCTGAAGTCCTTCAGATGAATTGTCTATACATTTGGAGGATTAGAGGGGGAGTCTCCACATCAACACTTGTAGAATTTCAAGATATTGATGGATACCTTGAGGCCTCCAAGACTAGAGAACAACAATCACAAGTTGAGAGGGTTTTCTTTTTCTTTGAAGGATAAGGTTCTTGCTTGGTATCAATCTTTGCAATACGGGCGAGTCAGCACTTGCGAGAAGATGGATACTGAATTCATCACAAAGTTCTTTCCACCATCAAAGACAACGGAGCTTAGAGGTAATATTATTGCTTTTGTGATGAAGGACAGGGAAAGCTTGTTCAAGTCATGGGAAAGGTTCAAAGACCTTTTGCAAGATTGTCCTCATCACGGTATTTCGAAGATCAAGCTTTTGGAGATCTACTTCAAGGGCTTAGATGAGCAAACGCAATTCAAGCTTCAATCTCTTTTCTGGAGGGACATTCATAGAGGATCCCGTTGATGAAGCATGGGAATTTGTGGAGAAGCAAGCTTTAGTAATTGATAAATATTCCCATAGGAAGGTTGATGAGAGACTCCGGAGACCCGGAATCTATGAGGTTAGTACCAATACTACTAATAATCCTGAATTGGATATTATTAGCAATGAGGTTTAGAGCTCAAACACAAGCTCCCACGCAAGCTAGGTTGCCACCTAAGGAGCAAGATGTGAACTATACGGGTACATGAAACTACAAAGGAAATTATCAAGGACTGAGGATTACAACAACAGGAATTTCCATGGAGGAAATAATTATAGACCTAATCATAATCATCCGGGTTTCTCTAACTCAAATCCGGAAGGTGCATTGAATCATCCAATTTCCTCGAGTCAAGCATCACCTAAGGCTCCCACATAGACTTCACAAGAATCTTCACCAGGATTCACTCAACCTCCCAAGGGCCGAACTGAAATGATGTTTGAGCAGTTGATGGGGAGATTGAGAGGATTGGAGAGCACCGTTACTGCTATTTCTAAGGCTTAAAAGGCTTTAGAAAATTAGGCGTTCTGCAAGGTAGGAGAAGCTCATAGAGATCCGGGAAAGCTATCCGGAAAGACTAAAGACAATCCTAGACGGCAAGTTATGGCTATAACTACTAGAAGTGGATTGAAGACTAATGAGCCATTGCCCAAGTTGGTCGATAAAGGAAAGCAAGTGATGGTTGAGGAAGATTCGAAACCGGTTGAGGGGGATAAGGGAAAAGAGAACCAGTTTATGTACCTCCTCCAGCATACAAACCACCACTTCCATTCCCACATTCTCGAGCTAGACCGCTCATGGAAAAGTGCTTTGGTAAGTTCCTTGAAGACTTGTGCAACCTTTGAGCGAGTGTAAGCATCATACCACTTGCATTGTGCAAAAAGTTTGGGCTTGGAAAGCCAAAACCCGTCAAGATGACTCTTTACATGGCTGATAGGTCAATAATGCATCCGGTAGGAATCCTAGAATACATTCCCGTACAACTAGATAAGTTCTACGTTCCTATTGATCTTGTGGTGCAAGATATTCTTGAAAATTATCCGGTTCCAATCAATCTTGAAAGATCATTCCTTGCAACGTCCGGATGTATGGTGGATTGCAAGAACACCACACTCTCCTTCAACATTGGTGAGGAGAATATTGAATTCAAGTTGCCTACTATAATTAAGAGGCCAACTCTTGGAGGAGATATATTCAACATCTATGATGAAGAGGAACCAAGGGAAGTAGTAAGCTCGATTTTGCTCAAGGATCCACTAGAAAAGGTCATAAGTATGAGCATTACTAAAGAAGGAATCGAGGAGTACTATCATACTGAAGTCCGAGCTGTAGAAGCCTTGGAAGAAGACCAAAGGCTGAATTTGAAGTGCTAAAGGAGGGTACGAATGATACCAAAAATCTCGGTCAAGTACACAAAATCTCAGCCGAGATTTTAATAAAAAAACATTAATTCAACCTAGATTTCCCAAGTCAATTGTAACTTTGACTCAAATTTTGGCCGAGACTTCCATGAGGGGGTCGAGATTCCTGAAACTCCGGAATCTTTTTCGAAGTCAAGTGGAAGTGTTCTAGAATGAAATACTACTTCTTCCACGGCTATAGAAACACCCCAAGATGCTTCGGAAGGTCAAAACTCCTCATTCAAAGATCCTTCTACATTAGAGTTGAAGCCTCTTTCTTCCCATCTAAGGTACGCTTGTCTTGGACCTAACTCTACATATCTTGTTATTGTGAGTGCCAACCTAAATTACATTGAACTTGGCAAGTTGATGCATGAGTTGAGATTGCATAAGAGAGATTTTGGTTATACTATTTGTTCGCCACTTAGCGTGCGTGCAAATAAGTCTTAAATTTATAAAACTAGAAATCAAGCAAGCGAACCCGCAATGTACAGATCGATATAGTTGAGCAAGAATTCGAGAGTATCGAACACAGGGATTTGGGGGGAACAAATTCAATTATAGGTTATCAAGCGAGTAAATGTAAGAGCTTTTCAAATATTGGAAAAACAACAATCCTAAAGATCCAGGAATCCAGATGTGGCAATCGATTCAAGATATACTAAAGGTATAAGGACAGAGTTGAGGGTTGCAAAGGTATACGAAGGTAAGGTAATCGTACGGTGAAGTTCCAAAAACCTTATATGACTCACCTACAAGACACTCTCTATAAAGGTTGTTGAGGCTTCAGTATAGAAAGGTTCTAAAGGTAAGAATTAACATCAAATACCCAAACTTGTAATCCAAGGATCAAGACTAACTAAACCGATTGAGGTTGTGACACTCACAATCGAGGTAGAGGTTGTTGAGGCTTCACTACCACCTAGAAAAGGCAAGCCAAGACTAAGTTAAAGCAAATCTTTAACTTTGGATTAAAGTAAAAGCAAGTTCGTAAACTTAAGGGAAATCACGGTTGGATCTTGAGGTTCCACGGTCGTGGACTCAAGAACAAACTGTAATTTAGGGTTCGTCGGCGATTCTCTCTAACTCTCAGGGTCCAATCTGTTTACGATCAATCTATCATCATCTAAGCCACAACTATCAACCCTTCACCTTAGAATTGTTAAGGGTTTTTAGCCAACAATAGTCATATTGATATCAAATTCAAGATTTAAAAGAATGAAAGATGAAAACTTCCGAAAACCTTCAATAACTTTCAATCAATCTCAAAGTCACAATCAGGAACAATAATCGTCACTAGATTCGGAATGAACAAACAATCACAAATCTTAGATAAGAAGGAAGAACGGGATGTCAATCCGTCTTCTAAATCAAACCTAAGGAAGAAGCGAAATCTCCTTGCGAACGACCTTCCGAATCTTCGATCTTCCGTCAATCCGGAAATCACAATAGCAATGCGCCAAAATCTCTCAACCCAATTTCCGCCAAATGCGAAATTAGGGCAATTCCAAGCGCAAGTGCCAGATGCGTCTATGCGTATGCGAAGGTCTAAAGCGAGGTGACGGAATATCTCTTCGTCCGTCCTTTTATAGTGTAAGATAAAATATCGGCCCGGCCCAATTGCGTAGGAGATCGTGGCATAAAGTATGGCAAAAAAGATCGCCAAGATGACGGTCGTGGAAGGGTTCCACGGCCGTAATTTAGAGTGTGGAAATCAACACGGTTTGAACCATCTTCTCCACGGCCGTAGAAGTTGCTGGAATGAACCACGCTTCCCTGACCATGGTTCCACGGCCGTGGACTTGAACGTGGAAAGTAATACGGCCGTATTTTAGAGCGTGGTTTAGGGCAAGAACGTGATTCTTCCCTAGCCTCGTGCATTCTTCAAGTTGGCACTCCCTTAGCTCCTAGGAATGTCCTCAATCCATGGACATTGCTCAACAACTCCATCCTTGCTCGATTCCGTTCGGAAATAGCTCTCAATTACCTATAATCAACATAAAGCTTGTGTAGATCTCTATATCGACATTATAGACAAACTAGCTCACAAATGCATCAATGCTCAATCAATGACTATCAATATGGATAAAATACACTTAGAAAACGTGCCTAAAATATCACAATATTTCATGCTAACAAATAACCCCATACTTGCCACTTGCTTGTCCCTAAGCAAGGTCTTTCAAAAGCTTTAAAACAAGAGTTAGGATGAAATATGTGTACCTTTTCAAAGTAATACTTCTTTTTGGATGAATGTGCCTTCTAATCAATAGATCATTCTCAAATCTTGCTTCAATCATTTATAAGACTTTTATACACTTAAGCAAAGAATAAAGAGTAGAGAAAACTCATGAATCAATTAAACTTCCTTACAAACATCATAACCTTCAAACACTATCAAAATCAAACCTAAGAAACTTCAATTTAGATCACCAAGCCATATAACATTCTTTTGATCTTAAGGACTTTCAAAGGAAAGGTCTAAAAGCTTTAAAACAAGAGTTAGGATGAAATATGTGTACCTTTTCAAAGCAATACTCTTTTCTTCTTCTCTTGCGGTTTCCGCAACACCTTCAACTTAGAGCTTTGCTCTCTTCTTTTCATTTTTCGACTTTACTTTTGGAGTTATGGATAGAGGTGCACAAAAACCGAAGCCTAGGAGATTGGCGTTTCTCAATTTTTATGAGATGCCTCAAACCCTTAGCGCACATACCATAATCCGCTAGGGATATCGCTCAATCCGACTTTGGCAAGACACAAACACACAGCTATGTGAATGGTGCCGAGTTACTCATCATCATGATTGACTTCCCCAAACCTACAATTTCTTTCTATTCCTTTGAATGCAAAGTATTGCTTTCATGGCCCTCCCACATCATACATGCCTTTTTTTTTCATTCAACTCCTCCAAATTCCCGGATAGGTAAAGGAGGTCAATATTTCAATGAGGGGCTAAATGATCAAAGAAAGAAGAAAGAAAAATCGAATTGCCTTAATCATCTCAACAAGAAGCATAAGAACTTATAGCGTGATTTCAACTTCAATTCCTCAACATGATTTAAGTAACATTCATCACATTATGAAACTTGTAAAAGAGGCATAATCAACTCATTCAATTCCTTTTCAATTCACTATTCGTTTAAGCATGCAATTGTCATCAAACTCAATTCACAAGTAGTGATTATCATAGAAATCATCTCAATTTCTTAGAAGCACAAAATTTTCAAAATTTTTCAATTTTTATGGGTTTTTCAAACTCTTTTTCATGCAATGCAATAATGAAACGTGCAACAATATAATGAACATGCAAGATAGTCTCGATAGAAGCAATCAAAGTGAGTAAGAGTTATAACAACTTTTAGTCACACCCCACCCCATACTTGGAACAAACATTGTCCCTAATGTTCAAATAGAAGAAAGAAAGGAAGAAAAGAAAGGAAGAAAAAGAAAGAAAAGAAAAAGAAACTCACAAAATGGCGGTGGAGCGGCTAAAGCTATCTGTCATGCAAATCATCACTGTGGTGCTGGTGGAGGCGGGAATGGAGAGAAGCTGGAGTCATAGTGCCGCCCAAACTACTGGCGGTAGACGTCTCTCATCATGTGATCGAGTTCGTCCAAGCGTCCATCTCTAGCATCGGCTCGAATCTCCAATGCTCCCACTCTCTCTGAAAGACCGGTGGCCCAATCTGGCATCTGCTCATACCATCCCGGAGCCTGGTTGTACCATCCTGGAGCATCGGACGGTGCTGGTGCTGGTGCTGGTGGCTGCTGTGCGGACCATAGAGGTGGAGCTCCGTACCATGCAGGAGGCGTCTCCATCCAAGTGGGTCTCTCACTCACGCTGGCACGGCGAGAAGACGAACCTGAAGCTCTGGCTGGACGTGGAGAACGTCTAGGCACATCAGAAGCAATATCCGGCTGATCCGGAAACGTGCCAAACTCCTGCTCTGCTCCTCCTCCTCCCTCATGCTGATCCCTCATCTCCTCCTCCTCAACTACGGGCGGTGGTGGGACATACGGAGGAGTTGCAATCCTGTTCGCATGCATAGCTGCGAACGTCTCCTTCCAATTATGGCGTCCAGCCATAATGGAGTACTCATGTAGCCACTCAATATCCCTACCCGTCCTGCTCTCCCAAGGCATGGCTGCATAAGGCGGACCTCTATGTATAGGGAAGATGAGACTTCTAGTCATGAAGGCCTGAAGTCCTAGGGGTACGGCTGGTATGCGTGTACATGCGGAAAAATCAACCCCCAACATCCTAGCAAGATGGGTAACTATCCCACCATATCCAATGTTGCCCTTCCTCTTGTTCTTAAGCTTGCTCATGGTAGCAGCTAAGAGGGTGGCGCAGTCAGCTCGGCAGCCATACAGCATAGAATACAACAAAAAGAGCTCATCCGTCTTGATCTTTTGAGGTGTCTCCGTCCTAGGGAAGAGACACTCCGAAAGAACGCGGTGAGCAATCTTCAAGGCTAAGTGATACATCAACTCAGCCTTGGTGTCAGCTGGTTGCCAGCGGTCCTCGCTGGCGTAAATCATAGCTACCTCCTCCCAAAAATCTTTAGCATAAACGCCACTAGGAAAACGACCGTTGAAGGTCTCATGGAACCCAAAGAAGGCTCCAAACTCACGGATGGTAAAACCATAGTTTCTTTCCATAAGGCGGAAAGAAACGGTCCTATCCACATGGTTGTGCTCGAAGGACGTCACAACCTCTTTCGTAATCTCCTCGTAGGCGTCTTCTCGGATAGCCGAGAAGACAACTAGTCCGGCTCTATCCAAGATCCAAGTAAGGTCATCTATGATGTTAAGAGGAGCTAGATCCTCCAACAATAGGTACCTAGGTCCAATCACAGCCCTCTCATGGATCCTCTCGAGTGCATCGAGGTGATCCTCATGAATAGTCGGTACTCTAGGGCTAGGAGGTGCGGGTGATGAAGGTGAGGATGGAGGTGATGGGGAGGAAGGTGGTGGTGCTCTAGAGGATGAAGAAGAAGAAGGGTTACCCTTCCTCTTTTTGTTTTGGTTATTCTTCTTCTCCTTAATTCTCCCAGAAACTCTCCTCACGAAGTCCATCACTGTTCAAAATCACGGTCTGTTCTTGGTATTTCCACGGTCGTGGAACTGACAGAGACCGTGATTCGTCTCGCTTTTTCTCAAAATTTAGCAAACAGCACTCAAACTCAGCAATCAGGCAGCCCTAGTCTAATTCCTTCCAATTTCAATCAGTTATCCTATAATTTCTAGCAAAAACGAACCCAAATTGGCAAAGATCAAGAAGAGTGGAAAAAAACTAGGTTTCGGATTTTAAAATCCAAATTGTGCGTTCCTTGGTGATTTGCCGCTCGATTCGTTGCTTGGATCTCGTTGGTGGTCGAATTTGCTTCAATTTGGAACGAAGAATCGTTGAAAACGATTAACGAACGGAGATTTGAGGTGAAGGGCGTGGAATCGGCGAAGAGGGTCGTGGAATTGGGTATTTGTGAAGTGTTTTTGTGAAGAACGTGGTTTATATAGTGACAGGCAAAATTTTTAAAATCACGGTCTATCGGGGGTTTCCACGGCCGTGGAAATATACGGAACCGTGGTTTTGGTGATTTTTCAAAGGCTTTTGGAAATTACGGTCAATGTAGCTGTCACGACCGTGGTTTAGACCGTGGAACTCTCTGTAATGCTCCAAAGTCCAAGTTTCGTCAGTTTTCTTCAAAATAACTCTTCCCCTTTCCTTTTCCATCGTTCCTACATCCAAAAACACGAACATACCGGAAGGAATCGAAGGCAAAACAAAGCAAAAAGTCTAAACTAAGCTAAACTATGAATCGAAAACAAAAACAAAAATGCAATACCGTGGGTTGCCTCCCAAGAAGCGCTTTGTTTAAGGTCCGTAGCTAGACCAAACTCGCACTTATTCGAGTGCGGTGGGCGCGAACTCTTCAGCTTGGAGTTCCGGCGTATACTTCTTGAGTCGTTGACCGTTCACCTTAAAGCTTCCGTCCGCTTCACCCCATACTTCAACTGCACCATGGGGGGAAAATACGCTTAATTAGAAAAGGTCCGGTCCAACGAGATTTAAGCTTACCTGGGAAGAGACGAAGCCTTGAATTGAAGAGGAGAACTTGATCTCCTTCTTTGAAGTCCTTTGGAATGATATGCTTATCATGCCAACGCTTTTCTCTCTCCTTATAAATCTTGGCGTTCTCATAGGCATTCAAGCGGAGTTCTTCAAGCTCATTAAGGTTCAAGAGACGCTTCTCTCCCGCTTCCTTCATGCTGAAATTCAACCATTTGATAGCCCAAAACGCCTTGTGTTCCAACTCTACCGGTAAGTGACAAGACTTCCCATACACAAGGTTGTATGGTGTGGTTCCTATGGGAGTCTTGTACGCAGTCCGGTAAGCCCACAATGCATCATCAAGCTTCAAGGACCAATCCTTCCTAGTCCTTGAAACCGTCTTCTCTAGGATTCCTTTGATCTCCCAATTTGAGATCTCAACTTGTCCACTAGTTTGTGGATGATAAGGGGTGGCGATCTTGTGAGTAACCCCATATTTAGCTAGAAGAGCTTCAAAGCGCCGGGCAATGAAGTGAGAACCTCCATCACTAATGATAGTCCTTGGTGTCCCAAATCGTGGAAAAATGGTCTTGTTGAAGAACTTAACCACCACCATGGCATCATTGGTGGGAGAGGCAATTGCTTCCACCCATCTAGAAACATAATCCACCGCCAAGAGTATGTATTGGTTTCCACAAGAAGATGGGAATGGTCCCATAAAGTCAACTCCCCAAACATCGAAAATCTCCACCTCTTGGATGTTATTGAGAGGCATCTCATTCCTCCTAGAGATATTACCTGTTCTTTGACAAGCATCGCAGCAAGAAACAAAGGATTGCACATCTCTAAATAAAGTAAGTCAAAAGAATCCAGATTGCAATACCTTTGCGCTAGTCTTGTTCGAACTAGCGTGTCCTCCACACGGCAGTGAGTGACAATGGCGGATGACACTTTGCATCTCATCTTCCGGCACACATCGCCGAATGATGCCATCCGGACCTCTCTTAAAGAGGAGAGGTTCATTCCAAAAGTATTCCCGGACATCCTTAAAGAACTTCTTTCTTTGTGCATAGGATAATCCGGGTGGTATCTCCTGACAAACCAAATAGTTAACAAAATCAGCAAACCATGGTTCGTTACCTTTGGAGATCACATCGATGCACTCCTCAATAATGTGTAGGTGTTTGTCCGGGAAGGAGTCATCTATAGGTAAGTGGTCGTCCTCTAGATGTGTTAGGCGACTCAAATGATCCGTAACAGAATTTTCCGAACCTTTCTTGTCGCGGATCTCTAGATCGAATTCTTGTAGGAGAAGAATCCATCTAATTAGCCTTGGCTTCGCGTCCTTCTTTGCAAGGAGGTACCGGATCGCAGCATGATCCGTGTAGACAATCACCTTTGCACCTACAAGATAAGAGCGAAACTTGTCAATAGCATAGACAATGGCTAAAAATTCCTTTTCCGTAGTGGCGTAGTTGAGTTGCGCTTCATCTAGCGTCTTGCTAGCATAGTATAGGAATGGATTCGCCCTTCCTTTCGTTGTCCAAGAACAGCTCCTATGGCTACATCACTAGCATCGCACATAACCTCAAAGGGAAGAGTCCAATCCGGAGGTTGGATAATAGGTGCTGAAATTAGAGCTTGCCGAATGGTGTTAAACACATCCAAACATTCCTGCGAAAACTCAAAAACTGCATCCTTCATCAATAGATTAGTTAGCGGTTTTGATATTTTAGAGAAGTCTTTAATGAAACGTCTATAAAATCCAGCATGTCCTAGGAAACTTCTTATCCCTTTCACCGAAGTTGGGGGAGGAAGCTTCTCTATAGTCTCTATTTTTGCCTTATCTACCTCTATCCCTCTACTAGAGATTAGGTGTCCTAATACAATTCCTTCATTTACCATAAATTGACACTTCTCCCAATTAAGAACTAGATTAGTGTCTTCACATCTTTGTAAAACAAGAGCAAGGTTAGAAAGGCAATTGTCAAAAGAGGAACCGTATACGGAGAAGTCATCCATGAAGACCTCCATGATTTCCTCAATGTATTCGGAGAAGATGGCCATCATGCACCTTTGAAAGGTGGCTGGGGCGTTGCAAAGCCCGAACGGCATTCTCCTATAAGCGAACGTACCCCATGGGCACGTGAGTGTGGTCTTCTCTTGATCATCCGGGTGTATCGGAATCTGAAAGAAACCACTATAACCGTCAAGATAGCAAAAGTGTGAATGTTGCGCTAACCTTTCAAGCATTTGATCGATGAAGGGTAGTGGGAAGTGATACTTCCTCGTCGCGTTGTTAAGCTTGCGGTAGTCAATGCACATCCGCCATCCCGTTACGGTTCGGGTAGGAATGAGTTCGTTATTCTTGTTGACGATGACCGTCATTCCTCCCTTCTTTGGAACTATTTGAACCGGACTCACCCACTTACTAATGGAGATAGGATAGATGATACCTGCATCAAGAAGTTTAAGAATTTCCTTCTTGACAACCTCCTTCATGGTTGGATTTAACCGCCTTTGAGGTTGTCTTGAAGTCCTAAAGTCTTCCTCCATTAATATTTTATGCATGCATAGGGAGGGTTTGATTCCTACTAAGTCTTCAATAGTATATCCTAAAGCTTTTCTATGTTTCCTAAGGACAACTATAAGCTTACTATGTTCATCTATGGTTAGATCGGAACTAACAATAACCGGATAAGTAGAGTTAGGTCCTAGAAAAGCGTACCTTAGATGTGTAGGAAGTTGTTTCAATTCCATTTCTTTCGGAGCTTCCAATGGCTCTTGAGGAGCATCCGATGCCTCCTTAGAAGTGTCTAAGGGTGTAGAGGGTGTGGGAGAAGAATCAAAAGAAGTTGAAGAAGTGGCACGATCATCCCCTTCCACGGCCAAAATTACGGTTTCCATACACCTTCCACGGCCGTGGTTTAGGGCGTGGAAAGTGGTTACGGTTACTCTGCTTCCTCCACGACCGTATAACCCTCTGGAGTGGGACACGGTTTGGTTGGTGAAATCCACGGCCGTGGAATATAGTGTATGGCCGTGGATTCTCACGTTTTCTGCCTCGTCGTGGAGCATCTCAAATTCCACTTCATCTACCTCTTCTTGTGCTTCTAAGGCTTCAATTGCCTCATTGCACTCCTCTTCTTCACCTACATTCGTTAGACTCATAGTAATAACCTTTTGGAAAGGGTCTTTGAAGAGAATAGCACTTACCTCCTCTCTAGACAACCCCTCTTCATCTTGGATATTGAATATATCCTCATCAAAGATTGGCTCCTTCACTAGAGTGGAAAGAACGAACTCTACCTTCTTCTCTCCTATGTCAAAGGCGAGTCTAGCATTCTTGCAATCGACTATGCAGCCGGAAGTTGCAAGAAACGGTCTTCCGAGTATGATCGGGACCGGACTATCTGCAGGAATGTCAAGCACAACAAAATCAATGGGAACAAAGAATTTACCTAGCTTGAATGGGACGTCTTCTACAATACCGACGGGGCGAGTGATGGATCGATCCGCCATGTACAACGTCATCTTCACCGCTTTAGGGTTGCCTAAACCGATCTTCCTCATAATGCAAGTGGTATGATGCTCACACTTGCTCCTAAGTCACATAATGCATCGTATGCGACATCTCCCACTCCTATGGGAATACAAAACGACCCTGGATCCTTTAGCTTTGGGGGCATTTTCTCCTTCATGGTCTTGATGATATCCGAAGAATCCGAACTCATCTTAACCTCTCCAAAATCCTCTAGCTTCCTCTTGTTGGAGAGGAGCTCCTTTAAGAACTTGCCATAAGCCGGCATACCTACAATAGCATCAATAAAGGGTATATTAATATGCAGCTTGCTCATGAGTTCTATAAACTTACCAAACTGTTTATCTAGACGCGCTCTCGCTCTAGATTAAGGGAATGGTAGGGGAGGTTTGTAAGCCGGAGGAGGAACGTAGACATCTTCCTTCTCCTTCCCCTTCTCTTTTTCTTTCTCAACGGGGACTTCAACAAACTTAGGCTGCGGATCGGTGGTAGTCACTCCGCTCCTAGTTGTGATTGCCATCACCCTTCCCTTAGGGTTGTCCTCCGTCTTTCCTGGAAGTTTCCCTTGATTCCTAGGAACTTCCTCCGCATGGCTGAACATTTGGTTTTCTAAAACCTTTTGGACTTTATCAACCTTAGAAATTTGATCATCAACCTTAATGATGCGGTTCTCCAAACCTTGAAGCTTTCCCAGAATCGTTTCCAACATGGGATCGGGCTTCTCCTTTCCCGAAGTGTTTCCTCCATTAGATGTTTGCCCCTGGCTTTTCAAAGGAGTAGATGAAGAGGAAGGTGGAGTTAGTGAATTCGAATTGGAAGGATAAGAGTTACCGGAGTTTTGTTGATTGGAGCGCCAATTGTTGTTGTTTGAACCCTTATTGTTGTTCCAATTGTTGTTCCGGTTGTTGTTGTTTCCATTCCAATTATTCCGGTTGTTATTCCGGTTATTGTTGTTGTTGCGGTTTGTGTTCTCACCGCCATTGTTGTTGTTGCCCAAATAGCCAACATCCTTTCCTTGTTGCTTTGGAAAGTTGGTCTTGATAGCCTCCTTCAACTCTTTGATCTCATTGTTGAGGGAGAAAATCTGATTTTGAGCTTCATGTGTGAGCTTCGCTCCTTGCTCCACACGATTTCCCTCCACTTTCCGGTGGGAATACTTCTCTATGACTCTTGCTTGCTTCTCAGTGAAGTTCCAAGTGTCATCTTCCCTCATGTCCATGAATGTGCCACATGAGAGGGATTGGAGCTTGAATTGTGTCTCCACATCCAGCCCCTTATAGTAAATCTCCATCAATGCAAGCTTGGATATGCCATGATGAGGGCAATCCAATAACAAATCCTGAAACCTTTCCCATGATTGAAACAAACTTTCGTTAGATCTCATGGAAAATGCATTAATCTTACCTCTAAGTTCCGCCATTTTGGATGGCGGAAAGAACTTAGTGAGGAACTCCGCGGAAAGGTCTTCCCATGTGTCTAATTTCCCACTAGGAAGAGCTTGATACCAAGACAATGCTTTCCCCTTCAAAGAGAAGAAGAAATGCTTGAGCTTATAGTTGTTGGTAGTCGCGTTCTTTGGCCTCATTGTCTCCATCATACACTCAAAGTTTTGCAAGTGTTGGTGTGGAGATTCAGCACTTGTCCCGCCAAATTGGTTTTGGCGAACAAGAGTAATAACTTGAGGGTTGAAACTAAACCCTTGTACATCATCAGCATCAAAGTTCACACCTAAACGGCGTGGTTGCTGCGTTGGATCCATCCTTTGACCAAGAGTTCTTGGCTCATCATCTACACGTTGAATCCTAGCGTTCCTGGGTGGAATACGGCGATTAGCAGCTGCCCGTGGATGGAATGGATTCACATTGATTGTGGGATCAATTTCCTCTAGCGGTGGCATGGAGGAATCGCTATCATCAGCGGATGAATGACCCCTATTCGACCTTAAAGGTCTCCTTGAGGATGTCTTGCTCCCCTTATTCTTAAGGTTGCTTAGTTCTATCCTCATCTGGAACATCATATCTTTTGGATCGTCAACTTGAGATTGATGATGATCCATTTCATCTCGGCGAATCTTCTCATTCCATTGGAGTTGAGCTTCTTTCTCCGCTAGCTCCGATTGAAGATCACGTTCGTGTTCTTCAGCCATCTTCTTTTCCTTTCGCCTTTGCCTTAATGTCCTCTCAAGCTCTTGATCAAGAGGTAAGAGGTCTCCGGTGTTCCTAGACCTGCGCATGCACTTGAAAAGATATCAAATAACAAGGGAGAAGCTCCCAAGCTTGACAACCGAAAATCGAATTCGGCCTAGGCCAAATCCCCGGCAACGGCGCCAAAAACTTGTTCGCCACTTAGCGTGCGTGCAAATAAGTCTTAAATTTATAAAACTAGAAATCAAGCAAGCGAACCCGCAGTGTACGGATCGATATAGTTGAGCAAGAATTCCAGAGTATCGAACACAAGGATTTGGGGGGAACAAATTCAATTATAGGTTATCAAGCGAGTAAATGTCAGAGCTTTTCAAATATTGGGAAAACAACAATCCTAAAGATTCAGGAATCCAGTTGTGGCAATCGATTCAAGATATACTAAAGGTATAAGGACAGAGTTGAGGGTTGCAAAGGTATACGAAGGTAAGGTAATCGTACGGTGAAGTTCCAAAAACCTTATATGACTCACCTACAAGACACTCTCTATAAAGGTTGTTGAGGCTTCAGTATAGAAAGGTTCTAAAGGTAAGAATTAACGTCAAATACCCAAACTTGTAATCCAAGGATCAAGACTAACTAAACCGATTGAGGTTGTGACACTCACAATCGAGGTAGAGGTTGTTGAGGCTTCACTACCACCTAGAAAAGGCAAGCCAAGACTAAGTTAAAGCAAATCTTTAACTTTGGATTAAAGTAAAAGCAAGTTCGTAAACTTAAGGGAAATCATGGTTGGATCTTGAGGTTCCACGGTCGTGGACTCAAGAACAAACCGTAATTTAGGGTTCGTCGGCGATTCTCTCTAACTCTCAGGGTCCAATCTGTTTACGATCGATCTATCATCATCTAAGCCACAACTATCAACCCTTCACCTTAGAATTGTTAAGGGTTTTTAGCCAACAATAGTCATATTGATATCAAATTCAAGATTTAAAAGAATGAAAGATGAAAACTTCCGAAAACCTTCAATAACTTTCAAATCAATCTCAAAGTCACAATCAGGAACAATAATCGTCACTAGATTCGGAATGAACAAACAATCACAAATCTTAGATAAGAAGGAAGAACGGGATGTCAATCCGTCTTCTAAATCAAACCTAAGAAAGAAGCGAAATCTCCTTGCGAACGACCTTCCGAATCTTCGATCTTCCGTCAATCCGGAAATCACAATAGCAATGCGCCAAAATCTCTCAACCCAATTTCCGCCAAATGCGAAATTAGGGCAATTCCAAGCGCAAGTGCCAGATGCGTCTATGCGTAAGTGAAGGTCTAAAGCGAGGTGACGGAATCTCTCTTCGTCCGTCCTTTTATAGTGTAAGATAAAATATCGGCCCGGCCCAATTGCGTAGGAGATCGTGGCTTAAAGTATGGCGAAAAAGATCGCCAAGATGACGGTCGTGGAAGGGTTCCACGGCCGTAATTTAGAGCGTGGAAATCAACACGGTTTGAACCATCTTCTCCACGGCCGTAGAAGTTGCTGGAATGAACCACGCTTCCCTGACCATGGTTCCACGGCCGTGGACTTGAACGTGGAAATTAATACGGCCGTATTTTAGAGCGTGGTTTAGGGCAAGAACGTGATTCTTCCCTAGCCTCGTGCATTCTTCAAGTTGGCACTCCCTTAGCTCCTAGGAATGTCCTCAATCCATGGACATTGCTCAACAACTCCATCCTTGCTCGATTCCGTTCGGAAACAGCTCTCAATTACCTATAATCAACATAAAGCTTGTGTAGATCTCTATATCGACATTATAGACAAACTAGCTCACAAATGCATCAATGCTCAATCAATGACTATCAATATGGATCAAATACACTTAGAAAACGTGCCTAAAATATCACAATATTTTATGCTAACACTATTGATGATCTTGTTGGTATTAAGTCTTCTTTATGTATGCATAATATTCTTATGGAAGAAGATCACAAGCCTTCACGTGAACCTCGAAGATGGTTAAATCCTATCATGAAAGAGGTTGTGAAGAAGGAAGTTCTTAAGTTGCTTGATGTAGGTATTATCTTTCATATTTTTGATAGTAAGTGGGTGAGTCTCATCCACGTTGTTCCTAAGAAGGGAGGAATGACCGTTGTCACCAACAAGAACAACAAGTTGATTCCTACAAGGACGGTCACGGGATGGAGGATATGCATAGATAATAAGAATTTAAACGTAGCCACAAGGAGGCATCACTTCCCTCTCCCTTTCATTGATCAAATGTTGGAAAGGTTGGCTCAACACTCCCACTTTTTCTATCTAGATAGGTTAAGTTGAGAAGAGGTCATTATATGGTACAACTCTCCTTTCTTAACACTCTTAATTAAGACAACTTTATCTCTAATCACATCTCTAACACCATTTTTGTGATGATAGAACATTTTTGGTTATCAAAGATAGATCCAGATAGAAGATTTCTTCTAAGTTTAGGTACACATCTAACACTTTAAGAATTCTAGTTATTTTATCATGCATGCATATAGGTACGTTTACTATTCCTTTTTATTGCTAGACTGATATTGTGTCCTAGCATAACTTCACCACCATTGTACAATTTTATGCTACTAAAGACAAGCTTATTAGAGTAGCATGCATAGTACAACTAGAGTCTATGATCCAATATGTGATATTTTCAGGCAGAGAAATACACATAAGCAATTCAAGATGATATGCAATATGATTAGCATAACCAAAATTTAGCATGTGAGACTTAGAACTTATATATTTTGAAGAACACATAAGTAGTTCATTAGGGTAGTCACATTCACAATTAGATGTAGAATAAGAAAACTTATCCTTATTAGACTCATCTTTCTTTTTCTTCCTACATTCATCTTGAAAGTGCCCTAACTTACTACAATAGAATCTTTGCATATTCTTCTTATTAAGATCATTAAATGACTTAGATTTATCTTTATGAGTATCATCTTCTGCTTAATCTTGTTTTTATTTCTTTTATTGTCTTTCATCATGAGAGCCTCAAATTTATCATAAGTTTTATGATTTTTTTAAAGAATTTCAAGCTTTCATTTTTCTTGTAAAGTTTATTCTAGAATTTTATCTTTAGAGATCTCATTGTGACTAAACTGGACAACATCTTTTAAATTGTCAAATTGACTAGGCAAAGCATTCAACAACAGAATAGTTGAGTGATCATTGAAGATTTTATCATTACATTTTTCCACATGTTATTTTATTTTAGAAATATATCAAGATTATGATGCAAAGACATATTGACATTCATACATAAATTAAATAATCTACACATAAGAGATATACGACTAGACAAAAAAAATTCAGATAAAGTTTTTTCATTTTTTCCAAAGCAAAGCAAGATTAGTCAGATTTATAACTTGACGAGCCACGTCGTCAGCTAACGATATAAAAATCTCATAGGGAGCTTGCTCCTCAAGCTCTTGTCTCGTCTTAGGGGATGTATTAAGAGGGAACTTCCCTTGCACCGTGCAGTAGCATTTCTCCTTGATGAGGATTAGCTTCAACTTTAGTTGCCAAATGGTTATGTCACTAGTGTCATCGAAGAGCCTAATGCGCACTGTGTTTTCCGCATAGTCCCACGTCTAAGGACGCGATCCCAAATGCCGTCCTTAACTATTTCTTTCTCAAGATAGCGATTGAAGTTTGAAAACACTAGAAGTTTTCCAGCCTATACGTTTTCAGATCTAGGGTTCCTGAAGCCAACAACTTGAGAGGAAACCCCTCTTTTCTGCATTTTTAACAAAAAAAACAGAAAATACTAGTTTTATTTCAAAGAAAAACAATGGAAGCAAAAATGGAGATTGAGCTTTTGGTGAGAATCTTTCAGATATGTAAAGAATGACCACGAAGCTTATAAGATCGCCACTTTTCAAATCTCCATTCAACGAACACGCGATCAAAGCCGGTCTATGTTCAAGAAAGCCAGCTCTTGTACAAATATATATTAGAAAGAACCTCAAAAAAATATGTTGTAATACCAATTTGATAAAACTCGAAATATGTTTTTGAAATAAAACAACTAGATCTAGAGCGATTTAGTCTTAAAACGATCAAAGAACATGAAGGAGTTGGTGACTCAGTTCGGGTAAACTCTACTTTGTGGATTCTGAGGAGGGGAGAACCAACCCAATCCACTAAGCAACATTATACTTAGAAGAAAGCATCGGAGAAGCAAAAGTTATAAGACCACTAAAAGATCTCCACAAGTCTAAATCAAAAGAAAATAAAAAAAGACAAGAAAAAGAGAAATCACTACCATCTGTAAAACCCTCACGCTAGTAACCAAGCTTCTGATGAAGCGAGGTTAGACAAAGAAGATAACACGGGAGACAGATCTCAAGAGAAGCACTCGGCTTAGAACTTTTCTCTCTTGTGAATCGCTCTCTTAGAAACACTCATGAAGACTCACATGAGGAGAAGAAGTGTTAGTGGTGTTAGGCTTAAGTACATGAGGACCAGAAGCAACCACTCGCGACACATCTTTTCTTCACCAACACTGCATTTTAAAGTAAGTGATCACGTGAAGATCTAATTCCGTTGGGTTGAAGTCTTAACAAGCCTCGTTCAACTAGGCACATTACTCTACATTCAACCCACCAACTAATAACCCAAGGACTCAACCCGCTTCTCTTCAAATCCGATCTAGCATCTTCACCTATAAGACCGGAGTTAGGATAGACCAAACTGAGTTTACATAAACAACCTAACAATCTTGTTCTCGTAAACTTGTCTCGAACAATTTCAACTACCCATTAAAATTCAGTTAAAATAACTTTATATCTATATACCTTTACAAAAAGTAGGCGACGATGATGTTAACAGCGATCTCACAATTTTTCTCAAAATACATTTTTTAATAATTCAGTAATTAAGCCAATAAATATACTTTTTTTTACTAAAACTAGATTCTAAAAAATAATTGTGACGGTTATCCTTGTAGCGTAACTTAAAGATTTGATCAATAACAATCTTGTTGGAGAATCTCTATTTTAACCTAAAACTAGTGCATAACCTGCACCTTGTGCGGACATATTTATATATTGAATCTTTTGATTAATATGCCATGAGTTGTAGGAATTAAAGATATATTTATGAAACATTATAATATTAATTCACCTTTAATTATTTTCAAAACGATAAAATAGTCACAAATAAGAATTTCTTATTACTTTACAATTCATAAACTAATCCCTGTACAACTAACACTGTTTTTTCTTAAAATTTATACAATGCACAATTTTGTTATAGACTTGTAAATAAATTTTATGTTAATTTACATTTACAAGTTAAAATATAAAAACTGCTATACAAAGAAATATATAGAAACACATATATTTACAATTCTTACTTTTTAAATATTCACGTTTTCATTTATCCTCCACAATCTAAATCAAAGTAGTTATGTCGTTATTTCATATAGATCTCTTCATCTGGATAACATAATTTTTTCTATGAAAAATATTATTTTTACTTGATGTTGTATCTTCCAAGTTTTCTCCACCCACCGTACTTAGTATTAGACGAAAACTACGTTTATATTTTTACTCAAATTAACAATTAACTAATCTGATTAAATAATCGAATGAATTATAATCTAAAGCAAAAGAGAGTAATTGCTAACATACCACGTTGATGATTAACAATCGAGATAAACGTTAATCTTATGGAAGAAGATATTGTTGATGAGCAATAGCCTGACAATAACGTTGATCTGTGGAAGTTGCGGAGTCAATACCTTCAAATAAGAAGAGGCAAAAGATTAGTATATGATATCAGTTAAACCCTATAAATAGAGTAATGAGAAAGCTAAAAAATTGAAATCTTCTTAAACACGCTTAGTAGAAAAAATATATTAACAAAATCGGATTTAGTGATAAGATTAATGGAGATAAGATTGTTAGTATTTTTTATTTTTTTAAAAACTTTTTCTTATAAAATCGAGAAAAAAATTTATTTATCCGATTTTGATTTCGTTTGAAAATTTTATTCCTTTTAAAAAATTTTAAACGAAATAAAAATGTTTCTTTTAAAATCGAACAAAAAAAAAATTCTTTTAAAAAAATAGAAATTGATATATTCTGTTGAGATTACATAAGGTCGAAACCCATAATAACGATTTAAGTTTTAAATTTTTTTATTAATTCGATTTGGTGATATCTAGATAAGATTTTTACTTTCTTTTAATTTTGTAAAAATATTTCTTTCTAGGCTGACCTTATTTTAATTATTTTCCTTCTAAATTTTTTTAAACTAAATATAAAAGGTTTCTTTCAAATTTGAACAAAAGAATTATTTTAAAAAATATAAGTCGATATATTTTGTTTAGATTGTAGAAGATGAAAACCTAAATTAACGTTAGTTGTTTTAAAAAAATTTGTTCTTTAGTAAAAAAAGATTTTATGGCTTAATTCGTTATTTATTTAAAAATTTAATGGGAGAAAAATTGTGGGCGCGCCACGTCAGCGTTAGTGACGCCTGTTTTAGTACAGTATATAGATTTTAATTAGAAAAGTAGTAAAAGTTGTGTGATAATCACAAAAATAAATCTTCTTAGATAAGCTATTTTATAACGTAAATTTTGCGGGAGAAGCTCTATTGTAATTACGTTTTACTTTCCGCTAGATATATGGATCACCTAATTGTGGTGGATTCATCAATCTCTAACAATTCTAAAAGAAAATTTTATTTTCGTTATTCCAGGTAAACATTCAATCGTTTCATCTTGAAAAATAATATTTTTGTTGTTGTGTCTCGTTGACGTGTTCTCATAATCATTGGATTATAAAGGATTCAACAAAATCAAGTATAGGTGATAAATTAGTAGTTTTATGTTATTGGTTCATTGTGTCATATATAATTTTATTGATGCGTACGTTATTGCAAATAAAAAAATATAATTTCGTCGTATATTTTTTTATCGAACCAATTATATGTGTTGACGGTATTCTTTGGTTTATATCATTCCTCATTAGCATTATAAGTTTCAATTAATTTATGAACCGATACCCGTGCAAGACACACTATGAACTACTTAAATCGATAAGTAACGTGTTTTCAAACTAATCATGTGTAAATCTATCAGGATAGTTTATATTTAAGTAAAGTGAATTAATTAAAATAAGGGCTAATTTAATTAATAGGCTTTTTTGAGTTATACTTTTAGTAACTAGTTCATTTAATTTTTTAATTAGGTAAATGTACCCAATCTTTTGTATTTATTTTCAAGCCCTAAACACTCTTCTCTTAAGGAGTACATTTACTAAAATTAAAACTAAAGAAAACATAATAAATTAAATTGTTTCTTAATAAAAATAATGAGTTAAATTAAGATTTCTTATTAATATAAAGCAAGTGAAAAGAGTTGGACGTAGAGAATAATGAAGGTCGTGAAAGAAGTTTGCAGATGAAAGGTGTAAATCGTTTCAGTCGCATTCGATCGAAGGCATTCAACCTTGGGGTCCGTTTGATAAAAAGGTGCTAACCAATAAGCAGGAGAGGAGCTGTGGGACAAACAAAATTGCCTTTTAATTCTCTTCCAGTACGATTTATACGTAGGTAGTTCTGGTATAGCTGATCAAATCTTATTTTTGTAGTAGAAGAGGATACCATATTATCCACAATAAGTGGACCTACAAAATTTCCACATTCATATTTGTCAATACGGTCTTCCTCCAAACCAAATATGCCTTCATCTCTTCGGTCAAGCATGAGAAACAAAAAAAAAAAAACTAACTTGCATAATAACAATGAATGGAAACACAATCGGATTAGTCTTGGTGCAAAAAAATCAAAGTCTCGATTTCATAAATTTGGCTTCAATGGCTATAAACTTTTAGGGCTAACTTCACCGATTTTGTTCTATGGAATTTCAATAGAGAGGTTATTAGTGTTGGTGCAAAAAATAATTTAACTCGGTTCTAAAAGCACAAGTTTATGTTCTCAAATTGAGCTTGCAAGAAACTATCTTGTTGCAAATGTAAAAGATTGAAACCGAGGGTCACAATTTGTGTGTGATCAAGAGACTCAAAGGTATTTGGAGTTGTCCATGGGAGATTAAGATGGTTTTATCTGACTCTAAATTGAATCTTCATTTCTTAGACGAAGCTCATATCAAACATGCTTTTAAAGAAATTAACTTTGTTGTTAACTAGTTGACCGATTTGAGAATCTCGACAATCAACACCAAATTCCTGAACATTGTATTCTCATCGGTAGGATGCTTTAAGCTAACAAGTACCTAACCGCTTTACTTTTATTAAAAAAAAATGAATGGAAAGAAGACTTATCTAAACTATGTAGTTAGCTAGGATCTAAGGGTTCAATAGTTCACCAACACTAGATTCAACTAATACGATAGCTATAGCCAAAGTGTTATAAACTTGTCATATAGCTAGTTTTCACAAACATACTTGAATATATTGATGATGATATCTAATTATCCATACATAATCAACCACCTCAATTGATGTAGCGTCCCGCAATCTTATGAAACAATAACAAAGCCTATTACTAGTATATATATATGAGTTCTCTAAGTAGCTGATACTATTGACAGTAGGGCGTTTCCTTGTTTCAGATCTTGTTGTACATAACATATGTTAACAGGAGAGACCAATCCCAGGGTTGATGAAGAGCTTAGGAGGCGGAGTTACATCGAGTGGATGCATAAACTTGCAGTTTGGGCAAGCAGGAGATGACTTGCACAAGACAACCAACATGTGACACCTCTTACACGCGGCTGCCACCATCTCTTCTTCCTCTTCCTCTTCCTCTTCCTTCTTGAAGAGCGATAGGGTCGTCGGTTTATTATCACATGCTAGGTTGAGCTTCAGGTCTAGGCTCATATGAGATGGTCTTGGATCCCTCGCTGTTCTCTTTTCAGTTCTTGTGTTGTAGAAATGGATCTCTCCTGACTGCACACATCATAAATTCATGAGTATACACACATAGCATAATATATATATATATATGAAGGGGGGTGAATGACCTGAATATCAAGACACCGTTGCCACTCCGACGGCAGAGGCTTCTCAAGGTGGAGATCCATGACGGAGGTTGAGGTGTTGTGATCATTAAAACGATCCCACTTTCGTTTCTTGGATAGACTAGTCTCCAAGAGAGAGATTGTTTTTGTTTGTTGATCAAGAAGAGATCCTTGGAAGGACAGCATAGTTACGTTGCTTGTGTGGGTATTCCAACGAGAAGGCGCCCGCCCTTAAGTAGCAAAGGAAAGGCAAAGGAGTGCAGGCAAGAATCTAATTGGGCAGATGAAAAGGCGGAGACTGGAGTGGGCTCCATGTATAAATATTTCCTGGATATGTAGATAGCTATTAAAATCAAAATTGAATTTCATTTAAAAGCATTGTAGATGGGAGGTTGTAACCAAAATTTATGTCAATATAACTCCACCTCTGCATCAAGTTGCAGCACCTGACCCCTTTATCTAATCTTAGCTTATATTAATTGACAACCCACAACCGAGGCTTGCTGCTGCTGCTGCTGCTTACGTGCCTTCCTTCTACAACACCTTATAGCTACTTGTACCGGCTGCCCATTCAAAGATGCTTCAGACATTATTAGTCGACATAGTTCGTGGGGTTCGAATTTTTGTCAATAGTCTCACCCCCTTCTGGTATACTAGCCGGACTAATTGAATGTCATGATTAGTTATTCTTTATCAAACTATAATTATATCTCAATTGTTAATTACCCCAATCTAAATACTGCAATTTCAACACTTGAAACGCAATACAAGTTATTTGTTATGCTTGAAATCAATACTTAAAACCTAGTACCCAATACATACATCAGAAAACGCTATGATGCACGGGCACGAGAAACGGACACGACGAGAAATGGAAAAGATATAATCCTCAAAAGCATAGGAAACAGAGACACGACGAAAAGAACAAATAATATATCATTTTAGAGCTATTAATTTGTAAAATTCATATACCATAATGAGATGCATATATATGAAAAACCCAATAAAATATGAGTAGATAAAGGTGTCAACATGATAGCAAAATAACTAAAATAAAAACTTAAAAACACACATTTTCGCTCTTACAAAACATAGAAAATAAACATATTTAGCCTTATAATCTCAAATAAACATATTTAATTTCAAAATTGAAGAAATAATCATCCATTTTGCAAATCAACAACAACCGAACAATGTAATCAACCAAGGAAAACAATAATACAAATTTGTAAATTTAAAAAAAATGAAAGAATTGAAATAACGCACTCAACATTTAACAAAGAAAAATTACACAATAGCTAGTAATCAAAGTTCAAAAATTTATTTATGAGAAATCATAAGAAGAATGGAAGAAAATGTAGAGAAGAGTCGGACGGCAAAACAACAACATTTAAACTAAGCATGTCCACGGGTCCGACCCGCCGGGTCAGGGGTCCGGGAAGGGTGACCCGGACCCGTATAAACGACCAACCCGGCGGGTTTGCCTTTAATTTTGAAACTCAATTAAAAAAAAAGAATAAGAAGAATTAGAAGAATTGAGTTGAACTTAAAAAAGAAAAAAAAAACGGGAAGAATTGGGTTTGAACCGGAATCCCGGTTGCCTACGTATCCTCTCGGAGAGGAGGAATCAAAGCCCACGTAATTCTCTTACCTTTGTTTATATCCCCGATTGGCCCTTACCTTAGTCGTCGGACTCTCCCACCGATAAATCCGATGGCGTTTGTTGTCGTTCGTCATCATCTTCGTCGCTTTCCTCCGCCGATAGGTTGTTTCTTTGTGTTCGCATTTCCGCTTTCTTCCAATCGGCTAGTAGGACTTGTGCCTCCAACGTCCCGGGCAACATGTTTGATCTCGTCGGATCGAGAACCTTTCCACTCCGGCTAAAGGTTTGCTCAACCGCTACCGTTGAGGCGGGAACGGCGAGAATTTGTGCCGCGATCCTTGAGAGGGTAGGGAACCTCATTCTCTAAGGTCGGCTCCACCATTCTAATATGTTGAAATTCTCTTCTTTTTCATCATTGGCAAACTTAAAAGAAATTGTTAGATATTCGTCGAGTTCCGAATGGGAACTCGACGTGATTTTTGCCCTTTTCGGGCCAAACAAATCTCTAGCAATTGATTTAAATATAGATGAAGTTGAAGATGAAGGACGAGGAGGGGGTTGAGAAGATTGACCTTGATCAGAAACACGATATTGAACCAATAATTCATCAAATAATTTTCTAACTCTAGCAATTATGGTAGAAACATGACAATCGGAATTTTGTTGTAAATCTAAAAATTCATAATAACTTTCTAAAAATTATTTTAAACCATCCATTTTACGTCTAGAATCTAACACAAATGCAACAAGAAAAACATCGGGAATAGTTGTATAATAATCTAACCATTTAGTTCGCATTGTATAAATAGCTTGTGAAATATTATCAATTAAATGACCTTGTTGAAATGCAAATGCAATATTAATTGCTACATAACAAAATATGTTTAAAGTTGGTGTATAAACATAACTAAAAGTATTAGTAGCATCATAAATATATTTAAAAACCTCCATTACATCTCTTGCTAAAATCCCAAATTCACCGAAAACAAAATCACCGTCAATATGTTGTGCGGCAAAACCACTTAAAAGATCTCGATATACATATGATTCGGAAATTATTTTGTAATTAGAGTTCCATCTTGTACAAACATCTTTTGGAAATTTTTTTAGGATAAATGTCATTTTGTTTACAATATGCATACCATTTAGTACGTATACTTTTTTTAGACCAAAGTTCATTAAAAAAAATTTCGAATAGGTTGTACTAAATCTCCAACATATGCTAAACCTTCTTGAACACACAAGTTTAAAATATGAGCAGCACACCTAATGTGAAAAAATTTACCTCCAATCGTCGGCTTACAAAAGTTGGTTAAATCTCTAATGGAAGTCGTGATAGCGGAGACGTTGTCAAAACCGATTGAAAAAACTCGTGAAAGTAATCTATATTCTTCCAAAACATTTGCAATCAAACGGGCAATGTTTTGGACGGTGTGTTGTTCGTTGAAAACTCGTAATGCTAAAACTCTTGTTTAAAATCCAAAATTTATCAACAAAATGACAAGTAATACCCATATATGAATTTTTTTGAAAACCGTCGGTCCAAATATCACTACAAATAGAAACTTGAATATCACCATTTTCCATAAAATATTTAATCAATTCTTCTTTACGCATTTTATATTTAAACATCATTTTTCTTTTAGCGGTTTGGCGAGAAATCGGTTTATATGCGGGTTGAGCATGATGTTGTATCCAATCATTAAAACCAACATTTTGTGCAAAACTAAATGCCAAAGAATCTACGGCTAACATTTCCGAAAATGCATCCATAGAAGAAGCATGATCATATGTAAATAAAGAAGGAGGTTGGTTAGAGGTAGATGTGTACCCGGTTAGTTGTGTTTGCCCTCGTGCCAATCCCATTTTTTTGGGATGCTTGTTCCGAATATGCCTCTTGTAGTTCTCGTAGTCTTCTCCCTTTTTGTGCTTGTATTGTGCCGAACAAAAAATCATTTGGCATAGTAAATCCCGTTTGCATCAGGAGCACCTTTTCGTAACCAAAATCGGAAGACCGCCGCCGATAGTTGAGTGTTGTTCAACGGCTCCTCCGGGTATTGGGTCTCGGATTCTTGGGTGTTGAGGAAAGGAGGTGATTCCATGTTGATATCCTCTTCCTCGTGGATCTCGTGATCTCCACTTAAGCCCAGCCTTATATCCAAACCAGTTGGAGGACCGCTAACGGAATGACGTCCTCGGCTAACACCTCCGCCGGATGAAGGACCGCTAACGGAACGTTTTCCTCGGCTAGCCATTTTTTGAATAATTGAATGTAGAAGCAAGTGAAAAATGAATAATTAATAACAAATAAGAGAATGAGAATATGAGATTAGGAGAGTAATTGAATGTAAAAGTTGAAAATTATGGAGAGATTGAGAGAGTGAATAGATGATTGAATGAGAATTGATGTGAGATGAAATGAATTGGGTTTGGGGTATTTATAGAAATGTTTTTGGGTTAGATATTATAGTTTATTGTTTATTTGATTTTTTTTATAAGATAGCCGTTACAACGGCTAACCCGACGGCTATATAGCCGTTGGGATTTTTTTTTAAATGTGACCGTTACCGGTCGACCCGGCGGATCGACGGATAAGGATCCCTCGACCCTTACCCATACCCGCGACCCGGGGGAACCCGGACCCGTGGTGACCCGGACCCGCCGGGTCACGGGTGACCCGTGACCCGTGGACGTGCTTAATTTCAACATTAGAACCGAAGAAGAAGAGTGATCTGCTTTCGGCAACCACAATCTCGCAGGTGGCCATATCAGGCTTGATTTAGTTAAAAAAAAATGGGAGAGAAGAAGAAATATTATAGGAAATCATTTTTTCTATAACTTTAATTTTTATAAATTTGTTTTTTCATTTTTCGCCTTAACAATAGAGGAAGCTTGTGTTGACCATATCTTGACTGGACATGATCCGTGTCCTCTCCGTGCGCTTCATTTAAATCATGTCTTGGCCGTGTCGATTATATTTGACTGTGTCCTTCCATATCCCTATATCTTGTCGTGTCAGACCCGAGACACTCTGTCTTCCAAAGTGTCCGTGTATCATAGCCGAAACATGCACCCATTTTAATTAGGGTTTAAAGTAGGCCCCGTTTTCTTTTTCTTTAACTTTAATTTTTATAAATTTGTTTTTTCATTTTTCACCTTAACAATAGAGGAAGCTTGTGTTGACCGTGTCTTGACTGGACATGATCTGTGTCCACGCCGTGTCCTCCCCGTGTGCTTCATTTAAATCATGTCTTGGCCGTGTCGATCATATTTGACCGTGTCCTTCCGTGTCCCTATATCTTACCGTGTCGGACTCGGGACACTTTGTCTTCCGAAGTGTCCGTGTATCATAGCCGAAACATGCACCCATTTTAATTAGGGTTTAAAGTAGGCCCCATTCATTACCCATTTTACCCACCAGTACATAAATGCTAGTTTATTCCGGTGATTTTCCAACTCACATATCGATTTTTAAGTAGTGTAAACTTGAAACTTCAGGCTAACACTTAAGGAGTCTAGCATCACAACCACTAGACCAACTGAGTATTGGTAATTGCTATATACAACTTGATGAGTGATAGAGATAAGTACAAATTAATACAATAAATGAATTTAATGAGCCCAGTGGACATATCTACATTGATACATCAAATAAGTTCGAGGAGCTCAATGGGCATATGCGCATTACTACAACAAATAAGTTCAAGGAGCCCAAGGGGCTTATCTGCATTAATATGTACCCCTCCTACATGATCAAGGACGATCCCGGACTTGGAGCTTGGACCTTAACTCGCAATAATGCGTTGACCCAAGTGGTTTAGTGAATATGTCGGCAAGTTAGGTTGTTGTAGAGACGTGATGAACAACAAGTTGATTAATGGGAACACCAAGAAAAGAACACTAGTAAGCTATGAAGAGGATATTTCAGTACCTTAGAGGTACATATGACATTGAGATTGTTTTTTCAAATGATACACATTGTTTGGTTACAAGATACTCTATTATGCTGAAGATGTTGATACTAAAATCCAAATTTACAGGATTCCGCAAGTGTGACAAATACTCATTCAATTTTAAGACAAGAAGAAGTGAAGATGATAAAAATAAAATCCAAATTGCATTTGGTATTATTTCAACATGAACGCGCCCATATAATGTTGTTTTAGGTGGTGCTTCGAGTCATTTGTCTAGGAGGGGACGTGAATTTGTAGACTCCTAACAGCTTTACTCCGAGTCTAAATCTAAAGTGTGTACAATTGTTTTTCTTGAAAAACTCTTTTCTTTCGGATTTTCATTATATACTTCTGTATGTTTCTTTGTTTTCTTTTGTTATGGCTGGCCGTCTAGTATTATAAAA
>BSUD01000004.1:106705641-106835478 GCA_033239045.1 Fagopyrum esculentum
AAAAAAAAAAAAAAAAGCACCTACCTATGGCTTAGGAATGAATAGAGTTATAGGATGCATAGGCAAATGTGTTAGAAATAGAAGTAAATAAATAGAGGCGGTGACATGAAGTACACAAGAAATAAAAAAAGGAATGGGTATGTAGTTGAAAGAGGGAGTTGAATGTTTTTTAATGATTTTCGTAATTCCCACTTCCTCAATTGAATCAGTTGAAACTACTCTTCGATTTTAATGCTCTCCCAACGCCCACAACCCACCCCAACACTTACATTTTCTATAATTAACTAGCCATTTATTTTATAAGACACCAGATCATATGATTACATCGAATTTCTAAATTGATGACGTGGTAAGTTTTTTTTAAAAATAATTATCGTATGATTTATAAATAAATCAGTTTATTACCCATGAAACCGTGGCTTCAAATCTATTATAAACACTATAGTTGAATGAACCAACTTGTTATTAAATATCTTTTTAAATCGTATTTAATTCAAACTAGTTTAGTGTACATTTGATCACACCTTGTGCTTTTTTTTTTAAAGGTTAATAGTAAAATTTTAGATTTTTTCTCTTCCTACCCTTAAGGTTTGAAATTTTTTTTTAGTAATTTTTAAGATTCAAATTTTTGTAAAATATATACCATTAAAATTCATTATACAATAATTAAAAATTTTAAAGTTAAAGTTAAAACTAATTATGAACTCATTACATTTAAAATAATAAAATTTTATTATAAAAGTATTTTTTAAATAGTTTTCTACTTAAAAAAAAAGTAAAGTAAAATAAAAATATTTTTACATTTGGAACTAAATTTATATTTTTTATTTATTCTCGATTTACAATAAAATATAAAAAAAATAAATCAAAAATTAAATTTTTTAAAAATTTTAAGAGTCCAAAAGTTTAAACATATATCATTTTTTTATCGAAGTTAATTTTCTATAATTTATTGTAATTTGAAAATAAAAATATTTTTGTATCTGTTTATTTTTTTTTAAAAATATACTTTTTCATACTCATGACCATGTCATTAACCTAGACGACGATGTATGAGCTTAGAGAAGTGATATATAAGGTTGGTTGATGGCTCCCCAAAACCTTAATCCCTTTTCTCATCTCCTTTTGTCGTTCTCTGCTCTAGATTTTACTTTAGTGTTCTTGAGTGAAAAGAATCATGTCCTCTCGAGGTTTTGCTTGCGTCTGAGTGTTCTTCTTCACAACAGAAAAACGAGATCGAGTACTTGAGCCTCCGTTGACTGCTGCTTATTAGAAAACTTCGAGTTTGTTAAAACAGATAGCCTTGAAGATTTGATTCATGTATGAAAGATCTTGGATTCACTCAATGCTAGATTAACTTTAAGTTTGTTGAAACAGATAGCCCTCAAGTTCTTTCATACATGAATCAATTTTTTCATACATGGGTGTACAAAGTTAAAGAAAGTCACTCAAGTGACTCACCTTCTATGCATGATAACTTGGACTCTTCTAGATAGTGGAATACAATATTTGATTTATGTATAAAAGATCTCGGATTCACATGATTCATGCTTTTACTTCATGTTTGTTAAAACAGAGAGCATTCTATATGTTTTGTTGTATTTTGATGACATTCTCATTGTTTCTAAATCCAAAGTAAAAGTTAGTGAAGTGAAGGTTCACTGAAAAGCTCGTTTGATATGAAGGACCTTGATCCTACACAGAGAATACTTGGTATACAGAGAGTGAGAAACAAAAGTAAGAGGGAGATATGGTTCACACAACAAGACTATATTCTCAAAGTGTTGGGCAGGTTCAAGATGAACTCTTTTAAACCAACATCTAATACCACTTGGTTCTCATCGTGATCTCACCAAGACAACTAACATGACTTTGAGGGGTTAAAAGTATTCGGTTGATTCCATATAATGCAGTTAATGGTTCTATCATGTATGTTATGATTTTTATTAGACCTAATATTGCTTTTGCAATTAGTGTATTAAGAAAATACATGTCTAATCCTTCTCAAAAATATTGGACTACTATGATTTCCCTTCTAAGATATTTAGCAGGTACATCTTCTCTTGCTTTAGAATATGATTCATATTGTGATACTAATGATCTTGTAGGTTATGTTGGCTCAGATTATGCAAGAAATAAGGACAGTGAAAAATCCGGCACTTCTCATGTATATACTTGGTGTGGAAATTGTATATCCTAGACGTCACAACAAAAATCTATTATTGCTCTACCATCAACAGAGGTTGAGTACATAACTCCTACCGATGAAACAAAAGAAGTTGTATGGTTGAAGGGGATTCTCAAAGAAATTGAGAATAAGCCATATATTGCTACTGATGTGGGACAATCTCCAACACTACGACGGACCAATTATTAGATCAAGGACTAAATCATTGAAGTACAAGCCAGCTACACCTCCTTCGGATTCAATCATGGAAGGAGCCATCACAAGGTCAAGAGCGAAGTCTATTCAAGATGAAGCCACGAGTATACTTACAACATGTACACTCAAGCAAACCCTACTCACTCTTAGGAGTCCTTTGGTAACATTACTAACTGTTATGGATGAAGCAAACCACGACCAAGAAGAGCCATCAAGCATCGAAGGTGTCTAGGACGAAGATAGAGACTTAGAGAAGAATCTCGGTCCACCCCCAGGAATCTCGGCCGAGATTTCCACCCGAGATTTGCTTCTTGACACGCGCTAGAAGATCCGATCATGATCTACTATCATTGGCAACTATATCTTTTATATTTTTTATTCCTTAAAGCTCTGAGACTAAGGAATTGTTTGTTTGATCCTATTTGTGGGATTATTATTTTTGTATTTTTTAAAGATATCTTTCAGAAGATATCTTTCTTAGTTTTCATAGACTGATCTTCCTTATAAATAGCCTTAGAGGGGGAGATTATTAGATTATATTTGATATATTTTCGACATATTATGTGAACTTGCAGCTTCACTTATGAAGTTTGTATTTTATTCATTCCTATTCAATCAAAAAGAGAGTCTTTGATTGAATCGTTGTGAAGTCCATACTATTCCCTTCTTGTGCTTGTCTTACTTAGAAGACTTGTGTAAGGTTAAAGAAGTGAGCGCTACGGTAAGATCTTCGTTAAGGGTTTTGACACATCATTGTTCAAGATTCTTTGTGGGAATATCTTAGTTCATATCTTCCTATATTTATCATTTATCATTGCATATTCATCTTCTTATCTTTTACATATCATCCACTAATCCGTTTTTTGAGTTTCCAAAAATCTTGCCTTGTTCTTCCCAGAATCTCACCTGAGATTTTGTAAGAACTGACCAAGATTCTACTTATGTCGTGGACTTTTAATCTAGATCGGGAATTGCGGCTTAACCCCACATCAAAGTTGTATAAGAGCTAAGCGACTGAAGTCCGTATCAGGTTTGAGTCAATTTTTATTTGAGTCTTCTTTGAGTCGTATAAAAGTTGAGTCTTTTCTTGTATTCCATCTTTGTGAGATTGTTTGAGATTAACATGCGTTAATTTGTGTAAGTTTTGGAAGAGAGAAATGCCACATCCCAAACACAAGCCAACCGTTGACCTTGAAAACATCGCCCAACCCTTTGCGACCTTCTTAGGTCATGAGAACGGCATATAGGAGAACGACTCGGATTAGAAGTTTTAAGGTTTGATCACGGTAAAGGGAACTAGTAGATCAAGAGGAAGGTGAGGTTTCATTGTTTGTGGTGCGTAGACGGGAGTATAATAAGAGGATGCATGTGGGATGACCTAGATAAGGGCAATGTTGTGAGCACTGGAGAAGTAATAAGTCAAATATTTCAGTGAATTTTGAGGGGAATTTCTTCTAGCATTTTTTTTTCGACGGGGCATATTGATACGGTTGTGAAGATTGTTGATGGAATACCAAGAGATACTTAAGGTGACCAACAAGAGTAAGAGAAGATCAAAGTTTTGAAGTTTGATGTCGACATGAAATGTACGAGAAGTATATGAAAAATTGCAGTCATAACCTCTACGGTCGGATTAACGTTTCATAAGGAAAGGAAGTGGGTTCTACATCTACTCGAAGGAATAGTGCAAGTTTATATAAGATTCGAAGAACGTTTCCCACATGTGGGCACGTCAATGAAAGCGAAGAAGATAAGATCGATTTAGGCTCCAAGATTCAGAAGGCTCGAGTAAGTTCTCGAGTTCAGGAGATGAAGAATCTTTGAAAGAGAACGGTCAACTTTGTAGCTAAAGATGGAACAATGCACGTGTTTGAAGGACGACACCCCATTAGATCGGTGTGAATCATTACTATCATGACAACTTGTCAAGTGTTAAGAAAAGATTGTGTCAATGTCCTACGTTATGAGATGGCAGAAGAAAAGATGGAACCCGAGATATTACAGATTCCAATACCTCATAGTGTGGAATTTTACCACTAAGGTTGAGCTTGGCTCATTTCCAACATCCAAGGAGCTGTATAGGATGGTGAAGATATGTGGGTCGAAGAAGCATTTGAATGACCAGTTGCAAAGACTTGTGGATAAAGGTTCGTTAGAACTAATCCATTGTCATAGAAGACATCAGACGTGATCTTGAACTCTGTTTTGAAGGTCATATTGAAATATATCTTAAACTCTTGATTTGAAATTGTTATGGAGAACACCAATTTGCGAAAAGGGAGACGGTTATCTCCGTATGTACATCGATTATCGTGAGACAAACAAGATAACAGTGAAGGACAAGTACCCCTCACCACGGATAGATGATCTACTCGACCAGTTGTAAGGGTCGGTAGTCTCTTCTAAGAATGATTTAAGGTCTGATAGTCACCAATTGAGAAGTTGAGACTGGGATATTGCAATTACGGCATTCCGGACAACCATGGTCACACGAGTTGTAGTGATCACACATGGGCTTACTGATGTACGGATGGGATACTTCAGGTCTACTCTTAAAAAGGAGAGAAGATGTATGACAAGTTGTCTCGGGATGGCAAACCCCAAAAGATGTGAAAGAATTTACAAGTTTTCTTAAATGTGATGAGCTTTACTAGATATGTGAAGAGAGAAGTTGCATAATACCAATTATGGTAACCTACTAGGGATGACGACGAAGTACTGAGTGAGACGAAGAATTGACAATAGAGTTGTTGAGAGTTAAGATGCGATTCATTGGTGCAACTATTTTGATTTACCTTGAGGTATAATGAGTTTGAAGTGGACAAGTGATTTTCCAAGACAAGTTCTTGATTGAGTATTGAAGAACGATGTAAAAGTAATATCATACGTGTCTCGTTAGTAGAAGTAGTGTGAAGTAGAGTACTTCCTTCATTACTTGGAACTTGCAACAAGAATTGAGGAAATGTAGCATCAAAGCTTGGTTTGACAGGAACCAAAGCCAACAGTGTAATTGGAAGTTCGATCTTCTTTGTTAGAGACAATCAAAGAGAAACATAATAAAAATGTTGCAGTGAGAAAGACCCGAGAATGAAGTTGAGCTTCCGATACATCGGACCTTTTTGAGATATTAGCGCGAGTTGGAGAAGTGAATCACAAGTGGGTGTTACCACCAAGAGTAGAGGGTGTTCATCCGATATTTCATGTGTATCAGTCGAGGGAGTACATACATGAATCAAAACGTATTGTCAGTCATGACGATCTAGTGATGGAAGAGGGACCAATGAGGCTAAATTGAAGATGTAGGATAGTATCTTTTGTGGAGTTTTACGCGGACCTAGTAGCATCGATAGAATCGACAGATTAGGCCTAGTTCTTCCCTTGGTTGAGTTGTGTATATGTGTGGTGTTGTAAGTTGGTTGTGCCCCGTGCGGGACTGCATTTTACGACTGGTTATATATATATATATATATCGCGATGGTAGTTGGAGCAGCTTGCATAGGTAGAGTAGAAGGTCTAAGCCTTCAGTAGTTTGAGAGTTCATACCTCGCCATTAGGGACCGAGAAGTCTGGCGTATAGCAAGTTTCGGGACGAAACTTGTTTTTAGGGGATCTAATGTAACGCCCTGTTTATTGGTGCGTTCTCGATTTTTTTATTTTTTTTATTTTTTCATACTTCTATTGATATTTTATTAAGCCTAAAAAGTTTTTCCGAGTATTATTACGTCGTAAATTAAATTTTACGAGTATATATGTATGTATGAGTATAATAAATATTCTTATATAATCCGTTCTAAATTACTATTTTAATCTCGTACATATTTTACTAGAACGATTCTATATTGGCAATCATACTATTACAAGTATTTTTACATATTTTTGATTTATAAATTTTCCGCAAATTATTTTACGGGAAAAGTTCGGAAAGTTTCGGATCCGATATTTTTAAATCGAGTATATATCGTATCCTTTTTCTTTGGTTATTTTATTAATTTATTTTGAAGTTCTTTTCCTTCCCCATTGATGAGGCGGACCCTTCACCACCTGTTGAGTGTTGACTCCTCCCTAGCCTGAGCCTGAGCCTAGCTCCTAGCAGCAGCCTAGTAGACCCCTCGTTGCACTCAACCTCTCAACCCTGATAACAACCAACTCTACCCGGTACCAACACCTTCACCCTCTCTTCACCTCATTTTTTCCTCCTCTGTGTTAATCCTTCTTTCACGTCCAAACTCACCCACCGAATGGCTGCTTCTTCCCTTCCAATGCCGCCGCCTGGGAGCAACCTACACCACTTATCCATCCGTCGAGCTCACCGGAGACACAACTCGAGCAGTCACCACCTACACTCCACCCTCAGCTTCTTCGCCCTTATTCTCCCGGGTTTCCTCTGTTTCGTTTCTCGAGCTTCTGCCGAGTCACCAAAGAAGAGCCGGAGAAGCCGGCCTCATAGTCGCCGCCTTAGTCCGTCGGGAGAGCCCTTGTAAGCCAACGGAACCACTGCCCCTGCTTTAATTGCCCTACCCCGCCTCTTGCGCCCATTTGAGAAGCCCATTTGAGAGCCGGAGAAGCCCATTTGTTGTCAAGCCACCAGGGGAGAGCCGGAGACCCGGAGCACCGCCTCTCTTCACCAGATCCCCGCCGCCAATGCAGCCGGTGCCTGCTCCTCCCTCGCCGCCGTCCCTTCGGCCGTCAAGGCCTATCTCTGCCATTGCCTGTGCAGCCCTCAACCGTTGTTTCAACAGTAGAGTTATGAAACCCTTTTGTTTTTGTTTTTGTGATATTAAAATCGGGTCCCCTATTATTGTATATTTACAGTTTGTGACCCTATATTTTATATTTGCATTAATGACCCTAATTTCTGAAGTTTGCATTTGTGTCCCATATTTCGATATTACAATTTTGAACCCAGATTTTTGGAGTGTGACTTTATTCCCTCTGTTGTGATATTTTTGGAAAATAACCCAAGGTTTATTTACGGTTTATGGGCCACATTTATAAGATTGTATATTTTGCCCCGGAAAATGGTTGAGCGGTCTTGTTTCGTCTCCGACTTTGGAAACGAGTTTTATCTTGGGTTTATGATATTATAGAATTTGTCCGGAATATATATTTAACGATTTTTAACTTGGGTTTTAAAGTGGGGTTTTCCTTAGATTTATATATGTTAATTATTCCGTTCAAATATAGCTTATAAACTAAATTTGTTTAGCTTTGGTTTTAGATTCGGAAGTGACCCGTTTAAGGCCATCGAATCCAAACTCGACATCCGTATATCATCTTCCGCCTTGACCTCGTGTGAGTATCTCCTTCCTCGATTTAGTTATGTTTAGTATTAGTATCATGTTAGGTTGGATCTTGCATAACTTAGAGTGAATGCCAAGTAGTGGCCTTGAACCTTAGGTGAGTTTTGAGGATTTATGATTGTGATAAGACTTGAGGTGTTTGGTTATCTTGTGAGGTTGTTATAAGGCTTTAAGTTATATGGTTGATCTTGTGAGCATTTTGAGGCTCGAGGTTGTGGTTGTATGATCTTGTGGGATTTTGGAGTTTAAGTTTGACTTATCCTAGTATGTTGTTATGAGTTACGATCTTGCGAGATCCTTGGGAGGGTAGATGTCCGTATGTTGTTATAGTTTATGATCTTGCGAGATCATTGGTACTAGAAGTCTAAGGACTTCTAGCATGTGAAAGAGATGTTGATCATGTGCCTTGTTTTGACCAGGCATTGAGTGCCTTCCTACGGGAAGTTGTGAGCAGTGCTTATTGGGTTTATCTTTGGGACAAGGTAAGTCTCCGGACTTACTTAGCTCGTATTCCTTGTATTAGCATTGATGTGTGTTTGGTGGTGTGTGATTATTCTTTATTGTTTATAACAACTACACCGGTAATAGGACCACCGACCTTATATTATTTTGGCCCAAGTGTATGATAACGAGCGGTGACATCATCTGCCTAGCTCTTGCGAGAGTCTAGGAGGTTCTTGGCGACTAGCCCGTGCTGGTTAGACTGTAGGAGGCATCCGTACCGTTCCATGCCGTTAAGTAGGGACCGAGGCGAGACCACGGTGGTATCGTGTCACAAACCTAAGTTGAATTAGAACGGGATATGAATTAATAATAAAAAGATAATAAACCGGAATTGTGTGCTTTGAGAATGTTGTGTGTTTATGATTATTTACTTGTGTTTGTGCCTTTCCCATTGATTCTAATGCTTCGAATATTAACTAACGGTTTTATACCGATTGTTGTAGATTGCCTTGCAGGTTAGGAACGCGGCCAAGAGATCCGGAAGAGTGGGCAGCCGGGGTCCGTACATTTTAGGATGGGTTGGTTGGAGTCGAGTCTGAGTATTGTATTTATTGTATGTTGTATGGCGTTTAGTCTTTGGGGTTGTATTTTCGGCTGAAGTCCTTTGTTGTATTCTTTCGGGTTTTTCTTTTCATTGCATAAAAATGTATTTCGGTTTTGGCCTTTATTTGTGCCTTGTTGGAAGATCCGGTGAAATTGTTGTCAAGCTAAGGGTCGGGACCCATTGTGAGGTCCCAACCCGTAGCGCCCTGAGTCCCGCGGATTCGGGGTGTTACATATTTTATCTTTTGGAAAGGTTCGGAAATATTTTCCGATCTGAAAATTTCGTTTCGATTAATTTTAATCGAGTACATTCTTCCACATTTCATTTTATTATTATTATTATTATTATTATTATTATTTATTATTTTTTTTTGTATTCCTCTTTTTCTTGGCACATGTTGACTTGCCGCCCAGGATCTTTGGGCTTCACCTTCCCGCCTAGCCTATGATGCCACCACCCTACCCTAGCTTTTGCAAACGAAGGGTTCGACCCCTCGTTCCAGCCTTGGCGACCTCTCACGCCATCTTTTGTCCCTCTTGCACACCAATGGTCTCACCTTCACCTTTCCTCTCGTACAACTTCAACTTCACAATCTCGATCTCTTTCGTCTACAAACCGTGGCTACTGCAACCCCCGAACTGGAGCTTTGCCTCGCCGGAGCTGATTCCCATGCATGGACTTCTCTACAACACTCACCTTCGAGCCCTCTGTTTCCCTCATCTCGAACAGCTGCAAGAGGCCGCCGCAGTAAGCTTCTCTGTGCCGCTAGGAACATCACCCAGAGGAAGCAACCGGAGATGCCTTCGTCGGCCGGAGCCAAAGAGGCAACCATGCCCTTGCCCCGCCCTAGAAGATGGTTCCTCGCCGTCACTTAGAGCTGCAACCGCCGGATAGAGCCCTATCTTGCCTCGAACCGCCGACACCAGAGAAGGGCCCATTGCAGCCTCTTCTTTCACGTTGTCGCCGAGTTGCAGCCGCCGGAGGGATCCATCGGAGCCGCTGTTGGCGCCCTTGCCTTCGCCTCCGTCGAAGCCTCCGCCTAGCCTACGCCGCCGCCCTCTCTGGACCCCTCTCCTCTCGCGCAGGATCAGTTGGCAGAGGTTGAAGAAACCCTATTCTCCCTATTTATATCAGCCCCTATATTTTGGTATAATTGCAGTTTTACCCTATATTTTATATTTTGCAGATTTGGCCCTAATTTCTGAAAGTTGCAGATTTGCCCTTTGCTGAAATAATTACAAAAAGGGACCAAAGTTTTAATCATGGAAAATAAACCAAGCTTTATGATATTGTGTGTTTTGAGCATGGAGTTAGGAGGTTCTTGGCGACTAGCGCGTGTGGTTAGACGGTCGGATGCATCCGTACCGTTCCATGCGGTAAGTGGGGACCGAGGCGAGTTTCGGGAGATTCTCGTGTGACAAAAGAAGTTGAATTAGAACGGGATATGACCTAATAATAAAAAGATAATACCGGACTTGTGTGTTTTGAGCATGTTATGTGTTATGTTGATGTATGTGTGTATGTTCCTTCACCTTGCTTCTAATGTTGCGAATATTAGCTAAAGGTTTTATACCGATTGTTGTAGATTGCCTTGCAAGTTAGGAATGCGGCCGAGAGATCCGAAAGAGTGGGCAGCCGGGGTTCCGTATATTTTAGGAGTGGGTTTTGATTGGAGTCGGGTTGTGTTTTATTCTTCGTTTATTGTGTTTGTATGCCGCATGTATGGCGTTTGGTCTTTGATATTGTATATCGGTTGATGTCTTTGTTTGTATGCTTTCGGGTTTCATTACATTGCATAAAAATGTATTTCGGTTTTGGCCTATTTATTTCTTGTTGCAAGATCCGGTAAAATTGTTGTCAGGCTAAGGGTCGGGACCCATTGTGAGGTCCCAACCCGTAGCGTCCCGAGTCCTGCGGATTCGGGGTATTACAAAAATATCTTAAAAAGATAATTTCCTTCCTTAAAATATCTTGCAATATTCCTTGCTTCAAAAATATATCAGCCAAAAGATATTCTTCTTTCCAAAATCCCATCCAAAAATATGTGATATTCACTTTCTAAAAATTGAAGATCTCAACCAAAAATAAAGATCTTATGTCCCGTCATCACTTCGCCTCTGTCCAAACGCTCCTGAAGATCACCTCGGTCGAGGTTGTATTGTAGCTGACCGAGGTGAGTCTCAGCTGAGAGTGAAACTCTCTAATCTGGTCCAAAATCAATCTTCCAAATTATTTATATGCTTCATGAGCTCTTCTTATAAGTCCTCAATTCTCCAAAATGTAGCTCCAATGACTCCTTAGCTTCCTTAGCTCCATTTCGGTCCAAAAACGTGCCATTTTCCCTACATTTACAACGGAACTAGGTGTAGACCTCGATTCCCGCAATTGTAGAAAAAACAACATAATGATCAAAGAATATACAGCCATACATGCAGATTTATGAAGATAAAACGTTCAAACCTATCTCAAAATTTAGACTATAATACATGCTATCACCCGGCAACGGCGCCAAAAACTTGTTCGCTCCAAAAGGTGTGTGCGCGAATAAGCTTTAAATTTATATCCAAAAACTAAGCCTAACGATAGTGAACCCGCAGTGTACGGATCAATATTAGTATGGGTTGATATTCCGGAGTCGATCTCAAGGAATCGGTGAGAACAAAGGAGTAAAGGTAATCCAACTTGGGTAGCAAGCAATGCAATGATCACAATAAAGATTAAAGAAGCAAGAATAATGGGAACGCAGATTCTTAAGATCCAAGTATCCGGTTTCGGAATTTGATTCAAGATGTCTAAGGATATGTTCGGACAAAGATGGATAACAAGGTATGTATATCTTCGATAGGAATGTCGTCCGGTTTAAGATCCGACTTCCCTTTTATCCCAACCAAAGGATTCTACTTAACGGATGTTGAGTCTCGTCAAGAAGAGGTCACAAGGATAGGATTAAGCTCTCATACCAACCAAAATCCAAGGAAAAGAAAGATAAAGGATAAAGGGCATGACACTCCATTTCACCTAATAGAGGGTTTGAATCCTCTATCACCTAGAGCTTGTAAACACTCACAATCAGCAAAGCAAAGCCCAGAAAAGGTTAACAAAGTTAGGATTTATGCAATCTTGAACATTGGATAAAGGAAAAAGCGAAACGTGCAAGATAAAGTAAACCACAGCCAAATCTTGGGAAACCACGGCCGTGGTTCCTTAAGAACAACCCGTGGATATCCACGTTCGAGTGTTTCGTCTTACAACTCTCAGGGTCCGATCTGTTAAGGCTCAATCTATCATCATCTGTACCACAACCATCAACCTTTTACCCTAGAATTACAGGGGGTTTAGCCAACAATCATCATCATAATCAATTCAAAATTAAGAATAGAAATCAAAAAGGATATGCAACCAAGAACACAAAGATGAATAAAACCAATCTTCAAAGAATCAATAACTCAATCAATCAAACAATATAATCCCAGAATGTGTTCACAAAGACAAGAATCAAAGAGTTGAATAATCTCACAAATCTCTAAGGTTGAATCAAGAACTTCTTCAATCTTCTCCAATGGTAAAGCAATCTTTTCCGATGTGCGGAAAATGGAATCCAAGAGCGCCGTCCTTCCGGCCTAAAGTGAGATCTCCGTCTTTGGCGTGATATTGGCTGCCTTAAAATGGGAGTCTCTCCCTCAATGTTGAAGGCAATAGTACATTTATAAGGATAAATCTAGGGTTTACAAGCATGGGTTAAAGAAAGATTGCCTCCCAAAAAAGTAAACCCTAGCTTAAAGATAAAACCCTAACTATTTGGAACGAAAAGAAATTGAGCCCGTGTGTATCAGAACCCACTCTGGTGCACGGTATCAGAAAATACTCTGACGCGTTAGACGGTATTGGCGCGGTATCGGAATCTACTCCGCGCGGTATCAAAGTTCACTCCAGCTCTTTCCTAGTTTTCTTTTATGCTCCTTTTTGTTCCACATCAAGGCTTAATCTTTAAATGTGTCATTTTGCTCCATAATTCGCCAATTTACTTACAAATGCAATAAAACTGTGTAGATCTCTATTCTTACAATATAGATAAACATGACCATAATTGCTATGAATTTATGTCTATGCATGCAAAATAAAAGGAAAATCTACATAAATACAAGCCAAAATATAGGTCATAATTCATGTCATTAGTCACGTAAGCATGCATACGATGAAGAAACTTATTTCAAAAGATTTGGTACGAGGATTACCAAACCTAAACTTCAAGGTTGATGAACTATGTAAGGCTTGTAGACAAGGTAAACAAACAAGAGGTTCATTCAAACCAAAGAAGGTTGTAAGTTCTTCTCGACCTATTGAGTTTTTACATATGGATTTATGTGGTCCTATGCGTGTCAAATCTCCCAATGGAAAATAATACATCCTTGTCATTGTGGATGATTATTCTCGTTTTATATGGATCTCATTTGAAGAATCGAGTAGGGGATTAAGAAGGATATAAATACTCTAGATGGGGGGTTGAATAGAGTATGAGAACGTTCTGCAATATCGTATATAAGGCTTTAAAACTAATCTCAAGGTCTTGAAGTCGTTCTCCGTGCTTGGCTACAAAACTGTTTCTCAACGCTTTGAAGTGGATCTCAATTCCTTGAGTTTGAAACCTGCAGAAATATGTTAGTCACAATAAAACGCGATAATAAGTGTGGAATGTAACAGATCAACACGATGATATGTTTACAAAGTTCGGCCCTAACAACCTACTCTTTGCCTAGGGTTTCCGACCCTAGGATTCTAACTATCTATTATCTGCTTGTTGTGAGTCCTAGATACAACCTAGAAGAACTTCCCTTCTTCTCTCAATGTAGCGTCAATGCTACGATCTAATCAACTCTATTCTAAGAATAATAGCCTTGTTACTTCGCAAAGTAACACACTCGAGTATAACACTATAATGATATGCCAATGGAGCTCTTGTGTTTATCTCACTCTATCTTATCAACTAATGTAAGCTCAAGAGGAAGATAAACTTTTGGATCAATGAAGATACTCTTGTATGATCGTTGGAAGGCTTGGTTACTTTCACTTGTAAGCTATTTCCTTCATCTTCAATCGAAGTCTTCATTTATAGTCCCTATCCATTGTCCTACAACCGTTGTAACGCCTTTTTTCCTCCATAGAATCCGATGTTTGTTTGAGAGAGATCTTCTCACATTGTTTGAGAAGTAGGGGTTGCAAATAAGATTTTCAAGTTTCCGAGATCTTCTTGTTCAACGTATTTCACTTGAAAGTTGTTGGAGATCTTCATGTCTGAGATCTTCTCTTCAACGTTCACTTGAAAGTTGTTGGAGATCTTCTTATCCATTTGAAGTCTTTGACCGAAATCTTCTCTTCAAGATCTTATCTTCGACCGATTTGTTGGATATCTTCAAGTCCGAGATCCTCTCTTCAACAAACTTCTCTCTCTCCGAGATCTTCTCTTTCGGTTGCTTGGTTTGTTGGATGTTGAAGATCTTCTCCTACATCTTCTCTTTTGGTTGTAGTAAGTCCGTTTCCAATAAATCTCTTTTAGACGAGATCTTCCCTTGTAATGCTATCCAAGACCTACACACGTTTTAACAAACAAACCAAGACAAAAAATCTAGAAATATAATCGATATTTTTTAGTTTATAAAACCACATTTATATGTTAAGTCTTCCATTATTTAAATAAAATAATTCATATCAAAGGTGGAGTTATCATCATTCTTACGAGGAAAAGAGGAAGCTTTGTATGAGTTTTCAAAACTTTGTAAGGAGTTGCAAACTTTGAAAAACCTACCGATTGTTTCTATTCGAAGTGATCATGGTAGAGAATTTGGCCAACTTAAATTTGATTTGTTTTGTGCAAAATATGGTATTTCACACAACCTTTAAGCTCCTAGAAAACCTCAACAAAACGGTATTGTGGAACGTAAGAACAACACCTTAGAGGATATGTCTAAGACTATGCTTTTAGAAAATAGTTTGCCAAAATGTTTTTGGGCTGAGGCAGTTAACATGGCTAACTACATCTTAAATAAATGTTTAATACACCCTATCTTAAAAAAGACTCCTTAGGAACTCTTTAAAGGATGAAAACCTAATATTTTCTATTTTAAACCCTTTGGATGTACGTGCTTTGTTCATAACAATGGAAAAGACAACCTTGAAAATTTTGATGCACATAGTGATGAAGCTACCTTTATAGGATATGCTTCAAATAGTAAAGCTTATCGGGTTTATAATAAACGTACCAAAATTGTCGAGGAAAGTATTCATGTTAATTTTGATAAAATCAATGATGGTGCTTTGAGTGATAGCTTTACATATCTTAATCTGAATCGACATGGAGTTTAAAAATCTGATGGAGAAGAAGATCCTAAGGCTCAAGTTAAGAGCATGTAGGAACAAATTCAGGATGCTGGAGAAAAGTCTCAAGACCTTGAAACGCAACTTCAAGACCTTGAAATGACCAACAACAAAAATGCTGATGATCAATCTCAAGGCCTTGAAATCCAACTTTAAGGTCTTGACATCGGAGACAAAGATCGAAACCCAACGGCACCTGAATCAAGTCGAGCAACTGAGTCTCAATCATAAGAACAAGTTCCACTCTTTAAGGGAAGAAAGTTCAAACATTCTTCATCTCATCCATAAGAGAACGTGATCTCTGATCCAAAAGCAGAAGTGCAAACTCAATCTAGGGTAAACCACTTGTGTGCTTTTTCATGTTTGTGTCCCTTGTACAGCCCAAAACCTACGTTCACGCACTTCAAGAACGAGATTGGATTATTGTCATGCAAAATGAGCAAAATGAGTTTGAGAGAAACATAGTCTGGACCCTCACATTTAGACCTAAGCATCAATCCGTCATAGGAACAAAATGGGTGTTTCGAAACAAGTTGGATGAACATGGTAAAATCATTCGAAACAAAGCACGACTTGTATCTCAAGGTTATAACCAAGAAGAAGGTATTGATCATGAGGAGTCATTTGCTCCATTTGTCAGGTTAGAAGCCATACGTATGCTACTTGCATTTGCATCCTTCATGAACATAAAGCTTTTTCAAATGGATGTTAAGCGTGCTTTTCTTAATTGGCTTCTTAGAAGAAGAAGTCTACGTTGCTCAACCTCCTGGTTTTGAAAATGATGAATTTTCGGATCATGTATTTAAATTGGACAAAGCTCTTTATGGTCTTAAACAAGCTCCTAGAGCTTGGTATGAAAGACTGTCCAAATATCTTCTAGAAAATGATTTTAAAAGAGGTTTGATTGACAAAACTTTGTTTGTCAAAACCAAAGGCAACGATTTATTAGTAGTACAAATCTATATTGATGATATATTATTTGGTATTACTAATGATTCTCTATGCAAGAAATTTTCAGATATTATGTGTAGAGAGTTCAAAATGAGCTTGATGGGAGAGTTAAATTTCTTTCTTGGTCTTCAAGTTACTCAAGCTAAGAGAGGAAACATTTTAACCCAAAGCAAATATACCACGGATTTGCTCAAGAAATATAAAATGGATCAATACAAGGTAGCAAAAACTCCAATGAATTCTACTCTTTGATTAGATCAAGACAAGAATGGTAAGAGTGTTGTACAAAAGGAGTATTGAGGTATGATCGGTTCTTTGTTATATTTAACCGCTAGTCGACCTAACATTATGTTTAGTGTGTGCATGTGTGCTAGATTTCAAGCTGATCCAAAAGAGTCACACTTGATAGCTATGAAAAGGATTTTTGATACCTTAATGACACTAATGATGTAGGGTTATGGTATCTACGACACAACTCGTTTCACCTTGTTGGCTATACAGATGCAGATTTTGCAGGCTATAAGGTCGATAAAAAGAGCACTTTTGGAAGTTGCCAATTCTTATGGTCATTCTAAATAAGTTGGCACTCCAAGAAGCAAAATTCTATCGCCCTATCCACAACTGAAGTTGAATACATAGTTGTTGGAGCCTGTTGTTCACAAATTGTATGGATAGATCAACAACTCTCTAATCTTGGTTTTGATCTCAAAGGTATACCTATTAAATGTGATAATACTAGTGTTATTTCGATAACCAAAAATCTTGTGCAACATTCAAGAACAAAGCATATCGATGTAAGCCATCACTTCATAAGTGATCATTTTGAAAAAGGTGACGTATCGATATCTTTCATTTCGACTAACTTGCAGCTTGCAGATATATTCACTAAGCCTCTACCTGAAGATCGATTCAAATTATATTAGATTGAAGCTTGAAATGTCGTACAAGGAAACATTATCTTGGGGAAGTAAAATCGTTTTGTTTTCTCCTTATAATGTAGTCTATTTTTCTATTTCAAGGCCTTGAAATGCAATACAAGGTCATGAAACGGATTCTAAATATAAAAGTGATAAACCCAGATCGGATTTATGATTTTCATCTTTCTAGATGTTTGATCATTAAATCATTTTAAAGAAGAATTTTAAAACGATTCCAAAAATTTTCACCAAGATTTCTATTTTGAAATTCAAATCTTAGTTTTGAAAATTGGATGAGATTTATAAGGGAACATATGCAAAACAAATTCGGCTTTCAAAGTCTTGATTCTCTCAAGTTTATGCTTTTCCTTAAATTGATTTGACATCTCCTTTTAAAGCAAGCATCCCTTCCTTTCTTATCACCTTTTTCCTTGTGCTATAAAACTTTCAGACGCACTTGCACTTTACTCTTTCGGTTTTTCAAAATCTCTCTCAGAAACGCTCATCCATGCCTCCCAAGAGATCTTCAGATTGTGCTGCCTCATCCTCAACATCAAAGAACCCAAGAAGCTCCTCCCTAGGGCCATCCAAAGATGTGTTGGTTCACATCTCCTCAGACTTGACAACACCCACTCCTCCAACAACAAATATTGAGATCTTAGCTCCAATAGGGTTTCCATCAAAATGGTTCCGCAACTTCAAAGCAACCGGCACATGGCTAGACGGATTTCACACTCGACCATTGTGCATGTGTGAATCCGTAGATCTGGATTTCTTAAAGTCCCTTCAACTGCCATGCATAACATTGCTCCATGGGTGTTTGATCTGGAAAATGCTCATTCCGGGAGAGGTGGCGTTCACAAGGCTCACAAGATTGTTCTATGTGAATCTAACGGCAAAGAGGGATAAGGGAACCCTAATCCTAGAATCGATTGTGAAAGGTAAGCCTAATACTCTCAAACCAACTCTTATTGGTAAAATTTTAGGGCTTCCTACCCAACCTCTTACTACCATCCCTCTCGCACTGCAAGTGTTAGGTTGGCAAAAGAAAGATTCCTCATTCCTAACTCCTCTTCCCGCCAACTCACGCACACCTCTCTCATCCAAAAGGCCAAGATAATTTTTACCCTACTGGTTAGATGTGTGCGTCCCAAAATGAATTCAAGGGAATTCTTGACGGATCAAACTCCGGAGTTGATCTATCAAATAATGACTAGACTTGATGTTGATTTGCCTAACCTTATCCTTAACCACATGGTCACACCATTAACTCCACCAGAGGCATACCACTACCATATGCAAATCTCCTTCTCAAAATCTTTTCCCAATTTTCCATTGACACCTCGACTGAGGAACAACAAGTGTCGACTGGGAAAATTGATGAGAACAACTTTGAATGTCTACGGGTTGAGAAAATGTTGGCTGGGGAATTGGAAATTAAAGGACAAGGCCGTGGCTGTGACTTCTTCATCTAAGGCTCCTACATTGTCAAAAGAGGCTAGATGTGCTAGAATTTGAACTGGACAACCTAAACAGGGAGATGACTGATTTCTAGTTGGACATGACCGATAAGCTAGATGCGACTCATGAAGTATTATCAGTTGTGCATGCCAAGATAAACCAAATGTTTCTCATAAATTCCCTCACCTTCACTGCCACAAGAAACATTATGCAATTAACCGAGAATGTTGCTAAGCATACACAGGAAAAAGTGGGTAATGTGCTACTGAATTGCCAACGGAGTGTGCAGAATAAACCAATTCTTCGTCCAACACATATGAAAACAACTATTCTGACAGTAGAAGAATATCTTGACGTTAAGGAGTATCGACGAGAAGAGAAAAAACGTTGACTAGAAGAGGTTGTGCAGGACAGAAGCAAAGGAACTACCCAATGAAGGTGGAAGAAGAAATTCTATGAACAGTACCAATATTACATTTCAAAGCTTTGAAATTGATTTCAAGGCCTTGAACGTGGATGTCATGTAACACCCCAAATTTTGAGAACTCGGGGAGCTACTAGTTAGGACCTCACAATGGGTCCCGACCTTAGTTTAACAACAATTTAACTTGGATCTTACAACAAGGCACAAAAGTATTTAAATCATTTGAAAACTTGAAACAATATTTACATGAAGAATATGTATCAGCCTTACAAGAAAAGATATTAAAACGGCGCATATGAAGAACAGAAGACATCCCCGTCCCCAACTAAATGAGTACGTGGACCCGACTGACCATTTCCTCCGGATCACTCTACAACTGTCTTAACCTGTAAGACATCTACAAGCAGTGTAAAACCGTTAGCTAACATTCTACGCATAAGTATAAAGGTAAAAACACAAACACACAACATACACAATCAACATGCACACTCAATCCTTTTATTATCTTTAATTAGGTGATAGGTCATTACTAACGATACTTATTTTGTGACACGACAGATTCCCAAACCTCGCCCCTGTCCCCGTTTACCAACGCGGAATGGTACTAATGCATCTGACCGTCTAACGGACTAGGCTGGTCGCAGGAAACCTCATAGACTCTCGCAAGAGCTAGGCAGATGATGTCACGACCCGTTATCATACACTTGGGTCAATTACGTAAATAATAAAGTCGGCCTAATCCGGTTTCGTTATTTATCATAACTAACAAACACCACTCATACACCTTACACTCATACAAGAAGCCAGCTAAGTAAGTCCGTGAACTTACCAGAATCAAATCTCGACTCTCTCTTAACCGCCACTAATTCCGTACGTGCAGAACTCAGTTTCCTGTCAGAGGAGGCACGTGAGTCAACACATTTCCCTGGATACTTGTAAGTCTAAAACTCTTAAGATATACGATTCTATGTGCAGAAGTTATTACAATGTTTATTTAAGGTAAAATGACTATTTTACCCTTAGTCCCGGAACTTCCAAAAACTCGGAATATGTACTTAAATTATAATTTGAGGCTATATAACCATATTTTACTCCCTATAATGATTTTAGGTAACAACTAGAAAAATTACCCATTTTCTATTTCCCGAAAAGTCACTAAAGTCCAACTACAGCTTCAAATATAAAATTCGAATAATCTTATAAAAATTCCGAAATAATTCCCTAGATCATCTATGATATCCCATCTACTCATAGGAGAAAGAATTTTTTAAAAATATTAAAGCATCGCTTCTACAAAAATTTCTAAAGTTTGTTACAACACTTAACAAGCAGCACACTGTCTTAAATTTGAAAAATCATAACTCCTAAACTACTCGCTGGATTTATCCCAAATTTTGATATGTTCTACTATAAAATCTTATCTCTAATATATCCAAAATTCAGATGCAAAGGAGATCAAAATCCTATTTAAAACTATCTCACAAAACCGAATTTCGGCACAACAAAAAAACTGCTTACGACTCAATCTTTGAAAAATCGTAAATCCCAAACCACTCGCTGGATTCCTCTCAAATTTTCATATGTTCTACAACAATATGTCAACTATATCATATCCAAAATTCAAGCTCAACGGAGATCAAAAGCCTATTCAAAACTATCTCACAAAACAGCATACCATGCTGTTTTTCTCAACTCAGCACATTTATAAAAACTGTAAGAGGAGTCAACTTTGAAACCCCATATCTCTCAAACCGTAACATGGATTACTCTTAAATTTTAGTATGATTTACTATGCAATACCATCTACAAAGTATCCGAAAATCAGCCAAAAACAAGGAGTATTTCATACCTAAATCGGATTCTGAAGTTGGGTACTGGACACAGTTTTGGAAGTTCAGAAAAGTAAATTCTTTTACAGTGCTTCTCCTGCTCGACCTGAGTGAGTTTAGGACAGATTTTGTAGCATCTAGTAGCTCATATGTGTGGAGGGAAAGGTAACCAAAAGAGGTATGGGTCTTACTCGATTCTAGGGTTCGACCATTGGAAGTTGCGGCTTGCTTGACTCCTCCTGTTGGTTTCGTGATTGCTTGCGTACAGAGAATGATGCAGCAGGAAAGAAAGGACTCCAGTTGTGCAAGGAGGGAGGCTGTACATGTTTATCCTAGGGCTGTTGGTTGTTCGTTCGAGATGAGGATGCATCAAGAGATCCGCCGGTCTACTTGGTTGACGAAGAGGAAAGGGAAGGCTGGACAATTTCTCGCCCTTCTTGTTGGCGGCAGCGGTGCAGAAGGGTGTGGGAATAGGCAGCAGCGGAGGAGAGCCGGAAAGAAACCCTTGGCTATGGCGGCTCGGGATAGAAACGTGAGAAGAGGGGAGGAGGAGTGTGGCGAAATCTGCAGCGTATACCCCGGCATGTATTTGGACACGAAGTGAAGGAGTGTGACAGATTTGGTGCTTAATCAACGAAAGACTCTTCGAGATCCAACAGTTACGTTCTGATGGAGAGAGAGAGCCTTCCTCCAGCTTGCTAACTAACGTGGGCAAGGTAGTGCTGGGCCGGTCCAAGTGTAGCAGCTGGTCCCTGACGTGCAGATTGGCCATCTGGGCCTTGTCACTGCTTGTGTGGCCTTGTCACTGCTTGTTTGGGCCTTGTCACTGCTTGTCTGGCCTTGTCACTGCTTATCTGGGCCTTGTCAACTGCTTGTCTGGGCCTCGTAAACTGCTTATCTGGGCTTCGTCAACTGCTTGTCTGGGCCTCGTCACAGCTTTGTAATGGTCTCGTCTCAGCCTTGTCATGATCTCGTCTAAAGTCGTCGTTAAGGATTAATTATAAGAATTAGGGTTTGATATAATTCTATCATTTATGTGAATTAAATTCTACATAAAATGATAAAAATTATAAGAATTAGGGTTTGATATAATTCTATCATTTTATGTGAATTAAATTTTACATAAAATGATAAAATTTGTGAAGAAAGAAATACTAGATAGAATGGAAACCGTCAACGGCTCGAAGTCCGATTTGCATCGGAATTAAACTGAATAAAAAAATTTTCGGATATTACATCAGTACCCCCTTAAAAGAAGTTTCGTCCCGAAACTTAAAAGAAGGCAACATAATGTCGGAATCCATACTAAAGAACTAAAGCGCCGAAAACGTCATAATCGGTCAAGTTCTTATTGTTTCGAGACTAGTCGGAAGAAAATTTCCGGGTATTACATCAATTCCCCCTTAACAATAAGTTTCGTCACGAAACTTAGGGTACGACAATCCTGATCGGCCTTTAAGGCACTAAACGGGTATATTTGATCACTACTCAAAAGTCTCATCGTTTCCACATCTAAGTATCCCGCACATCAAGGTTACCAAAAGAACACATCACTGATTAAACACTCAATCATGAAATAAACAAGTAGTCAAACAATATCACACATACAAGGTCAAGCCCTAACTCGTCACTCCCGAGGTTACAACTATCGCTACATAAGTCTTTGAAATGTTACGTCTCCTACTATCCCCAATATTTAGGTAGCCTTATCGGCTTCTCATAAAACCACTAAATATTAAATCTTTTCAGGTACTTAGATCACAAGCGCCTGCTACCAAGTTCTAGAGTGGTTACCGGATATCTCACTGGTATTATCCGGCTCAAATGTTTGACCCTCTAATCTGATGACCTAACTCGTGTCTGGTAGGTATCTCTCCAGCTAAAATTTTCAAACTCAGTTCCCAAACTTAGTCTCCGTGGAAAACCGAAGCTACACTCTCCAATAGGGTGAGGAAAACTAGTACATCAGTCACTTTTAAACCGCTTTAAAACTTCTAATGGTTTTCCTTACTCAAATCACTTCTAGATCCTTTGATGACCCTACGGAAAAATAATCTATTCAACTTCCTTCCCTTCGTTATGACCACTTGCTTCCGGCCTTTTGAAAAGGTTCTGACTACACAATCAGGTCCAAGGTCTTGGACATCCACCAACACTTACCAAATGCTCAATGCTCTTAGTATCACGACCCACTTGGTCTTGTCTTTTAATATTACTCAATCATCTTATTCCTCATGTAAGGAATCGTCACCTTTACCCTTTTCAGGTCTAACACTCGAGACAAATAAAATAAAATCTAGTGGTCACCCTCTTCGTTCATTTGGCATTGTTATATTATTATAGATCTCTAATATATCGTTAGCTCTAACCCAGGCTTCTCACGCATTACCCAAGATCTTAAGTGACATAGAATATGTCAGGAATGATGGTATTAGACACAATGTGATCTTATATCACAATTATTTGATCATAAATACTCGATAAATGCTAACACACCGTCAACATTGAACTCTTGTATCCTACACTTTTATCGGACTAGTAATATACCTCTAACTCAAAACGCAGCTAGGCTCTATTCCGACATAATGTTACACATAAAATCTACTCCGAGATTATGCTTTCTTTAAGCACGGTTACTAGGGTGCAAGTATGCCCTTGTCGCTTCTCTTTCTTATGTATCTTCGACTTAGGATGGTAGTTACTCACTTTGAGCTTTCTAGTGCAGGCCATGCACAATACTTTTATTACATCATTAATTCTTTACTAATCCATCCTTAAAACTCACTCTAGAGTATTCCATTTGTATAGAATTCCACACTACTTGTCTGGCAACATGTAACAAAGCCATCACTCTTCACTCGGATCCATCATAGGGTACCAGTCTCCTTCTATTACCTCTACATGCTCATAAGTTTCCGTACGACATTTCTAGTCACTTCACATGGCCTATCTCACGTTCCTTCCAACTAGAATGCATTTCACCAACTATCACCATCTTAAACTCGACACGACATCCATTAGTACCATTGAGCTTCTTGCTCTGTGGGTTAGGACCCACCACGCTTCCGCTGCGCTACTCTGATTATTTTGTTGTCACCCCTTAATCATAAGGACGTGTTCTGTAAGTCCAAAATGATTAACCGGATGAAGTACCAAGTACTTTCCTTACTTGTTTTCCTGAAATAAAATCATTATTGGAAAGCAACCATCTTCTGTTTACTTCTTTAATTCTTGCAACACCGATCCAAACTCCCTGACTCGACCAGAGTTTGGTCTTAACCAGACAGAATAACCTTTAACGCAATCCTCTCGATATCTTTTGCTCATCCCAGACGGTTGACGTTGCCTACTTGAGGAAATCCTCCAAGGCGTCGGTAAAGCTACTCCATAGATCCACCGTCACAATTATCTCTTCTTAACGGCACATAACTCGTCAATACTAAACAATACTTGCACGTCCTTGGTTGACATCGGACAATCTATAATTGACTTATCGCCATTTCATACCTCTACTGATATTAAACTTTTGGTGCATACCACCTACTAGATTAATCCTTTTATCCTTCTTTAGTTCATCTTATCTTTCCCTCTTCTGCTTCTTTTGGGACACTATCTTTCTCAAGTCTCATTGTGCCATTCGCCTGACGTTAAAAGTCGTTTCTAACACTCCACGATAGATGGTAAACGTCTTGTACTTCCGATGACTTTTAATTACCTCCCAATTGTAGTCCCTTTACAGGGACCGTCTATGTTGATGACCTATGTTCTGTTATAAATGGGGGTTACCTTGGACTCTTGAGTCCACCACACAATTCTCACAAGCCCAGGTTCCTTAATCGACGTTGTTTGTAATATTTCCTTTCAAATCTCTGTTGACTATGTTACAGGGCTTCGATCCTTTCGATATTGGCGTTGTGATTCTTCTTAGAATTATTATCTTGAAAGAAGACAAAACGTCTCCAGGCTTGTGAAGTCTACCTTTCGCTCTTACATTAAGTTGTAAGTCTCCATTCCATGTTAATTGTGATCTGTCAAAATTTCCTTAGCTAGTAGGTAAACAGTTGCTCAAAACAATCCTTTTATACTTCTTTAGTTCTATCTACCTTCCACCCTTCCGCTTCTTATGGCCTAACTCCATTTCTCTAGTCCGATTGTGTCATTCATCTGACATAAATAGTCGTTTCAATTTTTCCAGGATAGCTTGCAAGCGTCTTTGAAATTCTTATGGCCGTAATGATCATCCACTTGCAGTTCCTTTTGCATGGACCATCTGTGTTGATGGCTTAGGTCCCATGATAATTCGGGTTACTCTGGACTCTCAAGTCTAGCAAGGCCGTTTTCCCATACAAATTTCTTCACTGGAGTTACTGGTAATATCGCCTTCATGAACTCCGTTGCCTGCTACCGGCTTCCATTCTTTGGATATTGGCGTCGCGGTTTCTTTCCAACTTCTTATATCTTTGAGGAGGTCAAAACCCTCCACGCTTGTGGGGTCTGCCTTTTCGCTTTTACACTCAATTGTAAGTCTTCATTCCGTGCACCTTAGATTCTCACACCCGGATTGACACTTTGTCTCTTCTGGTTTCTCATGCCCACAATGGTCTATACGGTATCCGCCTCGATTATAATGTCCTTGATTCCGCAATCTTGGTTGTACTCAATTCTACTTGTCCCATTCCAATATTGTTATCTCTACTCCGCACTATTGTAGTCTCTTGCATGGTTCTTCTAATTCCGTCTCTCGGCCTCGTATGCCCGAGTTCCATGTACAACCTTCTACTCCTTCTAACTGAACTGGCCCAGCAATTTCTTCCTCATCTGATTGTGCTTGTGGTAAAAATTATCTTCACAACTTTACTTCCTTGCTCACTTGTTCTCTGGATGATTTGTACGGATCACCAAGCGGCCCACCCGAGTATAATACTCAATTCAAGGTCTGATTCCAATGCCTCGTGTTGAAAACTCTTCAAGTCCGCTACCGATTTATAATGAGGCGATAATCGCTTCATTATATTACAACTAAAGGATACAAAATATCCTTTAGGATACTAACATGCTATACATATACATATATATAATAATACATTAGAACATATCGATATAAGTCTATATACTAACTAACACACCTATCATTCTAGGTTGCAGAGATCCACGGAGAGCGATGGTAGTCCGACGTACTACTAACCCACAACCCGACTATGCTCGTGTAAAAAAAAAACATAAATCCGTTTTGAAAATTTTAGACCCCTTTCGGGTTCTAGTTATTTTATACAATCGGTCTTTCAGAAGATTTCAAGTGCCATTGATGCCAACCCAGAGCTCTGAGACCATATTGTAACACCCCAAATTCTGAGAACTCGGGGAGCTACTGGTTAGGACCTCACAATGGGTCCCGACCTTAGTTTGACAATAATTTAACTTGGATCTTACAACAAGGCACAAAAGTATTTAAATCATTTGAAAACTTTAAACAATATTTATATGAAGAATATGTATCAGCCTTACAAGAAAAGATATTAAAACGACGCATATGAAGAACAGAAGACATCCCGTCCCCAACTAAATGAGTACGTGGACCCGGCTGACCATTTCCTCCGGATCACTCTACAACTGTCTTAACCTGCAAGACATCCACAAGCGGTGTAAAACCGTTAGCTAACATTCTACGCATAAGTATAAAGGTAAAAGCACAAACACACAACATACACAATCAACATGCACACTCAATCCTTTTATTATCTTTAATTAGGTGATAGGTCATTACTAATGATACTTATTTTGTGACACGAGGGATTCCCAAACCTCGCCCCTGTCCCCGTTTACCAACGCGGAATGGTACTAATGCATTTGACCGTCTACCGGACTAGGCTGGTCGCAGGAAACCTCATAGACTCTCGCAAGAGCTAGGCAGATGATGTCACGACCCGTTATCATACACTTGGGTCAATTACGTAAATAATAAAGTCGGCCTAATCCGGTTTCGTTATTTGTCATAACTAACAAACACCACTCATACACCTTACACTCATACAAGAAGCCAGCTAAGTAAGTCCGTGAACTTACCAGAATCAAATCTCGACTCTCTCTTAACCGCCACTAATTCCGTACGTGCAGAACTCAGTTTCCTGTCAGAGGAGGCACGTGAGTCAACACATTCCCTGGATACTTGTAAGTCTAAAACTCTTAAGATATACGATTCTATGTGCAGAAGTTATTACAATGTTTATTTAAGGTAAAATGACTATTTTACCCTTAGTCCCGGAACTTCCAAAAACTCGGAATATGTACTTAAATTATAATTTGAGGCTATCTAACCATATTTTACTCCCTATAATGATTTTAGGTAACAACTAGAAAAATTACCCATTTTCTATTTCCCGAAAAGTCACTAAAGTCCAACTACAGCTTCAAATATAAAATTCGAATAATGTTATAAAAATTCCGAAATAATTCCCTAGATCATCTATGATATCCCATCTACTCATAGGAGAAAGAATTTCTTAAAACTGTTAAAGCATCGCTTCTACAAAAATTTCTAAAGTTGGTTACAACACTTAACAAGCAGCACACTATCTTAACTTTGAAAAATCATAACTCCTAAACTACTCGCTGGATTTATCCCAAATTTTGATATGTTCTACTATAAAATCTTATCTCTAATATATCCAAAATTCAGACGCAAAGGAGATCAAAATCCTATTTAAAACTATCTCACAAAACCGAATTTCAGAACAACAGAAAAACTGCTTACGACTCAATCTTTGAAAGATTGTAAATCCCAAACCACTCGCTGGATTCCTCTCAAATTTTAATATGTTCTACAACAATATGTCAACTATATCATATCCAAAATTCAAGCTCAACTGAGATCAAAAGCCTATTCAAAACTATCTCACAAAACAGCATACCATGCTGTTTTTCTCAACTCAGCACATTTATAAAAACTGTAAGAGGAGTCAACTTTGAAACCCCATATCTCTCAAACCGTAACATGGATTACGCTGAAATTTTAGTATGATTTACTATGCAATACCATCTACAACTTATCCGCAAATCAGCCAAAACGAAGGAGTATTTCATACCTAAATCGGATTCTGAAGTTGGATACTGGACACAGTTTTGGAAGTTCAGAAAAGTAAATCCTTTTACAGTTCTTCTCCTGCTCGACCTGAGTGAGTTTAGGACAGATTTTGTAGCATCTAATAGCTCATATGTGTGGAGGGAAAGGTAACCAAAAGAGGTATGGGTCTTACTCGATTCTAGGGTTCGACCATTGGAAGTTGCGGCTTGCTTGACTCCTCCTGTTGGTTTTGTGATTGCTTGCGTACAAAGAATGATGCAGCAGGAAAGAAAGGACTCCAGTTGTGCAAGGAGGGAGGTTGTACATGTTTATCCTAGGGCTGCTGGTTGTTCGTTCAAGATGAGGATGCATCAAGAGATCCGCCGGTCTGCTTGGTCGACGAAGAGGAAAGGGAAGGCTGGACAATTTCTCATCCTTCTTGTTGGCGGCAGTGGTGCAGATGGGTGTGGGAATAGGCAGCAGCGGAGGAGAGCCGGAAAGAAACCCTTGGCTATGGCGGCTCGGGATAGAAACGTGAGAAGAGGGGAGGAGGAGTGTGGCGAGATCTGCAGCGTATACCCCGGCATGTATCTGGACACGAAGTGAAGGAGTGTGACAGATCCGGTGCTTAATCAACGAAAGACTCTTCGAGATCCAACAGTTACGTTCTGATGGAGAGAGAGAGCCTTCCTCCAGCTTGCTAAATAACGTGGGCAAGGCAATGCTGGGCCGGTCCAAGTGTAGCAGCTGGTCCCTGACGTGCAGATTGGCCATCTGGGCCTTGTCACTACTTGTCTGGCCTTGTCACTGCTTGTCTGGGCATTGTCACTGCTTGTCTGGCCTTGTCACTGCTTGTCTGGGCCTTGTCAACTGCTTGTCTGGGCCTCGTAAACTGCTTGTCTGGGCTTCGTCAACTGCTTGTCTGGGCCTCGTCACAGCTTTGTCATGGTCTCGTCTCAGCCTTGTCATGATCTCGTCTAAAGTCGTCTTTAAGGATTAATTATAAGAATTAGGGTTTGATATAATTCTATCATTTTATGTGAATTAAATTCTACATAAAATGATAAAATTTGTGAAGAAAGAAATACTAGATAGAATGGAAACCGTCAACGGCTCAAAGTCCGATTTGCTTCGGAATTAAACTGAATAAAAAAAATTTCGGATATTACATGTCAAGGCCTTGACATGCGCTTCAAAATTTCCTTGTTTTTGTTTTCAACGCCTTGAAATGCGTTTGTGGGCTCATTTGAAAACATGTTTAATTAAAATTGGGTCTGTAATAACTTTTGAACTTCCGTGCTTTAATTGCTTTTCTCCCTTATTGAAAGACAAAGGTGGAGAAAAATATGCGATCCGACTTCATTCTACATTTATTTTTGAATATTTTTTGCATGCATATATCTAACATTAAATGCAAGTAAGATATTTTTTTTGTCTTCCATCAAGGGGGAGATTGATAACTTCACCTTTGATATCTTTTGATTTATTTAAATGATGGAAGACTTAACATAATAAGCGGTTATTATAAACTAACAAATATCGAATATATGTATAGATTGCTTGTCTTGGTTTGTTTGTTAAAGTGTGTGTAGGTCATGGATATTATTATAAGGGAAGATCTCGTCTGAGAGAGTTACTACAAACAACGGACTTACTACAATAACCAACAAACAAAGGAGAAGATCTGTGAGAAGATCTTAAACGGCCAACAAACCAACCAACCAAGAAGATAGGCGTTTGAAGAGAGGATCTTGGAGAAGATCTCAGATGAAGATCTCAAACGGCTATGAAGAAGGTTGTTGAAGATTTCGAACGGCTGTGGAGAAGATCGTGGAGAAGATTTCCTTGGAGATATTAAACGGCTATCAAGCGAAGACTGTTGAAGAAAAGATCTTGACGAAGACGGTTGAAGAGAAGATCTTGGCCATAAGAAGATTATACTTACAACGGCTAGTTCTCAAACAAACATGAGAAGATCTCGTTCAACAAAGTAAAGATTCTATGAAAGAAAGAAGTTGCAACGGCTGAATGATAACGGCTAGAAGAAGATCATCTGTAGAAGACTATAAAAGAGATATCGATTGAAGATGAAGATACAAAGCCTATAAACGATCATTTCAATGACATCTTCATCGATCCAAAAGTTTATCTTCCTCTTTGAGCGTACTTTAGTTGATTCAATAGAGTGAGATAAACACAAGAGCTCCATTGGAATATAGTTTTAGTGTTATATGATGACATGAATTATATACCATTATAACCATTCATATTGTGGAGGTTTTACCTCAATTTCCCTTGTATTTGGAGATATTTATGTAACTTTATGGTTTATTTTATTTTTATTCTGGAAATAGAGGTCTAAACGAGTTTTGGTTGAATTATAGGTGAATCCGATGGAATTGGAAGCAAAAGTGGATCAAAGAGTATCTAAGTTCAATAAGGAAGCTTAGGGAATCTTGGAGGAGTTATTAAGAGCAAAGAAAGTGCGTAAAAGGGTCACAAAAGGAAGGAAGGAAACAAGTCAAGAGACGAGCACTTTCTGTTGACAAAAATCGGGTCATTTACACTGAAAATCGGACGATTTTCCTGTGCAAAAATCGGATGGTTTCTATTGTATTTAATCAAGCGATTTTCTTCGTTAATCGTCTAAAAATATAACAATCAAAAGCCCATCACTTGTGGGCTTGAGAAGTGATATGACAAGCAACCCATTAGTAAGAAAGTATACATTGGAACCCTTGGAACAAAAATCGGGGGTTCGCAACGTGGATGATTTACTGGATTTTGCGGGATTGAAGATTCTTGGAGAGAGGATTGAAAGAAAGAAACAAGAAGTCAAAATTCAAGGAAGTTTGTGAGATCTTTAGTTTTCTTTCTGATTCTTATGATTTGTGAACACACTGTTGAGTGTTTTGAGAGATTCTTTGGTTTTTATGCAAAGTTTGAGTTTTATTTGGTTCTCTTCATTCAATCTTGATTTTGATTTGAATATGAAAATGGTTGGCTAAAAACCTTGTGATTCTGGGGAGGATAGTTGATGATTGAGGCTTAGATGATGATAGACTGAACTCATTTAACCATTTGGACCCTGAGAGTTGAGATGTAACTTTACGACACTGGAAAATCGACATGTTTTTGAGTAAATTGACCGATTTTATCAAGAACAACCCGATTTATCCTTCTGACGTTCTTTAATTGATTTATCCTTTAATCAAAGTTAAACCTTGCCTAAATCCTACCCTTGCCTAACCTTTCTAACCCCTATTCAAGTGTAAGGAGAGACTTCATCATTGATTCTACACTTGGTAGCCAAAGTTTGCAAGATTCGGGTAATAGAGAGACTCAACATCATCTATTAAGGTTTAAGTGTGCTTTCCATATTTACCTTCGAGAGTCATATCCTTGGGTTGGGTGGTTAGTTTTAGTGTTAATTTCATCTTTAGATCCTTTTTATATTGCAGCCTCAAAAACATTTATAGAGAGAGCCTTTGGGTGACACATATGGGTTTTGAAACTTCACCGGACAATACTTTCTTTTGAAACATATAACCTTGGAAAAGCCAACTCTGTCCTTTGATATTTAGAAGTGTCTTGAATCGAAAGCCGCAGTCGGATACTTGAATCCTTGGAATCATTTGTCTCCTTATTAATTACAAAAGCTTTTTCACTTTTCCAGATATATTTGTAATCAACTTTATTCTCACCAAATCCTTGAGTTCGACTCTGGAATTTCTTTCCTTACTACAGCTGATCCGAACACTGCAGGTTCGCTTTTGCATAATTTGTAGATATACATTTTAAGACTTTGACGCACACACTTTTGAGCGAACAAGTTTTTGGCGCCGTTGCCGGGGATTTGGTCTAGACCAAATTCGGTTTTCGGTTGTCTGGCTTGGGAACTTTTGCTCTTGTGATTTGATCTATCTGCTTGAGTGATTTTTGAAGATTCTTTAGGTATATGCGAAGGTCTAGATCCACCAAACACCTCGTTCCTTTTGATACCGAATTAGAGAAAACTTTAAGGAGAAAGCTAAGAGAGAAAAAGATGGCTGAAAATAATGAGAGGAACATCCAAGAGGAGTTGGATGAAACTCGAGCTAAACTCAAATTGAGTGAGAAAGCTCGTTTGGAAGAACAAGAGAGTAATCAATTTCAGATAGATGAGCTTAAGGCTATGATTCTAGACATGAAATTTGATAGGAATGACGCTAATAAGAAGAAGGCTAAAGCATCTAGAGCTGAATTATCCAATGATGATGACATGCCGGACTTGGAGGAGATACCACCGGTAAATCCTCGAGCCTATGTTGATCCTCACCCTCATGCTAGAGAGGCGAGAGCTGTTGATGTCGTGGATGAACCACGAACCCTTGGGCAACGAATGGACCCATTTCAACAACCACGCCGTCTATGTGTGAATTTTAGAGAGCAAGATGATCATGACTTTGGGATGCGTCCACAAGTCATCACTATGATCGACCAAAATCAGTTTGGTGGAATGGAAGTTGAATCTCCGCATAAACACTTGCAAAATTTTAAGATTCTTATGGAAACTTTGAAACCTCAAAGGGTTAACAACAACAACTACAAGTTGAGACCGTTCTTCTTTTCTCTGAAGGACAAAGCCTTAGCTTGATATCAAGCTCTTTTGGCTGCAAAACTCAACACATGGGAGGACTTGACTTCGGAATTCCTCACTAAGTTCTTTCCACCATCCAAAATGGTGGAATTGATAGGTAAGATAAATGCTTTTTCTATGAAACCTAACGAAAGTTTGTTTAAATCTTTGGAAAGGTTTCAAGATCTTCTATTGGATTGCTCATACCATGGCATTTCAAAGCTGAAATCGTTAGAGATCTACTACAAGGGATTGGATGTGGAAACACAATTCAAACTTCAATCTCTTTCCTGTGGTATATTCATGGATATGAGAGAAGATGATGCTTAGGACTTCATTGACAAGCAATCTCAAGTAATTGAGAAGTATTCCCATAGAAAAATTGATGGTGGGAATCGGAATTCGGGAGATCCAGGAGCAAAGTTAACTCAAGCTGCACAGACTCAAATATTTTCCCTCAAGAATGAGATCAAAGAGTTGAAGGAAGTCATAAAATCTAGCCTTCAAAGGACGAAGGAGCACGATGCTGGCTACCTAGGAAGGGACAATAACCAAGGCAATAGGAACAAATACCAGAACAATAACTGGAACAACAACAACAACAAGAACTCCAACAACAACAATTGGAGATCCAACCAACAAAACCCCGGTAATCCCTATTCACATGCTGAAAATGCACTAACATCTCCATCTTCTTCTACTCCTTTGAAAAGCCAGGGTCAAACATGGAATGGCTCGAGCAAGCCGGAAAAGGACATGTTCGATGTCATGATGGAGAACATCTTGAGGAAGCTCCAAGGAATGATGAGTCACATTACTTCGATTGATAGAGCACAAAAAGCTTTAGAGAATCATGTATTCAGCAAGGCCGGAGAAGTTCCTAGAGATCAAGGGAAGCTTCCCGGAAAGACGGAGGACAACCCAAAAAGGCGAGTAATGGCGATTACTACTAGAAGTGGTGTAACAACCATTGACCCACAACCCAAGCTAGTTGAAGCCCCCGCTGAAAAATAAAGTGAAAAGGAAAAAGAGAAGGAAGGTGTCTATGTTCCTCCTCCCGCTTACAAACCACCTCTACCTTTTCCCCAATCTAGAGCAAGAGCGCGCCTAGACAAACACTTCGGTAAGTTTATTGATCTAATGAGCAAGCTGCTTATTAGTATACCTTTTATGGATGCAATTTTAGGTATGCCAGCTTATGGGAAGTTCCTAAAGGAGATCCTCTCTAACAAGAGGAAACTAGAAGACATCGGTGAAGTTAAGATGAGTACGGAGTCATCCGAACTTATCAAGACTATGACGGAGAACATGCACCCAAGATGCGTGATCTAGGATCATTTTGCATACCCATCACCTTACACTAGTACAAAAAAGCACATTGGTTACGGTACATTTAACACGGTTCCGTGTTTTTGCGTGGTAAATATGCAAAATCAACTTTTTTTACCACGGTTGTCCAAAACACCGTGTTAAAAATACTTACAATTTACCTCGGTTCACCGAATAAACGTGGTAAATTTATAGAATCACCCATTTTAACACAGTTACCTTGCGAACCGTGTTACAATTTTTGTTATAATATAACGGTTACTTGTAACCGTGTTAAACTTGTGTATCATTTATCACGGTTCTCTTTGAAACCGTAGTAAAAATGTTTACAATTTACAACGGTTACCATCTAAACTGTGTTAAATAAGCGTATGAACACAATTTACCACGTCTTTCAATAAACCGTGTTAAATATTATTTAAAAAATAATTTGGAATTTTTTTAGAAAGCACGAGATTTGCCAAAAATTAAAAAAAATTTCATTAAGCCCGTGTTAAAAAGCACAGAACAAGTGTGTTAAAGATAAGATATTTCGTACGTGTATATATATATATATATATATATCTTCTACTTGACCTAAAAATTAGATCTAGCGAGTCCTTGTTCTCCTCCGATCAACCTTGTTCTCCACCGATTACTTCCGTCTCCCATGTTTATCCCGATTCCACGCCAGTTTACCCTAGTCTATCTCCAGCGAGTCCTTCCATCTCCCAGGTCGATCCCGGTTCCACGATAGCTCACCCCTCGACGACGCCAATTCCAGACCAAGTCGAATTCGGTTTTGGCGATTTCAGGTTTCCATCGCCGGCGATTTCAGGTTTCCTGATTTTCCTTTTCCATGCTTGGCATCTTCACTTTCATGCTTTGCAATTCAATAGACTTGTTTGTTGCAGCACCGGTACTTGACTTGCATCCATCTTTTCTTAGTATACATCGCACCCAAAAAACTGACTTCTTTTCACTTCAAATCCAAAACCAATAGGGCGTTTTGGGACATCATTGTCGTACCTTAGATCAGCGAACACCTCATTCTCAAATTCTATACGAGACTTTAAAGGCGAAGAAATACGAACAAGATTATCAACTCTAGCATTTGCTTCTTTCTATTCCACATATAAACAAAATAAAAACAGATTTTAAATTTAATAAATAATATATATATATATACATATATATATATATATTACATTTAATAGGAGAATTTTCCTTATCCATAGTTGATATCCCATTTTACTCTTATTATAAAATAATATATTCCATTTTTATGCTTATTTGATGAGCCATTTGCAGAATTGTACATGTACTCCCAAACCGTAACCCTGCCTCTTGACAGCTTCACAACTTTCCTCTTGCTTCATCTAATCACTTTTTTTTCCCCAAATCGTCGCTTCATCAACGTTATTGCACATGACCTTCATTCGCACCCCGTCGCCTTTCCTTCGGTTCCCTCCACTTCGGATTCGTGGGCACCCTTTTCCTCCGGTTCTTTTTGCTTTGGATTCGTCGACGAAGTAGGGTTTCGCCACCAAGATCGGTCGTGTTCTCCGTTAGGTATTATTCTATTGTCTCATTTCTTCTTCGCTCATGGTCTTCTCCATTAGGTATTATTCTACTGTTTCCTTGCTTTTAGTTTCCCAATATCTTCAATTTCTCCGTCGATTTTCGTTTTTCTCCATCGACTGTCGTTTTTCTTCGTCGATTATCGTTTCCAACCTCTGATGAAGAGAAATTCTGGGAAGAGAGTTGGAGAAGCAATTGCAGCCACAACAACAAGATGGATATCAAAGAGCTTGTTGCCCTTGACCCTTACAATCCAAAGATCCTTCCTGGTCTCGAAAATTATATCAGCAAATAAGTTCCTTCTTTCCGCCCTTTTTGATTTCATGTCATTGAAATTCCCAATTTGTTTGAAGTTTTTTCCTAACACTTTGAAGAGTGTTTATTGACTAATCTAAATGAAAATGAAACACTAATGTTTGCTTTCTTGTCATAGGTATCTGCTGAGAGATTATTTGTTGTAAAGATAGCTGGGAGGAACCCCACATTCCCTCTTTAATCATCTTTCTTTCAATTTCTCTGTCTTGCTTTTCCTCGGTCACCAAATTAGCTCCATCTGCTTGCTGCAGTGAAATGAGTGCTTACTTAGAGCTCTTGGTTTTCACTTCATGTTGAATTTAATTTGTAGTGGATACTTGTGGTATTGCAAATTGAATTTTTTTCCATTGTGAATCTTTTTTTTTCGGTACTAAGAGTGGACAATTTTTTTTACAATTGGAAGGGAATTAGAGTGAGCTCGTGTTGATTTGTTCACTAATAGCATATGTGTGAATTAAGGTTTCCTTTGGTTGCCACACACTATACTCTTTAATCATCTTTCTTTCAATTCCTTTATCTTGCTTTTTGCCGGTCACCAAATTAGCTCAATTTGCTTGCTACAGTGAAACGAGGGCTTATGTATAGCTCTTGGTTTTCTCTTCATGTTGAATCTTTAGTTTGTAGTTGATACTTGTGGTATTGCAAATTGAATTTTTTTCCAATGTGAATCTTTGTTGTTTGGGTGCTAAGAGTGGGCAATTTTTTTACAATTGGAAGGGAATTAGAGTGAGCTCGTGCTGATATGTTCACTAATAGCATATGTGTGAATTAGGGTTTCCTTTGGTTGCCGAAGAGTGTGATTAGGTAGAGATAACAGGAACAGGGGGAAACGGAGCTTGGATGGCAGTGGCGGTGGGGATAATGAGCCGCTGGAGAGAAAGCGGCCTGCTTTAGCTAGGTGGTTTCCTGCCCTATTTTGATTTATACTATGTTGCTATCTTGGGGAGAATTTACAATTGGGTGATATTTGGATATGGTACTATCCGATCAATCTTGGATTTTCCTTGCCCATATATGAATGAAGCTAATGTGGTGACACAATCTTGAAAATTAAAACTCTGTGTACTTATATATTCTTTCTTAATTTATAAATTTTGTTTTTACAGGCTGAAGATATTTGGACCAATGACAGTCCTTACGATTTTTATCCTCATACTTGTTAATATATATAGAGGAACATTGTTTTTCCTCAAAAGAGAATTGGTTACCAGTGAGATTGACAAGCTATCCATATCAAATATTGCACCAAAATCTTATAAGCAAGTCTTAGTTTCTTCATGGATATTGCTGATAGGAACTTCAATTTTGTTTAACATCAATGTAGTGTTGAAATTTTGGAATTTCTGTTGACCCTAAGATAGGTAAAGGATCTCTTCCTAATTGATGTACTGAAAATTTCTTGGTCATAGTTTCTTCATGGTTACCAGGTGTGAAAATTTCTTAGTCATAGTTTCTTCATGGTTACCAGTGTGATTTTATTATCAGTGAAGTTTAATATTTTTATGGCTTGCATCAGCTATAATCACTTTTTTTTGTTGTATATATGACATATTTTCTCACTAAATTATTTTCCTTTAATTGACAATGATTTTCGGAGTCAGCTAAGTCGGTTCCGTATTCACAAAAGCAAATCGATGAGGTTCGAGATTAGTGGGTTAGCTATGTACAATAATTCATACGTGTACACTAGTTGCATTGGTTTCATTAAGTTGAAAGAACGGATATTGGAGTAACTAGGTATCTTATGAAATACTTATGGATTTTTAGTGATTAGTATTTTGAGATGATCGAAATGATTATTGTTGTCAATTGACATGGTTATATTTGATTGATCGATCATCATGGTGTTGATGATTTTCTTGAAGTATTATTTGTCGGTTAGCCAATTTGTTTAGCTTGTTCATTGTGTTGGATTACTACAGGTGTACGGTATCTATGCGCAAGATAGTAAATATAGCCTAATTAAAAAATATAAAATATTACTTCGGTTGTAGATGAAACCGTGATAAACACAATTTATCACGGTAAAATTCACATTAAACACGCGCTACTAATTTACCAAGATTCGGTATTATTACCACGATTCAACATTATTACCATAGTTTTATAGCACCATGTTAAACAAGTTAAACATAGTTTGAAGAGAACCGTGGTAAACACGATTAACACGGTTCAAAATGAACCGGTAAACACGTTTAACAAAACACTTTTAACACGGTTGAGAGGGAACCGTGGTAAAACTACTTGTGGTAAATGTGTGTACCACGGTTCCAACTCAATCGTGTTAAACGTGTTTAACACAGTTCGGCGCGAACCGTTGTAAACACGTTTAACACAATTCGGCACGAACTATGGTAAAACTGCATGTGGTAAACGTGTTTAACACGGTTGGATGTGAATCGTGGTAAACACGTTTAGCACGATCCGAAGCGAACCGTGGTAAACACGTTTAACACGGTTGAAACATGAACCAGGTAAACATGTTTAACACGGTTTGGACCCAACCGTATTAAACACGTTTACCACATGCAGTTTTAGCACGGTTCATAAGCGTGTTAAATAATGGACACGGAACCGTGTTAAATTTTCATTTTTGTACTAGTGTTAGGAGAAGTCACATATGATTCACTTTGTGACCTTGGAGCAAGCGTAAGCATCATACCACTTGCTTTGTGCAAGGTAGTTGGTCTAGGAGAGCCTAGACCGGCGAAGATGACACTCTACATGGCTGATCGTTCCTTAACTAGACCTGCTGGAATCATAGAAGACATTCCCTTGGAACTTGGTAAGTTTTACATTCCTATAGATTTTGTCGTTCTTGACATTCCTGCAGATTATTATCCAGTTCCCATCATACTTGGGAGACCATTCCTTGCAACCTTCGGTTGTATGGTTCATTGCAAGAATGGGTAGTTATCATTCAATATAGGGGAAGAGAAAGTGGAATTTGTACTCTCCTCCTTCATCAAAGAGCCAGCTGTAAGGGAAGATGTTTTTAACATCTTTGATGAAGAAGATTCTAGAGAAGTGGTGATTTCAATCTTGATCAAAGATCCACTTCAAAAGGTTCTTAGCTTGAGTATCATTGAAGAAGGAGTGGAACATGACTGTAATGATGAGATTCGAGCATTGGAAGATGCAAAGGAAGAGCTAAAAGAACGATTTGAAGAGCTTAAAAGAGCTCCGGAAGAAGCTGAAAAAATCGACCTACACAAAGGAAATCGACTGATTTCTGATAATGCAAGTCGATTTTTACCAACAGAAAGATAAATCGGGTCAGAGATCGACCGATTTGCGTCAGGGGAGGTCAATTTTTTGGCAATATCTCCGACTTCTACAAACTCAATTGCAGTTGTTCTTAACTGTAGTAGCATACTTCCTCCACCTTCAGAGGCTTCTCCAATGACACTTGATGATCAAGAATCATCAACCAAAGCACCACCCTCATTGGAGTTTAAACCACTCCCTACACATCTAAGGTATGAATTCCTTGGACCTAACTCAACATATCCTGTCATAGTTAGTGCAAATTTGAGTGATGATGAACTTCAGAAGCTTATGAATGTTCTAAAACAACATAGGAAAGCTTTAGACTATACCATTGATGATTTAGTAGGCATTAAACCTTCCCTTTGTATGCTTAAGATCTTAATGGAAGAGGATTACAAACCTTCACGTCAACCTCAACGACGGTTAAATCCGATCATGAAAGAGGTCGTGAAGAAAGAAATCCTTAAGCTACTTGATGCAAGTATCATATTCCCTATTTCTGATAGCAAGTGGGTGAGCCCCGTACAAGTAGTTCCAAAGAAAGGAGGCATAACCGTTGTTGCTAATAAGAACAACGAACTTATTCCTACAAGGACAATTATAGGATGAAGAATGTGTATGACTACCGTAAACTGAATGTCGCCACGATGAAGGACCACTCCCCCCTCCCTTTCATTGATCAAATGTTGGAAAGGTTAGCCCAACACTCATACTTTTGTTATCTAGATGGATATAGTGGTTTCTTTCAGATTCCCATTCATCCGGACGATCAAGAGAAGATAGCTTTCACGTGCCCTTAGGGTACCTTTGCCTGTAGAAGGATGCCATTCGGTTTATACAACGCTCTAGCCACCTTCCCAAGGTGTATGATGGCAATTTTTTCAGAATATGTAGAGAATATCATGGAAGTATTCATGGACGACTTTTCGATATATGGTTCTTCCTTTGATAACTGTCTCTCTAACCTTTCCCTTGTTCTTAAAAGATGCGAAGACACTAACCTAGTCTTAAACTGGGAGAAGTGTCATTTTATGGTCACCGAAGGAATTGTGTTAGGTCATTAGATTTTGAATCGAGGAATTGAAGTTGATAGAGCTAAGATTGAAATAATAGAGAAGCTACCTCCTCCATCTTCGGTGAAAGGAGTTAGAAGCTTTTTGGGACGTGCAGGTTTCTATAGGAGGTTCATAAAGGATTTTTCTAAGATTTCAAAACCTTTGACTAATCTTTTGATGAAGGATATACCTTTCGAGTTTTCGAAAGAATGTTTAGATGCCTTTTGCAGGATCAAGGAAGCTTTGATTTCAACCTCTATCATCCAACCACCCGATTGGACACTGCCTTTCGAGATCATGTGTGACGCAAGTGATGTAGCTATAGGAGCTGTACTTGGACACAAGAAATATGGTCATACTCACGCCATCTACTATGCTATCAAGACGCTAGACGAAGCTCAACTGAATTACGCTACCACGGAGAAGGAGCTTCTTGCTGTTATTTAAGCATTTGAGAAAATTCGTTCCTATCTTGTAGCTGCGAAAGTGATAGTCTACACGGATCATTCAACAATCCACTACCTATTCACAAAGAAGGATGCAAAGCCTAGGCTTCTAAGATGGATCTTGCTCCTACAAGAATTCGATTTAGAGATCCGTGACAAGAAGGGTTCGGAGAATTCAGTCGCCGATCACCTTAGCCGTCTCCCACACCTCACCGACAAGACGGATGAGCTCCTTATTGATGACTCATTCCCAGACGAGCAGCTGCACGATATTGAAGAATGTCTTCAACAAATCTCGAAAAGTAATGACCCATGGTTTGCTGATATTGTCAATTACCTTGTTTATCAAGAACTCCCACCCGGACTTTCATATGCTCAAAGGAAAAAATTCTTTATAGACGTCCGACACTTCTATTGGAATGAACCTCTATTCTTCAAGAGTGGTCCGGTGGCATGTTCTGAAGATGTGTTCTAGAAGATGAAGTGCAAATCATTATGCACCATTGCCATTCTTTACCTTGTGAAGGACATGCTAGTTCCCACAAGACATGTGCTAAGGTACTCCAATCTGGCTTCTTTTGGCCCACCTTGTTTTAGATGTGCAGAACTATGTTGTTGCTTGTGATGCTTGTCAAAGGATAGGTAATATTTCAAGGAGGAATGAGACCCCCTCAACAACATACAAGAAGTGGAGATATTCGACGTATGGGGAGTGGACTTCATGGGACCATTCCCATCGTCTTGTGGAAACCAATACATACTTCTAGCCATAGACTATGTCTCAAGATGGGTAGAAGCAATCGCTTCTCCTACTAATGATGCAATGGTAGTGGTGAAGTTCTTCAATAGAAGAGTTATCCCAAGGTTCGGTACTCCCCGAACCATCATTAGTGATGGAGGAACGCACTTCACAACCCGTCGATTTGACACTCTATTAGCTAAGTATGGGGTAACCCATAAGATTGCCACACCATACCATCCGCAAAGAAGCGGACACTTTGAGATATCCAACAGGGAGATTAAAGGAATTGTAGAGAAGATTGTATGTAGAACAAGAAAGGGATGGGCAATGAAACTTGATGATGCATTATGGGCGTACATGACCGCTTTTAAGACACCCATAGGTACCACGCCATACAACCTTGTGTATGGGAAGTCTTGTCACCTTCCTGTAGAGCTAGAGCATAAAGCATATTAGGCCGTCAAATGGCTCAACTTCAGCACGAAAGAAGCCGGAGAAAAGCGGCTATTGAGCATTAATGAACTAGAGGAGATCCGCCTGAATGCGTACGAGAATGCAAGGATCTACAAGGAAAGAACGAGGCGGTGACATGATAAGCATATCATCCCAAAGGACTTGAAAGAAGGAGATTTAGTTCTTCTATTCAACTCAAGACTTCGACTCTTTCTAGGTAACCTTAAATCCCGTTGGACATGACCTTTTGTTATTAAATGTATTTTCCCCCATTGTGCAATTGAAGTATGGAGTGAACAAAGCGGAAATTTCAAAGTGAACGGCCAATGATTGAAGAAGTACACATCGGAAGTCCCGGTTGAGGAGATAGCTCCTATTCTCCTCCATTGATCACCAAAAGAGTACGTCCAGCTAGCGACGTTAAATCAAGCGCTTCTTGGGAGGCAACCCATGGTAGTGTAGTTCTTTTATTTTCTTTTCCCCTTATAATAGCTCAGGATAGTTGCTTGTTAGCTTTTGTTTTTGCTTTATTTTTCCTCGTTGCGCTCTCGTTTTGTTGTGTCATAAATTGCAGGAACTAGGTGCAATCTTGAGGAATTGATGGAGAAAGTTGACATAAATTGGATCAAACACACTTTTCAAGTAAAATAAGGGAATAAATCGTCTTACCATAAGTTAATCGATCGATTCAAGCTACAGAGCAAGTCGATTTTTGGCAACAGAAAGAAAAATCGACAAAAAAATCGACCCATCATGGAAAAATTGGTCGATTTCCCTTATTGATGTGTGAAATAGATGAAAAATCGGCCCGATGAAAAAATCTCCCAAAAAAATCGGTCGATTTTCTTTATATTTTGGCCGGCCTATATAAAGCCTTCTCCACTCCATTCTTCATTCAACACTTAACCAAATTTCCGTCCCCCTTCACTCCAAAGAGCCGAAAATCGCCTACCCTCTCATCTCCTCAGTTTGTAACCATTTTGAGTGATTCTTGAGCCTAAACTGTAGGATATTCAACAAGGAAGAACGATCTAGCATCAACAATCTTGGCAAATCGCTCATTCATCCGGAATTCAGGTTTTTCGATCCAAAACCTAAGCATTTCGTTCGATTTTAATCTTGCCTAAAAGTTGTTAGATTGTTGAGTTTGATAGAGGGTTTTGCTTAGAAACAAACCTAGGAAGCTGCGTGTGGTGTTGCATTGATAAGAACTTTATAGATTTGTGATTTGTGTTGTAATCGTGAGAAAAATTGACCCAACCTAGAAAAATCGGTCGATTTTCACCAAGAACAGGTCGATTTTTGTGTGCATAATGGAGACCTTAAAGAGAATCACCAGAAATACAAAGAAGAAGAAAGGTTCTTCTTCTAAGGCACCTCCCCCACCGCCACCATCTTCCCTAGCTAAACCAAACCTTCCTCCTCCCTTTTCCAAACACAAAAAGAGATATGAACGTCTCTTAGATCATCCTTTTACCCCTCCTCACTACATTGTATTAGATGACTTGGATGCAGTGTTTGTGAGAGAGGACGTTGACATGATGTTGGATAGGATAGAGTTGAGTCAGTTTGTGCTCATTCGGGATGATGCTTACACCGAGATTACTCTTGAGTTCCTTAGTACCTTTGAGAACGACCCTAGAGATAGGAGAGTTTCTTTCCGGCTCATGAATGAGGATCATGCTATGTCTATCCCTGCCTTTGGAGATTTGTTTGGTTTCCCCTCATCTCTTGCAAGCACATTTCCACGAGGTGTGAGCGCTAGTGCATTCTAGGAGAGTATCTCCGTTGGGCATGCAGGAGGAGATATGTGGAGACCCGGAAACTCAAAGGAGACAAGCATCTACAATCTCTCCTTCAAGATAGCTCACCGGATATTTAGTGAGTCTTTGTTTGCCAGGACGGAGACACCACAAAAGCTAAAGGTGGATGAGCTCTATCTCCTTCACTGTATGACCACCGGCACTATTCCGGACACCACTACTATGCTTGCTGACTATCTTGGAAAGATAGCCAACAAGTCGAAGTGAGATATTTGTGCTGGAGGCCTTGTCACTCATGTGGCGAAGGCATTGGAGCTTGACTTTTCATATTGCAACATAGCTGAGGGAGCCCGTCCTTTGGCTCACAGAGATTGGTCACCAGGCAGGTTTTGATTCCAGGAGGTACGGGAGCTTTGCAGGTGTCCATGCCATGGGCAAAGACGCCATCCAGGAAGCCACATGAGATTGAGTGGAAGTCAGAATACACTATTCGGAACAAGAGGAATTGGAAAGAGACCTTTGAGCATTTATTTGATGTGATGGCCCCTCCGCCTACTTATTATGATGATGAGGAGGATGGAGAGGATGATGATGATGAGGAGGACTATGAGGACGGAGCTGCAGCATACCAGGGATCCATGCTAGAGTTCGAGAGTGACACGTACAGTGGCCATGCTACGGACTCTATGGATACTGACACACATGGTGCTGGACCTAGCAGGATGAGTAGAGGTATAGAGGAGACTGAGGATGAGATGCAGGCTCCCCGTCATTCCTTTGCACATGCACCCAGCCGTGGGAGAGGACTTGGGCGCAGATCTAGGCTTCATCGATAGATTGGAGCATTGATTTATAAGAGCCTAGTTGTTGAGTTGTTGAGAGAGTGTGCAGAGGGCAAAGATTATGCCTGAACCGCCCCTGCGTGAGCCTGGAACCGCCCCTGCGGTTTGTCTGGGCCACCCCTATGGCTCACGAAGTCCGCCCCTGCGGCTTTGTGTGTTGCAGCCGTCTTCTTTGACCCTTTGACCCGTGCTTTACCCTTTTACCTCCTTTATATACTTCATCTCTTACCTCTTGATGAGGGTTTACCATTCTCAGACCTCTCTCTCTCTCTTGCGTACATTTCTTCTCCTCTCTTCTCTCTTGGTTCACCTTTGATCTTCTTGGAGCTTTTGTGAGTTTGTGAGCCTTGTGCTTGGCTTTGCTTGTGGTTTTGGATGATGTTGTTGCTGTGCCTTGTTGAGCCAGCTTAAGGTTATAGTGCTGCCGTGTTTGGCCTTCTGGAGAGCTTAGTTTGGTGAGTTTTATGGCTTCTCCTCTTCCTTTCTTATTTTCTTCATCTTTTCCTCCCTTTCCTTAGTTTAGTATAGATTCCTTAGAGTTGGATCTTGATTCAACCATCTTTTGACTTGTGTTGATGTATATATGTATGTTGTATATGTATATTGCTGTAGGAGTGAAGAAGAGTAAAGAATCGAAGGAAGAAGTGAAGAAAGGGCTAAGAAGGTGTCTTCTGCACACCAGCCGCCCTTGCGCCACCTTGCAGCCACCCCTACACCGACCAGTTAGCCGCCCATGCGTCACCAGTGAGCCGCCCCTGCACCCACATGCATTAGCAAGGTCTTCTCTTGGTTCTACAGGTGTGTGTGTGCTTCTAGGCTATCCTTAGGATGCCTTTATTCCCTCCTTTCCTAGTGTGAGAGTATATGATCATGCTAGATGTGTGAGGCTGGGTTTTGATGAGGTTGTGATCGGTTTTTTCCTTGGATGGCTTTAAGGACTTAGGTTGATGTTAGTTGCGGTGTTGAGGTTGAGCTTGATCCCTGTGGATCCCTTTGGGTCTAGGTGTGACCCTTGTGTTGCTAGGAGATTGATATATCTCTTTATGCCGTGTTTATAGGTTGTGTTGTCCCTTAAGTGTAGAGGTGATCGTGGTTGAGTTGTGATCGAGGTTGAGGTAAGTCCGTAGGACATACTTAGCTGCCGTCCTTATATTGGGTGTTTGCATGAGTGGTGGGTGATTTGTATGTTTGCTATGATAGCATGAGATGTCGTTTATACCGACCTATGTTTTATTGATTGCCCCATATGCGGGGCTGTGATAACCTTTCCCTTTCATCCTGTTGTGGAGTCTGGGAGGTTCTCTGATGTCAGGCCAGACTGACTTTACAGAAAGGACACAATCCACTCCCACAGGGTATACGGATTGTGTGACCGATACTTGTGCAGCTGGATAGTAGGCTCAGAGGCGAGGATGTATCGGTCCTCGTGTCACATAGTTTCATATATACAAATATATACGATTTGAGTGAATGACCATTATTATTGAGATGATAAAATGGGTAAATATGTGAAAGCATGATGATGTGTTTATCTTTACTTACTTGTGATTGTGCTTATGCATTACTCTATATATGTGTATGGTTAGCTAATGGTTTATTACCATGTTGTAGATGCCCCATAGGATAGGCATGCTACTGGGTGATCTAGCAGAGTGGCAGGCCGAGGACATCTCGTACATAGGTTGTTGTGGGCTTTTGGGTTTGTTTATCTTTTCCCTCCTGCATGAGGATGATCTTTTGTTACCTCCTGTGTGAGGGCGTTGTGTTTTGTACTCGGCCATGTTATCTTACCTTTGGTTGTACAGTTTATACCGTTTTATTTATTTGTTTTTATATCTGTCGGTGACATGTTGTAAGGTCCAGTGAACTTGTTCTCAGGCAAGGGTCAAGATCCATTGTGAGATCCTAGCCCAATGTGGCACTCCGAGTCCCGCGGATTCGGGGTGTTACATGATTTCTAGCATTCAGAGTCTACACACTGCCTATCATGGTCTTCGTTCCGATTATCAGGCCCTTCACACCGACTGCACCACTCTGAACACCCAGTTCACGGAGTACCACCACGAGACAAATGCGAGGCACTCCTCCTACGATGGACAGATGAGGGACATGTACTATCATACATTTGTCACCTTCTATGATCACGGCGCCCCGAGGTACCCATATCAAGCACCACCGCCGGCTGATGATTGAGATTCCACTTCATTTTACATTGTAAGTATTTTTCTCCATCTTATGCTTGACTTCTCACATTGGGGACAATGTGAAGGTTAAGTATGGGGTGGGGGTACTTACAATCTCTTTCATCTATTTTTCACTTTATGTACTTTGTGTTGCACTTGATGATTTGGTTTGTAATAATTCTTGCACTATTAGCTTTCCACTATGACATTCGCATTGCATGCTTTCATTCAAAAATTTGTGAGTTTTTCAAAAATTTTAGTGCTTCTTATGATGGAAATGACCTCTATGATGATGATTGTGATGTGGAAAAGGCAAAAAGATGACTTAGCTATGTTGAGATTTTAATGGTAGCATGAATGACTTTGATTATCTTACTGGAATACATGAATGATTCATATGATCTTGATGTCTTGATAGGAGAATGAAATAATGATCGAAGCTATATTATAAGTTCTTTTGCATCATATAGGAATGACCAAGGCAATTCGCTTCTTTTCTTGTTCACATCTTGTTCATGCTAGCTCCTCAATGAAATATTTGACCTCCTTTTGACCATCCGGGAATTAGGATAAGTGGTTATGTAAGGCATGTTTGATGTGAGAGGGCCATTGTAAAAGTGTTAAGTGAGAGTTTAGCAAATATTAGGTTTGGGGACGTTGAACATGAGGATGAGTAACTCGGCACCATTCACATAGCCGGGTGTTTGTGTCTTGCCAAAGTCCGATTGAACGAAAAGTCTTAACGGGATATGGTATGTGCATCAAGGGTTTGAGGCATCTCGAAAATTGAGAAACGCCATCGCCTAGGCTTCGATTTTTGTGCACCGTTGTCCATAATCTCAAAAAGTAAAGTGAAAGAAAAGAAAAAATTTTACATGTAAAGCATGTGTGGTGAAGTTGTGTTCTTAAAGCTCTTATTGTGTTGTTCCTATTTCCCGGATTAGCATCACATTACATTAAAGATTTCCCACCCTTAACACGTTTCTTTGACCTTTTTCTTGATTTGAAGACCTTGACACCTTTGTGTACATGTTTAAGGCTACATGGCCTAGATTTGTTTGACTTTAATTATCTTTACATCTTTATCATGTCTTTTATTTGTGTCTTTGAGAAAGAAAGGATGGTTTGTTCATGATATGGTTATTATTGATGCATACTTTGTCTTCCAATGTCTTGAAGCATTACTTTGAGGGTGATCCAATAAGAAGAAGCACTTTTCAAAAAGTTTTTGAGTTTTTCGCATCATATAATCCATGACATCTTGTATTCTAGATTTGAACCTTGTTTGGGGACAAGCAAGAGGCAAGTATGGGGTATTTTGATGACATGAATTATATTCCATTATAATCATGCACATTGTGGAGGTTTTACCTCAATTTCCCTTGTATTTGGAGAGATTTGTGTACCTTTAAGGTTTATTTCATTTGTATTCCGGAAATAGAGGTCTACACGAGTTTTGGTTCAATTATAGGGGAATCCGATGGAATTGTTGAGTGTTTTGAGAGATTATTTGAAAGATTTTAAGGTTTGATTACATATTTGGAGATTCTTTGGTTTTTATGCAAAGTTTGAATTTTATTTGATTCTCTTCATTCAATCTTGATTTTGATTTGAATATGAAAATGGTTGGCTAAAAAACTTGTGATTCTAGGGAGGATAGTTGATGATTAGGCTTAGATGATGATAAACTGAACTCAATTAACCATTTGGACCGTGAGAGTTGAGATTTAACTTTGCGACACCGGAAAATCGACCTGTTCTTGAGTAAAACGACCGATTTTATCCAAAACAACCCGATTTATCCTTCTGACGTTCTTTAATTGCTTTATCCTTTAATCAAAGTTAAACCTTACCTAAATCCTACCCTTGCCTAACCTTTCTAACCCCTATTCAAGTGTAAGGAGAGACTTCATCATTGATTCTACACTTGGTAGCTAAAGTTTGCAGGATTCGGGTAATAGAGAGACTCAAACATCCTCTATTAAGGTTTAAGTGTGCTTTCCATCTTTACGTTCGAGAGTCATATCCTTGGGTTGGGTGGTTAGTTTGAGTGTTAATTTCATCCTTACATCCTTTCTATATTGCAGCCTCAACAACCTTTATAGAGAGAGCCTTTGGGTGAGACATATCGGTTTTGGAACTTCACCGTACAATACCTTCTTTTGAAACATATAACCTTTGCAACCGACACTTGAATCCTTGGAATCATTTGTCTCCTTATTAATTACAAAAGCTTTTGCACTTTGCCAGATATTTTTGAAATCGAATTTATTCTCACCAAATCCTTGAGTTTGACTCTAGAATTTCTTGCCTTACTACAGCTGATCCGTACATTGCGTGTTCGCTTTTGCATAAGTTCTAGACATAAATTTTAAGACTTTGACACACACACTTTTGAGCAAACATTATACTCAAGAACGTTACTATGTGAAGTAACTAAGATATTATTGCTAGAATAGGAGTTGACTAGATCATAGCATTGAGGCTACATTAAGAAAAGAAGGGAAGTTCTTCTAGGTTGTATCTAGGACTCATTAAGCAGATAATAGATAGTTAGATCTCAGGGGTCAAAAAACCCTGGGACGGAGACGTAGGCTGTTAGGGACAAACTTCGTGAACATATCGTATGCCAATCTTTTACATTCCACACTTTATTTCGCTTAAATTGTGACTAACAACATTCTGTAGGTTTTGAAGTCAAGACCTTGAGAAACAGTTTTGTCACCAAGCACAAAGATCGACTTCAAGGCCTTGAGATTCATTTCAAATCCTTGATATACGATATTGCAAAAACTTCTCATACTCTATTCAACCCCCTTCTAGAGTATTTCTATCCATATTAATCACCCACTCGGTTCTTTAGTAGGGAATAGTGATACAACCAAGCAGGGCTTGGGATGTGTTTGATGCAACCGAAGAGTGTCTTAGTTTACATGGAGGATGTACTTTTACAATACGAGAGATCTAGAGTTGGGCGCCGTAGTGCATGCCTTCTATATAGGACGTCGTTTTAAGAAGTGTCATGCCGGAGTCTCTTTGACCACAATAGTCATAAGTACTTTTTCTCTCAGCATAATTTGAGTGACCATCAAAAGAGATGACTAGAGCTGATCAAAGACTTTGATCCGGAGATTTTTGTACCATACGGGAAGGGCGAATGTAGTTGTCAACGCCCTTATCAAGAAGACGCATTGTAAGAAGGCGATAGTGGACTACCGGTTCAACCTCAGTTATAGGGGGATCTAGCATGGCTAGAGTGGATATCGAGTTCCGGATGCGGACATCTACTTATCTACTTTAGAGACGCTACCTAATCTGTTGGGAGGCACCGTAATTTACAATTGGTGCCGACTGGGGAATGTGACGCTAGGAGCGCACATGCGTTCTGTCAGACAAAGAGCCGAGTGATAGCATGAATTATAGTCTATATTTTGGGGTTTGTTTGGACGTTTTATCTTTCATAATCTGCATGTTTGTATGTGCATTATGTGATTTTACTACCATTTCATCTACCTTTGCGAGGATCGAGGTCTACACCTAGTTTTGTTGTAATTGCAGGTAATTTGGTACGTTTTGCATCAAAAAGGAGCAAAAGGAGTCATGAGTCATACGGAGCTACATCCAGGGAGCATAGCCATGGATTAAAGATTTAATTTGGAGCAGATTCGAGAGATTTCACATTCAGTTCTGACTCACCTCGGTTGACCAGAGATTCATCTCGACCGAGGTGATCCAGAGACGTCGACTCGACCGAGGCGAACACCTAGGACGCGGCGAGAATATTTTATTCTTGGATGAGATCTTTTTAAATTTGGAAAGTGATCTTATATTTTTGGGCCTGACTCCTGGAAGGAAGAAGATCTTATATTTTACCTATTTTTATGGGAAAAGATCTTTCTAAGATATTTTATCTTTGGAGGTTTATTTTCCTATAAAAAGGGTTGGATTTCCACAAATCGAGGAGGCCGCTTACACCAAAAGATCCGCTTACAGCTGGACATCTCGCATACATCACCGTCGATCAGGGTTTTACGCAGCAGCAGCAGCATACTCCAATTGGGAGTTTTGAAGAACCTTTTTGAAGGTTGAAGGAAGATTGAAGTCTATAGCTTTTATAGCTTTTTTGGAGGGTTTTGTAAGATTGTCTTCAACTCCCTTATCCGTTGTCTTGTCTTTTTTGGATTGTTATTCAAGGAACGCTTTTGTTGTGATATTTGATTCAGTTATTGAAGTCTTTTCATTAAATTCTTCTTTGTTCAAATATTCACTTTCTTCCCATATATTTTAATACTTTCATTATGATGATGAGTGGCTAATTTCCTTGTGTGATTCTAGGGTGATTGGCTGAAGGTTGTGGGAAAAACAATGATAGAATAATCTTAGATTCCAGTAGGATCCTGAAAGTTCGAGTCTTTAACCTTAACCCTAAGCATCTCGTTCGGTTGATGAACATCTCGGCCGGGGTGGAATTCTTCTGATCGAGGTGACTTATCCGACCTAAAACAGAAAGTTAAGTGTTAGAGTTTGCTAAATCCTATTCTTATTACACCTTCCTGGTTCAATGCAAGCTTAGGATGAGACTTACCCGGTAAAGGTTGATTCTATTCCCTTAGATGGTATGTTAGTTTGAGGTTATAATTCTTTATCTTGATTCCTTGAGACTTACCCGGTAATAGGAGTTACGGTTTAGGATTAGTGTGTAGTGAGACTTACCCGGTGATCTACTCCACTTTAGAAACACCTTCCCCACGCAAAAATCTGAGCTTTGTCCGCTTATCTATAGATCTTGAGTTGGAACCACAACTAGATGCTTTAATCCCTAGAATTGCATGTTTGCTTTATTGACTTCTTATTCATCTTTGATTGTGTTAATCGCTCTTGTGGTTAGTATTGACATAAGCACACCGTATTGACTTTGTTTCACCGAGTCCCTGTGATCGACCCCTGGAATTTTCTTGCTTTTACTACGATTGACCCGTACACTGCGGGTTCGCATCCTTGTTTTAAGCTTAAGTCTAGGGTTATAAATTTAAAGCTTGCACACACCGTTTGGAGCGAACAAGTTTTTGGCGCCGTTGCCGAGGACTTGGTCTAGACCGAGCCGGTACGGTTTGCTCTTGGGGCGATTGTCCCGTTTCATCTAACCACTCTACTTGAGTGACTTTTGCAGGTTCTTTCTTAGGTATATGCGAAGAACCCGCGCTGGGAAGGAAATCGTTCCTTACGATCCCGAACCGGAAAAGACATACAAGCGACGCTTAAGAGAAGCGAAGATGGCCCAAAAAGACGATCGCGATCTTGCGGCCCAATTGAAAGAGGCGCTAGAGCTGCTACGCCTCAGCAAGGAAGAACTCAGGCAAGAGAAAGAAGAGAATCGCACCAAGACTGCAGCAATCGAAGCTGAGATAGCAGTCATACGAGACCAGATTCTACTTCGACCGAGGGAAGATCCTCCTGTTGATCCTCGACCGATGCAGGATCCAGTAGTTGACCCGCGACCGAGGCAGATTCCAGTACCTGACGCCCCGGCCGATGTACTTCCACCTCGGATGCCAGTCCGAGATGTTCTTCTTGCAGGAATCCCACAAACCCTAGGTCAAAGGATGAACCCTAATCAACAGCTGAGGCGTCCAGGGGTGAACCTAGGAGATCCAGCGGATCATGACTACGAACTTCGACAGCAAGTTCTATCCATGATTCGCCAATGCCAATTCGGTGGGCTAGAGAAGGAGTCCCCGCATCAACATCTTCAAAACTACGAGATCTTGATGGAAACCTTGCGACCTTCCAGAATTGAAAATAATAACTACAAGCTAAGACCTTTTTACTTTTCTTTAAAAGATAGAGCTCTTACTTGGTATCAATCTCATTCTCCAGGAAAAATCAGCACATGGGAGGAGATGACCACGGAATTCTTGACCAAATTCTTTCCCCCCTCAAAGACCGCTGAAATGAGAGGGAAGATCAATGCTTTCATTATGAAGGACAAGGAGAGCTTGTCCAAATCTTGGGAGCGGTTCAAGGATATCCTTTTGGATTGCCCACATCATGGGATTCCAAAGATCGAGTTGTTGGAGATCTACTTCAAAGGGCTGGACGGAAGCACCCAGTTCAATCTCCAACTACTCTCCGCCGGTACCTTCATGGACATGGCGATTGATGAGGCTTGGGACTTCATTGAGAAGCAAGCCTTGCACATGGAGAAATATACCCACCAAGGAGCTGAAGGTGGAGTTAAAAGAGTCAACTTTCAAGAGACTCAATCCAACAACAATCAACTCACGTCGTTGAAGAATGACGTGAAGCAATTGAAGGAGCTCTTGATGGCTCAAACTAAGAAGGAAGAGCAAGGGCAAAGGAACAACAACAATAACGGGTACTGTAACAACAACAACGGTCCCCGAAACAACAGCTACAACACAACAATAGAGAATCCAATAGCAACAACTGGAGGGCGAATAACCAAAATCACGGTAACAATCATTCAAACTTCAACTCTAATGATTCCTCTAACCCTTTCCTCTCTTCCCCTTCTTCTTCTTCTACTCCATTGAAAAGCCAAGGGCAAGGATCAAGTTCGTCTCAGCCAGAAAAGAAAGACGCAGTTCTGGAGGCAATCTTGATCAAGCTTAGCGCTATGGAGAATTCTATGACTTCATTTTCGAGGGCCCAAAAGTCCTTCGAACAACAACTTGCTAATAGGGCGAACGAAGCGCCAAGAGATCCAGGGAAGCTTCCAGCGAAGACGGAAACTAACCCTAAGGGCCAGTGCATGGCCATAACGACGAGGAGTGGATTTAAAACTGCGGATCCAGTACCTCGCTCGACGCAGACCACCTCGGTCCAGATCCAGTCGAAGGACACCTCGACCGAGATGCCAACCGAGGCGGAGCAACAGAAAGCAGGAGGGACGAAAGAAACTTATGTTCCACCTCCTGCATACAAACCACCACTTCCATTCCCTCAGTCCAGAGCCAGAGCACATCTAGACAAGCACTTTGGTAAGTTTCTTGACTTGATGAATAAGCTACATATTAATATTCTTTTCCTTGATGCTATTTTAGGTATGCCCGCCTATGGGAAGTTCTTAAAAGAAATCTTATCAAGGAAGAGGAAGCTGGAGGATGTTGGTGAAGTTAGGATGACATCTAAATCTTCGGAGCTTATCAAAATCATGAAGGAAAAGATGCCACCTAAGTTGAGAGATCCCAGCTCATTTTGTATTCCCATTCAAGTAGGGGACGTAACTTGTGAAGCCTTTGTGATCTAGGAGCCAGCGTGAGCATCATCCCGCTAGAGCTATGCACGAAGATCGGTCTTGGAGAGCCCAAGCCGGTCAAGATTCGACTTTACATGGCGGACCGCTCCATTACCCATCCCGTGGGTATCTTGGAGGACGTTCCGGTCAAGTTAGGTAACTTCTATCTACCTATAGATTTTGTCGTACTTGACATTCCCGCAGATTATCCTGTACCTATTATTCTCGGGAGGCCATTTCTAGCAACTTCGGGTTGCAACGTGGATTGCAAGAACGCCAAGTTGAAATTCAACGTTGGTGGCGATGAGGTGGAGTTCGCACTACTTGCAGCCATGAAAGGGGAGCAGCTAACTGATGATATCTTCAACATCTACGATGAAGAAGAATCAAGAGAATTGGTGAGCTCTATCCTTATTAACGACCCACTTGAAAGAGTTATTAGCTTCAGTTTAATGGAGGAAGGTATAGATGCTTCTTGTGATGCAGATATACGGAGCTTGAAGGCACTGGAAGAGGATCCAGGAGCTAAAACTGAGAAGCTAATCCAGGAGACGAAGATCTCCAGTCCCGGATCCAGTAGCAGTACCTCGACCGAGGCACTTTCTGGACTGAGCGAGGCGACCGAAGAACATCTCGGTCAACGCCTATGCGCCTCGACCGAGGTCGATGGCGAGATGATGTCAACTGAGATTGCTGAGAATAACAAATTTCTTACTCCCTCCTCTGATATGCATCCACTGTTGGAGATACCGCCCGGATTGACGTACTCTCAAAAGAAAAGATTCTTCAAGGAAGTACGACATTACTACTGGGACGAGCCGCTGCTATTCAAGCGAGGACCGGATGGGATGCTTCGAAGGTGCATTCCGGAGGATGAAGTTAATAGCGTCATAAGGCATTGTCATTCACTTCCTTGTGGGGGGCATGCTAGCACCGATAAAACATGCGCTAAGGTATTGCGTTCCGGTTTCTTTTGGCCTACATTATTTAAGGATGTGCAATCTTTTGTTGTCTCTTGTGATGCATGCCAAAGAACAGGGAACTTATCAAGGAGGAACGAGATGCCACTTAATAACATCCAAGAAGTGGAAATCTTTGATGTATGGGGGATTGACTTCATGGGACCTTTCCCATCCTCCGGAGGAAACCTCTACATTCTCCTTGCAGTTGATTACGTCTCTAGATGGGTTGAAGCCATTGCTTCTCCCACTAACGACGCCAAAGTGGTTGTGAAGTTCTTGAATAGAACTATCTTTCCACGATTTGGAACTCCACGCATCATCATTAGCGATGGAGGAACGCATTTCATCAACCGGAAGTTCAAAGCACTTCTATCGAAGTATGGGGTAACCCACAAGGTATCAACTGCTTATCACCCTCAAACTAGTGGACAGGTCGAGATCTCGAATAGAGAAATCAAGGCAATTTTGGAGAAGACCGTCTCTAGAACGAGGAAGGATTGGTCCATGAAGTTGGACGATGCTCTTTGGGCGTACAGGACCGCATTCAAGACTCCCATAGGTACCACTCCCTATAATTTGGTATATGAGAAGTCTTGCCATTTGCCCGTTGAATTGGAACACAAGGCATATTGGGCTATCAAATGGTTGAATTTCGATATCAAAGAGGCTGGTGAGAAGCGACTATTGGAACTTAACGAGCTGGAGGAGCTGCGTTTGAACGCTTATGAGAATGCCAAAATCTACAAGGAAAGGACGAAGAGATGGCATGACAAGCGTATCATCCCAAAGGAACTTAACGAAGGAGACTTAGTTCTACTCTTCAACTCCCGCCTCCGCCTTTTTCCAGGTAAGTTGAAATCTAGATGAACCGGACCTTACGTTGTGAAACATGTTTTCCCTCATGGTGCAGTTGAGATATGGGGCGAAACTAGCGGAAGCTTCAAGGTCAACGGTCATAGACTTAAGAAATACCAACCGGAAATGCCGGTTGAGGAGGTTGCACCAATATACCTCATTTGAGACGCAACATGGTCCAGCTAGCGACCTTAAATCAAGCGCTTCTTGGGAGGCAACCCAAGGTATTGCTTTCTTTTCCCGTTTTCTAATCTAGCTTAGATAGTTTTTGTTTTTGCCTTGCTTTTCTTTGTTTTTGGCGTTCTGGACAGACAACAGGGAATATCTAAGGAAGGAACATAATTGGAAGGACGGAAGTTCGAGATTCTGAGAAGATAGAAGCACCTCGGTTACTGTCAGAGCACCTCGACCGAGTTGATTCTTGAGCAACCGAGGCGACTAGGGTTTCTGCAGAACCACCTCGGTCCATACCACCTCGGTCCAGTCGAGACCATCTCGACCGAGGTGACAGCAGATCCAGGAACAGTATAAAAAGGAAATTTTTTTTATTTTTTCACTTTTTACTTTACCCACCTCGACCGCGGCGACTTCCACTTCGCTCCCTCTTAGATCTTGCTCGTTTTCGCCGATTTCTGCTTCAAAACTGAGATTGAAGGGTAGAGGAACCGATTGCAACAACAGATCTGCAAGAAAATCGAACGAATCGACCGAAACGAGGTAAAATAAGTCGAAACCCTAACTCGTTCATTCGTTTCGATTTGGGCTTTGGTTGCCCCTGATTTTGCTGAGGAAAGGCTTAAGTACCCCTTAGGAAGCAATTGTAGTGATTATAGGGGGAAAAGAACTGAATTTCTGAGAATTGGAATCGTAACTGCTACGCCTCGGTCCGGTCGAACTGCATCTCGACCGAGGTGATTCTTGGGGCTTGTCAGTGACCGAGGTGGTCTGACAGAGTTGAGTGAAAATGAGTTCAGATCGTCGCCTAGCCCTTAGAGACAGATCCTCACCCTCCCCTTCTTCCTCTTCTTCCCGTCCTTACCGCCCGGTTATCCACGAGAGATGCCGGGTAGACTATGAGCGGATAGCTAGCCGTCCAGTTATCGCACCACGATTTCTGGACGTGTCGGCTTTTGATTGCCTAGGGTTAGATGCTGACCTTAGGAGGATGATTGCTACTATCGGGATGGATCAGTTTACTGAGATCCGAGCCCCAGCTTACTTGGAGCCGACCTTAGAGTTTGTTAGCTCCTTCTCCTACCTCCCCACAGACCAGTCTGTGAAGTACCGGTTGATGAACCGGAACTTCATAGTTCCCTTAGAGGTTTGGAGAGAGATTTTTGGTTTCTCTGAGCCCACCGCCACTGATTTCCCCTCCCGATCCGTAGTTAGGGAGTTCTGGGGGCAGATTGCCCATATTACCAAGCACGCAGACAGATGGCGCCCTAGAGATTCCAGGGAGAAGGTCATCTTTCATCCGGCCTTCAGACTAGCCCACAGGATTTTCAGCGAGACACTTCTGGCGCGTACTGAGACGCCCTAGAAGATCAGACAGGGCGAGCTCTTTAACCTCTACTGCATGGTTACAGGAGGTTTCCCAGACTTTGGCTTGCTCTTGGCAGAGGATCTGCACAGGATCAAGGCCAAGGCGAAGGGAGACATTTGCTGCGGAGGTCTAGTCACCCATATCGCTACCTACCACGGGATGGACCTTAGTGTTTGCACGATGGCGGCGGCTCCGAAGCCACTGGGATTACAGGAGATGATCACACGGAGGATTCTGGTTCCCCGTGGTTTGACCACTCCATACGTCGCCATGCCTTGGGAGCGGACTGCACCACAGGGGATCCGCTGGTCTGCTCAGTTCACAGTCTTTGATCCGCATTATTGGCAGACAACATGGGCTCCACTGATGGAGGATCACAGAGAGGCAGCAGCTGCCCCTGCTGAGGAGGAGGAGGATGACGACGACGAGGAGACGTTGGATGAGAGAGAGGGTGGTGTCCCGATGGATACAGGGACAGATACTGCAGGGACGAGCGCGCCACCCGATTATAGACTTGGACGACGAGGAGGATACTGATCCTGCACCTGCTGCACCTCCCGCTAGATCTGCTAGACGTCGGACACGCCGTCATAGAGATGCAGAGGCTCATCGTCGGATCGACGACTTGACAGAGCAGATGATAGATTCTTATGCTGCCCTTACAGTGGACATGCATGAGAGATTTGCCGCCCAGCACCGACACCTTGACAGCTGGACTCAGCAGATGTTGGAGAGGCAGCACTATCAGCGTAGGATGATGGAGCTACAGTTCCAGCAGACTATGGGCTATCCGTTCGATCCGACTCAGTATCCCTACGTACCACCACCACCACCGCCGGATCAGGACTACTGAGGAGCTGCAGGATTTTCTTTATTTTCTTTTATGCAGTTCGGCCATTTATCCGGTGAGTACTCTCATGTTTAAACTTTTTATTTGACCCACTGGGACAGTGTGTCCCAAGTATGGGGTATTTGTACTTATCTGACTACGTGATGTATTTATTCGACTACCTTTTGATGTATGACGCACATTACTATTTATCGGATATTTTATTTATGCCTCACTTCTGCATTTATATGATTATCTGATATTACATGCATACCTACAGGTTATTTGATTGAGAAAAACGTCGAAACCGAAAAAAAAAAATGGTTTAAAAAATTTTTTTTGACCTCGACCGGGGAGATTCTGGCCAAACGAGGCATTTCACCTCGGTTGAACCAAGAACACCTCGACCGAGGTGGGTTACTGAGAGTTTTCGAAAACGATTTTGTTTGTTACTTATCTGGATATGATCTCAGTGAAGATTCTGTTTACCTACTGGTTTTAAATTCTTTATGTGTTTGAAAGGTTTTATAATATGTTTAAGTTGCTAAATGCTTTGTTTGAAATTATTGGCATGTTTAATACTTTGTTTTTATCCAAATTATGTTGAATTTGAAGGTTGACACCGCAGGTTAAGTTCTCTCACTTTCTTCTTGGAAAGACCAAGGCAATTCATTCTCTTCTTCTTCTTCTTCTTGATCATGCTTAGCCCCTCATATACATTTTGCCTCCCATTACCTATCCGGGAATTTGGAAGCAAGCGAAGTGGTGAAAGCAAGTGGAGTTAAAGTTGAGAAGTGGCTGGAAGTGAAAGTGTTAGAAAGCAATAATAGGTTTGGGGAAGTCAATCATGAAGATGAGTAACTCGGCACCATTCACATAGCCGGGTGTTTGTGTCTTGCCAAAGTCGGATTGAGCGATATTCTTAACGGGTCATGGTATGTGCATCAAGGGTTTGATGCATCTCGAGAAATTGATGATTGCAGATTTCCTAGGCTTCGGTTATTGTGCACCTCTGTCCATGCATCCCAAAAAGTAAAGTAAAAGAAAAAGTGTGAGATAAGCAAAGCTTATTGGTGGAAGATGTCGCAAGTCAAAGTGAAAGTGAAGTTCATCCTTTTTCCGGATTCTAGCACCACATTACCTTACATACATCCCTACCCTACACGTTTCTTGACCTTTTCTTTTGGGAAGCCCTTGAGACCTTGAGCTTGTTGATTGACTTAGTGGTTTAAACTGGATTATACATGATTAATTTTGATAATTATGATTTATTATGCATTCTATGATTTTATGCAAAGTTGAACAACTTTCCTATATTTATAAAATGTTTTGAGCATATTGAGTTTTTAAATTCCAGGAAGTACTCTCTTAGAGTGATCTATGTTAGTTGCACACCATAAAATGTTTTTAAAAGACTTTTTCATTGATTTTCTTGACTTATAATCCATTCTATCTTGTCTTTTATATGAGGAACTTGCTTGGGGACAAGCAAGGGCTAAGTATGGGGTATTTTGATAGCATGAATTATAGTCTATATTTTGGGGTTTGTTTGGACGTTTTATCTTTCATAATCTGCATGTTTGTATGTGCATTATGTGATTTTACTACCATTTCATCTACCTTTGCGAGGATCGAGGTCTACACCTAGTTTTGTTGTAATTGCAGGTAATTTGGTACGTTTTGCATCAAAAAGGAGCAAAAGGAGTCATGAGTCATTCGGAGCTACATCCAGGGAGCATAGCCATGGATTAAAGATTTAATTTGGAGCAGATTCGAGAGATTTCACATTCAGTTCTGACTCACCTCGGTTGACCAGAGATTCATCTCGACCGAGGTGATCCAGAGACGTCGACTCGACCGAGGCGAACACCTAGGACGCGGCGAGAATATTTTATTCTTGGATGAGATCTTTTTAAATTTGGAAAGTGATCTTATATTTTTGGGCCTGACTCCTGGAAGGAAGAAGATCTTATATTTTACCTATTTTTATGGGAAAAGATCTTTCTAAGATATTTTATCTTTGGAGGGTTATTTTCCTATAAAAAGGGTTGGATTTCCACAAATCGAGGAGGCCGCTTACACCAAAAGATCCGCTTACAGCTGGACATCTCGCATACATCACCGTCGATCAGGGTTTTACGCAGCAGCAGCAGCATACTCCAGTTGGGAGTTTCGAAGAACCTTTTTGAAGGTTGAAGGAAGATTGAAGTCTATAGCTTTTATTGCTTTTTTGGAGGGTTTTGTAAGATTGTCTTCAACTCCCTTATCCGTTGTCTTGTCTTTTTTGGATTGTTATCCAAGGAACGCTTTTGTTGTGATATTTGATTCAGTTATTGAAGTCTTTTCATTAAATTCTTCTTTGTTCAAATATTCACTTTCTTCCCATATATTTTAATACTTTCATTATGATGATGAGTGGCTAATTTCCTTGTGTGATTTTAGGGTGATTGGCTGAAGATTGTGGGAAAAACAATGATAGAATAATCTTAGATTCCAGTAGGATCCTGAAAGTTCGAGTCTTTAACCTTAACCCTAAGCATCTCGTTCGGTTGATGAACATCTCGGCCGGGGTGGAATTCTTCTGATCGAGGTGACTTATCCGACCTAAAACAGAAAGTTAAGTGTTAGAGTTTGCTAAATCCTATTCTTATTACACCTTCATGGTTCAATGCAAGCTTAGGATGAGACTTACCCGGTAATTCCTTAGTTTGTTTACCAACGATCATAAGTGTAGGTAATAAAGGTTTATCCTTTATTGGGGTTTGAGTGTGCTTCCATCCCATCTTTGTGAGTTAGCCTGAGATTTACCCGGTAAAGGTTGATTCTATTCCCTTAGATGGTATGTTAGTTTGAGGTTATAATTCTTTATCTTGATTCCTTGAGACTTACCCGGTAATAGGAGTTACGGTTTAGGATTAGTGTGTAGTGAGACTTACCCGGTGATCTACTCCACTTTAGAAACACCTTCCCCACGCAAAAATCTCAGCTTTGTCCGCTTATCTATAGATCTTGAGTTGGAACCACAACTAGATGCTTTAATCCCTAGAATTGCATGTTTGCTTTATGGACTTCTTATTCATCTTTGATTGTGTTAATCGCTCTTGTGGTTAGTATTGACATAAGCACACCGTATTGACTTTGTTTCACCGAGTCCCTGTGATCGACCCCTGGAATTTTCTTGCTTTTACTACGATTGACCCGTACACTACGGGTTCGCATCCTTGTTTTAAGCTTAAGTCTAGGGTTATAAATTTAAAGCTTGCACACACCGTTTGGAGCGAACACCGAGGCAAAAGGTTTACGCTTGCATGACACTCTCATGTGAGAGTAAGATGCATCAAGACGTAAGACGCTCTTCCGGTTGTGACTGGGTTTAAAACCGTTGTGGCTAGGTACGTAGCTAGTGGGCGACTTGTCAATAGGACAAGAGTGAGCACGCAGGTTAGGAGGAGAGTTCCACCCACTACAACACCCACAGTGGACGTGAGTGGTTATCTCCCTGGTTTTCGTCATCGGTTTTAGACCAAGTAAGAACTTCAACGCGATTTGAGTTGTAGTAGACCGATTGACGAAGACTGCATGGTTTATTCCAGTTTGGGGAAACGTGGCCGGCGAGTTGGCTAGTGGAGGAATTTACTAAGAAGATAATTCCATGGGGTACTGAGTACCATAGTCTTAGATAGAGGTGGACGATTCACTTCGGGATTTTGGCAGCAGGATCATGCCGATTTGGGTAATAGTTTCTTTTCATTCTCAGACAATTGGTTAATCAGAGAGGACTTTTCATACCTTAGAAGAAGTATTGAGAGCCGGCGTGCTAGATTGGGGACATGTGTGATTCGATCCCCTCCATTTGGTTGAGTTTTTGTACAACAACAGTTGGCACCAATCAATTAAGATGGATCGTTTTGAGGTGTTGTATAGACAAAGATGTCGTACACCGCTATGTTGGGATGAGCCGGGTAGTGCTAGCGGTGTAGCACCCGAGCAGGTATAAGATGATATGACCCGATTGGCGATGATCCTAGAGCGGATGCTGGCAACAAAAAGTCACCAGAAGTCCTATGCTGATAAGAGGCGCAGACCTCTGGAGTCATTACTACTCTGAGGGTCGGGACCCATTGTGAGGTCCTAGCCCGTAACGCTTCAAGTTCTCAGAACTTAGGGTGTTACTACTAACTAAGTAAGTCCCACGGACTTACCTGTCCCAACCTAAACTTGTATCCAAGTCACAGTTTTCCCTCGAGGAAACGATCAATGCCTGCATCAGCAAGGCACACACAAGTATCAATCACTATCAACATCCTAGGAGATTCTACCTCCTAGTCTTCAAGATCTCGCAAGATCATAACCATAACACAATGCATAATATCAATATCTTCAAAGATCATAACTATCAATCCATAAACTCAACATCTCACAACTCCTAAAACCTCTCAAGATATCATCAAATCAACATTCCTCAATGTCAATTCTAATCCTAATTTAATAAATTAACCTTTATTTAATTAAATTAACTTTCACCAGAATAACATTTTGCCTATAGACTATTTTTGAACTCCCAGTCATCAACTTTCATGAAAAAACAACCCATAATCCGAAAAACAATATAACGAGCATAATGGAATTTCCAGTTATCCATTTTGACAAGCGTAAGGTCAATTTAGATCAAATCGCAATACGAAAAATGAATAAATTCGTAACTTATTTATTACTAACCCGATTGACGATCTGAAAGAGTATTCGGAATCACAACGACGTGGGCTTTGCTCGGATAGCATCAAACTCACAGGAACCGGAGCGGCGTAACCGGCCTAGTGAAATAAATTCTTGACTAGGCCTTCAGTTGCTCAGATACGTAGAAACTCGGTACCAGAATGACGAAAATGAAGAGAGGAATCCAAAAACTCAAACAGATTTGAAATCAGATTAGAAACGGAGTGTAGATCTGAGTTTGAAGGTTGAGAGAAATCATAGCTTTTATGAGGAATCGTGAAAAGAAATAAATCAATAAACGACTTTCCGCTATTTATAGCGAAGACGAATATCCTTTAGCGAAGTCGATAATTATCCTTTCAACGATCCAAAGGCGGGTTGAACCCCCTTCTTCAAACTTCTCGAAATAGGAATAATAAATATGAAATAGTGTAGGGATAATTATTCCGCAACTACCTCGGAAAACACATATTCCTAAGCTGTCTTTCTTAGCCGATAAGAAACGAGATAGCGACTCTTTTGGCTGTTTTGTCTTTCCTTGTTATTTCATATCTATGACATGTCCGATGTGCTGATCATTTCTCCCAACTGCATTTTTATTAATTGAAGCTCCCAAATGCTCCAAATAACACCGGAGAGTAAAAATAATTACCAAGGCAAAAAAGTGGAAAATTCCCCATAAGTCCAAAATTACGCCAAGAATATAATGCAGGGACTCATACTCATCACTTATGCAATCTTCGTGAGTTATGTGTCAATTACTATCAATGATTAAGGTAATTAACATTAAATAGAAATCGAAAATCCTAGCTGTTACATGTTAGTTCTCGGGACTTTTGGGAGAGTATTGCTTTGGTTGAGAAAGGTGTTGATTGTTGGGTTGAGGGTGATTCCAAGGCCAAGAACATTTACAACCTTTCTTTCAAGATATCTCATAGGATTTTGAGTGAGACTATGTTTGCTAGCACTGAGACTCCACACAAGTTGAAGGCGGATGAGCTTGTTATTTTGTGGTACATGGCTAGCGAACTATGCACGATACTTCTACGCTACTTGCTGACAGTTCAGGAAAGATTGGAAATAAGTCCAAGGGGAATATTTTGTTGGAGGTCCAGTGACTAATGTCGCTAGGAACTTAGGAGTGGATTATCCTGTCTGCCCACTAGTTTCAGAGGCTCGCTCCTTGGGACTGCAACAACTTATTTCTTGGGGTATTCTTATTCCCCGAGGTCGCGGTGGTCCCTATGTTGTCATGCCTTGAAAGAAAAAAGAACCCTACTGGGATTGCTTGGAAGCGTTCCTACACCATCCGAGATCAAAACTTTTAGAAGTACGGCTTTGAGGAAATGCACAGTAATTCTGATGAGGATGATGCGCCGGTTGAGGTTGACAGTGATGATGATGCTGATGATCATGGCACTGACGCCATGGGTACTAGGATAGATGTTGCTAGTCCCAATAGAGATGATTAGGCTACTGAGGAGGACATGGCAGTTGAGGGTGGGATTGACAGGGTTCTTGGACGACATGAGGTGCCTATGAGACCGCGACACTCGGTTTCTCATGCACCTTGGCGTAGGACCCGACTAAAATCAGAGTACGCCGAGTTCTCTACCCAGCTGCGGCAGTTGACCAACAAGTTCGATGACATGACGAGCGATATTTAAGATATTAAAGGACACTTGCATCGGATATATGCGCGACATTAGGTATCAGAAGGGATATGGGCGAGCCTTTATCACCACACATTCGAGCACCCTATGATCCGAGAGCTCCACGACACCAACCACCACCACCGGACATGTGATCGTCATTGCTTCCACGATTTCATTTTATTTCCTTTTGTTAGACATTGTGAGTTATTCTTCCTTTTTCTTTTTATTCACATTGGTGACAATTTGTATTTTAAGTATGGGTGGACATGCTTGTAATAATTGTCACACGTTTCCGTTATGATACATTGCTCTTTTATGTCTATCGCATTTTATTCTATGTCACACATTTACGTTTATGTCTTGCATCATATTTTCAAACATCCAAAAAATTTTAAAATTTTAAAAAAAATATAATTGTGCTTCTAGGATGGATATGATCTCTATGATGATATTGTTTGTCGAATAGCTATAATGATCTTAATATGCTTGAATTGGTTTATGACATATGTGGGATTTGAATACTTTGCTAGAATTCATGCATGGATTGTAATTTTGTTTTGTCTATATCATGTTGAGTGTTGAAACCGCATGATAAGTTCTTACACATCTTTTTGGAATGATTAAGGCAATTCGATTTCAATCCTTTCTTCATCTTGATCATGCTTAGCACCTCTTGAAATTGTATATTTTCCTCCCTTCTACCTATGTGGGAATTAGGAAGCATGCTGGTGTGTTGGTGTCAAAAAAAAATGTTATGGTGAAGTCGAGAAAAGTGAGATAAATTGTTTTACAAAAATAGGCTTGAGGACGTTGATCATGATGATGAGTAACTCGGTACCATTCACATTGCCGGGTGTTGTATCTTACCAAAGACGATTGATCGATAATCTTAACGGGTCTTGGTATGTGCATTCGGTGTGAGGCGCCTTGATAAATTCCGAGGATTGTGGACCACCAAGGTTTCAGCTATTGTGCCCCTATGCCATATTCTGAAGTGAAAGTAAAAAAAATAAGAAGAAAGAAGTGAAGTGTATAAGTGCTTATTTTTTTTGGATGTGAGTTGTTGTTGTGGAGTTTTTCCCTTTTCCCGAAAAATTTGCACCACATATGTTCGCTCCAAACGGTGTGTGTAAGCTTTAAATTTATAACCCTAGATGTAAGCTTAAAACAAGGATGCGAACCCGTAGTGTACGGGTCAATCGTAGTAAAAAGCAAGGAATTCCAGGGGTCGATCACAGGGACTTAGTGAAACAAAGTCCAATTACGGTATGCTTAAGCAATCACTAACCACAAGTAATTAAAACAATCAAAGATGATAAACGTCAATAAAGGAAATATGCAATTCTAGGGATTAAAACATCTAGTTGTGGTTCCAACTCAAGATCTAAAGATAAGCGGACAAAGCTGAGGTTTTTTTGCATAGGGAAGGTGTTACTAAAGTGGAATAGATCACCGGGTAAGTCTCACTACTCACTAATCCCAAACCGTAACTCCTATTACCGGGTAAGTCTCAAGGAATTAAGATAAAGAACTATAACCTCAAACTAACACACCATCTAAGGGAATAGAATCAACCTTTACCAGGTAAGTCTCAGGCTAACTCACAAAGATGGGATGAAAGCACACTCAAACCCCAATAAAGGATAAACCTTTATTACCTACACTTATGATCTTAGGTAAACAAACTAAGGAATTACCGGGTAAGTCTCATCCTAAGCTTGCGTTGAACCAAGAAAGGTGTAATAAGAATAGGATTCGGCAAACTCTAACACTTAACTCTCAGTTTCGGATCAGATAAGTCACCTCGGTCAGCCAAATTCCACCCCGGCCGAGATGTTCATCGACTGAGCGAGATGCTTAGGGTTAAGGTTAAAGACTCGAACTTTCAGGGTCCTACTAGAATCTAAGATTATTCTATCATTGTTTTTCCCACAACCTTCAGGGAATCACCCTAGAATCACACAAATAGATTAGCCACTCATCATTATGAAAGTATTAATCAAATATATGGGAAGAAAGTGAATATTTGAACAAGAAGAATTTAATGAAAAGACTTCAATAACTGAATCAAATATCAAAACAAAGTGTTCTTTGGATAAAAATCCAACAAGGCAAGACAACAATGAAGGGATCTAAGATGATCTTACAAAAACCCTTCAAAAGCTATAAAAGCTACAATCTTCCTTCTTCAACCTTCAAAAAGGTTCTTCAAATCTCCCAACTGGAGTATGGTTGCAGCGGTGTATAACGTGATTTCCAACTGTATGTGGATTGTGGATTTGTGGGAAATCCGACCCTTTTTATAGGAAAAATACCCTCCAAAGATAAGATATCTTAGAAAGATCTTTCCCCATAAAAATAGGTAAAATATATGATCTAGCTTATCTTCTTCCTTCCAGGAGCCAAGCCCAAAAATATAAGATCTCTTTCCAAAGATAAAAGATCTCAGCCAAGAATAAAATATTCTCGCCGCGTCCCAGGTGTTCGCCTCGGTCGAGTCGACTTCTCTGGATCACCTCGGTCGAGGTGACTCTGTAGTAAACCGAGGTGAATCACAACTGAATGTGAAATCTCTCAAATCTAGTCCAAAGTGAATCTCTAATCCATGGCTATGCTCCCTGGATGGTTCCTTATGTTCCTGAATGTAGCTCTAATAACTCCATAGCTCCTTTTTCTCCTTTTTGATGCAAAACGTGCCATTTTACCTACGATTACAACAAAACTAGGTGTAGACCTCGATTCCCGCAAAGGTAGATGAAATGGTAGTATAATCACATATTATGCATACAAACATGCAGTTTATTGAAGATAAAACGTCCAAACAAACCCCAAAATATAGACTATAATTCATGCTATCAAAATACCCCATACTTAGCCCTTGCTTGTCCCCAAGCAAGTTCAGCATATAAAAGGCAAGATAGAATGGATTATAAGTCAAGAAAATCAATGAAAAGTCTTTCAAAACATTTTTATGGTGTGCAACATTCATAGATCACTCTAAGAGAATAATTCATGGAATTTAAAATCAAAATATGATCAAAACATTTTATAAATATAAGAAAGTTGTTCATCTTTGCATAAAATCATAGAATGCATAATAAGTCATAATTATCGAAATTAATCATGCATAATCCAGTTTAAACCACTAAGTCAATCAACAAGCTCGAGGTCTCAAGGGCTTCCCAAAAGAAAGGTCAAGAAACATGTAGGGTAGGGATGTATGTAAGGTAATGTGGTGCTAGAATCCGGGAAAAGGATATACTTCACTTTCACTTTGACTTTCAACATCTTCCACCCATAAGGTTTGCTTATTTCACACTTTTTCTTTTACTTTACTTTTTGGGATGCATGGACAGAGGTGCACAATAACCGAAGCCTAGGAAATCAGCAATCATCAATTTCTGGAGATGCATCAAACCCTTGATGCACATACCATGACCCGTTAGGAATATCGCTCAATCTGACTTTGGCAAGACACAAACACCCGGCTATGTGAATGGTGCCGAGTTACTCATCATCATGATTGACTTCCCCAAACCTATTTATTTTCTTCTAACACTTTTACTTCCAGCCAACTTCTCAAACTTTAACTTCACTTGCTTTCACCACTTCGCTTGCTTCCAAACTCCCGGATAGGTAAAGGGAGGCAAAATCTATATGAGGGGTTAAGCATGATCAAGAAGAAGAAGAGAGAAGAATGAATTGCCTTGGTCTTTCCAGGAAGAAAGTGAGAGAACTCATAACGTGGTGTCAACCTTCAAATTCAACATAATTTGGATAAAAACAAAGTATTAAACATGCCAAAAATTTCAAACAAAGCATTTAGCAACTTAAACATATTATAAAACCTTTCAAACACATAAAGATTTCAAAACCAGTCAGTAAGCAAAATCTTCACTAAGATCATATCCAGATAAGAAGCACAAAAAATCATTTTCGACAACTCTCAGTTAACCCACCTCGGTCGAGGTGTTCTTAGGTCAACCGAGGTGAAACACCTCGTTCGGCCAGAACTGCCCCGGTCGAGGTCAAATTTTTTTTTTTTAAAACCAGTTTTTTTCAGTTTCGACGTTTTTCTCAATCAAATAACCTGTAAGTATGCATGCAGACTCAGATAAACACATAGAAGCAAACTGAAGCATAAATATAAATAAATATCCGATCAAGTAGAGTCACACATCACATAAGTGTCAAATAATACATCAATAAACACCCCATACTTGGGACACACTGTCCCAGTGGGTCAAAATAAGTCTAAGGAATAAAATACTCACCGGATAATAAGCTGAACCGCATAAAAATAAGAAAGAAAATCCTGCAGCTCTCAGTAGTCACGATCCGGTGGTGGTGGTGGTGGCACATATAGATACTGAGATGGGTCGAACGGATAGCCCATGATGTGCTCAAACTGGATCTGGGCCATCATGTGCTGGTAATGCTGTCGCTCCTGCATCTCGCGGATATCCAGTGATAGAGTGGCATATGAATCAATCATCTAATCCGTCAGATCATTGATCCGACGGTGAGCCTCTGGATCTCTGTGTCGGCGTGCTCTACGCCTAGCGGGTCTCACTGAAGATGTGGCTGGTGCAGGCTCAGTATCATCATCATCATCAAGATCAATAACCGGCGCACTCGTCCTGGCAGTATCTATCCCTGTATCCATCGGGACTCCATCAGCCCTGTCATCAGCAGTCTCCTCATCATCTACCTCCTCCTCAGCTGGGGCAGCTGTTGCCTCTCTATAATCCTCCATCAGTGGGGCCGAAGCGGTCTGCCAGTAATGACGGTCATAAATTGTAAACTGGGCTGACCACCTGATCCCCTGCGGTGTTGTCAGCTCCCATGGCATCGCCACATATGGCGTAGTCAGTCCTCGGGGAACCAAAATCTGCCGAGTGATCATCTCCTGTAGCCCAAGCGGCTTGGCAGCCGCCACCATAGTGCAAGCACTGAGATCCATGTCCTCGTAGCTGGCGATGTGGGTCACATGTCCTCCGCGGCAGATGTCCCCCTTCGCCTTGGCCTTGATCTTGTACAGATCCTCTGTCAGCATCAAGCCAAAGTCGGGGATCCCTCTTGTCACCATGCAATATAGGCTAAAGAGCTCCCTCTGTCGGACCTTTTGGGGCGTCTCAGTACGCGCCAGAAGCGTCTCGCTGAAAATGTGGCGGGCTAACCTAAAAGCTAAGTGAAAGATGACCTTCTCCTTGAATCTCCAGGGCGCCACCTATCTGCGTGCTCAACCACGTGATCAATCTGTCCCCAAAACTCCCTAGCTATAGATCGGGAAGGGAAATCAACAGCTGTCGGGGCAGGGAAACCAAAAATATCCCTCCAATACTCTAGTGGAACTGTGATGTTCCGGTTCATCAACTAGTACTTCACAAAACGCTCTGTGGGGCGGTAGGTGAAGGAGCTAACAAACTCTAGGGTGGGCTCCAAATAGGCAGGGGCTCGGATCTCAATAAACTGATCTAGCCCTACTGTCGATATCATCCGTCTAAGGTCTCCATCTACATGGAGACAGTCAAAGGCTGACACGTCTAGGAAGCGAGGTGCAATCACTGGACGGCCGGAAATACGGTCGTAATCGACCTGGTGTCGCTCGTGGATCACCGGGCGATAGGGTCGGGAAGAAGAGGAAGAAGGGGAAGGGGAGGATCTATCCCTAATGGCAAGGCGTCTGTCAGAACTCATTTTCAAAATCTCTCTATCAGGTCACCTCGGTCGATCTGACAATACTCAGGAACACCTCGGCCGAGGCACAACACGTCTGGACCGAGGCGGAAAACTGCGTACTAATTTCTTCAAAAATTCCAGTTCTTTTCCCCCAAAATCACTACAACTGGTTCCTATGGGGTACTTAATCCGTTTCTCAGCAAATGCAGGGCAATCCAAGCCCGATTCGAAGCGAAATCAGCGAGGTTAGGGTTTCGGTTCGATTTACCTCGTTCGGCCGTTTCGGTTCGATTTCTTCGCAGATCGACGATGCACTGGGATCCTCTACGCTTTAATCGCAGTTTGGAAGCGAAAATCTTCGAAAACGAGCGAGAATCGAAGAGGCAAGGTGAAGGGGGCTGCCACGGTCGAAGAAGGGTAAAAGAGAATAAAATAATTTTTTTCCCTTTTTATACACATTCTGGAACTGCTGTCACCTCGGTCGATGTGGTCTCGACTGGACCGAGGTGGTACGGACCGAGGTGGTCCTTCAGAAACCCTAGTCGCCTCGGTTGCTCAAGAGTCATCTCGGACGAGGTGCTCTGACAGCAACCGAGATGTGCCCAGTCAATCTTCGTCTTCTCGAATTCTCGATCTTCTGTCCTTCCAGTTATGCTCCTGGTTCGTACTCCTTCCTTAGATGTCACCTGTTATCTATCTAGGACGCCAAAAACAAAACAAAGCAAAGCAAAAGCAAAACTATCTAGGCTAGACTAGAAAAAGAGAAAAGAAAGCAATACCTTGGGTTGCCTCCCAAGAAGCGCTTGGTTTAAGGTCGCTAGTTGGACCATGATGCGTCTCAAACGTGATGGAAGGTGCCCTCACCCCATACTTATTCTCCGTCGTGGGATGAAGTAAGTAAGTCCATCAAACGCTCCAACAAGTGTAAGTGCTCATTGGGGAATGAATCGTCTATGGGTGGGTCGTCCTTTTCGCGTGAAGGTGTAGGTAGCCGGCTGAGGTGATCCGCAACAGAATTTTCGGATCCCTTGTTATCGCGGATCTCTAAGTCAAACTCTTGAAGCAAGAGAATCCATCGAATAAGGCGTGGCTTGGCATCTTTTTAGCCAACAAGTAACGGATGGCTGCATGGTCGGTGTAGACAATGACTTTCGCCCCTACTAAATAGGAAAGAAACTTCTCGAAAGCATATACAACTGCCAATAATTCCTTCTCGGTGGTAGCGTAGTTACGTTGTGCTACATCTAGCGTCTTGCTAGCATAGTAAATGGCGGTGGTCCGGCCATCCTTCTTCTGTCCAAGCACCGCTCCTACGGCTACATCACTAGCATCACACATGATCTCAAAGGGCAAGGTCCAATCCGGAGGTTGGATAATGGGAGCGGAGATCAACGCTTCCTTAATCCTGTAAAAAGCATCAAGACACTCTTGCGAAAACTCAAAAACAACATCTTTATTCAAGAGGTTAGTTAGAGGTTTAGAAATCTTGGAGAAGTGCTTGATGAATCTCCTGTAGAAACCTGCATGCCCGAGAAAACTCCTCACACCTTTAACAGAACAAGGGGGATGGAGTTTCTCAATAGTCTCGATCTTAGCTCGATCGACCTCAATGCCTCGATTAGAAACGAGGTGTCCTAGCACAATGCCTTCATTAACCATAAAATGACACTTTTCCCAGTTCAGAACAAGATTAGTGTCTTCACATCTTTGTAGCACTAGAGAAAGGTTAGATAGGCAATTATCAAAAGAGGAACCATATACTAAAAAATCATCCATAAATACCTCCATGATCTCCTCTATGTACTCGGAAAAGATGGCCATCATGCATCGCTGGAAGGTAGCGGGTGCATTGCACAATCCAAATGGCATCCTCCTATAAGAAAATGTCCCCCATGGACAAGTGAAAGTGGTCTTCTCCTGATCATCCGGATGGATAGGAATCTGGAAGAATCCACTATAGCCGTCTAACTAGCAAAAGTGGGAATGCTGGGCCAACCGCTCGAGCATTTGATCAATGAAGGGAAGTGGAAAATGGTCCTTCCGTGTGGCCGTGTTCAGCTTCCTATAATCAATGCAAACCCTCCATCTCGTAACGGTCCTGGTTGGGATCAACTCGTTGTTCCTATTCGTCACAACGGTCATCCCTCCTTTCTTCGGAACTACATGCACCGGGCTAACCCATTTGCTGTCCGAGATAGGATATATGATACCTGCATCCAACAACTTAAGAATTTCCTTCTTCACAACCTCTTTCATGATCGGATTTAACCGTCTTTGAGGTTCCCGTGAAGTCTTATGATCATCCTCCATTAGAATTCTATGCATGCAGAAAGAGGGCTTAATGCCAATAAGATCATCTATAGTGTAACCCAAAGCTTTTTTATGCTTTCTCAAGACATGCATTAGTTTAGACAATTCAGTTTCGGAGAGGGAAGCACTAACAATAACGGGATAAGTGGAATCCGGTACAAGAAAGACATACCTCAAGTAATTTGGGAGTTGTTTAAGCTCCACAACTGGAGGTGCTTTCTGAGGGGGATTCTTGCTTCCTTCTTCCAGTGGAGTAGATCCAGTAACTGGATTTTCGGAAGTCTCAGTTGAAATCGTCTCGCCATCGACCTTGGTCGAGGCGCAGAGGCGTTGACCGAGATGTTCTTCAGTCGCCTCGCTCAGTCCAGAAAGTGCCTCGGTCGAGGTACTGCAACTGGAACCGAAACTGGAGATCTTCGTCTCCTGGATTAGCTTTTCAGTTTTAGCTCCTGGATCTTCTCCCAGTGCTTTTAAGCTCCGTATATCTGCATTACAAGAAGCATCTATACCTTCCTCCATTAAACTGAAACTAATAACTCTTTCGAGTGGATCGTTAATAAGGATAGAGCTCACCAATTCTCTTGATTCTTCTTCATCGTAGATGTTGAAGATATCATCGCTTAGCTGCTCCCCTTTCATGGCTGCAAGTAATGCGAACTCCACCTCATCGCCACCAATGTTGAATTTCAACTTGGCGTTCTTGCAATCCACGTTGCAACCCGAAGTTGCTAGAAATGGCCTCCCGAGAATAATAGGAATAGGATAATCTGCGGGAATCTCAAGTACAACAAAGTCTATTGGTAAATAGAAGTTACCTAACTTGACCGGAACGTCCTCCAGAATTCCCACGGGATGGGTGATGGAGCGATCCGCCATGTATAGTCGAATCTTGACCGGCTTGGGCTCTCCAAGTCCGATCTTCACACATAGCTCCAGCGGAATGATGCTCACGCTGGCTCCTAGATCACATAGGGCTTCACAAGTGACATCCCCAACTTGAATGGGAATGCAAAATAAGCCGGGATCTCTCAATTTAGGTGGCATCTTCTCCTTCATGATTTGAATAAGTTCCGAGGATTTAGATGTCATCCTAACTTCACCAAAATCTTCCAGTTTCCTCTTCCTTGATAGGATCTCCTTCAAGAACTTCCCATAGGCGGGCATTCCTAGAATAGCATCAAGGAAAGGAATGTTAATGTGCAGTTTATTCATCAAGTCAAGGAACTTACCAAAGTGCTTGTCTAGATGTGCTCTGGCCCTTGACTGGGGGAATGGAAGTGGTGGTTTGTATGCAGGAGGTGGAACATAAACTTCAGTTTTCCCCTCCGCTTTCTGTGGCTCCACTTCGGTTGGCATCTCGGCCGAAGTGTTCTTCGACTGCACCTGGACCGAGGTGGTCTTCGTCGGTACTGGCACCGACCGAGGCACTGGATCTGCAGTTTTCAGTCCACTCCTCGTAGTTATGGCCATGATCTGGCCCTTAGGGTTGCTTTCCGTCCTTGCTGGAAGCTTCCCTGGATCCCTTGGCGCTTCATTCGCCCTACTTGCAAGTTGTTGTTCAAAGGTTTTTTGGGCCTTCGAAAATGAAGTCATGGAAGTCTCCATAGCACTAAGCTTGATCAAGATAGCCTCCAACACTGCGTCTTTCTTTTCCGGCTGAGATGAACTTGATCCTTGCCCCTGGCTCTTTAATGGAGTAGAAGAAGAAGAAGGGGAAGAGAGGAAAGGATTAGAGGAATCGTTAGAATTGGAGTTGGAATGATTGTTACCAGAATTTTGGTTGTTCGCCCTCCAATTGTTGCTATTGGATCCTCTATTATTGTTGTTGTAATTGTTGTTTCGGGAACCATTGTTGTTGTTACGGTATCCATTGTTGTTGTTCCTTTGTCCTTGCTCTTCCTTTTTGGTTTGAGCAACCAAGAGTTCCTTCAATTGCTTCACGTCATTCTTCAAAGACGTGAGTTGATTGTTGTGGGGCTGAGTTTATTGGAAGTTAACTCTTTTAACTCCACCTTCAGCTCCTTGATGGGTGTACTTCTCCATATGCAAAGATTGCTTCTCGATGAAGTCCCAAGCTTCGTCAATCACCATGTCCAAAAAGGTACCGGCGGAGAGTAGTTGGAGGTTGAACTGGGTGCTTCCGTCCAGTCCCTTGAAGTATATCTCCAATAACTCTATCTTTGGAATCCCATGATGTGGGCAATCCAAAAGAATGTCCTTGAACCTCTCCCATGACTTGGACAAGCTCTCCTTGTCCTTCATAATGAAAGCATTGATCTTCCCTCTCATTTCAGCGGTCTTTGAGGGGGAAAGAATTTAGTCAAGAATTCCGTAGTCATCTCCTCCCATGTGCTAATTTTTCCTGGAGGAAGAGATTGATACCAAGTAAGAGCTCTATCTTTTAAAGAAAAGTAAAAAGTTCTTAGCTTATAGTTGTTATTTTCAATCCTTGAGGGTCTCAAGGTCTCCATCAAGATCTCATAGTTTTGAAGATGTTGATGTGGGGATTCCTTCTCTAGCCCTCCGAACTGGCATTGGAGAATCATGGATAGAACTTACGGTCGAAGTTCGTAGTCATGGTCCGTTGGATCTCCTAGGTTAACTCCTGGACGCCTCAGTTGTTGATTGGGGTCCATCCTTTGACCTAGGGTTTGTGGGATTCCTGCAAGAAGAACGCCTCGGACTAGCATCCGATGTGGAAACATCTCGCCCGGGGCGTCAGGTACTGGAACCTGCCTCGGTCGAGGGTCAGGAACTGGATCCTGCATCGGTCGATGATCTGAAACTAGATCTTCCCTCGGTCGAAGCTGATATTGGTCTCGTAAGGCTGCCATATCTGCTTCGATCGCTTCAGTCCTGGTGCGAGTTTCCTCCTTCTCTTGCCTTAGTTCTTCCCTGCTAAGGCGTAGTTGTTCTAGCACCTCTTTCAACTCGGCCTCAAGATCGCGATTGTCTTGGTTGGCCATCTTCGCTTCTCATAGGCGACGTTTGTATGTCTTTTCTGGTTCGGGATCGTAAGGAACGATTTCCTTCCCAGTGCGGGTTCTTCGCATAAACCTAAGAAAGAACCTGCAAAAGTCACTCAAGTAGAGTGGTTAGTGGAGACAGGGGCAAGTGCCCCAAGAGCAAACCGTAACCGGCTCGGTCTAGACCAAGTCCCCGGCAACGGCGCCAAAAACTTGTTCGCTCCAAACGGTGTGTGCAAGCTTTAAATTTACAACCCTAGATGTAAGCTTAAAACAAGGATGCGAACCCGCAGTGTATGGGTCAATCGTAGTAAAAAGCAAGGAATTCCAAGGGTCGATCACAGGGACTTAGTGAAACAAAGTCCAATTACGGTATGCTTAAGCAATCACTAACCACAAGTAATTAAAACAATCAAAGATGATAAAAGTCAATAAAGGAAATATGCAATTCTAGTGATTAAAACATCTAGTTGTGGTTCCAACTCAAGATCTAAAGATAAGCGGACAAAGCTGAGGTTTTTTTGCATAGGGAAGGTGTTACTAAAGTGGAATAGATCACCGGGTAAGTCTCACTACTCAGTAATCCCAAACCGTAACTCCTATTACCGGGTAAGTCTCAAGGAATTAAGATAAAGAACTACAACCTCAAACTAACACACCATCTAAGGGAATAGAATCAACCTTTACCAGGTAAGTCTCAGGCTAACTCACAAAGATGGGATGGAAGCACACTCAAACCCCAATAAAGGATAAACCTTTATTACCTACACTTATGATCTTAGGTAAACAAACTAAGGAATTACCTGGTAAGTCTCATCCTAAGCTTGCGTTGAACCAGGAAAGGTGTAATAAGAATAGGATTTGACAAACTCTAACACTTAACTCTCAGTTTCGGATCAGATAAGTCACCTCGGTCAGCCAAATTCCACCCCGGCCGAGATGTTCATCGACTGAGCGAGATGCTTAGGGTTAAGGTTAAAGACTCGAACTTTCAGGGTCCTACTGGAATCTAAGATTATTCTATCATTGTTTTCCCCACAACCTTCAGCCAATCACCCTAGAATCACACAAAGAGATTAGCCACTCATCATTATGAAAGTATTAATCAAATATATGGGAAGAAAGTGAATATTTGAACAAGAAGAATTTAATGAAAAGACTTCAATAACTGAATCAAATATCAAAACAAAGCGTTCTTTGGATAGAATTCCAACAAGGCAAGACAACAATGAAGGCAATCTAAGATGATCTTACAAAAACCCTTCAAAAGCTATAAAAGCTACAATCTTCCTTCTTCAACCTTCAAAAAGGTTCTTCAAATCTCCCAATTGGAGTATGGCTGCAGCGGTGTATAGCGTGATTTCCAACTGTATGCGGATTGTGGATTTGTGGGAAATCCGACCCTTTTTATAGGAAAAATACCCTCCAAAGATAAGATATCTTAGAAAGATCTTTCCCCATAAAAATAGGTAAAATATATGATCTAGCATATCTTCTTCCTTCCAGGAGCCAAGCCCAAAAATTTAAGATCTCTTTCCAAAGATAAAAGATCTCAACCAAGAATAAAATATTCTCGCCGCGTCCCAGATGTTCGCCTTGGTCGAGTCGACTTCTCTGGATCACCTCGGTCGAGGTGACTTTGTAGTCAACCGAGGTGAATCACAACTGAATGTGAAATCTCTCAAATCTGGTCCAAAGTGAATCTCTAATCCATGGCTATGCTCCCTGGATGGTTCCTTATGTTCCTGAATGTAGCTCTAATAACTCCATATCTCCTTTTGCTCCTTTTTGATGCAAAACGTGCCATTTTACCTACGATTACAACAAAACTAGGTGTAGACCTCGATTCCTGCAAAGGTAGATGAAATGGTAGTATAATCACATATTATGCATACAAACATGCAGATTATTGAAGATAAAACGTCCAAACAAACCCCAAAATATAGACTATAATTCATGCTATCAACATATCCTAAAATACATCTCACCCATAACACGTTACTTGGTCTTTTTTGCTAAGTCCTAAAGACCTTCATGCACACATGTGTTTTGGATTAGTGGTTTAAATTTGATTCCTCATGATTGATCTAGATGATTGGACTTTATTATGCATGTTATGATTTCTGGTAAAGTGTGATTATCCTTTTGATGCCTATATTTCTCTTTGACATATGATGATCTATCCTTAGCTATGAAGCATGACTTTGAGGGTGATCCATGAATAGAAGCACAACCAAAAATAATTTTGTATTTTTCTTTTTCTTTTGCATATGCATAATCCATGATATCTTATATCTTAAGTTTGAACCTTGCTTGGAGACAAGCAAGAGGCAAGTATGGGGTATTTCGATAACATGAATTATGACCTTAGTATAGACATTGATTTAGGTAGATTTTCCTTTTCTTTTGTATGCATAAGACATGAATGCAGAGAATTTGAGCTCATATTTGCATACTTTGCTAGAATATATGTCTACACGAATTCTTGTTGCATTTGTTGGTATTTTGGCAGATTTTGGAGCAAAATAGAACATAGAAGGACAAGGCCTCAAGGTGGATCACATTGGAACATGGTAGAGCATAAAAGAAAGCTAGGACATCATCGAAGAATGGGAGAAAAGAGCTAAGAGGACACATTACACTACATTGAGTCACATTAGAGTTACACAACATCAACATTAGCAACAACACTTTAGATTGAGAAGATTTGTGAAGATTCTTGGAGAGAAATACTTAGTTCTTGTTTTCTTTGCTTTTTGGATTAAATATTTGATTTTTGTTATTGGATTGTTTTTGCTTTTGGATATGAAGACACCTTTCTAAGTATTTTTTTACTTTTCTTTTAGTTTTATTGTTTTATGAGTTTCTTGAGTTCTTTTATCTTTCTTGATTTGAATATGTGTGTTGTTGGATAAACTCCTACGATTCTAGGGTGATTGGTTGATACTTGTGGTATAGATGATGATAGACTAACCCTATAAGTTTAGATTGGAGCCTGAAAGTTGCTTTAACCTTCAAGTTGACGAATCTTGGTCTGTTCTTCACGAAACTCGGCCGAGATTTTCCCTAGAATAGCTTGAGATTTCTGCTGTTGATCCGTTTTTGTTATATCTGTATGCTTAGGTTATAGATTGCCAAAACCCCAGCCTTGTTGAGCTTTTCAAGCTTACATTAAGTTTAGGAAGAGACTTACCCGGTGATTCCCTTTCTTGGTTTCCAAAGATGACGAGTTTTAGGTAATAAAAGAATAAAAATCCTTTATTAGGTTTGTGTGTGCCTTCTTCTTGCCTGAGTGAGCTTACCTGAGACTTACCTGGTAAAGGTTAGTTTTTGACGTTTAGGTTGAGTTGTTGGTTTGAGTTTATTGTTCCTTTCCTTAGATCCTTGAGACTTACCCGGTGATAGGAGCTTTGGTTTAGAATAGTGGCTTGAGAGACCTCCCCCATGATCATTTCCACCTTAGAAACACCTTTCCTTAGCAATCTCAGCTTTGTCCAAATTTTTAGAAATCTTAAATCGAAAACCACAACTAGATACTTTGATCTTTAGAATCTGCAATTGTACAAATGTCATATTGTTCATATTGATTGTTTTTTGTCTCTTTATTTCTGTAGAATTAGTAGTTATCTATTCTATAATTGATTGTTACCAATTGATTTCACCATAGTTCCTGAGATCGACCTTGGAGTATTTGCTTTTGCTACAATTGATATGTACACTACGGGTTCACATATTATTCAGGTTTTTATTACAAGATAAATTTAAGACTATATTCATTCATTACGACGCACATGTGAGAGCGAAGAGAATGTAGTAAGAATGGAGATTTGAGAGTAAGGAGAGAAGAAGATCGAGTTTACCGAAGGAGGAGAACTGAGCAATGAGATTGTTGTCAGGTTGTTTTATAGGAGCCACTGGTGGAAAAATACAACTTAATGCTTACAAATATGTGGTTTAGGAAATGTTGTATTGTAAATATAGTTTTGAAGGCAAAGTTTTGTAGACCGTATTTCCATTTCGATATAGGCTGTATTTCCTGGCATGATCAATGGCAGGTGACGAGGATATTTTCTTAGGTCGTTTATATCCTATCAAAGTAATTTCCTAACTCAATACTAAAGCAAGTATAGTGATTAAGTAAGGGTCAAACCCAAGAGAGATAGAGAGTATTTAAATCACAAATGTGATTAAACTATCAATTATATGTAACCAAGGGGGGTTTGTAATTGTTAAAGTGACAAATAGGCAAAGTAAACAAGAAGTTGATTTCAATGATTTTAAGAAAACGTTGCACTTGACAATTATCCACTTCAACATAAGATATGGTTGATCATTGTTTTCATGAAGTTTATTCCAAAGTTTGTTCTCATCTCGATCGTATTTAAATACCGATTCAACCAGCCTCGATTTTACTTATTGTTAATCCTAACTCGTAAACCTACAAAATCAGATTTTAACAATAACATTCAAATAAAGATAAAAAAAACACGTGATTTAGAAACAACCTGTTACTAAAATCATGTGGTTATGTTCCACTCATGAATTACACTTGTAACCCGCTTATGTAAACCTGTTTGCTACTAGAAAGATGACCCGAACCCGGAACCACAATTCCTAGCACATTGGATAAGACCCAAGTACCTAGATGATCAAGCTTGATAGAGGGTGAGATACAATCAAGAAGATAAGCACAACAACATAACACAAATCATTATGTAATAACAACTTCAATTATAAAACTTACAACTAGATCTATCTCGAGAGCTTCCAATATCAAGCACAACTGAAGGTGCTTAGCCCTCCATAGAGAACAAAACAAAAGAAAGAAAATAAAAGTGTTTTTGATGTGATGAGGTGAAAAATGAGATATTCTAACACTAACCTAGCATCCCTATTTATACTAATTAGGACACTAAATTGTAGTAAATAGGCAGCCCAAACCGTCACTTTAAATGCCATAAAGTGAGAGTCTAAACAGCCAAACTTATTACGACTGTTGCATAACCACGGGCGCGGATCTATGAGCCGCGGGGGCGGTTTAGTGCAAAATGCTCCATCTTCAACTGAGCCGCGGGGGCGGCATGCAGGGCTGCGGGGGCGGGTCATTAATACTTTGGAACGTTTGATTGTTGATCTTCTTGACGTTTCTGGTGTCAAACCGCGGGGACGGCCCAGTGTCACCGCGGGTGCGGCATAGTATCGCCGCGGGGGCGGCACAGTGTCGCCGCGGGGGCGGTGATAGGGTTCCTCTGGAATCAGTGTCGCCGTAGGGGGCGGGACAGTGTTGCCGCAGGTTCCGTGACAGGGTTCCTCTGGACTTCTCTTTGCTTTCGTTCTTCTTCCAGCTGTTGCTAAATCTTTGGATTTCTTCATTGCTTAGTTCTTCAGTTGGATTTACAATGTTGGCAACAAAACACAACCATTTGACTCTAAAAACATACGTAAACTACCTTGATAAGATAGTGATTCTATCACCTATCAGCAGGATACGTTTTAAGTGAAAAGAGAGTACAGTCATAAGATTGTATAACCCTTACGCACAAGCCGTATAAATATTCTAATATAGACAGTTACTCCCTAGGTTCTTCTTTCCAATTTGGAGTGAAAAACGGGTTATGGGAAAAAGGTAAATATGGGTTTAGGCAAACATATATACGGTTTATAATCCGTATATGGGTTATACATAACCCGTATAACACTTGCATGTAAGCCATATTTTTACCCGTATGAGCTCTCTGGGTCACTTCTTGGTAATTCCTTCTTGTGGGACTTCGAGGTAGGTTCCTATAAGATATGCAATGAAAGTATTAGGATAGTAGAGTGTTCCTAAAAGAAAAGGAAAAAATAAACAAAAAACGAGAAGGGAAAGAACGATCAAACCCATGGGTAGCCTCCCATGAAGCACTTGTTTAAGGTTTATAGCTTGACATCATTCCGCTTAGTATGGATGTTTAGCAATCCGATACTTTCAATGTCGAGATTTGTACCGTCGTGTTCATGGCTTTCCACGATATACCCATACTAACTCAAGAAGATCAAGGGTCTTTAGCTTCATCAACGCAAACTTCTTTTCTAAATACATCTTTTCGAAAGGGAATACGACTTATGATAAATGCAGATACAATCTTAGGCAAATTCAACCTTGGTGTTCATATGGACCGTATATCTCTTTAACACATATGGTGTATTTCTCTTCTGAGGCTCAGAATCTTCCTCTTCTTTAGTTTTCTTCACTTGTCAAGCGCATTGATCAACTTTGTTTCTTAACGCAACCGGATTTTGGGCCATAAATTCAACCTTGGTGTTCATATTGATGCACTTATCTCCCAGCACAATAAGAAACTTCCTCATTTCATAAATCTCGGAAATCATAGAGACTGAGAATCTACGAGCTTCTTCAACAATTAATCCATGGGGGATTCGATAGTTTTAGGAGCTAGCTGTCAGTGAGGATAATAGTATTCCATCTCCTTTATCTTTTAGGATCTCAACGTAACATCCCGAATCCGCAGGACTCGGAGTGTCACATTGGGCTAGGATCTCACAATGGAACCTGACCCTAGCTTGACAACAAGTTCACTGGACCTTACAACATGACACTGACAAATATAAAACAAATGCATAAAACTGTATAAACTATACAACCAAAAGGTAATAACATCATAGCCGAGTATAAACCACAACATCCTCACACAGGAGGTAACAGAAGATCATCCTCACGTAGGAGGGAAAAGTAAACAACCCCAAAAGATCACAACCATTCTATGTACGAGAGGTCCTCGGTCTGCCACCCTACTAGATCACCTAGCAGCACGCCTATCCTGTAGGGCATCTACAACATGGTAATAAACCATTAGCTAACCATACATATATGAGGTAATACATAAGCACAAAAACAATCATAGAAAGACAAACACATCAGCATGCTATCACACATTTACCCATTTATCATCTTTATATATAAGCCATTCACTTAAATCATGTATATATAGATATATGAAAGTATGTGACACGAGGACCGATACATCCTCGCCTATGAGTCTCATAGCCAGCTGTACAAGTATCCGTGTAACCTATGGGAGTGGATTGCGTCACACTTGTAAACTAGTCTAGCCTGACATCATAGAACCTCCCAGACTCCATGGTGGGATGAAAAGGAAAGGTTATCACAACCTAGCAACGGGGCAGTCAATAAAACATAGGTCGGTATAAACGACATCTCATGCTATCATAGCAAACATATAAAGCATACACCACTCATGCAAACACCCAATATAAGGATGGTAGCTAAGTAAGTCCAACGGACTCACCTCAACCTCGTATAAAGCTCAACCAGAAACAACCTCCAATCTTGAGAGAGGGCACTGCCTAATAATAAGGCATAAAAAGATATCAACCTCTATTCATCAAAGGGTCACACCTAGACCCAAAGGGATCCATAAGGATCATACTCAATCTATAAGCCTCAGAACCAACTAAACCTCAATATCTCAACATAACTCACAATTCCTCAAATCTGAAGGTAGTATCTAATCAACATTCCTCAATCTCAATTCTAATCATAATTTAATTAATTAACCTTTCATTAATTAATTAAATTTTGGCAGAATAACGTTTTGCCCGCAGACAATTTTTAAACCCACCTGTCATCAGATTTCATCAAACAAACTACCCATAATCACCAGAATAATATAACGACCATAATGGAATTTCTAATTATCCATTTTGAGAGGCCTAAAGTCAATTTAGGCCAAATCGCAGTACGGAAAACGAATAAGTTCATAACTTATCCATTACTAACCCGATTGACGATCTGAAAGAAGATTCGGAATCACAACGACGCAGGCTACGCATGGACAATAATAAATTCACCGGAATATGAGAGACAGAACCTCCCTGGTGACATATATGCTCGACCATCTCATCATCTACTTGGAAATGAAGAAACCTTGTACCGATATGAAGAGAATGAAGAGAGGTATCCAGAAACTCAAACGAAAATGAAATCGGATTAGAAACGAAGAGTAGATGTGATTTTGAAGGTTGTGAGAAATCAGAGCTTTTACGAGGAAACGTGAAAGGAAATGAACTAATAGAGGATTTTCCGCTATTTATAGTGAAGACGATAATTATCCTTTAGCGAAGTCGATAATTATCCTTTAACCGATCCAAAGGCGGGTCGAACCTCCTTCTCCAAACTTCTCGACATTGGAATAATAAATCTGGAATATTTTAGGGATAATTATTCCACAACTGTCTTGGAAAACGTGTATTCCTAAGCCGTCCTTCTTAGCTGTTAAGAAACAAAATAGTGACTCTTTTGGCCGTTTTGTCTCTCCATGTTATTTCATATCTAGGACATATTCGATGTCCTGATCATTCTCTCAACTGCATTTTTATTAATTGGAGCTCCCAAATGCTCGAAATAACACTGGATGGTAAAAATAATTACCTGGGGGAAAAAAGTACAAATTTCCCCAAACGTCAAAAATCACGTCAGGGACATAACGGTGGGAGTGATACTCATCACTTGCAAAATCTTCGCGAGTTATATGTCAATTACTATCAACGATTAAGTTAATCAACATTAATTAGAATTCAGAAATCCTAGCTATTACATCACACAACCCTTAAAAAAAATTTCGTCCCGAAACTTGAACAATTCCCAAATCCTCTCGGACCCATACGCCGAGGCATAAACATTGTGAGAGGTATCACATATCCGTTCAAAGGTATCATAACCTATATCAATCTATAACCTCAAAACACAAACATGGAGGAATCATCAACTCCAAAATCAGGACCATAACGCTATCACAAAGGCATGAAGGAAAAACATCTCCAAAAATTTGTTCCTATCCCAAAGGCACAAAGGTAAAACATTGTTGGCAACTATTTCCTTAATCACACCGTGGAGGAAAGACATCTGCAAGAACAATAATCACTATAACAGTATGGAGGAAATACACCTCCAACTGGCTCACATCACAAGGGCATGGAGGAAAAACATCTCCAGCTACCAACTCATCATCAAGGAGGAAACACATCTCCAAAACACAAAATGATCGTATGGAGGAAGAACATCTCCAGAATTCTCTATACCTAAATCCCAAACATGGAGGTAATATCATCTCCAACTAACCTAATCTCGTTCTACAGCATGAAGGTAGAACCATCTCCAACTAACCTAATCTTATTCTACAGCATGAAGGTAGAACCATCTCCAGCTGATCTATACACGATGGTATGGAGGTAAAACTTCTCCAATGGTAAAGTCATCGCTCGAGGGCTTGAAGGTAAAACTTCTCCAGCCATAACATACCTCGTCTTAGCACAACAAGATCCACTAGGATCACAAATAATCTAGCACGGAAGAGAACATCACATAATAAAATAATCATATGATCATATATCTCATAATACACAACCATGGGTTGCTCAACAAGTCTACGGTGCAGCCTTCTCTGCATAAACTCGGATTAGTTCCTATGGATACTATCCTTAGTCACCCAGGTGGCCTTGTCTTGGTCACTATACTCTCATCATCAGAATGTCCTTCAAGCATAAACGTCTTATACCTCACTCTTAGACTGCATCATGACTTACAATGTGTCTCGGATCTGGTATATATACTCCCTTAGATGAGACACGTGAACAACAGGGTGAATACCCTCTAACCTCGGAGGCAAAGCTACTATGTATGTTGCCATCCCAATTCTATCCAGTATCTAGAAAGGACCGACATATCGGGGACTCAACTTCCCCCGTTATGCCAAAACGTCTGACGCCTCGCGTCAACAATACTCTCAGCTAGACATGAGCTCCTATTTTGAACTCTAGAGGATGGCGCCTCTTGTCTACATACGACTTCTAGCGACTCTGTGCCGCCAACATCCTCTTCTAAAACAACGCTACTCGAGCCATAGCATCCTGAATCTTCTCTGGTGCTATCCCACTGGAACTTCTAGGCTCATCCCAACATAAAGGTGTACGGCATCTACGCCCATACAGTGCCTCATAAGGGGTCATCCCAATAGATGCATGCCAGCTGTTGTTGCATGAGAACTCAACCAATGGGAGGTAATCTGACCATCCTTGTCCCCAATCCAACACACCAACTCGCAATATATCCTCAAGGATCTGGATGGTCCTCTTTGACTGGCCATCGGTCTAGGGGTGAAACGTAGTGATGAAGTGCATACTTGTCCCCAAAGCAGTCTGAATCTACTGCCAAAATCTAGAGGTCAAAATCCTAGGTTAGCTCAAACCATCTACACTGGCGGTTATTCAATTCCCGCTGCGTAAAACTATACTTCAAACTTTTATGGTCTGTGAAGATATGTCATATAGCACCATACAAGTATTGTCTCCAGATCTTCAAAGTATAAACTCCCGCTGCTAACTCTAGATCATGAGTCGGGTAGTTCCCCTTATACGTCTTCAACTATCGAGACGCATATGCAATAACTCTGCCCCTCTGCATCAACACACATCTTAGCAAAGATTGAAACATTATCATACTACATGAAACCACCAGTGCCCTATGGATGTGCTAACATAAGAGTAGAAGCCCATCTTCCTTCCGCTCCTCAATCGATAAGAACACGACTCGGACGATACAAATCAAATAGTCTTCTCAATTGACTGATACACGATCGGGCTATCATACAAACCCCTCCACAGACAGCGATAATATCTGGTTACTCCGAAAAGGCTACTTCAGAAAGTTACGAACTTCATCGACATTCGTCGGTATTGTTCCAACTACAACAATTATAATCCTTCTCGAATCAATCTAGATTCCTTCAATAGGTCACACAATCTCAAAAGGCCAGGTCACATATTCAAACTCGTACCAACTCTTAATCTTACAAGACTCTTAAAATATTCTCCAATGTTCTGCGTGTCCCTCTCAACTCTGAGAGGACACTAGGATATCATCTACAAAAACTCACTACAACAGATCCATTAAGTCAATAAAACTTTGTTCCTCGCCATATATGTGGCGGCGTTTTCGTGAGCCCGAATGACATCACTACAACTCGTAGTGGCCATACCGAGTCCAAAATGCTGTTTTGGGCACATCCTATTCGCTCATTCTCATCCGGTGATATCAAGGTCTCCACTCTGATCTGGAAAACTCAAATGTGCCTTCCAACAAATCTATCAATTCAACCCTGTGGGGTAATGAACACTCGTTCTTAATAATTATCTTACTTACTCTCGAAAATTCGCGCACAACCACAACATTCCTTCTTCCATACGAAAACATGGATATATTCAAAATCATTTAGATGCTGCAGCTCTAACTTGATGCCGGAATCCACGCTCTTCCATACCATAGACTAGATGGTATATAAAATATACTCACAAATCCTCGTATTACCAAGACTCTCGTATTCCTCATTACATACATCAGAAGGCCTCATAGGCTCACGCAATCAGCCTCGTTGTTGATAACATTACACATCCTTCAAGATCTCTATCACAAGAAAGGTCACAATCTAATCCATCATAATAGTGGTCAAATTGTCCATCTATCATAGTTCAAACTACAATTATAGTGATCTACTCGATCCAAGTACTACTTCCTCACGTTCAAAGACATAACAAAGAAGTCTACCAGAGAAAATCACAAGTCCCGATATAACTGGGCTAACACACATCTCGCGGGTACCTCTGACCCCAAAACAACTAAGTAATCCTAAGTAAAGGGTACTCCCTATATCACATCTAAACCCACGTTCAACACATACATCAAAAAGAGGGCATAACACAAGCACCAAAAGAACTCAAGAAGGTAAACCATTACTAAAAATGGGACCAGAAAACAACTACCGTTAATAACTCCACTACACTAGAAAGAAGAGAGTCCAACTAAGAAGGAACACTACCTTGCTGACAAAAGGGAGCCAAATGACCTAGTTCACCACATGTGAAGCAAGCTATTGGTGCCAAGGAACACTCAGAGCGCAAATGGCCTAGATCACCACTGTTGAAACACGGTCGTCCCTTCTTCGCAACCTGTGTGGCTGAAGGGTAACTCGATCTTCTTCGTTCATCTTTAGTAACCTTAGCATGGGAAGAAACTTGTTGATGCGGCATCTTATTTTGTCGACAGAAAATCGCTCTATGTCCTAACTTACCACAGGTTTAACACGTCACTAAAGATCTCTTACAGTCCGGACGTAGGTGTCCAGTCTCCCCACAGTTGAAACAAGATCTCATCCCACCAGAAGTCCATGTGGACAAGGGATCACTTGAACGCCCATGTGTCAGACTCCGTCTAACACCTAAAGGATCTGCTTCATCACTTAGTAGTTCAGTTCATTGCTCCTTCTTTGATCCGGAAGCTTCAGTAGGTCCCACTGATGTTGGTAAACCCAACATAGGTCTAACTACTCTTGCAGCTTCTTGTACTTGGCCTATGTATTCTCGAAACTCGGGTCCACTCATCGAGACATAATCAGTCTCCTCAGGCTCGGTCTCTACTATAGGCAAAACAACAGCGGAAATTGGTCCCTGACCTATCACTACTAGAGGAAGAGGTGATCTACCTCTACCCCGTCCTTCTAGAGATGTTACACATCTCCAGTCTGAGCCATCTGAGGGGTATACACACCTAACTTATAAGGCTATATATGCCATATGTATATATATATATATATATATATATATATATATACTGCTGAGATCCACGGTAGAGGTGAAGACTTCTCGAACATTCCATCCCAAAACAACAACTTTTAAAACCAAAATCATTTGAAAACGCCAGACCCCTTTCGGGTTCTATTAATTTTATCCATCCGACCTCATTGCAGGTAGCAAGTGCCATTGTTGTCAACCTAAGGCTCTGATACCAACTCTGTAACACCCCGAATCCGCGGGACTCGGAGTGCCACATTGCGCTAGGATCTCACAGTGGATCCTGACCCTAGCTTGACAACAAGTTCACTGGACCTTACAACATGACACTGACAGATATAAAAAAAATGCATAAAACTGTATAAACAATACAACCAAAAGGTAATAACATCATAGCCGAGTATAAACCATAACATCCTCACATAGGAGGTAACAAAAGATCATCCTCACGCAGGAGGGAAAAGTAAACAACCCCAAAAGACCACAACCATTTTATGTACGAGAGGTTCTCGGTCTGCGACCCTGCTAGATCACCTAACAGCACGCTTATCCTGTAGGGCATCTATAACATGGTAATAAACCATTAGCTAACCATACATATATGGAGTAATGCATAATCACAAAAACAATCATAGAAAGATAAACGCATCAGCATGCTATCACATATTTACCCATTTATCATCTTTATGTATAAGTCATTAAATTAAATCGTGTATATATAGATATATGAAAGTATGTGACACGAACATCGATACATCCTCGCCTCTAAGCCTGAGAGCCAGTTGTACGAGTATCGGTCACACAATCCGTGTACCCTTTGGGAGTGGATTGCGCCCTTCTTATAAACCAGTCTGGTCTGACATTAGAGAACCTCCCAGACTCCACGGCGGGATGAAAGGGAAAGGTTATCACAACTACGCAACGGGGCAGTCAATAAAACATAGGTCGATATAAACGACATCTCATGCTATCATAGCAAACATATAAAGCGTACACCACTCATGCAAACACCCAATATAAGAATGGTAGCTAAGTAAGTCCAACGGACTTACCTCAACCTTGTAAAAACCTCAACCAGAAACAACCTCCAATCTTGAGAGAGGGCACTGCCTAGTAACAAGGCATATAAAGATATCAACCTCTATTCATCAAAGGGTTACACCTAGACCCAAACGGATCCATAAGGATCATACTCAATCTATAAGCCTCACAACCAACTAAACATCAATATCTCAACATAAGTCACAATTCCTCAAATCTCAATGTAGTATCTAATCAAGATTCCTCAATCTCAATTCTAATCACAATTTAATTTATTAACCTTTAATTAATGAATTAAATATCGGCAGAATAATGTTTTGCCCGTAGGCAATTTCTAAACCCACCTGTCATCAGATTTCATCAAACAAACAATTCATAATTACCAGAATAATATAATGACCATAATGGAATTTCGAATTATCCATTTTGAGAAACCTAAGTCAATTTAGGCCAAATTGCAGTACGGAAAACGAATAAAATCATAACTTATTCGTTACTAACCCGATTGATGATCTGAAAGAAGATTCGGAATCACAACGACGCAGGCTACCGATGGACAACAATAAATTCACCGGAATCTGAGCGACCAAACCTGCCTGGTTACATATATGCTCGCCATCTCTTCATCTGCTCGGAAATGCAAAAACCCGGTACCGGTATGAAGAGAATGAAGAGAGGAATCCAGAAACTCAAACGGAATTGAAATCGGATTAGAAACGGAGAGTAGATATGACTTTGAAGGTTGAGAGAAATCAGAGCATTTACGAGGAAACATGAAAGAAAATGAATTAATAAAGGATTTTCCGCTATTTATAGTGAAGACGATAGTTATCCTTTAGCGAAGTTGATAATTACCCTTTAACCGATCCAAAGGCGGGTCGAACCTCCTTCTCCAAACCTCTTGAGATTGGAATATTAAATCTGAAATATTGTAGGGATAATTATTCCACAACTGTCTTGGAAAACGTGTATTCCTAAGCCGTCTTTCTTAGCCGTTACGAAACGAAATAACGACTCTTTTGGCCGTTTTGTCTCTCCATGTTATTTCATATATATCTAGGACATATTCGATGTCTTGATCATTTCTCTCAATTGCATTTTTATTAATTGGAGCTCCTAAGTGCTCCAAACAACACTGGAGGGTAAAAGTAATTACGCGGGGGAAAGTAAAAATTTCCCCAAACGTCCAAAATTAGGTCAGGAACATAACGGCGGGACTCATACTCATCACTTGCAAAATCTTTGCGAGTTATATGTCAATTACTGTCAACTATTAAGTTAATTAACATTAATTATAATTCGGAAATCGTAGCTATTACACTCAACTTGTGAGGCAAAGACAAAAAGAAAACGAAGATCAAGCGTAACAAGAAAATTAGAATAACAACTATCAAACACAACCAAACTATCAGCAATATCTAGCAACGGCGCCAAAATCTTGATCGGGAAAGTTTTTCCGAAGTACAAACAATATCCCCAACTATTAGGGGATCGGATGTAGTATAATTGGGTATCAAATCATGTGGACCGCGTCTGTTTTTATATATTTGGCAGGAATTACGCTAAGTAAATGGAGAAGAGAATAAGAAAGGGAGAGGGAGAGGAAAATATGTCTTTGAAAGAGGGTTGTAAAAACAAGAAAGTATTGATGGTTTGTAACAAGAATAATGAGGGAAGGTGATCTAAGGAAACATGAATCTATAATAGCCTTGGACACAAAGAAACCAAGACCATGCTTTCCAACTCACGTAGCTCTCAATCCAGCGATTCGGCGAGTATAGGAAAACCCATGAACATTTATAAATCCAAAAAGTTTCAAAAATAAAACTTCGCTTTTAGCTCTTCAATAAAAGGTACAAAAACCGAAACTTTCTACGATGATTGTATCCTCGAAGATTTGAGAAAGTGCTACTCTTAAAACCAAATTATTTTCAATAAATCTAGTAAAACAAACTTCGTGTTTGGCCTTTCACTTTTTTTATCTTAACCAATAAAAAATGTCACTCCTTTCGGAGGTTTTTTAAAATCACTTTGGAAAGAAGAAATATAGCAATCACAATTTACAAACATGTATACGGTAATGAATCAAACCATTATATGGATTATCTGATCCTTAGATCAAGAAGAGTCCGCGAGACATGATAAAAGAAGAAAAGTATTATCAAAGCTAAAAAGTATAAGGGTAAAAGAAATCTAACTCTACGGTGTCGCGGAGCGGACTTGGAACCTTGAAACACTAGAACTCGTCCACCCTAAGGTGTGATGCGGCACACCCCTAAATTGATCTGGTAGGTCTATTTTTAATTTTTGTATCAAACCATAGGACGGATTCAAGAAGCTTTGCCCATATACATATGATAATATAGGAGAAAATATGATTTCGGCCTTTTAGGAGAGAAATGTGGACTTTAATGGAGAAATACGGTCTATGTGTAAATAATATACGGTTTGTAGACCGTATAATAATAATATATAAATGGTTTATGTGTGTACTTAGGCCGTATTTGTCTTTTCATAGCTTTTTGACACTTTAGTAAAACAAACTTTCCCGTTCCTCTTATTTGAAACACAAGACTCATGAGTTCTATTTTCAAAGATCTTTCGAACATCTTTCAAAGATATAAAAATTTGAAGTTAACACAATCATCCAAATCCAAAGGGAAGATAGTCTAAATTTGGAATCTCTCAAGATTCGTCATGAAATGGTATCCAACACCAATGATCTTCACAAGCTTATTCGATTCTTCATTCTTTAACATATATCTACCATGGAACTTCTGTAAGAGCCTTAGTCTTTGAGTGCTGGGCTGTGAGGAGTTATGCCTAAACCACCCCTATAGTTTGCAGATCCCGCCCCTATGGCCTGCCTGATCCACCCCCGCGGCCTACACATCCGCCCCTGCGGATTAGGGTGTGTTGCAGCCGTCTTCGTTGACTCGTGCCTTGCTTTTGACCCCTCTTCCTTTATATAACTTCTTCTTCCAAATGAGGGTTTCCTCACTCTCTCTCCAGCTGCATCTTCTCCCCTACGCTTTTCTTCTCTTCTTCTCCTCCTTTGAATCTTCCTATGCCTTTGATCTTGCAAGAGTTTTGATGAGAGTTTGATGCTTGGATGATTAGGATGATGGTGTTTGATGTTGTTGTGCCTTTGATGAGCCAGCCTTGAGGTTCCTACTTTGGAACAATTGGGTTTGTACGAGGTTGAGGTAAGTCCCTCTCAGGATTGGAGGTTGATCGTGATTGAGTTTGTACGAGGTTGAGGTAAGTCCGTAAGACTTACTTAGCTACCATCCTTATATTGGGTGTTTGCATGAGTGTTGTGTGTGTTATATGCTTGATATGATAACATGCGATGTCGATTATTACCGACCAATGTTTTATTGATAGCCCCATTGTGTGGTAGTGATAACCTTTCCCTTTTATCCTGTAAGGAGTTGGGAGGTTCTCTGGTGTCAAGTCACCTGTTATACAAGAAGGTCGCAATCCACTCCCATAGGGTACACGGGTAGTGTCACCGACACTACTTCTAGATGGATAGAAGGCCAAAAGGCGAGGATGATACGGTCCTCGTGTCACGTAGTTTCATATATCTATATATACAATTTGAGTGAATGACCATTATATAAAGATAATAAAATGGGTAAATGTGTGACAACATGATTATGTGTTTATCTTTCATGAACTGTGTTTGTGCTTATGCATTACCTTATAAATGTATGGATAGCTAACAACTTCATACCGTGTTGTAGAGGCCTTTCAGGATAGGAGAGCTGCAAAGTAATCTGCCATCAGTATTGTACGAGCAGTGAGGTTGATAGCATAGGGATGTGAGGCCTTCTGGTGTTATGCCATGAAGGATGGAGTGAGCCCAGCATTGGAGGATATTCTAGTGGTTTATGAGTGTACAGACGTGTTTGCTGAGCCGTCTAGTTTGCCGCCTCAAGGGAGTGTGGACTTTAGCATCAAATTGGATCCTGACACGAGACCGATCTCGAAGGCCCCATATCGTATGGCGCCTCTCGAGATGTTGGAGCTAAAGAAACAATTCAAGGAGTTGGTTGAGAAGGGCTTCATTTGCCCTAGTGCATCCCCATGAGGAGCACTTGTCCTCTTCATGCAGAAGAAGGACGGATCGTTGAGACAGTGCATTGATTACAGAGAACTAAACAAGGTGACCATCAAGAACAAGTATCCATTGCCTCGTATTGATGATATGCTTGATCAACTTCAAAGAGGGACAGTGTTCTCCCAGATCGACTTACGTTCCAGATATCACTAGTTGAGGGTGAGGGAGTAGGATGTGCACAAGACGGCATTTCGGACCCGTTATGGACACTACGAGTTTGTAGTGATGCCATTTGAGCTTACGAATGCCCCAACAGTTTCTATGGAGTTTCTATGGAGTTGTATGTCAAGCTCTCTAAGTGCGAGTTCTGGATGTCAGAGGTAGCCTTTTTGAGTCATATTGTCCCCTCCGATGGGATCATGGTTGATCCGGTGAAGATCGAGTTTGTTACAGCATGGAAGACACGGACGAACATCAAGGAAGTGCGTAGCTTTCTTGGCCTAGCCGGTTATTACCGACGCTTTGTGGAGGGATTTTCTATGATTGCCCGTCCACGGACGAGTCTGTTGAGAAAGAATACCAGATTTGTGTGGTCTGAGTAGTATGCCTAGAGTGTTGAGGAGTTGAAAAGGCATTTGACTTTTGCTCCTATCTTGGCACACCCAAAGGGTTCTCATGATTTTGTGGTATAAAGTGATGCATCGATTGGGATGGCTCCATATGAGGCACTGTATGGGCGTAGATGTCTACACCATTATGCTGGGATGAGCCTAGCAGTATTAGTGGTATATCGCCAGAGCAGATTCAGGATGATATGGCTTAAGTAGTGCTGATCAGAGAGAGGATGCTAGTTGCACATAGTCGCTAGAAGTCGTATGCAAAGAGGAGGCGTCAACCTCTAGAGTTCAAAGTAGGAGCTCATGTCTAACTGGGAGTATCTCTGACGCGAGGCGTCAGACGTTTTGGCATAAATGGGAAGTTGAGTCCTCGATATGTCGGTACTTATGAGATACTAGACAGAGTTTAGAGGGCAGCATACATATCAGCTATGCCTCCGAGATTAGAGGGTGTTCATCCTGTGTTTCACGTGTCTCAGTTGAGGGAGTATATACCAGATCCGAGACACATTGTGAGTTATGATGATTTGGTGGTTGAGCCGGACCACACTTTTGTTGAGCATTTGACCGACGGTATTTCTATGGTCGTCTATACCCAATCAAAAGTAAATCCCGACTTAGCACTAAGAACAAGTATAGTGATTAAGTAAGGGTCGAACCCAAGAGAGTTAAGGTATTTTAGATGCAATTATCGATTATAGTGACAAGTGACAAGGGGGGGGGGTTGAATTGATGCACACAAAAACTTATGAATACGATTAATGCGACAAGTAAGACAATTGGTGGATGAATCTACACTAGGTTGATTCTAAGCATGCAATTGCTACTTTGGTAAGTTCCTTTTACAAGTTTTCAAGTAATCTCCCGTCTCGATCATGTATATGTGTTGAGCCAACCGGCATCAACACAACTTAACAAGTTAGCGTTCCGTAAACCTACAAGAACAAATAACAAGTTAGCTTTCAAACAAAGACTAAGGGATATAAAGAGAAGATTAAAACCGTTAAACTTATCTTTATATTTGTGTTCGTTTTCTTTAAGTAATTACAACCCGTTATTACTTAAAGTTGCTACTAGATTAAAGACCCGAACCCGGAACCTATTAATCCTAGTTGTTTACATTCACTTTAGAACCTAAGGTGATCAATCTCAAGCAATAGTAAACATGCAATTAGACAATGAAGATCAAGGAAGCACAAAGTATTACTGAATGAAAACTTATATTAAAAAGAACTTACAACCAAAGTAACAATGCAACTTCAAACAAACCCAATGTAGCAAGGGAGTTAGCAACTCATTACAAAGGTAGCAAGACAATCTAAGTGGATAATTTGTTGGCTAACAAGATGGATAAGTTGGATGATCCTAGCAATCAACCAAGGACTATTTATACTACAAAAGACACTAAATAGGAATAAATGGCCGGCCCAAAACAACCACCTTTAATGCCATAAAGGTGGTGTAAAAAGCCGGAGTAAAGCTTTTGACGTTAAGCCGCAGGGGCGGTCTTCAGCTCCGCAGGGGCAGTGAAGGCAAAAACTCTTGATCTTCTTTAGGGCCGTAGGGGCGGCTATGCAACTCCGCCGGGGCGGATCTTCAATGCTCTTCAAACGTCTGACCCTTCGACTTCCTGATGTTTCTGATGCCAAGCCGTCGGGGCATCCCTATGTCAACGCAGGGGCAGTGACACAACCTCTTCGTCTTCCAGCTCCAATGCTGAGGCACAGGCAGGGGTGCAGTGGGAGGCGCAGGGGAGCTGGTCTTCGTCTCTTCAGAGCTGGTCACCACAGGGGCGCCAAGAAGTGGCGCAGGGGCGGTGTCACACTTCATGGCCGGCGCTGGTGAAGGCGCAGGGAGCGCTCCGGTGTAAGTCGTCACCCGCAGGGGCGGTAGCAAGGCTCCGTTGGGGCGGTGAGGCAACAAAAGCTTTGCTTCGTGATCGATCTTCACTCCTAAGTGCTTATAACTCCTTCCTTAGCTTCTTTTAGTCTTCTTCTTCTGGACCAAGGAGTTAGTAGCATAAACCGACACAAATGTAATAAAAAGACTCTAAAAACTATCCTAAATGATAGTGATTCCATCACCTATCAGCATCCGATTGCAGTCCTAGAGCGAGGTATGAGACACCTGCGTTCGAAGGAAATTCCCATGTTGAGAATATAGTGGTCAAGACGAGGACTTGTGGAGGCTACATGGGAGACTGAGGATAGTATCCAGAGGAACTATCTAGAGTTTTATGCTAAGATAGATGCACATGTAGGATCATTGAGTAGATCTTAGTACTATCTTGGTGATTGTTGTAATTATATGCTTATGTGCTTATATGCCTTGATGTGTTTATTTTCGTGCTAGCTATGATGTGATATATGATTTTATTAGATCATGATGTGCTAGCACAATTTACGATTATAGCTGGAGATGGTTGTTTCCTCCATGTTATTTGAGTGTGATTAGGCTTTAGCTGGAGATGGTTCTTTTCTCCACGCTATTTTGATGGACATAGTCTCGTTGGAGATGTTTTTCCTCCATGTTTTGTGTATGAGTATGATTTGGCTAGAGTTCTGCTTGCTCTATGCCCTGTTATATGAGTGTGGTAAGAGATGTGATTCCTCTATGCCTTTGGGATAGCGTTATGATCCTTTTTTCTAGAGTCGATGATTCCTCCATGCTTGTGTTTTAAGGTTATGGATTGATATAGGTTATGACCTGTTGAATAGAGGTGTGATGCCTTTGATAGAGAGAGATATACCTCGGCATATGGCTCCGAGAGGATTTGGGATTTTGCAAGTTTTGGGACGAAGCTTGTTTTTAGGGGGGTGAGATGTAAGAGCCTTAATCTTTGAGTGCTGAGTTGTGAGAAGTTATGCCTAAACCGCCCCTGCGGTTTGCAGATCCCACCCCTGCAGCCTGACTGATTCGCCACCACGGCCAGCACATCTTCCTCTGCGTATTAGGTTGTGTTGTAGCCGTCTTTGTTGACTCGTTCCTTGCTTTTGAGCCCTGTTCCTTTATATTCCTTCTTCTTCTTCTTCTTCTTCTTCTAGATGAGGGTTTCCTCACTATCTCTCCAGGTGCATCTTCTCCCCTACACGTTTATTCTCTTCTTCTCCTTCTTTAAAACTTCTTCTTGTGCCTTTGATCTTGCAAGAGTTTTGATGAGAGTTTGATGCTTGGATGATGGTGTTTGATGTTGTTGTGCCTTTGATGAGCCAGTCTTGAGGTTGGGCTGAGGATTCTCTCTCTGTTAGGGTTCATCTTTGTGAGTTCTTCCTTGCTTTCTTTTTCTTTTCTTCTTTCATTCTTCTTTTCTTCTTTTCTTCCTTCTTAGCTAAGGATTCCACAAGTTGAATCTTGTGATGAGCTTCCTAGGCATATGTTGATGTATATATGTGTGTGTATGTATGTTAGGGTTGCCGGGCCTTGAAGAAGTGAAGAAAGGCAAGTGAAGGATCGAAGAGAAGTCGAGGACGAGGCCTCTTCTTGTCAGCTGCCTCTGTGCCACCTCAGAGCCGCCCCTGCGTGTGCCTCCGCCCCTGTGTGCGGTGATGCCGCCCTTGCACCTCCCTGCACTCCAGCCTTGCTTTGCTCTTGTTCTGCAGGTGTGTCTTACTCTTCTAGGCTTGCGTAAGGATGAGATTGTCCCTTCCTTTCCTAGTGTGAGCGTCTATTATCATGCTAGGTATTGATGAGTGTGTGGTGATGATGTTATGATCATGTTATGCCTTGTATGGCTTTGAGCATTAGTAGGTTGTGAGGTTTAAGTTGAGGATGATCCTATCGATCCCTTGGGTCTAGGTGTGACCCCTTTGATTGATAAGAGATTAATATATCTCTATGCCTTGTTCTTAGGCAGTGTCCCTCTCAAGTTTGGAGGTTGATCTTGATTGAGTTTGTACGAGGTTGAGGTAAGTCCGTAAGACTTATTAGTTACCATCCTTATATTGGGTGTTTGCATGAGTGGTGTGTGTGTTATATGCTTGATATGATAACATGCGATGTCTATTATTACCGACCTATGTTTTATTGATAGCCCCATTGTGTGGCAGTGATAACCTTTCCCTTTCATCCTGTAAGGAGTTGGGAGGTTCTCTGGTGTCACGTCACCTAGTATACAGGAAGGACGCAATCCACTCCCATAGGGTACATGGGTTGTGTGACCGACACTACTTCCAGATGGATAGCAGCCCCATCGGCGAGGATGATACGGTTCTCGTGTCACATTGTTTCTTATATCTATATATATACGATTTGAGTGAATGACCATTATATAAAGATAATAAAATGGGTAAATGTGTGACAGCATAATTATGTGTTTATCTTTCATGACATGTGTTTGCGCTTATGCATTACCTTATATATGTATGGATAGCTAACGACTTCATACCGTGTTGTAGAGGCCTTGCAGGATAGGAGAGCTGCAGAGTAATTTGGCAGGGTGACAGACCGAGGGCTCTCGTACATTAGGTGGTTATGGTTTTGGGGATGTTTATGTACATCCTGCGCGAGGATGATGTTTTGTATACCTCCTGTGTGAGGATTGTCTTTTTATAGTTGGCTATGAGGTTGTGTACCTTTTGATGTAGATTTTTATACAGCTTTTATGTATTTGTTTTATATCTGTCAGTTCCATGTTGTAAGGTCCAATGATCTTGTTGTCAGGCTAGGGTCAGGATCCACTGTGAGATCCTAACCCAATATGGCATCCCAAGTCCCGCGGATTCGGGGTGTTACAACTTCGATCATCGGACAATATAAGTGTCTTCCATGATGTCTTTGACCTTAGGGAGGATTGTTCGCTCCAAACGGTGTGTGCAAGCTTTAAATTTATAACCCTAGATGTAAGCATAAAACAAGGATGCGAACCCGCAGTGTACGGGTCAATTGTAGTAAAAAGCAAGAAATTCCTAGGGTCGATCACAGGGACTTAGTGAAACAAAGCAGGTGTAGGTAGTCTATGTAATTACTAACCACAAAAGCGATTAAAGCAATCAAAGATGATAAAAAGTCAATTAAAAGAAATATGCAATTCTAGGGATTAAAGCGTCTAGTTGTGGTTCCAACTCAAGATCTAAAGATAAGCAGACAAAGCTGAGATTTTGCAAAGGGAATGTGTTTCTAAAGTAGAATAGATCACCGGGTAAGTCTCACTACTCACTAATCCAAAACCGTAACTCCTATTACCGGGTAATTCTCAAGAAATTAAGGAAAAGAACTATAACCTCAAACTAACACTCCAAGTAAGGGAATAGAATCAACCTTTACCGGGTAAGTCTCAGGCTAACTCACAAAGATGGAATGAAAGCACACTCAAACCCCAATAAAGGATAAACCTTTATTACCTACACTTATGATCTTAGGTAAACAAACAAAGGAATTACCGGGTAAGTCTCATCCTAAGCTTGCATTGAACCAGGAAAGGTGTAATAAGAATAGGATTTGGCAAACTCTAACACTTAACTCTCAGTTTCGAATCAGAAAGGTCACCTCGGTCAGACGAATTCCACCCCGGCCGAGATGTTCATCGACTGAGCGAGATGTTCTAGGGTTAAGGATAAAGACTCTAGCTTTCAGGGTCCTACTGGAATTTAAGATTATTCTTTCATTTTTTTTCCCACAACCTTCAGCCAATCACCCTAGAATCACACAAGGAAATTAGCCAATCATCATCATGAATGCAATAATCAAATATACGGGAAGAGAGTGAATAATTGAACACAAAAACCTTAAGAGAAAGGCTTTAATAATTGAATCAATTATCAAACAAACAAGCGTTCCTTAGATCACAATCCAACAAGACAATCAACAAAAAGGGAATCTATGAAAGTCTTACAAAACCCTTCACAAAAGCTATAAAAGCTATCAACTTTCTTCCTTCAATCTTTCTTCAACCTTCAAAAAGGTTCTTCAAATCTCCCAGCTGTAGTGGATGTTTTCCAGCTGTAAGCGGATTTTTCGGATGCCGGATTTGTTGAAAATCCGACCCTTTTTATAGGAAAATTACCTCCCAAAGATAAAAGATCTTAGAAAGATATTTTCCCATAAAATAGGTAAAATATATAAGCTGAATTATCTTCTTCCTTCCAGGAATCCAGCCTAAAAATATAAGATCCTCTTTCCAAAAATAAAAGATCTCAGCCAAGAATAAAATATATCTCGCCGCGTCCAAGGTGTTCGCCTCGGTTGAGTTGCTCCTCTGGATCACCTCGGTCGAGATGGTACTGTAGCTGACCGAGGTGACTCTAAACTGAATGTGAAATCTCTTAAATCTGGTCCAAAGTGAATCTTCAATCCATTTCCATGATTCCTGGATTCTTCCTTAAGCTCCTGAATGTAGCTCCAATGACTCCTCAGCTCCTTTAGCTCCATTTTGATGCAAAACGTGCCATTTTATCTACGATTACAACGAAACTTGGTGTAGACCTCGATTCCCGCAAAGGTAGATGAAACGACGATATAATTACATAATATACATCCAAACATGCAGATTATTGAAGATAAAACGTCTAAACAGGTCCCAAATATAGACTATAATTCATGCTATCAAAATACCCCATACTTAGCCCTTGCTTGTCCCCAAGCAAGTTCCAAATCTAAAATACAAGATAGAATGGATTATAAGTCATAAAGATCAATGAAAAGTCTTTCAAAACATTTTAGTGGTGTGTTACAATCATAGATCACTCTAAGAGAATGCTTCATGGAGTTTAAAATCAAAACATGCTCAAAACATTTTATAAATATAAGAAAGTTGTTCATCTTTGCATAAAATCATAGAATGCATAATAAATCATAATTATCGAAATTAATCATGTATAATTCAGTTTAAACCACTAAGTCAATCAACAAGCTCGAGGTCTCAAGGTCTTTCAAAAGAATGTCAAGAAACGTGTGAGGGTGGGATGTATATAAGGAATGTGGTGCTAGAATCCGGGAAAAGGAACTTTACTTCACTTGCTTTGAATTTCAACATCTTCCACCAATAAGCTTTGCTTATTTACTTTTTACTTTATTTTTCGGGATGCATGGACAGAGGTGCGCAATAACCGAAGCCTAGGAGATCAGCAATCATCAATTTCTCGAGATGCCTCAAACCCTTGATGCACATACCATGACCCGTTAGGAATATCGCTCAATCCGACTTTGGCAAGACACAAACACCCGGCTATGTGAATGGTGCCGAGTTACTCAACATCATGATCGACTTCCCCAAACCTATATGTTTCTTTCTAACACTTTCAGCCAACATCTCAACTTTTTCTTTCACTTGCTTTTCACTTTCTTGCTTCCAAATTCCCGGATAGGTAAAGGGAGGCAAATATGTATTTGAGGGGCTAAGCATGATCAAGAAGAAGAAGAGAAGAGAATGAGTTGCCTTGGTCTTCCCAGGAAGAAAGTGAGAGAACTCATCATGTGGTGTCAACATTCAAATTCAACATAATTTGGATAAAAACAAAGTATTAAACATGCCAAAATTTCAAGCAAAGCATTTAGCAACTTAAACATATCATAAAACCTTTCAAACATACAAAGATTTCAAAACCCGTCAGCAAACAAAATCATCACTGAGGTCATATCCAGATAAGAAGCACAAAAATCATTTCGAAAACTGTTCCAGTTAAGCCACCTCGGTCGAGATGTTCTATGTCAACCAAGGTATTGTACCTCGATTGGTCAGAATCACTTCGGTCGAGGTCATAAAAAATTTTTTTTCAAACCAGTTTTTGACGTTTTTCTCAATCAAATAACCTGTATGTATGCATGTAATCTCAGATAAACACACAGAGCAAAATAAAACATAAATATCCATCGAGTCAAGTCATACATCCAAATAAGTCAAATAATACATCCAAATACCCCATACTTGGGACACATTGTCCCAATGGGTCAAAATAAGTCTAAAGAAACAAAGTACTCACCGGATAAAGCTGAGCTGCATAATAAATAAATAGAGAAAATCCTTCAAGCTCTCAATAATCCCGATCCGGTGGTGGTGGTGGTGGTGGCACTTACGGGTGCTGAGATGGGTCGAAAGGATAGCCCATGATATGCTGAAACTGAATCTCAGCCATCACGTGCTGGTAATGTTGTCTCTCCTGCATCTCTCTGATGTCCAAGGACAGAGCAACATAGGAATCTATCATCTGATCCGTCAGATCATCGATCCAACGGTGAGCAACTGGTTCCCTCTGCATGCGTACCATATGCCTAGCGGGACGTGCTGGTGTTGCAGATGGCTCCTCCTCAGTCTCGTCGTCATCTAGATCAATGACCGGCGCCCTAGTCCTAGCTGTATCTGTGCCCGTATCCATGGCAGCACCGCCATCCTCATCATCATCATCATCCTCAGCCTCATCCTCCTCAGCTCGCCCCTGAGCTGCTACTGCTGCCTCTCTAGCGTCCTCCATCAATGATAACGTGATTTATGACGTTAGTTTAGGCATTCAATTAGATATTTTTTTCCCGTTATTCATGCACGGTTTGGCATTAGCTCATGACGTTTACGCTTAATTCATGCATATTTCTAGAAAAGACGTCTAGACGAACTTTTGTCGGTTTTGTAGGTATTTTGGGGATCTTTTGGACATTAATCGATACATTCGAGGATCAAGCCTCATGGTGGTACATATCCAAGGCCTTGAAGGAACATAATTGGAGCAATGATGGACACAAGGACGCTTGTTGGTGCAAGCAATGGAGCAACTCATGGCTAGATGATCATAACAAGTTTCTGTTGAAGAAAATCGACCTACACTCAGGAAAATCGTCCGATTTTTCTGTCTGGGTCGATTTTCTGGCCTTTGACAGCTTGTGCCACGTGTCCCACGATCTCTTTGCCCGGCCCTTGCTTCTTTGTGGAGTATTTAAGTGGTCTTGCAGGCTGATTTGAGGATCCTTCTCCTTCCTTTTGGACTTTTCTCCTCTAGCAATCTTCCCCAAAAGGTTCTTCCATTGTAGCCTCTCTTCAAGGCACCCTTGTGGGTGTTCTTGAGAGAGATTAGTGTAGGCTTTAGATTTGTAGTGAGATTTGAGTGATTTTTGTGAAGAAACTTATTGAAGGTTGTAAGATCTGACTTGGAGCTACATTCGGTGTGTTGAAAGACTTGTTTTGAACTCAAATCCAGCTAAGTTTCATTGCTTTCATTTCCTTACTTCATCTTCTTGCTATGGACTCCATGTATGCTTGTATGATGATTTTAGATCTTGAAATGCATGTTGTTGGCTAGTTTATTGTGATTCTAGAGTGATGGATCGATGGTTATGGCTTGGGTGATGATAGAAATGACTTGCATGTTAGTTTAGGATGATTTTTGTGGCCGAAATATAAACCAAAGGAGAAAAATCGACATGTTCATCAGAGTAAATCGGCCGAGTTTTGCTATGATCCACCCGATTTTTCCTTCTCTTGCTCTTTAATTGATGAATCTGTATGTTAGGATGTTATATTGTTGAAATCCTAGTGTTTGTTGAGCATAATATAGCTTAGGGTAACCTAATGCTAGCAAACTAAGTGAGGAAAGAGACCTACCCGGTGATTTCCGATCTTAGATACCAAAGATGATGAACTCTAGGTAGTAGTGAGCCTCACAAGCCGCTAGTGGATTGAGTGTGCTAGGATTATTGCTTGAGACTTCCCTTTTCCGTGACTTACCCGGTAAGGAGAGGGTTGCCCCTTAAGTAGAGTCCGGTTTGTGTAGAATTCCCTACTTTAACCCCTTGAGACCAACCCGGTAATAGGAGTTTGATGCGGGATTAGTGAAGCGAGAGACTTACCCGGTAATTGCTTCCATTAGAGAAACACCCTTTTCCAACACCGCAACCTTATCATTAGAATCGCTAGAAGCTTGAGTCCAATGCCATAACCGGGAATCTTGATCTTTAGAATCCACTTATCTTACCTCTTATCTCCTATCTTGCATTTGTGTGTTTGTTTGCTTGTTTGTTTGCATATTTTGTGATCCTTGTTTGATCACCCCAAAACCAACCAAAAATATTGTGTTTTGCACCTTCTTTATTCCTCATCTCATCTTAGTTTAGATTTGCACTATCTTTGATCATTAAATGACTTGATTTCGCCTCAGTCCTTGTGTTCGACCTAGGAATACTTTCCTTCCTACATAACGATCCGTACATTGCGGGTTTCGTTAGGTAGTTTAGGAGATTAGATCGAGTTTATAAATGTAAAGCTTTTTGCGTGTCGTAATCTTAGCGTAACAAGTTTTTGGCGCCATTGCCGGGGACTAGGTCTAGATTGAGTCATTTTGTGATTGTTTTTAGTGTTTATCTTTCTTGTTACTTTTGAGCTTGTGTTGTTTTTGTCTTTGCCTTTTCATGTTTGCCATGGACGGATTGTACTTCCAAGACGACCTTGACAACATGGAGTATGAGGAGTGGATGGAAAGCCAAGATCTTGGACCTCTCCATGATGAGTTTGAGTATTGGGAGGAGTTTAATGCCTATCATGAGTCCCATGATCAAGCTCACATGACTACATTGCCTTATGTGGAACCTCACCATCAACCTCACAATGACCGAGTGGAATCAATGCTAGAAGAAATGTTGAGGAAGATGGATGATCTAGAGAGCAACCTTGCTTCCATTTCGAGAGCCCACATGGTGCTTGAAGCGGAAGTATTTCAACAAGAGGAGGTTCACCATGAGGAGATCCAAGAATTACCCGATTCAACCATAACCAATTGAGACCTTCAAGAAGAGTTGGATAAAGCTTGGGATCAAGTGAGGCTAAGGGATTTGGCCTTGAAGGATGAAAGAATATTGAATTTTGAGAGAGAAGAACAAATGAGGAGGGAGATTGAGGAGATTAGGCATGCTCTTATGCTAGGAGATCCTACCATCCTTCAAGGCTTACCTCCACCTCCGTCACCTTTGGAGGAGTGCAATGAAGTCGTCTCACCCCCGTACATCCTTGCCATCAACCCAGGAACCACACTTGAAGAGCTCATGAGGGAGAGCCTTAAGTTAACTTCAACTCCTTCCAATCCTTTCTTGCTTGCCCGGAGTAAACATGAAGATTGGAGTCCCTTTCCTAAGGAGTCTCCCATGTTGAATGATGGAAGCAAGCATGATGGATCCATGATGGTTATGAAGCACCTCAATGAAGAATTCATTCCAAGAACCGGCCTTCTTTGGATCATAGATTATGAGGATGGCAAGCATCTCACCGGTGTGACCGCGGAGTACCAATTGTCTAAGTATGGGGTGGCACCTATGGTTGCAACTCCATACTATCATCAAGGGAGCGGTGATGACGGAGTCTACTACTCACCGGTGAAGAGAAAACTTAAAGCTTATTTGGGCATCAAGTGGCCCTTGCTTGTTATCATGGATGCAGGAAAGCGATGGTTCCTTGGGCTCCTCAAGCAAACCATGGTATTCGAGGTGGATTGACACATCCTCTGAGTTTGGTCAAGCTAATGACCTAAAAGAAGCGCTTCTTGGGAGGCAACCCAAGGGTAACAACTCTTTCCCTTTTCTCTTTCGTCTTCGTTTTTGCTTTTGTTTTTTGTGTGCTTTGTTTTTTTTTTCTTTTGTGTTATTGGGTGCTAAATCTTGTGATTGTCATGTGTGATGAGATGTCGTTGGTCATGTGAAAACCTCATGGAACTGTTGAAGGTACAAGATCCAAGCACACGGACGAGGAAGAAATCACCCAGGAAAATCGGACTGTTCTTCACAGAAATCGGCCGATTTTCCTGGGTAGATGGTCCGATTTTTCCTTCTGTCAAGGACAGTGATGATCTCCAATCAAGTATGGGTGGAGCGGACGTTGAACTTGGACGGCTTGCGGTGCCAAATGTGGGTTCCGACACCATAATGAACATCAAGAGCTCTCTATCATCCTTGATCGATCATCCACCATCATCATTCGATGTGAACCGAAATACCAAAGCATCACCAATTTTACATTGTGAGGACTCTCTTCCACTTCTTTATTTAGTTTGCACATTGGGGACAATGTGTTTCTAAGTATGGGGTGGGGTTTTCATGATCACTTGCATGATTAGCATCTAGGATAGTTTAATATTGTCACATGTTTCATTACGTCTTGCATTGTACATATAAATTTCGAAAAATCCAAAAAAATCAGAAAATTTTAAAAATTTTAGTGCTTCTGAGCTTGGGAATGACCCTTATGATGAGAGTGTCTTGTGAATTGGCTATGGATGGCTTTATGTGTTGAATTGATGTATGCATATGTGGACTTGAAGTACTTATCTTGAATCCCATGTGTGAATTGTGATCATGAATGTTTGTCTTGATTGGATTGAGGATTAAAAGTCGAAATTACATGCTAGTTCTTGCACATCATTTAGGAGTGATTAAGGCAATTCATTTTTCTCTAATTCTCATCTTTATCATGTTGTTTGAACACCTCAATTGATAAAAAATTTGACCTCTTTTGACCCATCCGGGAATAGGAGCATGCTAGTGTGTTGATGTGTGTGAAAAGCAAATGTGGGGTGAAGTTGTTTATGAATGAATGATGTGAATGAAGTGCTGAATTTGTTGTGAAAAGTGTAGAAAAAAAATATAGGTTTGGGGACGTTGGTTTAAATGACGAGTAACTCGGCACCATTCACATAATCGGGTGTTTGTGCCTTGCCAAAATCAAATAAACCGATAGTCCTAACGAGCTTTGGTATGTGTGCCCGGTGTGGAGCACCTCGAAAAAAAAACCCGAGGCCCGCTAATCACCAAGGTTTCGGCTTTTGTACACCAATGTCATTGTCTCAAAAATAAGTGAAAAAGAAAAGAAAACAAAGAAAAGATGGAGAAAATTATACACTTGTTGGGAAGTTGAGCAAAAACGAAATTATGGAGTTAGTTCCTTTCCCGGATTAGCATCACATGACCTAAAAATTCCCACCTAATCACAATGTTTCTTAGCTTCTTCTTTTCTAAGTCCTTGTGACCAAATTGCATGTGTGTAAGACTTAGTGATCTAGATTGGATATACTCATGATCATCTTGACTTCTTTATTTTCACCTCTCATGCATGCTTTCTAGTTAAGTATAATTGTCTTTCCATGCCTTCATTCATTTGATGCTTGATTGATTGTCCATTGCCATGAAACATAACTATGAAGGTGATCCAATGTTAGAAGCACAATTCCAAAAAGATTTTGTTGTTTATCTGCATGCATAAATCATGTCATCTCTTAGTCTATAGTTGGGTCTTGCTCGGGGACGAGCAAATCTTAAGTATGGGGTATTTTGATAACGTGATTTATGACGTTAGTTTAGGCATTCATTTAGATATTTTTTCCCGTTATTTATTCACGGTTTGCCATTATTTCATGACGTTTACGCTTAATTCATGCATATTTCTAGAAAAGACGTCTACACAAACTTTTGTCGGTTTTGTAGGTATTTCGGGGATCTTTTGGACATTAATCGATATATTCGAGGATCAAGCCTCATGGTGGTACATATCCAAGGCCTTGAAGGAACATAATTGGAGCAATGAAGGACACAAGGACCCTTGTTGGTGCAAGCAATGGAGCAACTCATGGCTAGATGATCATAACAAGTTTCTGTTGAAGAAAATCGACCTACACTCAGGAAAATCGTCCGATTTTTCTGTCTGGGTCGATTTTCTGGCCTTTGACAGCTTGTGCCACGTTTCCCACGATCTCTTTGCCCGGCCCTTGCTTCTTTGTGGAGTATTTAAGTGGTCTTGCAGGCTGATTTGAGGATCCTTCTCCTTCCTTTTGGACTTTTCTCCTCTAGCAATCTTCCTAAAAAGGTTCTTCCATTGTAGCCTCTCTTCAAGGCACCCTTGTGGGTGTTCTTGAGAGAGATTAGTGTAGGCTTTAGATTTGTAGTGAGATTTGAGTGATTTTTGTGAAGAAACTTATTGAAGGTTGTAAGATCTGACTTGGAGCTACATTCGGTGTGTTGAAAGACTTGTTTTGAACTCAAATCCAACTAAGTTTCATTGCTTTCATTTCCTTACTTCATCTTCTTGCTATGGATTCCATATATGCTTGTATGATGATTTTAGATCTTGAAATGCATGTTGTTGGCTAGTTTATTGTGATTCTAGAGTGATGGATCGATGGTTATGGCTTGGGTGATGATAGAAATGACTTACATGTTAGTTTAGGATGATTTTTGTGGCCGAAATCTAAACCAAAGGAGAAAAATCGACCTGTTCGTCAGAGTAAATCGGCCGATTTTTGCTATGATCCACCCGATTTTTCCTTTTGTTGCTCTTTAATTGATGAATATGTATGTTAGGATGTTATATTGTTGAAATCCTAGTGTTTGTTGAGCATAATATAGCTTAGGGTGACCTAATGCTAGCAAACTAAGTGAGGAAAGAGACCTACCCGGTGATTTCCGATCTTAGATACCAAAGATGATGAACTCTAGGTAGTAGTGAGCCTCACAAGCCGCTATTGGATTGAGTGTGCTAGGATTATTGCTTGAGACTTCCCTTTTCCATGACTTACCCGGTAAGGAGAGGGTTGCCCCTTAAGTAGAGTCTGGTTTGTGTAGAATTCCCTACTTTAACCCCTTGAGACCAACCCGGTAATAGGAGTTTGATGCGGGATTAGTGAAGCGAGAGACTTACCCGGTAGTTGCTTCCATTAGAGAAACACCCTTTCCCAACACCGCAACCTTATCATTAGAATCGCTAGAAGCTTGAGTCCAATGCCATAACCGGGAATCTTGATCTTTAGAATCCACTTATCTTACCTCTTATCTCCTATCTTGCATTTGTGTGTTTGTTTGCTTGTTTGTTTGCATATTTTGTGATCCTTGTTTGATCACCCCAAAAGCAACCAAAAATATTGTGTTTTGCACCTTCTTTATTCCTCGTCTCATCTTAGTTTAGATTTGCACTATCTTTGATCATTAAATGACTTGATTTCGCCTCAGTCATTGTGTTCGACCTAGGAATACTTTCCTTCCTACATAACGATCCGTACACTGCGGGTTTCGTTAGGTAGTTTAGGAGATTAGATCGAGTTTATAAATGTAAAGCTTTTTGCGTGTCGCAATCTTAGCGTAACAAGTTTTTGGCGCCATTGCCGGGGACTAGGTCTAGATTGAGTCATTTTGTGATTGTTTTTAGTGTTTATCTTTCTTGTTACTTTTGAGCTTGTGTTGTTTTTGTCTTTGCCTTTTCATGTTTGCCATGGACGGATTGTACTTCCAAGACGACCTTGACAACATGGAGTATGAGGAGTGGATGGAAAGCCAAGATCTTGGACCTCTCCATGATGAGTTTGAGTATTGGGAGGAGTTTAATGCCTATCATGAGTCCCATGATCAAGCTCACATGACTACATTGCCTTATGTGGAACCTCACCATCAACCTCACAATGACCGAGTGGAATCAATGCTAGAAGAAATGTTGAGGAAGATGGATGATCTAGAGAGCAACCTTGCTTCCATTTCGAGAGCCCACATGGTGCTTGAAGCAGAAGTATTTCAACAAGAGGAGGTTCACCATGAGGAGATCCAAGAATTACCCGATTCAACCATAACCAATTGAGACCTTCAAGAAGAGTTGGATAAAGCGTGGGATCAAGTGAGGCTAAGGGATTTGGCCCTGAAGGATGAAAGAATATTGAATTTTGAGAGAGAAGAACAAATGAGGAGGGAGATTGAGGAGATTAGGCATGCTCTTATGCTAGGAGATCCTACCATCCTTCAAGGCTTACCTCCACCTCCGTCACCTTTGGAGGAGTGCAATGAAGTCGTCTCACCCCCGTACATCCTTGCCATCAACCCAGGAACCACACTTGAAGAGCTCATGAGGGAGAGCCTTAAGTTAACTTCAACTCCTTCCAATCCTTTCTTGCTTGCCCGGAGTAAACATGAAGATTGGAGTCCCTTTCCTAAGGAGTCTCCCATGTTGAATGATGGAAGCAAGCATGATGGATCCATGATGGTTATGAAGCACCTCAATGAAGAATTCATTCCAAGAACCGGCCTTCTTTGGATCATAGATTATGAGGATGGCAAGCATCTCACCGGTGTGACCGCGGAGTACCAATTGTCTAAGTATGGGGTGGCACCTATGGTTGCAACTCCATACTATCATCAAGGGAGCGGTGATGACGGAGTCTACTACTCACCGGTGAAGAGAAAACTTAAAGCTTATTTGGGCATCAAGTGGCCCTTGCTTGTTATCATGGATGCAGGAAAGCGATGGTTCCTTGGGCTCCTCAAGCAAACCATGGTATTCGAGGTGGATTGACACATGTTTGGTCAAGATAATGAACTAAAAGAAGCGCTTCTTGGGAGGCAACCCAAGGGTAACAACTCTTTCCCTTTTCTCTTTCGTCTTCGTTTTTGCTTTTGTTTTTGGTGTGCTTTGTTTTTTTTTTCTTTTGTGTTATTGGGTGCTAAATCTTGTGATTGTCATGTGTGATGAGATGTCGGTGGTCATGTGAAAACCTCATGGAACTGTTGAAGGTACAAGATCCAAGCACACGGACGAGGAAGAAATCACCCAGGAAAATCGGGCTGTTCTTCACAGAAATCAGCCGATTTTCCTGGGTAGATGGTCCGATTTTTCCTTCTGTCAAGGACAGTGATGATCTCCAATCAAGTATGGGTGGAGCGGACGTTGAACTTGGACGGCTTGCGGTGCCAAATGTGGGTTCCGACACCATAATGAACATCAAGAGCTCTCTATCATCCTTGATCGATCATCCACCATCATCATTCGATGTGAACCGAAATACCAAAGCATCACCAATTTTACATTGTGAGGACTCTCTTCCACTTCTTTATTTAGTTTGCACATTGGGGACAATGTGTTTCTAAGTATGGGGTGGGGTTTTCATGATCACTTGCATGATTAGCATCTAGGATAGTTTAATATTGTCACATGTTTCATTACGTCTTGCATTGTACATATAAATTTCGAAAAATCCAAAAAAATCAGAAAATTTTAAAAATTTTAGTGCTTCTGAGCTTGGGAATGACCCTTATGATGAGAGTGTCTTGTGAATTGGCTATGGATGGCTTTATGTGTTGAATTGATGTATGCATATGTGGACTTGAAGTACTTATCTTGAATCCCATGTGTGAATTGTGATCATGAATGTTTGTCTTGATTGGATTGAGGATTAAAAGTCGAAATTACATGCTAGTTCTTGCACATCATTTAGGAGTGATTAAGGCAATTCATTTTTCTCTAATTCTCATCTTTATCATGTTGTTTGAACACCTCAATTGATAAAAAATTTGACCTCTTTTGACCCATCCGGGAATAGGAGCATGCTAGTGTGTTGATGTGTGTGAAAAGCAAATGTGGGGTGAAGTTGTTTATGAATGAATGATGTGAATGAAGTGCTGAATTTGTTGTGAAAAGTGTAGAAAAAAAATATAGGTTTGGGGACGTTGGTTTAAATGACGAGTAACTCGGCACCATTCACATAATCGGGTGTTTGTGCCTTGCCAAAATCAAATAAACCGATAGTCCTAACGAGCTTTGGTATGTGTGCCCGGTGTGGAGCACCTCGAAAAAAAAACCCGAGGCCCGCTAATCACCAAGGTTTCGGCTTTTGTACACCAATGCCATTGTCTCAAAAATAAGTGAAAAAGAAAAGAAAACAAAGAAAAGATGGAGAAAATTATACACTTGTTGGGAAGTTGAGCAAAAACGAAATTATGGAGTTAGTTCCTTTCCCGGATTAGCATCACATGACCTAAAAATTCCCACCTAATCACAATGTTTCTTAGCTTCTTCTTTTCTAAGTCCTTGTGACCAAATTGCATGTGTGTAAGACTTAGTGATCTAGATTGTCTTTCCATGCCTTCATTCATTTGATGCTTGATTGATTGTCCATTGCCATGAAACATAACTATGAAGGTGATCCAATGTTAGAAGCACAATTCCAAAAAGATTTTGTTGTTTATCTGCATGCATAAATCATGTCATCTCTTAGTCTATAGTTGGGTCTTGCTCGGGGACGAGCAAATCTTAAGTATGGGGTATTTTGATAACGTGATTTATGACGTTAGTTTAGGCATTCATTTAGATATTTTTTCCCGTTATTTATTCACGGTTTGCCATTATTTCATGACGTTTACGCTTAATTCATGCATATTTCTAGAAAAGACGTCTACACAAACTTTTGTCGGTTTTGTAGGTATTTCGGGGATCTTTTGGACATTAATCGATATATTCGAGGATCAAGCCTCATGGTGGTACATATCCAAGGCCTTGAAGGAACATAATTGGAGCAATGAAGGACACAAGGACCCTTGTTGGTGCAAGCAATGGAGCAACTCATGGCTAGATGATCATAACAAGTTTCTGTTGAAGAAAATCGACCTACACTCAGGAAAATCGTCCGATTTTTCTGTCTGGGTCGATTTTCTGGCCTTTGACAGCTTGTGCCACGTTTCCCACGATCTCTTTGCCCGGCCCTTGCTTCTTTGTGGAGTATTTAAGTGGTCTTGCAGGCTGTTGCTGAGAACTCACTCTCCCTCTCCCACATCCTCTAGCAATCTTCCTAAAAACGTTCTTCCATTGTAGCCTCTCTTCAAGGCACCCTTGTGGGTGTTCTTGAGAGAGATTAGTGTAGGCTTTAGATTTGTAGTGAGATTTGAGTGATTTTTGTGAAGAAACTTATTGAAGGTTGTAAGATCTGACTTGGAGCTACATTCGGTGTGTTGAAAGACTTGTTTTGAACTCAAATCCAACTAAGTTTCATTGCTTTCATTTCCTTACTTCATCTTCTTGCTATGGATTCCATATATGCTTGTATGATGATTTTAGATCTTGAAATGCATGTTGTTGGCTAGTTTATTGTGATTCTAGAGTGATGGATCGATGGTTATGGCTTGGGTGATGATAGAAATGACTTACATGTTAGTTTAGGATGATTTTTGTGGCCGAAATCTAAACCAAAGGAGAAAAATCGACCTGTTCGTCAGAGTAAATCGGCCGATTTTTGCTATGATCCACCCGATTTTTCCTTTTGTTGCTCTTTAATTGATGAATATGTATGTTAGGATGTTATATTGTTGAAATCCTAGTGTTTGTTGAGCATAATATAGCTTAGGGTGACCTAATGCTAGCAAACTAAGTGAGGAAAGAGACCTACCCGGTGATTTCCGATCTTAGATACCAAAGATGATGAACTCTAGGTAGTAGTGAGCCTCACAAGCCGCTATTGGATTGAGTGTGCTAGGATTATTGCTTGAGACTTCCCTTTTCCATGACTTACCCGGTAAGGAGAGGGTTGCCCCTTAAGTAGAGTCTGGTTTGTGTAGAATTCCCTACTTTAACCCCTTGAGACCAACCCGGTAATAGGAGTTTGATGCGGGATTAGTGAAGCGAGAGACTTACCCGGTAGTTGCTTCCATTAGAGAAACACCCTTTCCCAACACCGCAACCTTATCATTAGAATCGCTAGAAGCTTGAGTCCAATGCCATAACCGGGAATCTTGATCTTTAGAATCCACTTATCTTACCTCTTATCTCCTATCTTGCATTTGTGTGTTTGTTTGCTTGTTTGTTTGCATATTTTGTGATCCTTGTTTGATCACCCCAAAAGCAACCAAAAATATTGTGTTTTGCACCTTCTTTATTCCTCGTCTCATCTTAGTTTAGATTTGCACTATCTTTGATCATTAAATGACTTGATTTCGCCTCAGTCATTGTGTTCGACCTAGGAATACTTTCCTTCCTACATAACGATCCGTACACTGCGGGTTTCGTTAGGTAGTTTAGGAGATTAGATCGAGTTTATAAATGTAAAGCTTTTTGCGTGTCGCAATCTTAGCGTAACAAGTTTTTGGCGCCATTGCCGGGGACTAGGTCTAGATTGAGTCATTTTGTGATTGTTTTTAGTGTTTATCTTTCTTGTTACTTTTGAGCTTGTGTTGTTTTTGTCTTTGCCTTTTCATGTTTGCCATGGACGGATTGTACTTCCAAGACGACCTTGACAACATGGAGTATGAGGAGTGGATGGAAAGCCAAGATCTTGGACCTCTCCATGATGAGTTTGAGTATTGGGAGGAGTTTAATGCCTATCATGAGTCCCATGATCAAGCTCACATGACTACATTGCCTTATGTGGAACCTCACCATCAACCTCACAATGACCGAGTGGAATCAATGCTAGAAGAAATGTTGAGGAAGATGGATGATCTAGAGAGCAACCTTGCTTCCATTTCGAGAGCCCACATGGTGCTTGAAGCAGAAGTATTTCAACAAGAGGAGGTTCACCATGAGGAGATCCAAGAATTACCCGATTCAACCATAACCAATTGAGACCTTCAAGAAGAGTTGGATAAAGCGTGGGATCAAGTGAGGCTAAGGGATTTGGCCCTGAAGGATGAAAGAATATTGAATTTTGAGAGAGAAGAACAAATGAGGAGGGAGATTGAGGAGATTAGGCATGCTCTTATGCTAGGAGATCCTACCATCCTTCAAGGCTTACCTCCACCTCCGTCACCTTTGGAGGAGTGCAATGAAGTCGTCTCACCCCCGTACATCCTTGCCATCAACCCAGGAACCACACTTGAGAAGCTCATGAGGGAGAGCCTTAAGTTAACTTCAACTCCTTCCAATCCTTTCTTGCTTGCCCGGAGTAAACATGAAGATTGGAGTCCCTTTCCTAAGGAGTCTCCCATGTTGAATGATGGAGGCAAGCATGATGGATCCATGATGGTTATGAAGCACCTCAATGAAGAATTCATTCCAAGAACCGGCCTTCTTTGGATCATAGATTATGAGGATGGCAATCATCTCACCGGTGTGACCGCGGAGTACCAATTGTCTAAGTATGGGGTGGCACCTATGGTTGCAACTCCATACTATCATCAAGGGAGCGGTGATGACGGAGTCTACTACTCACCGGTGAAGAGAAAACTTAAAGCTTATTTGGGCATCAAGTGGCCCTTGCTTGTTATCATGGATGCAGGAAAGCGATGGTTCCTTGGGCTCCTCAAGCAAACCATGGTATTCGAGGTGGATTGACACATGTTTGGTCAAGATAATGAACTAAAAGAAGCGCTTCTTGGGAGGCAACCCAAGGGTAACAACTCTTTCCCTTTTCTCTTTCGTCTTCGTTTTTGCTTTTGTTTTTGGTGTGCTTTGTTTTTTTTTTCTTTTGTGTTATTGGGTGCTAAATCTTGTGATTGTCATGTGTGATGAGATGTCGGTGGTCATGTGAAAACCTCATGGAACTGTTGAAGGTACAAGATCCAAGCACACGGACGAGGAAGAAATCACCCAGGAAAATCGGGCTGTTCTTCACAGAAATCAGCCGATTTTCCTGGGTAGATGGTCCGATTTTTCCTTCTGTCAAGGACAGTGATGATCTCCAATCAAGTATGGGTGGAGCGGACGTTGAACTTGGACGGCTTGCGGTGCCAAATGTGGGTTCCGACACCATAATGAACATCAAGAGCTCTCTATCATCCTTGATCGATCATCCACCATCATCATTCGATGTGAACCGAAATATCAAAGCATCACCAATTTTACATTGTGAGGACTCTCTTCCACTTCTTTATTTAGTTTGCACATTGGGGACAATGTGTTTCTAAGTATGGGGTGGGGTTTTCATGATCACTTGCATGATTAGCATCTAGGATAGTTTAATATTGTCACATGTTTCATTACGTCTTGCATTGTACATATAAATTTCGAAAAATCAAAAAAATCAGAAAATTTTAAAAATTTTAGTGCTTCTGAGCTTGGGAATGACCCTTATGATGAGAGTGTCTTGTGAATTGGCTATGGATGGCTTTATGTGTTGAATTGATGTATGCATATGTGGACTTGAAGTACTTATCTTGAATCCCATGTGTGAATTGTGATCATGAATGTTTGTCTTGATTGGATTGAGGATTAAAAGTCGAAATTACATGCTAGTTCTTGCACATCATTTAGGAGTGATTAAGGCAATTCATTTTTCTCTAATTCTCATCTTTATCATGTTGTTTGAACACCTCAATTGATAAAAAATTTGACCTCTTTTGACCCATCCGGGAATAGGAGCATGCTAGTGTGTTGATGTGTGTGAAAAGCAAATGTGGGGTGAAGTTGTTTATGAATGAATGATGTGAATGAAGTGCTGAATTTGTTGTGAAAAGTGTAGAAAAAAAATATAGGTTTGGGGACGTTGGTTTAAATGACGAGTAACTCGGCACCATTCACATAATCGGGTGTTTGTGCCTTGCCAAAATCAAATAAACCGATAGTCCTAACGAGCTTTGGTATGTGTGCCCGGTGTGGAGCACCTCGAAAAAAAAACCCGAGGCCCGCTAATCACCAAGGTTTCGGCTTTTGTACACCAATGCCATTGTCTCAAAAATAAGTGAAAAAGAAAAGAAAACAAAGAAAAGATGGAGAAAATTATACACTTGTTGGGAAGTTGAGCAAAAACGAAATTATGGAGTTAGTTCCTTTCCCGGATTAGCATCACATGACCTAAAAATTCCCACCTAATCACAATGTTTCTTAGCTTCTTCTTTTCTAAGTCCTTGTGACCAAATTGCATGTGTGTAAGACTTAGTGATCTAGATTGGATATACTCATGATCATCTTGACTTCTTCATTTTCACCTCTCATGCATGCTTTCTAGTTAAGTATAATTGTCTTTCCATGCCTTCATTCATTTGATGCTTGATTGATTGTCCATTGCCATGAAACATAACTATGAAGGTGATCCAATGTTAGAAGCACAATTCCAAAAAGATTTTGTTGTTTATCTGCATGCATAAATCATGTCATCTCTTAGTCTATAGTTGGGTCTTGCTCGGGGACGAGCAAATCTTAAGTATGGGGTATTTCGATAACGTGATTTATGACGTTAGTTTAGGCATTCATTTAGATATTTTTTCCCGTTATTTATTCACGGTTTGCCATTATTTCATGACGTTTACGCTTAATTCATGCATATTGTTGATGGGTACTTTTTGTACAATTTTCTAATATATATTTATGCAATTTTAGAAAATAATATATGGTCGATCGAACCTAAAGTCAATAAAAATCGATCTGATGCTAAGGCAAGGCCTAAAATTATACAGTTGGACCCAATATTCTACTCAGTTAAAAAAGGAGTTTTACTGTAGTAGACTTAGTCATTTAAAAGACTTTTTCAAAATATTAAGGTTAATCTCATCGGTCAAAGCCAACACATATAGTTAACGGATGTTTATGAGAGAAGATGGTTATCAATGTTGCATAAGGGATGATCCACAAAGGCACTGAAAACTCCGTTCGAGGGATTCCCGGGTGTGATTAACTTTGATTTTTCATTACCTTAATCACAATTTATTTTGTGTGAATAAATACAAAGAGGCCGTTACGAGTTCATTCTTATCGGTTTGGACTTTGGAGCAATTTTGAAACTCCTACCATAATGGATGAGAGATTAAAATGAATATGGATTGGCCTTCACCGTTAATTCAAATGAATCACCACCTTAATTGAGAGTAATTAATAGCCCATATCACTCCAAATGTGAAAGGGGGAAAGAAAACGTTACGGAAGAACTCAAGGTTCGTGTATTCAATGCTAACTAAATGCTTGAAAATTCCACCCACCATTTAATTGTAATTAGATTTAATGCAAATTGATTACCTCTAATTACTCATATATATTTTCACGGCTGATTAGATCATATACATTGTTGACTCTTGGGTATTGGCATGTAAATCAGTCCATTATATTTGGTATTTGATTCGAAGGGTCGTGATGCTTGCAGCAAACGGAATGCAAAAAAAATAACAGCAATCATGCATTTATGTAAGAAATAAATTCCAATAGATTGGTGTTCAGTGTAATGAAGTATAAAGAGGGAGCCCCCACACCACCGCAAAGGCGATCCTCTACGAAGAAAAAAAAACCAGAAGTTGGGCAAAGACAGATGGGAGTGAAATGCAAAGGCAATGTTGAGGGGCTTTTGTTTCCTCAACATACAAGAGAATATGAAGCAAGCAAGAAGCAACACATGATGGAATGAGGAAAAACATTCACTCAGCATTAGACAATCGAAGATTGCAATCATCGGGTTCACCACAAACGGAATCGGCCACTGAATCATATTTCGGAGCATGAGTGCTCGACGGCTCTCTGGTCTTCAATTTCCAAAAGCTCTCAGACATATATCAAAACAATGAATATAAGTCGAACGAGAGGGAAACAAGCCTTTAATCGTTTAGTCATCGTCAAGATGATAACTCTTGTACGGTATAAACTCTCTTCCTTGCCAAATCTATTTTACACGTATTTGTTTTATTAGATTGCGCAGAAACGAAGACCCATATGCACTCGGAGCGAAACCGATCAACAATTTTTGCCAAGTCGTATCAACCGGTGTGGATAACAATCAACCGTAAGGCACAAAATGTGAGAAGTTGTAGTTCAATCGAAAGATGCAAATGAAGTAGGCCTCTGTCTGTCACCAGCGCGACGATCCTCATAGCTCAGAAAGAAGGAAACGCACGATGGAGTCATGCAATGTCCAAACAAGTTGCAAGTAATTCGTGCAAAATAAAAAGGGACATTACGGAGGGAAGATACAAAGATCAAAATACAAAGGAAGACATACCAGTGCATCAAAGAAGCATACTAGCGATCCGGAAACTTTATTGTTGGCCGTAGTCGGTTCGAAAGTGGATAACTTCAACTCTACAACATCAAATGTGTTTCCATCGACCAACCCCGACAAAATTTGGGACAAAGGCATGATAGAAAGAAGAAGAGTAAAAAAGGTTAAACTATATGAGAATATTAATAGGAGTGTTGGGCACAAAAATAGGGTGTAGCAGAACACATGATAAAATTGCAAAGAGGAGCAACTTATGATGGACATGTGCTGTTCGAATCAAAATACATGAGAAGGCTTGAGCAAGGCACTAAAAAGGAGTAGCTTGACTTCCATTCACCAACGGTAGCAGCAGTGATCATGAAAAAGAAAAAGAAGCTCTAATATTGCTTATTCACATATGAATGAAGGACCGATTTATTTCGTGTACAACCTCCAACAAATATCTTTGAATCTTTATCAAACAACGTTCATGCGGGGTTTATTATCTTCAACAAAATTCATATGGATTTGAAGGCCACCACCAAGAATAAATAGAGGGCTCAAGATTAAGTGAACTCAACTAAGACCGCACTATGCTTTAAGCCAAGAAAAATGTGATGTCATCATAATCGGAAAGGTACATACATAATCAATCGACTATTTCACCGTCTTCGATGATCCGGCTGAAATTCCAAGACTATGTGTACATATGCATGTATTGTACATACATGGCACATCCCTAGAGTTCGGTGGCATGGATTTAGGAAGCAAAGCGCATAGAAATCCACGTACATGGCTTGGTGAAAGCAAAACCTGCATTTGATGCTCAAAGAGATGTACCGAGAGATATACAAGTGATTTATTATGGCTCCATAAGATAATCATTTTTATGTGTTGTATTAGCAATTTGAGTGCAAAGTTTCAAATTAAAGGGAAACGTCGGTAAAAAATAATAAAGCAACAAATGCATAACCCAATACATGTTTCCAAGTGCTCAAAAAAAGGTTTAGTGGTAAATGATGGCAAACCAAGGAAGCGATCACGGATAACAGTCGGGCCTAGGAAGCTTAAGGAACAAGAAATGAAGCTCAAGATGAAGAACTACGTATGATTTGATCCCTACAAAAGGGTACGTAGGAAACTTGACTATATAAACTGTCAAGTTCAATCGCCAATACCAAGTTAATGATTTTCTAAAGGAGGCAGAACTACGTGTGATTTGATCTTCACCAAGAAGTACGTAGAAAATTCGATTTAATAAATAATCAGATTCAATCACAAGTTTCAAATACGTCAAAATTCGATTGTAAAGGTTGATGAACTACGGTGACTTGATTCCGTCTCAAACGGATACGTAGGAAGCTCGGTATAAAGCAAGACACTCATTGAGTTCGGTCACACCCAAAACTCCAAGATTTGTTAAAGTTGAGAACTACGTCTGACTTGATTCCGTTGAAACAGATACGTAGGAAACTCGTCGAGTTCAGTCATACCCCCAAACGAAGAGAAGAAAAAGAGAGAGATACTCAACTATTTAATTTCTCATGCGCACATGATAGTCGGATAATTTGGAAAACCCTTCATAGAAGGTGGGTCCGAGTGATTCCGGTGATGCGTAAAAAGTGGAGAAATACAAGTGATAATTGATGCGGATTATAGACAACCCGTCTTAAGAAATTGAGGTTGGATCCGACACGTGACACAAGATGGTCAAAGTCCGCAAAAATAGATATATGAACTACGTAAGGCTTGATCCTTCTAAGGGAAGGTACGTAGGCAACCCGTCGGGTGCAGCCCAAAGACTCAAGAAAAATTCAAGAGGTCGTCCAAAATGTAGTCAGTATTATTTTGGAATTGTGAGGATAAAACGAATAAGGGTTGAACTTTAATAAACATATTTCAAATGAAATGTGTTACGCAATTTTATTTTCTTGTAATATTTTTGCCTAACATATTTTTGGCACGCCGAGTGGGACCCTTTTCTTTCTTTATGATTTTAGAATTATATTGATTTGAATTATACTAATATTTTTATTTTCTTTTTACAAAGGAAAATATGGCACCAAGAGCTTTGATCAAGTTCAACCAGCTTCCGGCCACCTTCATTGTGAAAGGGGGGCATTGGGTCCGTCAACGTTCATTCCGGGTAGTGATCAACGTTACTCGTGATGCAATTGAAGCTGAAATACCGTTGAAAAATTCCTATGGACCTCTTCGAAGCTTGGAAGAGGGAGTAGTCTCAAAGCTCAAGAAGGTTAAGGCTCAAGGACCGGCAATCCAAGTCCTCAAGACTAATGGTGAGTCTCACCAAGGATCAAAGATGCCTACCTATACCAAAGTCAAGTGCAAGCGTAACCGGAGGAGGGAACGGAAGAACGGATCAAAGAGATAAAAATCTAGACCATTGGTTAAGCTCGCTCCTTCACCAGCCTTGGAATTGGTCAGATCTACCTTATGGGAGGCCGCGCGAGGTTTGGTGGCTCCTCAAGAGTCAATCACCATACCGCCAAAAAGGCAAATTCTCATAGGATCAATACCTATCAACCTGGACCGTGTGGAACAAGTCAACATGACCTCTTACACGGAGAAGGAGGATACCCAAACTTTGGCCTCCAAGGTGAAGGTTCTCAAGACCGCTCAACCCAAGAAAGGTCAAAATAGCAAGACATCTCAAAGTTCTAAGAAGATGAAATCTCAAACTAGTATAGGACCAATCACAAGGTCAAGGGCTAAGGAGATGTCATTCATGAAAGTAACCTCTCGACCGCCCAGACACACAACACCGAAGACGTTAGAAATTGTGGAAAAGGAAGTAAGCTCTCCTTTGTTTGGGGACAAGTCTTCACCTTTTAAAGAGAAAGACTTTCCGCTATTTATGGTCAAGACAAAGGTAAGTCTCTTTTGGAAGATGAGAGAGATAACATGCCAGTAATGACGACAGGAACCTCCGACACTGAGGAACAACTCCGAGAAATGCAAAGAGCAATGGACGAGAAGGATGCTCAAATCGCCGCTTTGACCGCACGAATAGATAATCAAGTCCAAGGGAGCTTATTCAATCAAGGAGGAGACAACAATGGAAGTCAACCTGAAGCTTCTGGTCAAACCGGATCCCTAGGTATATCTCCCCAAGAAATTAGAGAAATGTTTGTAAAAGGGATAAGAGACATCCAAATTTCTCAAAATCCACCGGTGATTGGATATAGGAAACCGTACCCATTGCACTTTGATGCATTGCCTTTCCCTCCGGGTTATCAAAGGCCAAATTTTGACAAGTTTGACGGTATACATGGTTCACCACATGAGCATCTTGCTCACTTTTACTCGGCTTGCGGTGAAACAGCTTTGAGTGATGCCTTGCTCATTAGACAGTTTGTCCAATCACTCAAAGGGTCGGCATTCACGTGGTACACCCAACTGCATCCGGGGTCGATAGAAACATGGGATGATTTGCAAAGGGCTTTTCTTGCTCAGTTCGTGAGTACAAAGGCGAAAGTTTCTATCATGGACTTGGCAAACACACACCAAAAACCAAACGAGCTTGGCAATGACTTTATAGCAAGATGGAGAAGTCTAAGGCTCCAATGCCCCGAGAAAATTAGCGAGTTAGCATGTGTCCAAATGTGCACCAACAACTTGCTCCCAGAATTAGCTGTACACGTCGGTAGTGCGGAACCTCTATCCTTTGATGCATTGGTGTCAAAGACTTTCAATGTTGAACGTCAACTAGCTCGACAAAAGGTAGCAACCGCTCGGACACAATCAAATGAGTTCAAGAGAGATGAGGGAAGAAAACCACAAAAGCAGAGTGAATCCATGAGTACGTTCGTTAAAACCGGTGGAAATACCTCTAGTGCTGGGAATAACTTTAGAGCTCAAGGTAGGGAAAGAGGGCAAGAGAATAACAAGAAGCTCACTTTACAAGAAAGAAAGCAAAATAAATATCCCTTTGACGATGATGATGTTCAAGGGATATTTGGTGAGCTTATGGCTGCCAACGCTTTGATACTTCCCGAGCCGAAAAGGCCTAATGAAGTGGGTATGATAAACGACCCAAAGTATTGCCCGTTCCACCGGATTCTCGGTCACCCAATACAAGAATGCTATGTTCTCAAGGATAGGATAGAGTGGTTGATCAACAAAGGTGAGATTGAGATCGAAGGAAGTAAGTCAAAAGGTTCATCGGCAACAGTGAACTCAGTTTCAGCATCGGAGGTAGAAAGAATGCTACAAACATCCACACCAATCCACGTAAATCCGGAAGTAGACGAGGCACCTTCAGAAGATTTAGAGAGTGAAGGCATCCCTACAGCTCCATTACCTTTCATGGGAGTAGCTGTGCAATTTCGGGTTGACGATGATGTCCGAGTAGCATGGGCTTATCCTGACATGCCAAGAGATGGACCGGGTATACCGACATTGTATGAAATCATGATGCGTTCTGATATTGAGGATCTATACTCGGACGAGGATGATGATAGTCTTTTTGAATGGCAACTGTCCAAAAAGCATAGAAGCCCTCAACAAGCGGTTAATCAAAAGTCTACTACTCCGGGCTTTAGAATGATCGGAAGAAATCCCGATAAGAAGAAAAACAAGAAAAATAAGAAGAAGAGTAAGAAAACAAAGAAGCCAAAAAACGATTATGAGGAAGAGTATGTTCAACCTCAACGGGTTCCTTTTACCTTGAAGGACTTCATTCCTAAAGATTTTACCAAGGAAGACTCATCCGATGATGATGAAGATTTATTTTGGGGAGAAGAAGTTGTCCAATGTTGCATGGTCTCTTGGGCCGATGAATGTGAAGAAACGCAGCAAGAAACAGATGCAATCACTCTTCGATCTGGTCGTCAATTACCTCCCCCACAATCAAAGGGAAAGGAAAAAGAGTTGGTGTCACCTTCCGAGGAAATGACAAAGGTGTCAAGTCAAGAAGAAGGTGTTCATAACCAGAAACTTGTAGAGAAAGTAAGTGATAAAGGACCTCATGGCCTAGATCAGACTCATCGGATCCCCATATCAATACGAGATGCTCCCCATAAGGAGAAAGTTCGTTATGATGTTGTTAGCCATCTTAAGCGCATCCCAGCACGCGTGAGTGTATATGATGCCTTACAGATGTCTAAAGATCTAAGGAAAGCCCTAATTCAAGCTCTTATGGATCCCGAAGATTACAAAGATCAAGTTGACCCCATCGAAGTCAATGACGTGTCATTGTACCCATCATCTCATTGTGACTCATGTATGGCCGCCATCACCTTTTCAGACGAAGATCTCCAATTGGGGAGTGAGGGGCACAATAGGCCGTTATATGTGACAGGTGTTATCGGTGACACAAAAAAAAACCGGATTTTACTCGATGGCGGATCAGTAGTAAATCTTCTTCCGTTAAAAGCTTTGACATCGATGGGATTAAATGTCCGACACTTATCCCCAACGTTGCTCACAATTCAGGGTTTCAACCAAGTGGGGCAAAAAGCTTTGGGGACCATTGCATTGAAGGTGGAGATGGGTGAATTATACAAAGACGCTCTTTTCCATGTCATAGAGGCAAACACCTCATACAACGCTTTGTTGGGGCGACCTTGGCTTCATTCAATAAAATTCATCCCCTCAACGCTTCATCAATGTTTGAAATATACCGATGAAAATGGGAATGAAAGAATTATTAGAGGAGATCCGAACCCTTTCTGTCGAGAAGATGTGAACTATGCTGATGCAAAGTTCTACAAGGTGGTAAATGTTGACTCCTCTATAAGTAATATTGAGAATAAGGAGCCGTGGAAATCTCCTAAGAACTCAATAACTCATTTCGGTGAAAAGGTCCCCAAGTTAATGGTTGAAAGAGAAGACACGGAAGAAAGACCTCCACGTAGGGTGTTGTTCAAGTACACACCAAAAGACAAAAGAGAGGCCGGTCAAAAACCGATAATTCCTGTTGAGAAAATGATGGATTCTCTTGTGACAAGCTATACTTTTCCCCTTCGAAAAATTAACCGGGTCTCGCAACACAAGGCACTAACCATTCATAGGATTTTTGGGGATGAACAAGAGGGGAGCACTAGAGTAGTACTACGAGGCATATCTTCCAATCAGTCTGTCGGAAGGCAAAATGAAGATGCTGAAATTCAATATCCAAGGTCCTTTCCGGAAGACACAAAGTCATGGAAGGATAATAATTTCAACGACCTTGACAAAATTGTGGTATCCCATGAAGATGGGCTTCTAACCGCTAGCATTGAAGAACCAATGACCTTAACACCGATAGAGCAAGAAATGTTCACAGAAGAAGAAACGCCGTTTGAACCTCGGGTGTCAGTGTTTGAAAGGCTTGACACATCCTTTGTAGGTGAGGTGTCTCAATCTTCGGTTTTCCAAAGGCTTGAGAAAGTTGAGGAGTCAAAAAGAAAGATATTCCGAATCAAGAGGAACCGGAAATGGAAGCTCAAGATGAGGAATCGATTTGGAGAACTCATAAGAAAGACAAGTGAAGATCAGGTCGAAGAGGTCGATGTTGTGACTTTCCTTAATAGGAAAGATTCCCAAGATATCAAGTCTTTTGAGATGACTTTCCAAAACAATCGAGCCGAAAAAGCGAGCCTTGAATTAGATTCATCGGATTTCATCAACACAGTCAAACCTGCCCCACCAGAAATGGAAGAAGGTGGACAACCAACGGTTGATGATCTCGAGGAGATTAATCTTGGAACCCTTGATGACCCAAAACCTGTTTTTATTAGTGCTTTGTTAGCAGACGAGGAGAAGGTGATATATCATCAACTTCTTGAGGAGTATAAGGATGTCTTCGCTTGGAGCTACCAGGATATGCCTGGATTGGATCCACAAGTAGCAGTTCACAAGTTGTCTGTGTCTAGTGAAAAGAAACCAGTGAAACAAGGACAACGGCGCTTCCGCCCCGAATTGATGGTTCAAATCAAGAGCGAGGTCAACAAGTTTATAGAGGCAGGATTCATCCGTGAGGTTCAATATCCGGTATGGTTAGCAAACATCATTCCTGTAAGAAAGAAAAATGGCAAGCTCCGCATATGTGTGGATTTCAAGGATTTAAATGAAGCATGCCCAAAAGACTTATTTCCATTACCAATTACCGAGCTTTTGGTTGATGCTACTACCGGTTTCAAAGCTTTGTCTTTCATGGACGGATTTTCCGGTTACAACCAAATCAAGATGGATCCAGAAGATGAAGAATTGAAAGCTTTTCGTACGCCACAGGGCACATTTTGCTACACAGTGATGCCTTTCGGTTTGAGAAATGCGGGAGCAACCTATCAACGAGCCATGACAATCATTTTTCATGATTTCCTTCACAATACAGTAGAATGCTATGTGGATGATTTGGTTGTCAAGACAAAAGAAAGAAATAACCATCCAGCTGATCTTCGGAAAATCTTCGACAGGTTGCGCAAGCATCAATTAAAGATGAACCCCCTCAAGTGTGCATTCGGTGTAACATCAGGAAAGTTTTTAGGATTCATCGTCCGATATCGTGGGATTGAAAATGACCCAGATAAAATCAAAGCCATTGCGCAAATGCTTCCTCCAAAAAATCTGCGAGAGCTCCGGGGTTTACAAGGAAAGTTAGCTTACATCCGTCGTTTCATCTCAAACTTAACAGGAAGATGTCAACCCTTCCTAAGGTTGATGAAAAAAGATACACCATTTATATGGGATCGAGCTTGTCAAGAAGCATTTGAAGACATCAAGAAATATTTAATGGATCCACCAGTTTTGATGGCACCAATACAAGGGAGACCTCTTACATTGTACACCACAACACTTGATCGCTCCTTACGTTCAATGCTAGTTCAAAATAACGATGAAGGAAAGGAGAATGCCCTTTACTACATTAGCAGGACGCTGGTAGGAGCAGAGCAAAACTACTCATCCATGGAGAAGATTTGTTTGGCTCTAGTGTTTGCCGTTTAAAAGTTACGACACTACCTTTTATCCCATCAAATCATATTGGACTCCAAGGCCGATCCAATGCGGTTCCTTTTGTCTAAAGTTGTGCTATCAGGAAGATTAGCCAAGTGGGCCATGCTTCTAGCCCCGTTTGACATAAAATATGTTTCACAAAAGGCGGTAAAAGGGCAAATCCTCGCTAATTTCCTAGCCGCCCACCCGACATCGGAGCATGAAGAATTGACATATGACTTCCCCGATGAAGAAGTTTTCACCATCGAAGAAAGTTCTTGGCAATTGTACTTTGATGGTTCTGCAAGGAGAAGCGGTGCTGGGATCGGAATCGTGTACATTACCCCTTCGGGTGGTTTGGTGCCTTATTCTTTCTCTTTGTTAGAGAATTGCATGAATAATGTAACCGAGTACGAAGCGCTTATTGTTGGTCTTGAAATTGCTCTCGAAATGCGCATTGATCCACTAAGAGTATTTGGGGATTCTCAATTGATTGTGAGACAAATAAATGGGGAATACAAAGTGAAGAATCCCGGTTTGATACCTCTCTACCAGAAGGCAAATGAACTTATTTGTCAATTCTACCAAATAAAGGTCAACCATGTCTCAAGATCGGAGAATGAAAAGGCGGATGCCTTGACAAAGTTAGCAGCATCGTTAACACTCCCTGATGAACGGGAGATCCAAGTTGCTATTGGTGAACAACATTTGCTTGCACCAGTATCGGAACGAGTAAGGCCAACCGAAGAAGTTAGTGTTATTACAGTCTATGAAATTGATGAAAATCTAGATTGGAGACAACCGATGTTTGAATATTTGAAACATGGGGTTTTACCCGAGGATGAAAAAAAAGAAAGTAGATGTCAAAAGGCGAGCGCCAAGATTTCATTTGCAAAATGATACGCTATACCGAAGGGCTTTTGATGGAATGTTACTTAGGTGTTTGTCAAAAGAAGAAGCTAAGTACATCCTTTTGGAGACTCATGCTGGGGTATGTGGAGCACATCAAGCGGGTCCCAAATTAGCCGATCAAGTTAAGAGGTTAGGATATTATTGGCCATCTATGGTGAAGGACGCAATAAGTTTTGCAAAGGCATGTCATGCATGTCAGATCCATTCCGATTTTATTCACCAACCACCCCAACTTCTCCATCCAACTATTTTATCATGGCCATTTAATGCATGGGGCCTTGATGTGGTAGGGCCCATCAATCCATCATCCTCTCGAGGTCACCGATATATTTTGGCTGCAACTGATTATTTCTCTAAATGGGCTGAGGCTTTACCGTTAAGAGTAGTGGGGGCAAAAGAGGTAGTAAACTTCATAAGGATTCAACTAATCTACCGATTTGGAGCCCCTGCGAAAATCATTTCAGACAACGCTTTGTACTTCAAGAATCAAATATTGGTGAAATTAGCTGAAAAGTTTGGATTCAAATACAGTTTTTCATCAAGCTATAATCCATCTTCAAATGGCCAAGCCGAAGCGTTCAACAAGGTTCTCTCAAAAATTTTAAAAAAGATGGTTTCGAAATCAAAAAGAGATTGGCATGAGCGTCTACTTGAGGCCTTGTGGGCATACCGGACAACGGTACAAACATCAACTGGGTGCACACCATACAATCTTGTTTTTGGCTCTGAGGCGGTATTGCCACTTGAAGTACAACTACCATCTCTAAGGGTCGCAGTGCAACTTACTGATCCGGAGGAGAATACCAAGGTCCGTTTAGCCGAGCTCGAGGCTCTAGATGAACGGAGATGGTCGGCACAACAGAGGCTCGAGATATATCAAGCTCAAATAGCCGGGGCATTCAACAAACGAGTCAAATTTCGCTCTTTTTCGGTCGGGGATCTAGTACTTACAATAAGGCGCCCAATTGTCATTAACCGAAAGTCGCAAGGAAAATTTGAGCCAAAGTGGGAAGGACCATATGTCATCACCAAGGTCTTCTCCAAAGGCGCGTACGAGCTCTCAAGTGTAGATGGCGGTGTCATGTATGCTTGTGTTAATGGGAAATTTGTAAAGAAGTTCTTTGCTTAGAGTTCCGTTCTCAAGTAAGAACTACGTGAAGACTTGATGCCGTTTATCGGCTACGTAGGAAATTTGGTAGAAAAAAAAAAAGTACCGAATCCAGTCGCAAAAAAAAAATAAATAATAAATAAATAAATAAATAAATAAATAAAAATAAAAATTATTATCTTCTTATGCAAATGATAGTCTAAATAATCCGGAAAACCCTTCATAGAAGGTGGGTTCGGATTATTGGGGTGATGCATATAAAAGTATTAAAAAAAAAAAAGAAGAGTCAAATCAAATCAAATTGGTTCATCAAGAACTACGAACGGCTTTTTTTTTTTTACTCACAAAGGGGGTACGTAGGCAATCTCCTAGTCTAGATGCAGCCACACAAAAAAAATGGTCATTTTCTTTGTCACGCCTTCTCATTTCTAAACCAACACTCAAAGTCCCCAAATTTTCCAAACAAAAGCTCACATTTTCAAACTTCAAATGATATGCGTATTATGATACAAAACATTGAATTGGATATTTCGGTAGCTAAACGAATCTCCATGGCAAGAAGCCTCGTACTAGAATTTTCATCCACAAAAGTGACCAATGGCCAAAGTCGATGATAGACCTAAAGAGCCTTCAAGTCAAAGTTTAAAGCCAATATACCAAAGCAAAATAAATCCAAAATTTCTATATGCCCATACCTCGTACAAATTATAGCGGTTAAGATGAAGTTATGATCGGTAAATGTGCATGTCTAAGATCTACACGGAGATACAAGTCTAGCAAGGGATCATCTCCGCTTGAAGTGTTTATCAACTTACATCGACGTTGAGAAGCTTGTTTTCTATCAAAATAAGCCCTTTTAATTCAATTGAGCAATGAGGAACTTTGAACGCGTTTGATAAGACACACACGTACAAAGTTCGGGGGCAACTGTTGATGGGTACTTTTTGTACAATTTTCTAATATATATTTATGCAATTTTAGAAAATAATATATGGTCGATCGAACCTAAAGTCAATAAAAATCGATCTGATGCTAAGGCAAGGCCTAAAATTGTACAGTTGGACCCAATATTCTACTTAGTTAAAAAAGGAGTTTTACTGTAGTAGACTTAGTCATTTAAAAGACTTTTTCAAAATATTAAGGTTAATCTCATCGGTCAAAGCCAACACATATAGTTAACGGATGTTTATGAGAGAAGATGGTTATCAATGTTGCATAAGGGATGATCCACAAAGGCACTGAAAACTCCGTTCGAGGGATTCCCGGGTGTGATTAACATTGATTTTTCATTACCTTAATCACAATTTATTTTGTGTGAATAAATACAAAGAGGCCGTTACGAGTTCATTCTTATCGGTTTGGACTTTGGAGCAATTTTGAAACTCCTACCATAATGGATGAGAGATTAAAATGAATATGGATTGGCCTTCACCGTTAATTCAAATGAATCACCACCTTAATTGAGAGTAATTAATAGCCCATATCACTCCAAATGTGAAAGGGGGAAAGAAAACGTTACGGAAGAACCCAAGGTTCGTGTATTCAATGCTAACTAAATGCTTGAAAATTCCACCCACCATTTAATTGTAATTAGATTTAATGCAAATTGATTACCTCTAATTACTCATATATATTTTCACGGCTGATTAGATCATATACATTGTTGACTCTTGGGTATTGGCATGTAAATCAGTCCATTATATTTGGTATTTGATTCGAAGGGTCGTGATGCTTGCAGCAAACGGAATGCAAAAAAAATAACAACAATCATGCATTTATGTATGAAATAAATTCCAATAGATTGGTGTTCAGTGTAATGAAGTATAAAGAGGGAGCCCCCACACCACCGCAAAGGCGATCCTCTACGAAAAAAAAAA
>BSUD01000004.1:106835619-106905732 GCA_033239045.1 Fagopyrum esculentum
ACAGAAGTTGGGCAAAGACAATAGATTGGTGTTCAGTGTAATGAAGTATAAAGAGGGAGCCCCCACACCACCGCAAAGGCGATCCTCTATGAAGAAAAAAAAAAACAGAAGTTGGGCAAAGACAGATGGGAGTGAAATGCAAAGGCAATGTTGAGGGGCTTTTGTTTCCTCAACATACAAGAGAATATGAAGCAAGCAAGAAGCAACACATGATGGAATGAGGAAAAACATTCACTCAGCATTAGACAATCGAAGATTGCAATCATCGGGTTCACCACAAACGGAATCGGCCACTGAATCATATTTCGGAGCATGAGTGCTCGACGGCTCTCTGGTCTTCAATTTCCAAAAGCTCTCAGACATATATCAAAACAATGAATATAAGTCGAACGAGAGGGAAACAAGCCTTTAATCGTTTAGTCATCGTCAAGATGATAACTCTTGTACGGTATAAACTCTCTTCCTTGCCAAATCTATTTTACACGTATTTGTTTTATTAGATTGCGCAGAAACGAAGACCCATATGCACTCGGAGCGAAACCGATCAACAATTTTTGCCAAGTCGTATCAACCGGTGTGGATAACAATCAACCGTAAGGCACAAAATGTGAGAAGTTGTAGTTCAATCGAAAGATGCAAATGAAGTAGGCCTCTGTCTGTCACCAGCGCGACGATCCTCATAGCTCAGAAAGAAGGAAACGCACGATGGAGTCATGCAATGTCCAAACAAGTTGCAAGTAATTCGTGCAAAATAAAAAGGGACATTACGGAGGGAAGATACAAAGATCAAAATACAAAGGAAGACATACCAGTGCATCAAAGAAGCATACTAGCGATCCGGAAACTTTATTGTTGGCCGTAGTCGGTTCGAAAGTGGATAACTTCAACTCTACAACATCAAATGTGTTTCCATCGACCAACCCCGACAAAATTTGGGACAAAGGCATGATAGAAAGAAGAAGAGTAAAAAAGGTTAAACTATATGAGAATATTAATAGGAGTGTTGGGCACAAAAATAGGGTGTAGCAGAACACATGATAAAATTGCAAAGAGGAGCAACTTATGATGGACATGTGCTGTTCGAATCAAAATACATGAGAAGGCTTGAGCAAGGCACTAAAAAGGAGTAGCTTGACTTCCATTCACCAACGGTAGCAGCAGTGATCATGAAAAAGAAAAAGAAGCTCTAATATTGCTTATTCACATATGAATGAAGGACCGATTTATTTCGTGTACAACCTCCAACAAATATCTTTGAATCTTTATCAAACAACGTTCATGCGGGGTTTATTATCTTCAACAAAATTCATATGGATTTGAAGGCCACCACCAAGAATAAATAGAGGGCTCAAGATTAAGTGAACTCAACTAAGACCGCACTATGCTTTAAGCCAAGAAAAATGTGATGTCATCATAATCGGAAAGGTACATACATAATCAATCGACTATTTCACCGTCTTCGATGATCCGGCTGAAATTCCAAGACTATGTGTACATATGCATGTATTGTACATACATGGCACATCCCTAGAGTTCGGTGGCATGGATTTAGGAAGCAAAGCGCATAGAAATCCACGTACATGGCTTGGTGAAAGCAAAACCTGCATTTGATGCTCAAAGAGATGTACCGAGAGATATACAAGTGATTTATTATGGCTCCATAAGATAATCATTTTTATGTGTTGTATTAGCAATTTGAGTGCAAAGTTTCAAATTAAAGGGAAACGTCGGTAAAAAATAATAAAGCAACAAATGCATAACCCAATACATGTTTCCAAGTGCTCAAAAAAAGGTTTAGTGGTAAATGATGGCAAACCAAGGAAGCGATCACGGATAACAGTCGGGCCTAGGAAGCTTAAGGAACAAGAAATGAAGCTCAAGATGAAGAACTACGTATGATTTGATCCCTACAAAAGGGTACGTAGGAAACTTGACTATATAAACTGTCAAGTTCAATCGCCAATACCAAGTTAATGATTTTCTAAAGGAGGCAGAACTACGTGTGATTTGATCTTCACCAAGAAGTACGTAGAAAATTCGATTTAATAAATAATCAGATTCAATCACAAGTTTCAAATACGTCAAAATTCGATTGTAAAGGTTGATGAACTACGGTGACTTGATTCCGTCTCAAACGGATACGTAGGAAGCTCGGTATAAAGCAAGACACTCATTGAGTTCGGTCACACCCAAAACTCCAAGATTTGTTAAAGTTGAGAACTACGTCTGACTTGATTCCGTTGAAACAGATACGTAGGAAACTCGTCGAGTTCAGTCATACCCCCAAACGAAGAGAAGAAAAAGAGAGAGATACTCAACTATTTAATTTCTCATGCGCACATGATAGTCGGATAATTTGGAAAACCCTTCATAGAAGGTGGGTCCGAGTGATTCCGGTGATGCGTAAAAAGTGGAGAAATACAAGTGATAATTGATGCGGATTATAGACAACCCGTCTTAAGAAATTGAGGTTGGATCCGACACGTGACACAAGATGGTCAAAGTCCGCAAAAATAGATTTATGAACTACGTAAGGCTTGATCCTTCTAAGGGAAGGTACGTAGGCAACCCGTCGGGTGCAGCCCAAAGACTCAAGAAAAATTCAAGAGGTCGTCCAAAATGTAGTCAGTGTTATTTTGGAATCGTGAGGATAAAACGAATAAGGGTTGAACTTTAATAAACATATTTCAAATGAAATGTGTTACGCAATTTTATTTTCTTGTAATATTTTTGCCTAACACATATTTCTAGAAAAGACGTCTACACAAACGTTTGTTGGTTTTGTAGGTATTTCGGGGATCTTTTAGACATTAATCGATATATTCGAGGATCAAGCCTCATGGTGGTACATATCCAAGGCCTTGAAGGAACATAATTGGAGCAATGAAGGACACAAGGACCCTTGTTGGTGCAAGCAATGGAGCAACTCATGGCTAGATGATCATAACAAGTTTATGTTGAAGAAAATCGACCTACACTCAGGAAAATCGTCCGATTTTTCTGTCTGGGTCGATTTTCTGGCCTTTGACAGCTTGTGCCACGTGTCCCACTATCTCTTTGTCCGGCCCTTGCTTCTTTGTGGAGTATTTAAGTGGTCTTGCAGGCTGATTTGAGGATCCTTCTCCTTCCTTTTGGACTTTTCTCCTCTAGCAATCTTCCCAAAAAGGTTCTTCCATTGTAGCCTCTCTTCAAGGCACCCTTGTGGGTGTTCTTGAGAGAGATTAGTGTAGGCTTTAGATTTGTAGTGAGATTTGAGTGATTTTTGTGAAGAAACTTATTGAAGGTTGTAAGATCTGACTTGGAGCTACATTCGGTGTGTTGAAAGACTTGTTTTGAACTCAAATCCAACTAAGTTTCATTGCTTTCATTTTCTTACTTCATCTTCTTGCTATGGATTCCATGTATGCTTGTATGATGATTTTAGATCTTGAAATGCATGTTGTTGGCTAGGTTATTGTGATTCTAGAGTGATGGATCGATGGTTATGGCTTGGGTGATGATAGAAATGACTTACATGTTAGTTTAGGATGATTTTTGTGGCCGAAATCTAAACCAAAGGAGAAAAATCGACCTGTTCGTCAGAGTAAATCGGCCGATTTTTGCTATGATCCACCCGATTTTTCCTTCTGTTGCTCTTTAATTGATGAATCTGTATGTTAGGATGTTATATTGTTGAAATCCTAGTGTTTGTTGAGCATAATATAGCTTAGGGTGACCTAATGCTAGCAAACTAAGTGAGGAAAGAGACCTACCCGGTGATTTCCGATCTTAGATACCAAAGATGATTAACTCTAGGTAGTAGTGAGCCTCACAAGCCGCTATTGGATTGAGTGTGCTAGGATTATTGCTTGAGACTTCCCTTTTTCATGACTTACCCGGTAAGGAGAGGGTTGCCCCTTAAGTAGAGTCTGGTTTGTGTAGAATTCCCTACTTTAACCCCTTGAGACCAACCCGGTAATAGGAGTTTGATGCGGGATTAGTGAAGCGAGAGACTTACCCGGTAATTGCTTCCATTAGAGAAACACCCTTTCCCAACACCGCAACCTTATCATTAGAATCGCTAGAAGCTTGAGTCCAATGCCATAACCGGGAATCTTGATCTTTAGAATCCACTTATCTTACCTCTTATCTCCTATCTTGCATTTGTGTGTTTGTTTGCTTGTTTGTTTGCATATTTTGTGATCCTTGTTTGATCACCCCAAAACCAACCAAAAATATTGTGTTTTGCACCTTCTTTATTCCTCGCCTCATCTTAGTTTAGATTTGCACTATCTTTGATCATTAAATGACTTGATTTCGCCTCAGTCCTTGTGTTCGACCTAGGAATACTTTCCTTCCTACATAACGATCCGTACACTGCGGGTTTCGTTAGGTAGTTTAGGAGATTAGATCGAGTTTATAAATGTAAAGCTTTTTGCGTGTCGCAATCTTAGCGTAACAAGTTTTTGGCGCCATTGCCGGGGACTAGGTCTAGATTGAGTCATTTTGTGATTGTTTTTAGTGTTTATCTTTCTTGTTACTTTTGAGCTTGTGTTGTTTTTGTCTTTGCCTTTTCATGTTTGCCATGGACGGATTGTACTTCCAAGACGACCTTGACAACATGGAGTATGAGGAGTGGATGGAAAGCCAAGATCTTGGACCTCTCCATGATGAGTTTGAGTATTGGGAGGAGTTTAATGCCTATCATGAGTCCCATGATCAAGCTCACATGACTACATTGCCTTATGTGGAACCTCACCATCAACCTCACAATGACCGAGTGGAATCAATGCTAGAAGAAATGTTGAATAAGATGGATGATCTAGAGAGCAACCTTGCTTCCATTTCGAGAGCCCACATGGTGCTTGAAGCGGAAGTATTTCAACAAGAGGAGGTTCACCATGAGGAGATCCAAGAATTACCCGATTCAACCATAACCAATTGAGACCTTCAAGAAGAGTTGGATAAAGCTTGGGATCAAGTGAGGCTAAGGGATTTGGCCCTGAAGGATGAAAGAATATTGAATTTTGAGAGAGAAGAACAAATGAGGAGGGAGATTGAGGAGATTAGGCATGCTCTTATGCTAGGAGATCCTACCATCCTTCAAGGCTTACCTCCACCTCCGTCACCTTTGGAGGAGTGCAATGAAGTCGTCTCACCCCCGTACATCCTTGCCATCAACCCAGGAACCACACTTGAAGAGCTCATGAGGGAGAGCCTTAAGTTAACTTCAACTCCTTCCAATCCTTTCTTGCTTGCCCGGAGTAAACATGAAGATTGGAGTCCCTTTCCTAAGGAGTCTCCCATGTTGAATGATGGAGGCAAGCATGATGGATCCATGATGGTTATGAAGCACCTCAATGAAGAATTCATTCCAAGAACCGGCCTTCTTTGGATCATAGATTATGAGGATGGCAAGCATCTCACCGGTGTGACCGCGGAGTACCAATTGTCTAAGTATGGGGTGGCACCTATGGTTGCAACTCCATACTATCATCAAGGGAGCGGTGATGACGGAGTCTACTACTCACCGGTGAAGAGAAAACTTAAAGCTTATTTGGGCATCAAGTGACCCTTTCTTGTTATCATGGATGCAGGAAAGCGATGGTTGCTTGGGCTCCTCAAGTAAACCATGGTATTCGAGGTGGATTGACACATCCTCTGAGTTTGGTCAAGCTAATGACCTAAAAGAAGAGCTTCTTGGGAGGCAACCCAAGGGTAACAACTCTTTCCCTTTTCTCTTTCGTCTTCGTTTTTGCTTTTGTTTTTGGTGTGCTTTGTTTTTTTTCTTTTGTGTTATTGGGTGCTAGATCTTGTGATTGTCATGTGTGATGAGATGTCGGTGGTCATGTGAAAACCTCATGGAACTGTTGAAGGTACAAGATCCAAGCACACGGACGAGGAAGAAATCACCCAAGAAAATCGGACTGTTCTTCACAGAAATCGGCCGATTTTCCTGGGTAGATGGTCCGATTTTTCCTTCTGTCAAGGAAAGTGATGATCTCCAATCAAGTATGGGTGGAGCGGACGTTGAACTTGGACGGCTTGCGGTGCCAAATGTGGGTTCCGACACCATAATGAACATCAAGAGCTCTCTATCATCCTTGATCGATCATCCACCATCATCATTCGATGTGAACCGAAATACCAAAGCATCACCAATTTTACATTGTGAGGACTCTCTTCCACTTCTTTATTTAGTTTGCACATTGGGGACAATGTGTTTCTAAGTATGGGGTGGGGTTTTCATGATCACTTGCATGATTAGCATCTAGGATAGTTTAATATTGTCACATGTTTCATTACGTCTTGCATTGTACATATAATTTTCGAAAAATCCAAAAAAATCAGAAAATTTTAAAAATTTTAGTGCTTCTGAGCTTGGGAATGACCCTTATGATGAGATTGTCTTGTGAAATTGCTATGGATGGCTTTATGTGTTGAATTGATGTATGCATATGTGGACTTGAAGTACTTATCTTGAATCCCATGTGTGAATTGTGATCATGAATGTTTGTCTTGATTGGATTGAGGATTAAAAGTCGAAATTACATGCTAGTTCTTGCACATCATTTAGGAGTGATTAAGGCAATTCATTTTTCTCTACTTCTCATCTTGATCATGTTGTTTGAACACCTCAATTGATAAAAAATTTGACCTCTTTTGACCCATCCGGGAATAGGAGCATGCTAGTGTGTTGATGTGTGTGAAAAGCAAGTGTGGGGTGAAGTTGTTGATGAATGAATGATGTGAATGAAATGCTGAATTTGTTGTGAAAAGTGTAGAAAAAAAAAAAAGGTTTGGGGACGTTGGTTTAAATGACGAGTAACTCGGCACCATTCACATAATCGGGTGTTTGTGCCTTGCCAAAATCAAATAAACCGATAGTCCTAACGAGCTTTGGTATGTGTGCCCGGTGCGGAGCACCTCGAAAAAAAAAAAACCCGAGGCCCGCTAATCACCAAGGTTTCGGCTTTTGTACACCAATGCCATTGTCTCAAAAATAAGTGAAAAAGAAAAGAAAACAAAGAAAAGATGAAGAAAATTATACACTTGTTGGGAAGTTGAGCAAAAACGAAATTGTGGAGTTAGTTCCTTTCCCGGATTAGCATCACATGACCTAAAAATTCCCACCTAACCACAACGTTTCTTAGCTTCTTCTTTTCTAAGTCCTTGTGACCTAATTGCATGTGTGTAAGACTTAGTGATCTAGATTGGATATACTCATGATCATCTTGACTTCTTCATTTTCACCTCTCATGCATGCTTTCTAGTTAAGTATAATTGTCTTTCCATGCCTTCATTCATTTGATGCATGATTGATTGTCCATTGCCATGAAACATAACTATGAAGGTGATCCAATGTTAGAAGCACAATTCCAAAAAGATTTTGTTGTTTATCTGCATGCATAAATCATGTCATCTCTTACTCTATAGTTGGGTCTTGCTCGGGGACGAGCAAATCTTAAGTATGGGGTATTTTGATAACGTGATTTATGACGTTAGTTTAGGCATTCAATTAGATATTTTTTCCCGTTATTCATTCACGGTTTGGCATTAGTTCGTGACGTTTACGCTTAATTCATGCATATTTCTAGAAAAGACGTCTACACGAACTTTTGTCGGTTTTGTAGGTATTTCAGGGATCTTTTGGACATTAATCGATACATTCGAGGATCAAGCCTCATGGTGGTACATATCCAAGGCCTTGAAGGAACATAATTGGAGCAATGAAGGACACAAGGACCCTTATTGGTGCAAGTAATGGAGCAACTCATGGCTAGATGATCATAACAAGTTTCTGTTGAAGAAAATCGACCTACACTCAGGAAAATCGTCCGATTTTTCTGTCTGGGTCGATTTTGCTGGCCTTTGACAGCTTATGCCACGTGTCCCACGATCTCTTTGCCCGGCCCTTGCTTCTTTGTGGAGTATTTAAGTGGTCTTGGAGGCTGATTTTAGGATCCTTCTCATTCCTTTTGGACTTTTCTCCTCTAGCAATCTTCCCAAAAAGGTTCTTCCATTGTAGCCTCTCTTCAAGGCACCCTTGTGGGTGTTCTTGAGAGAGATTAGTGTAGGCTTTAGATTTGTAGTGAGATTTGAGTGATTTTTGTGAAGAAACTTGTTGAAGGTTGTAAATCTGACTTGGTGCTACATTCGGTGTGTTGAAAGACTTGTTTTGAACTCAAATCCAGCTAAGTTTCATTGCTTTCATTTCCTTACTTCATCTTCTTGCTATGGATTCCATGTATGCTTGTATGATGATTTTAGATCTTGAAATGCATGTTGTTGTCTAGTTTATTGTGATTCTAGAGTGATGGATCGATGGTTATGGCTTGGGTGATGATAGAAATGACTTACATGTTAGTTTAGGATGATTTTTGTGGCCGAAACCTAAACCAGGGGAGAAAAATCGACCTGTTCTTCAGAGTAAATCGGCCGATTTTTGCTATGATCCACACGATTTTTCCTTATGTTGCTCTTTAATTGATGAATCTGTATGTTAGGATGTTAGATTGTTGAAATCCTAGTGTTTGTTGAGCATAATATAGCTTAGGGTGACCTAATGCTAGCAAACTAAGTGTGGAAAGAGACCTACCCGGTGATTTCTGATCTTAGATACCAAAGATGATGAACTCTAGGTAGTAGTGAGCCTCACAAGCCGCTATTGGATTGAGTGTGCTAGGATTATTGCTTGAGACTTCCCTTTTCTGAGACTTACCCGGTAAGGAGAGGGTTGCCCCTTAAGTAGAGTCCGGTTTGTGTAGAATTCCCTACTTTAACCCCTTAAGACCTACCCGGTAATAGGAGTTTGATGCGGGATTAGTGAAGCGAGAGACTTACCCGGTAATTGCTTCCATTAGAGAAACACCCTTTCCCAACACCGCAACCTTATCCTTAGAATCGCTAGAAGCTTGAGTCCAATGCCTTAACCGGGAATCTTGATCTCAAGAATCCACTTATCTTACCTCTTATCTCCTATCTTGCATTTGTGTGTTTGTTTGCTTGTTTGATTTGCATTTTTTGTGATCCTTGTTTGATCACCCCAAAACCAACCAAAAATATTGTGTTTTGCACCTTCTTTATTCCTCATCTCATCTTAGTGTAGATTTGCACTATCTTTGATCATGAAATGACTTAATTTCGCCTCAGTCCTTGTGTTCGACCTCGGAATACTTTCCTTCCTACATAACGATCCGTACACTGCGAGTTTCGCTAGGTAGTTTAGGAGATTAGATCGAGTTTATAAATGTAAAGCTTTTTGTGTGTCACAATCTTAGCGTAACAATCAGCGGAATCCATGCAGTCTACCAGTAATGCGGATCATACACGGAGAACTGAGCTGACCATCTAATACCCTAGGGTGCAGCCTGCTCCCAAGGCATCGCCACATATGGCGTAGTAAGACCGCGAGGAACAAGTATCCTCCGAGTGATCATCTCCTGAAGCCCGAGCGGCTTGGCAGCCACCACCATAGTGCATGCACTTAGATCCATATCCATGTAACTCGCTATGTGAGTCACTATCCCTCCGCAGCAGATATCTCCCTTTGCGTTCGCCTTTATCCTGTGGAGATCCTCAGCCAGCATCACTCCAAAATCCGGGACTCCTCTAGTCACCATGCAGTACAGACTCAGCATCTCACCTTGTTTGATCTTCTGGGGCGTCTCAGTACGCGCTAGAAGAGTCTCACTAAAGATCCTATGAGCAAGTCTAAAAGCCAGGTGAAATATAATCCGCTCCCTGGAATCTCCAGGTTGCCACCTGTCAACGTGCTCAACCACATGAGCAATCTGTCCCCAAAACTCTTGAGCTACAGCTCGAGAGGGAAAGTCAGCAACAATAGGGGCCGGGAAGCCAAAGATATCCCGCCAGTGGTCTATAGGAACTAGATAGTTCCGTTTCATCAACCGGTACTTTATGGCTCGCTCGGTGGGTAAGTAGGTGACGGAGTTGACAAACTCCAGGGTCGGCTCAAGGTAGGCCGGAGCTCTAATCTCAGTGAACTGGTCCAGCCCCACAACATATATCATCCGCCTCAAGTCCTCATCCACATGGAGGCAATCAAAAGCGGAAATCTCTAAAAATCGTGGTGCAACCACTAGCCGTGCCGCTATGCGGTCGTAGTCGACCTAGTGACGCTGATGGATCACCGGTCTAGAGTGGCGTGAAGAAGAAGAAGGAGAAGGAGAAGATCTGTCTCTCAGAACCAACTACCTGTCAGAACTCATCTCTTTTTATCACTGTCAGGTCACCTCGGTTGCTCGAACAAATCTCAAGAACACCTCGGCCGAGCATAGGCCGACCGGACCGAGGCGAAGCGCTGTGCGATCGATTCTCTCGAAAATCCAGTTTTTTCCCCCAATATCACTACCAAAGGTTCCTATGGGGTACTTAATCCTTTTTCAGCAAAATGCAGGGGCAACCAAAGCCCAAATCGAAAGAAATCAGTGGAGAAGAGGAGGTTAGGGTTTTCTCGAATTTTACCCAGATTTGGCCGATTTCGTGCGTTTTCTCTGCAGACTGGCACTTGCAATTTGATCCTCTATCCTTTCCTCTCAGTTTAGATGCTAGAATCGTTGAAAACGAGCGAAGAACAAAGAAACGAGGTGAGATATGCGCCGCGGTCGAGAAGGAGGTAGAGGGAGGAGAGAGAAATCTCAGCCCCCTTTTATACCCTTTTCTGGAACTACTATCACCTCGGTCGAGATGGTCTCGACTGGAACGAGGTGTGCGGACCGAGGTGGGTCTTCAGTAACCTTAGTTGCCTCGGTTGCTCAAGAATCATCTCGGTCGAGGTGTTGTGATAACAACCGAGATGTGTCTCAGTCAAACTCCGTCTTCTCAAATTCTCGAACTTCTGTACTTCCAGTTTTGCTCCTGAGTTGTATTCTTTCCTTAGATGTTACCTGTTGTCTGTCTAGGACGCCAAAAACAAAACAAAGCAAAGCAAAAGCAAACTAACTAAAGCTAGACTAGAAAAAGGGAAAAGAAAGCAATACCTTGGGTTGCCTCCCAAGAAGCGCTTGATTTAAGGTCGTTAGCTGGACCGTACGGTATCCCTAAACGTGATGGGAGGTATCCTCACCCCATACTTCACCTTCATCATGGGGTCAGATAAGGAGGTCTATCAAACGTTCCAACAAGTGCAAGTTCTCATTAGGGAATGAATCGTATATGGGTGGATCCTCCTTCTCGCGTGAAGAGGAAGGTAGCCGGCTGAGGTGATCCGCAACAGAATTTTTGGATCCTTTCTTATCGTGGATCTCTAGGTCAAACTCTTGAAGCAAGAGAATCCATCGAATAAGGCGTGGCTTGGAATCCTTCTTAGCAAGCAAGTAACGAATGGTTGCATGGTCGGTGTAGACAATGACTTTCGCCTCTACTAAGTAAGACGAAACTTCTCGAAAGCATATACAACCGCCAATAGCTCCTTCTCGGTGGTGGCGTAGTTACGCTGGGCTTCATCTAGCGTCTTGCTAGCGTAGTAAATGGCGGTGGTCCGCCCATCCTTCTTTTGTCCAAGCACCGCTCCTACCGCCACATCACTCGCATCGCACATGATCTCAAAGGGCAAGGTCCAATCCGGAGGCTGGATAATGGGAGCGGAGATCAACGCTTCCTTAATCCTGTAAAATGCATCAAGACACTCCTGCAAAAACTCAAAAACAACATCTTTATTCAAGAGGTTAGTTAGTGGTTTAGAAATCTTCGAGAAGTACTTGATGAATCTCTAGTAGAAACGTGCATGCCCGAGAAAACTCCTCACACCTTTAACAGAACAAGGGGGAGGGAGTTTCTCAATAGTCTCGATCTTAGCGCGATCGACCTCAATACCTCGATTAGAAACGAGGTGTCCTAGCACAATGCCTTCATCAACCATAAAGTGACACTTCTCCCAATTCAAAATAAGATTAGTGTCTTCACATCTTTGTAACACTAGAGAAAGGTTAGATAGGCAATCATCAAAAGAGGAACCATATACTGAAAAATCACCCATAAATACCTCCATGATCTCCTCTATATACTCGGAAAAGATAGCCATCATGCATCGCTGGAAGGTGGCGGGTGCATTGCATAATCCAAATGACATCCTCCTATAAGCGAATATCCCCCATGGACAAGTGAAAGTGGTCTTCTCTTGATCATCCGGATGGATAGGAATCTGGAAGAAACCACTATAGCCATCTAAATCGCAGAAGTGTGAATGTTGGGCCAACCGTTCGAGCATTTGATCAATGAAGGGAAGTGGAAAATGGTCCTTCTAAGTGGCCACGTTCATCTTCCTATAGTCGATGCAAACCCTCCAGCCCGTGACGGTCCTAGTTGGGATTAACTCGTAGTTCTTATTCGTCACAACGGTCATCCCTCCTTTCTTCAGAACTACATGTACTATGCTAACCCACTTGCTGTCCGAGATGGGAAATATGATACCTGCATCCAACAACTTAAGAATTTCTTTCTTCACATCCTCTTTCATGATCGGATTTAACCGTCTTTGAGGTTCCCGTGAAGTCTTATGATCGTCCTCCATTAGTATTCTATCCATGCAGAAAGAAGGCTTAATGCCAATAAGATCATCAATAGTATAACCCAAAGCCTTTTGACGCTTCCTCAGGACATGAATTAGTTTAGATAATTCAAATTCGGAGAGGGAAGCACTAACGATGACGGGATAAGTAGAATCCGGTCCAAGAAAAACATACCTCAAGTGACTAGGGAGTTGTTTAAGCTCCACAACTGGGGGTGCTTTCTGAGGGGAATCGTTACTTCCTCCTTCCAGTGGAGAAGATCGAAGAACTGGACTTTCAGTAATCTCAGTTGACATCATCTCGCTTTTGACCTCGGTCGAGGTCTAGAGAGGTTGACCGAGATGTTCTTCAGTCACCTCGCTTGGTCCAGAAAGTGCCTCGGTCGAGGTATTGCAACTGGAACCGAAGCTGGAGATCTTCTTCTCTTGGATTAGTCTTTCAGTTTTAGCTCCTGGATCTTCTTCCAGTGCCTTTAAGCTCCATATATCTGCATCACAAGAAGCATCTATACCTTCCTCCATTAAGCTAAAGCTAATAACTTTTTCAAGTGGATCTTTAATAAGGATAGAGCTCACCAATTCTCTTGATTCTTCTTCATCATAGATGTTGAAGATATCATCTCCTAGCTGCTCTCCCTTCATAGCCGCAAGTAATGCAAACTCCACTTCATCTCCGCCAATGTTGAATTTTAACTTGGCGTTCTTACAATCCACATTGCAACCCGAAGTTGCTAGAAATGGCCTCCCGAGAATGATAGGAACAGGATAATCTGAGGGAATGTCAAGCACAACAAAGTCTATAGGTAAATAGAAGTTACCTAACTTAACCGGAACGTCCTCCAAAATGCCCACGGGATGGGTAATGGAGCGGTCCGCCATGTATAACTGTATCTTCACCGGCTTGGGCTCTTCAAGTCCGATCTTAACACATAGCTCTAGCGGGATGATGCTCACGCTGGCTCGTAGATCACATAAGGCTTCACAAGTGACGTCCCCAACTTGAATGCGAATGCAAAATGAGCCGGGATCTCTCAACTTGGGTGGCATCTTCTCCTTCATGATTTGAATAAGCTCCGAGGATTTAGATGTCATCCTCACTTCACCAAAGTCTTCCAACTTCCTCTTTCTTGATAGAATCTCTTTCAAGAACTTCCCATAGGCGGGCATCCCTAGAATAACATCAAGGAAAGGGATATTAATGTGTAGTTTATTCATCAATGTAACACCCCAAATTTTACAACTTAGGGAGTTACTGGTTAGGACCGCACAGTGGGTCCCGACCTTAGTTTGACAACAACTTAACATGATCTTACAACAAGACACACATAAGGAAAACCAGAAATCATAAAATAGTTCTTAACAATGTATGAATGTGACCAGATCAACTAACAGCCGGAAAACGTAATATAACAAAGTACGGAAAGAACGACAAGAGACAAAGTCCAACTGTAAATCCCACAAATGAAGAAACTGTAAAACATCCTAAAGTACGACACTCCGGCTGACCACTACCGTCTGGATCACTCGGCATCTGCTCTAACCTGTGGCAAATCTACACAACATATCAACCGTTAGCTAACTATCCAAATATAAGTAGAATGACAACAGCACAAACACAAGCAGAAACAAAAATAAACAAACATCATGCTGGCACTCAACCGTTTATTATCTATTATTTAAGTGATTCACGTTATTCAATTTAAGTTGTGGCACGAGAGCTAATAACAGCTCTCGCCTCCGTTCCTTATACAACTGGGTGTAGGTCTAGCTGACCTCCGCCGGTAGCATCACTACAAACCGAGTATGGACTAGTCCCTAAAGAAACCCTCAGCGCTCGCAAGCTAACTGAGCAGAATGCCACCGCCCGTTACTCTTAGGCCAAGTATAGGTCGGTAATTATATATCACAACCTATCTCTCTAAACATTTCAATCACACACCACTATCATCATTCATGCTCATATTTAGAAGTCAACTAAGTAAGCCCAAAGGACTTACCTGATATAAAGCTTGACTCTTTGTAAACCACTCGCTCTGTAAACTGTAGCAACTCAGTTGCTCTGTAAAATGACCATTTTACCCTTGGTCCCGAAAATTCTAAATTCATGTCTAAACTCCTATTTGGGATTCTAAATTCATATTCTAACTCCTAAATTTCCGTTTGGTTCCAAACTGATATTTTTCCTATGTTTCTATTTTCCGGAAGATCGTAAAGGTCTAACTTCGGTTCCAAATATAAAATTCGTAACAGCTTATAATAATTCCGAATAAATTCTCTAGGTCATCTATGATGTTCCATCTACCCCTAGGAGCAAGAATTCCTCAAAACTGTTCAGCCATTATTCTTATAAAAATTCACAAAGTTGGCTATTTCACTCACAATTCCTATACTTAGCCAAATCTTAAGTTTTCTAAAAACTGCTCAACTACCTAACTTCGGAAGCTTATAACTTCTAATCCGACCGTTCATTTCTTCCCAAATTTTAATAGAGTAAACTACATACATCCCTATGTCATCTATCAAAATTTCAACGGTGGATCTTCATCCAAACGCTCAAACATTGGTCGGCAAGGTGGCAGTTTCTAACATAAAAGCTGAAAGTAAACAAAATGGAATTTACAGCAGCCCTTTATTCTGGTCCAACTTTCTAGTCCTTTATACCCCAGGTTCGAACTTACTGACCTTCTCTAAACTCCAATTCACTCCAGACTGTAAAACACACCAAAATTTTCCTATAACCCATGTATCTTCTACCCTAAGGTACATCCTTTACTCAGCAACAGAACAACATACGGCAATGACTTACCCGCTTAGTAGAGGGTGCTCTGAGTTCCTTGGTTCCTGACTCGTAACCGAGAGGGCTGGACTATGTCGCTAAAGCAAAAATAGGAGGGAGATCACTACTCCGAACTTGTTAAGAGTGAGGTAAGAAGAGTAGAGAAAAGACCTACCGGAGGGTGTATGCAGAAGGTCTCCGTAAGGTCTGCTCCAGAAGTGTCGATAGCAGGAGGGTAAAGCTGCTTGCCAACTGCAACATGAACTAGGCAATCAAGGCTTTTGTGCATTCATATAGTCTATGAGCCTGTAGGGAAGAAAGGAAGCAAAATAGGGGAAACAAGGCTCACCTACGACGACGTTACTGAGTGCAGAAACCCAGGCTCCGGGGAAATCTGTAGGAGGTGTAGAAAGCTACAACAGATCGGATCTTGATGAAGAGGGCTGGCTCGATGTAGAAGGCTGTTGTAGATCTACTGTCGTTGAAAGAAGGAAGAGGAGTAGAGGTTTCTTCGTGGATCTGAACGGGAGAATGCTGAACCTGGACGTGCTTGCGGGAGTTACAAAGGAGGCAGCGAGAATCGTGGAGCAGTTATGGCAAGCGTATCTCTCTCTCGCCCGCTCAGCTCGTGGGTATGCAGAAGGTAAAGAGCTGCTCTTTCCTGGGCTGGAGTAGGCGTGGGCTGAAGACTAAACATTGGGCTGGATAAGCTGGCAAGGCAGCAGCTCTTCCTGGCTGAGTACACGCTGGGCTGGAGATGCTGGCAAGCTACTACTGTTGGGCTGAAGCTGATGTTGCGGACAAGGCACAACAGTGGGCTGCTGGGCTGCGGACAAGGCGCAACAGTGGGCTGCAGGGTTGTGGACTAGAGCTGGCGCTGGGTAAGGCAAGTAGTAGCGGCTGGGCTGCAGTTGGGCGGAGGCTGGCGCAAGGTTAAGGCTGTGCACTCTTGGCTGGCGTTGGCTGAAGTTCGGAAACGAGATCCCGACAATTAAATGCACGGAAAAGACGGATACGGGTTATGCTATACTTTTTAAGAGATTTTATCATTTTATGTGAAGGAATTCTACATAAAATGATAAATTTTATAATCATGTATCTAACTAAGTAGACGGATATTAGTCGACTGATCGCGATCTGGTTTATAACGGAAATAGACGGAATAAAAATTCCAGATTTTACATCAGTACCCCCTTAAAATAAGTTTCGTCCCGAAACTTAGAATAAGGTACCTACCCCATACAATTCCCCTCAAGAGTTATATTCTAGCAATGCAACTACTCACGTCATCAAGCACGTAAACATAAACAATCATTTAAACATATAATCACAGAAGTTATATAAGGTATCGTCTCAGTACTAACCCGTCGGTAATGAGGTAGCGGCTAACTCCACAAGAACTCAAGGTAGTTACGTCTAATACTCTCCTCTGTCTCCCAGGTAGCCTCATCGGCTCCTCGTCTAGACCACTGAATCCTAAGCATCGGTATCTCCTTAGAACGCAGGCGCCTAATACTACGCTCTAGGATGGCCACTGGATACTCCACAAAAGTATGGTCTGGCTCGACTATCATATCCTCATGACTGATGACGTGTCTAGGATCCGGTATGTACTCTCGCAGCTGAGATACATGAAAAACTGGGTGTACTCCCTCTAATCTCGGTGGCAGTGCTAGTCGGTAGGCAACCTCTCCGACTCTCTCTAAGATCTCGAATGGACCGACATATTGGGGACTCAGCTTCCCCTTAATGCCGAAACGTCTAACTCCTCTCGTAGGTGACACTCTCAACCACACCTGTGCACCTACTTTAAACTCCAAAGGTCGACGCCTTTTGTCGGCGTAGGACTTCTGACGACTCTGAGCTGCTAACATCCTCTCCCGGACTAAGGCAATCCGGGCGATGTCATCCTGGATCTGGTCTGGTACTACCCCCTCAGCCTTGCTCGGCTCATCCCAGCACAACTGTGTACGACATCTCCGCCCGTACAAAGCCTCATAAGGTGCCATTCCAATAGATGCGTGCCAGCTGTTATTATATGAAAACTCTACCAGTGGGAGATGATCTGGCCATACCTGTCCCCAATCTAGCACACATGCCCGTAACATATCCTCTAAGGTCTGAATGGTCCTCTCAGACTGACCGTCTGTCTGTGGGTGGTAGGTAGTGGTAAAGTGGAGACTCGTCCCCAGAGCAGTATGTACCTGCTGCCAAAACCTCGAGGTAAAACATCCATCCCTATCGGAGACGATAGTCCTTGGTACTCCATGGAGTCTCACAATGTGTCTGGTGAACTCCTCTGCTAGACGACTTACCGGCCACGTTTCCTTGATCGGAATGAAACGTGCGGTCTTCGTCAACCGGTCTACCACTACCCAAATGGCATCAAAACCTCTGCTGAGCCTCAATCCGGTAACAAAATCCATAGAAATATCTTCCCACTTCCAATGTGGTACTGGAAGTGGGTGGAGCTCTCCTCCGGATCTACGATGCTCAATCTTGACCTGCTGACAGGTCGCACACTGGGCTACATATCGGGCCACATCAGGCTTCAAACCACCCCACCAGAAGGAACGTCTCACGTCCTTATACATCTTACTCGCTCCTGGATGTACGGAGTAAGGGGTAGCATGAGCCTCACCTAGTATCCTCTGTATCAGCTCACTGTCTGATGGCACACAGATACGGTCTTGCCGTCTCATCACTCCCTCGGCACCGATAGTGAACTGAGGTGCCTCATCTCGTGACATCCGGTCTCGGATCCGGGTCAAAGTCGGACAGGTCTCCTGCTTCTGTCGGATCTCACCCAACAGGTTAGGAAGTAACTCTAAGGTGGCTAACTGATGAGCTATATCGGGGAACTGGATCTCTACCTCCAACCAAGCTAAGTCTCTCTGTAACTGTGGTTGTACTGTCAACCGAGCTATCGCCTTCTCCTGAGGCGTCTTCCGACTCAAAGCGTCAGCAACTACATTCGCCTTCCCGGGGTGGTAGAGAATCTCAAGGTCGAAATCCTTGATCAACTCTAGCCATCGCCGCTGACGGTTATTCAACTCCCGCTGAGTGAATATGTACTTCAGACTCTTATGGTTTGTGAAGATCTGACAGGTCGCTCCATAGAGATAATGACGCCAGATCTTAAGAGCATGCACTACCGCTGCTAACTCAAGGTCATGAGTGGGGTAGTTCTCCTCATACGTCTTCAACTGTCGAGACGCATACGCTACGACCTTACCCCTCTGCATCAAGACACACCCCAAGCCCAGCTTGGATGCGTCACTGTACACTACAAAGTCTTCTGTACCCTCAGGCTGTGCTAAGATCGGAGCAGACGTCAATCTCCTCTTCGGCTCCTCAAAACTCTGCTGACACGGCTCGGACCAGACGAACCGAGTAGTCTTCCTTAGGAGAGAAGTAAGTGGTCGGGCGATCAGGGAAAATCCTTCCACAAACCGACGGTAATAACTTGCCAATCCGAGGAAGCTACGAACCTCCTTAACATTCTTCGGAGGTTGCCAAGAGGACACTGACTCAATCTTCGCCGGGTCAACCTTAATACCCTCAGCATTCACTACATGGCCTAGGAAAGCCACCTCTGACATCCAGAACTCACACTTGGATAGCTTAGCATATAGCTGGCTATCCTGTAGAATCTGTAGCACTGTCCTCAAGTGTCCGGCATGCTCCTCTCGACTTCTAGAGTAGACTAGAATGTCGTCAATGAAGACCACTATAAACTGGTCTAAGAAGTCGATGAAAATTCCGTTCATCAACTCCATAAATACTGCTGGCGCATTAGTGAGCCCGAAGGGCATCACTACAAACTCATAGTGACCATACCTAGTCCGAAATGCCGTCTTAGGTATGTCATGATCTCTCACCCTCAGCTGGTGATAACCCGATCCCAAATCTATCCTCGAGAACACCGACGCTCCATGCAGCTGGTCCAGCAGATCGTCTATGCGAGGCAGTGGATACTTATTCTTGATGGTGACCTTGTTCAACTCCCGGTAGTCGATACACAGCCTCATCGATCCATCCTTCTTCCTCACAAATAACACTGGTGCGCCCCAGGGAGAAACACTAGGGCGTATGAAGCCCTTCTCTGCTAACTCCTCTAACTGCTTTTTCAGCTCAAGCAGCTCTATCGGGGCCATACGGTACGGGGCCTTCGAGATCGGTCTCGTGCCCGGCTCTAACTCGATGTTAAAGTCAACACTCCTCTGTGGAGGTAGCCCTGGTAAGTCGTCACTGAATACCTCTGCAAACTCGCAAGCAACTGGTATCTCCTCTACTGTCAGGCTCTTGCGCTCCTTCATGGCATAACACCAGAAGGCCTCGCAACCCTGTGCTATCAATCTGGCTGCTCTAACTGCGCTGATAACTGTGCCGGACTTTCCGAGGTCCCAACCTCGGAATATCACTCTGTGACCCTCCTCAATGGCGACAGTCATAGTCCTCATACCAATATCCAAGACGGCTCCATGTCTAGTCATCCAATCTATCCCCAATATTACGTCCTCATGGGCTAAGGGCATAACTAGAAAATCTACTAACCAAATCCGGCCTCCTAGATGAATACGGCAGTCATAAATCTCTCGGGATCCTCTAACCTTGCCCCCATCTGGTAACCCAACCACAAAAGGTACACCCTCTACTATAGCTAAGGACAACCTATCTACACATGCATCTGATATAAAGGAGTGCGTAGCACCCGTATCAAATAAAACTCGCACAGGTAAGTCATGGATCCAAATAGTACCTATGGTCGCAGGTGCTGCAGGCTGCTCAGTGTTCCTCAGCTCGAACACTCTCGATGGTCCTCCTCTGGTGTCAGTGGTACTACTACGTCCCCTGCCACGACCTGATCCCTGTGCAGTACTGTATGAAGCAGGATGTCCTGGAGCCCGGTACTGTTGCTGCTGCTGACTCGGAGCTCGGTACTGAGAAGGTCTCTGTACACTCTTCTCAGCACCTGCAGGAGAAGATCCCTGCTGAGAAGGGGCCCTACCCTGACGGCAGAAGGTGGCTCTGTGACCCGGCTTCCCACAAGTGAAGCAAGTGATAGGTGGTCTCTAGCAATCTGTCTTAATGTGGTCGCGACTACCACAGTTAAAACACTACCGATCTCTACTGAGAGTCTGGACTGTAGAGTGGTAGTTGGAGCTCCCTTGAGTCTGTCCTCGACCATAACCTGTTACTGCTGCACTGCTACCAGCATGTCCTGTCCTCTGCCGCTTATCCGGCCCACTAGGCTGAACTGCTTTCCTCGAAGTTGGCCTATCTCTCTCATAAGCAGAGGCCCTATCCTGATAATCAGACAAGGTCTCACAGCGGAATCCAGCCAGATAGGATCGGGTACTCTCTCAACCTCCTGGAGAAGAGGTAAACATGCTGCTCTTTTGGAGGTGCAGATGGTCCAAGCAAAGTCAACTCTTTCTGAAACTTCTTTATGGCTGCAGCAATTGGGATATCCTCAAATCCCGCCTCAATGAAATCTTGGAATCTCTCCCTCCTCAGCGAAACAGGGCTTTACTTATCCCTAACAATGTTCCTTATCTGCTCCCAGCTGGTGACCCGGCTACGAATGGTACGCCACCATGAATGGGCATCATCTGTGAAATAGGTCTGCACCAAATCCACCTGTCGATCCTCGGGGCAACGTATTGCCTCCAAAGCAGTCTCTATCTTCCCTATCCAGTGCTCCACCTCTAGCCCTATCTCTCCACTGAATGAGGGAACCATCTGAGAGTTGAAAACCTTCGACCACTCATCCGGTCTCGGTGCTCTAGACCCAGTAGGCGCTCTATCAGCATTAGCCCTCCTCTCAAATACAGCCGGCACCTGAGACACTCCCTGTGTCACCTGAGCTGACCTAGCCGGTACCACCGGTGGTACCTGGGTAAGTCTCTCAACTCTAGCAGTCTCTTCCATACGCTCTACGTATGCTCTGTACTCCCGATACTCCGATGCTCTAATAGAAACACGTCCAGACTCAGTCGAACGTGCTCCCTGCGCTCCAGACCTAGCAGCGGTCTCATGCCTGACCTCAGGGCCTACACTCTCAGCTACCTCTTCCACAGCAGGCTCTGGTATGCTTGCTGCAGGTGGATCCTCTCGAGGAACTCGTCCTCGACCTCTCCCTAGTGGAGGTCTACCCCCACGACCACGCCCTCTAACAGCAGGGGTGCTATCAGCTCGCTCCTGTCTGACTGGGGGAAGGGGGGACGACCCCTACCTCGGCCAGTCACTTGTGCAGCCCTAGTACGTGCCATCTGCACGAATGGTAACAACTACAGTTATAAACTAACTAATCTATTATAACTGTCAAAGACTATATTAATAATACTAAGAATACCGAGATCCGCAGAGGTAGTGGTGGTCATCCGTACTTTCTATCCCAACCCGACTCTGTATGCATTTTAAAACCAAAATCTCCTTTGGAAAACTCAGACCTCTTTCGGGTTCTGTTTCTTTACTTATATGACCTTTTTAGAAGATTTCAAGTGCCATTGTTGCCAACCTAGAGCTCTGATACCATGTTGTAACACCCCAAATTTTACAACTTAGGGAGTTACTGGTTAGGACCGCACAGTGGGTCCCGACCTTAGTTTGACAACAACTTAACATGATCTTACAACAAGGCACATATAAGGAAAACCAGAAATCATAAAATAGTTCTTAACAATGTATGAATGTGACCAGATCAACTAACAGCCGGAAAACGTAATATAACAAAGTACGGAAAGAACGACAAGAGACAAAGTCCAACTGTAAATCCCACAAATGAAGAAACTGTAAAACATCCTAAAGTACGACACCCCGGCTGACCACTACCGTCTGGATCACTCGGCATCTGCTCTAACCTGTGGCAAATCTACACAACATATCAACCGTTAACTAACTATCCAAATATAAGTAGAATGACAACAGCACAAACACAAGCAGAAACAAAAATAAACAAACATCATGCTGGCACTCAACGGTTTATTATCTATTATTTAAGTGATTCACGTTATTCAATTTAAGTTGTGGCACGAGAGCTATTAACAGCTCTCGCCTCCGTTCCTTATCCAACTGGGTGTAGGTCTAGCTGACCTCCGCCGGTAGCATCACTACAAACCGAGTATGGAGTAGTCCCTAAAGAAACCCTCAGCGCTCGCAAGCTAACTGAGCAGAATGCCACCGCCCGTTACTCTTAGGCCAAGTATAGGTCGGTAAGTATATATCATAACCTATCTCTCTAAACATTTCAATCACACACCACTATCATCATTCATGCTCATATTTAGAAGTCAGCTAAGTAAGCCCAAAGGACTTACCTGATATAAAGCTCGACTCTTTGTAAACCACTCGCTCTGTAAACTGTAGCAACTCAGTTGCCTGCCAAAGGCGATAAGTGCATTAGCACACTCTCACGTAGTTAGAAGTCTAAGACTTCTAAGATCGAATAATGTATTAAGACATAACTAGTTACAGTATTAATTTAGGGTAAAATGACCATTTTACCCTTGGTCCCGAAAATTCTAAATTCATGTCTAAACTCCTATTTGGGATTCTAAATTCATATTCTAACTCCTAAAGTTCCGTTTGGTTCCAAACTGACATTTTTCCTATGTTTCTATTTTCCGGAAGATCGTAAAGGTCTAACTTCGGTTCCAAATATAAAATTCGTAACAGCTTATAATAATTCCGAATAAATTCTCTAGGTCATCTATGATGTTCCATCTACCCCTAGGAGCAAGAATTCCTCAAAACTGTTCAGCCATTATTCTTATAAAAATTCACAAAGTTGGCTATTTCACTCACAATTCCTATACTTAGCCAAATCTTAAGTTTACTAAAAACTGCTCAACTACCTAACTTCGGAAGCTTATAACTTCTAATCCGACCGTTCATTTCTTCCCAAATTTTAATAGAGTAAACTACATACATCCCTCTGTCATCTATCAAAATTTCAATGGTGGATCTTCATCCAAACGCTCAAACATTGGTCGGCAAGGTGGCAGTTTCTAACTTAAAAGCTGAAAGTAAACAAAATGGAATTTACAGCAGCCCTTTATTCTGGTCCAACTTTCTAGTCCTTTATACCCCAGGTTCGAACTTACTGACCTTCTCTAAACTCCAATTCACTCCAGACTGTAAAACACACCAAACTTTTCCTATAACCCACGTATCTTCTACCCTAACCTACATCCTTTACTCAACAACAGAACAACATACAGCAATGACTTACTCGCTTCAGTAGAGGGTGCTGTGAGTTCCTTGGTTCCTGACTCGTAACCGAGAGGGCTGGACTATGTCGCTGAAGTAAAAATAGGAGGGAGATCACTACTCCGAACTAGTTAAGAGTGAGGTAAGAAGAGTAGAGTAAAGACCTACTGGAGGGTGTATGCAGAAGGTCTCCGTAAGGTCTGCTCCGGAAGTGTCGATAGCAGGAGGGCAAAGCTGCTTGCCAACTACAACATGAACTAGGCAATCAAGGCTTCTGTGCATTCATGTAGTCTATGAGCCTGTAGGGAAGAAAGGAAGCGAAATAGGGGAAACAAGGCTCACCTACGACGACGTTACTGAGTGCAGAAACCCAGGCTCCGGGGCAATCTGTAGGAGGTGCAGAAAGCTACAACAGATCGGATCTTGATGAAGAGGGCTGGCTCGATGTAGAAGGCTGTTGTAGATCTACTATCGTTGAAAGAAGGAAGAGGAGTAGAGGTTTTTTCGTGGATCTGAACGGGAGAATGCTGAACCTGGACGTGCTTGCGGGAGTTACAAAGCAGGCAGCGAGAATCGTGGAGCAGTTATGGAAAGCGTATCTCTCTCTCGCCCGCTCAGCTCGTGGGTATGCAGAAGGTAAAGAGCTGCTCTTTCCTGGGCTGGAGTAGGCGTGGGCTGAAGACTAATCATTGGGCTGAATAAGCTGGCAAGGCAGCAGCTCTTCCTGGCTGAGTACACGCTGGGCTGGAGATGCTGGCAAGCTGTTGCTGTTGGGTTGAAGTTGATGCTGCGGACAAGGTACAACAGTGGGCTGCGGACAAGACGCAACAGTGGGCTGCTGGGCTGCGGACTAGAGCTGGCGCTGGGTAAGGCAAGTGTTACGCTAGGAAATAGCACAAAAAGCTTTACATTTATAAACTCGAACTAAATCCTAAACTACCTAGCGAACCTGCAGTGTACGGGTCGTTTTGTAGAAAGGGAAGTATTCCGAGGTCGAACTCAAGGACTGAGGTGAAACTAAGTCATTCAATGATCGAAAATAGTGTGAATCTAGACTAAGATAAGATGAGGAATAAAGAAAATGGAAAACACAATGTTTTTGGAGGGTTTTGGGTGATCAAACAAAGATCACAAATATATCAACAAAATCAAGCAACACAAAACACAAACAAAAGATGAGAGATAAGAGGTAAGGAAATGGATTCTAGAGGTTCGGAATTCCGAATATGACTATGGACTCATGTTTCTAAAGGTCTAAGGAAGGTTGTGGTTGTTCGGAGTTGGGTGTTTCTCTAATGGGAGCAATTACCGGGTAAGTCTCATGCATCCACTAATCCAATCCTAAGGTCTCATCACCGGGTAAGTCTCAAAGAGCCTAAAGGATGGAATTCCACAGAAACCGGCCACTACCTAAGGGTCAAACCCCTCCTTACCGGGTAAGTCTCGGAAAAGGTAAGTCTTAGGTAACGATCCTAGCACACTCAATCCAATAGCGGCTTTTTTGGCTCACTACTACCTAGAGTTCATCATCTTAGGTATCTAAGAGGGGAAATTACCGGGTAAGTCTCATTCCTCAATTAGTTTGCTAACAATAGGTTGCCCTAAGTTAGATTGAGCTCAACAAACATTAGGATTTCAACACATCTACATCCAAACATCGAGATTCAACAATATAAGAACAACAGAATAAAAACACGGGTGGATCATGCTAAACCACGGCCGTGGAAGCATGAAGAACAAGCCGTGGTTTGGTTCCGAGTTGGGATTTCGAACACAAATCGATCCTAAGCTAACATGGAAGCAATACAATCATAGTCCAAATCACAAACATTATTCCTTCACTCTAGAACCACATCTATCTAGCCAATAACATTCATTTCAAGATCAAACTTCACAATCAAAACATGCTTGCAAGTCATGGTTAAATGATGAAGAACAATCCAAAGAAAAGACATTAAAAGCATAGGATAGAAGTTACCAAATCTTTACAAGGCTCCAAGAGCTAATCCAACTTGACAACAATGGAAGCTTCACTCAATCTACTCTAATCTCACTCTTAAACGAAAATCTACACTAATCTCTTCCAAGAACACCCACAATGGGTGCTTGGAAGAGAGGCAACAATGGAGAAGTGTTTTGGGGAAGAAGATAGGTCAAAAGAGAGGAGAGAGATCCCCAATTACAGCCTGCAAAATCCTTTAAATACCCACTAAGATGCAAGAGCAATGGAAGAGATCGTGGCCAGCTGTCAACGTGGTCCTGGCAAGAATTACGGGCATAACCACGGCCGTGGAAAGGGCCTAGACCGTGGTTTCTGACAGAAACTTCTCCTAGGCTCGTTAAGCCATGATTTGGTGCATGGTTTGTGTTGGCAAGGTTCCATGAGTCCTCCTTAGCCCTTAGCTTGCATTCCAATGAGTCCGGAAGTGTGTCATCTCGAGGAATGATCCTCGGATGTATCGATTAGGCTCTTAAATCTCCCAAATTACCTACAAAGCAAGCAAAAGTCCGAGTAGACGTCTATCTCGACAAAATACGTGAATTGAGTGCAAAACGTCATGAACTAGTGCTAAACCGTGCATGAATGAGTGAGAAATCTATCTAAATGACTACCTAAAACTAGCTCATAAATCGTGTTATCAGCAAGCAGTAGCGGCTGGGCTGCAGCTGGGCGGAGGCTGGCGCAAGGTTAAGGTTGTGCACTCTTGGATGGCGTTGGCTGAAGTTCGGAAACGAGATCCCGACAATTAAATGCACGGAAAAGACGGATACGGGTTATTTTATACTTTTTAAGAGATTCTATCATTTTATGTGAAGGAATTCTACATAAAATGATAAATTTTATAATCATGTATCTAACTAAGTAGACAGATATGGGTCGACTGATCGCGATCTGGTTTATAACGGAAATAGACGGAATAAAAATTCCGGATTTTACAATCAAGTCAAGGAACTTACCAAAATGCTTGTCTAGATGTGCTCTGGCCCTTGACTGGGGGAATGGAAGTGGTGGTTTATATGCAGGAGATGGAATATAAACTTCAGTTTTCTCCTCCGCTTTCTGTGGCTCCACCTCGGTTGGCATCTCGGCCGAAGTGTTCTTCGACTGTACCTGGACCGAGGTGGTCTTCGTCTGTACTGGCATCGACCGAGGCACTGGATCTGCAGTCTTCAGTCCGCTTATCGTCGTTATTGCCATGATCTGTCATTTAGGGTTGCTTTCCGTCCTTGCTGGAAGCTCCCTTGGATCTCTTGGCGCTTCATTCACCTTGTTAAACGATTGTTGTTCTAAGGCTTTTTGTGCCTTTGAAAATGAAGTCATGGATGTCTCCATAGAGTTGAGCTTGATCAAGATGACCTCCAGCACCGCATCTTTCTTTTCCGGCTGGGACGAACTCAATCCTTGCTCCTTGCTCTTCAATGGAGTAGAGGAAGAAGAAGAGAGGAAAGGATTAGAGGAGTCATTCGAATTGGAGTTAGAGGAAGGGTTACCCGAATTTTGGTTGTTTGCCCTCCAATTATTGCTGTTGGATCCTCTATTGTTGTTGTAGTTGTTGTTCCGGGAACCATTGTTGTTACGGTATCCATTGTTGTTCCTTGATCCTTGATCTTCCTTCTGAGTTTGAGCAACTAAGAGTTCCTTCAATTGCTTCACATCATTCTTCAAAGAAGTGAGTTGATCATTGTTAGGTGGATGTTCGCCCCTAGAGGTATGTGCAAATAAGTTTTAAATTTATAAAACTAGAATCAAGCAAGCGAACCCGCAGTGTACGGATCGACGTAGCTAAGCAAGAATTCCAGAGTATCGAACACAGGGATTTGGGTGAGAACAAATTCAATTGCAGATTATCAAGCGAGTAAATATGAGAGTTTTGCAAATATTGGGAAAACAACAACCCTAAAGATCCAAGTATCAAGTTGTGGCAATCGATTCAAGATATACTAATGATATAAAGACAGAGGTGAGATATGCAAAGGTATGCTAATGTAAGGTAATCGTACGGTGAAGTTCCAAAAACCTTATATGACTCACCTACAAGATACTCCCTATACAGGTTGTTGAGGCTCAATATAGAAAGGTTCTAAAGGTGAGCATTAGTGTCAAATACCCATACTTGTAATCCAAGGATCAAGACTAACTTAGCCGATTATGGTTATGACACTCACAATCGAGGTAGAGGTTGTTGAGGCTTCACTACCACCTAGAAAAGACAAGTCTAATCTAAATTAAAGCAAATCTTTAACTTTGGATTAAAGTAAAAGCAGGTTCGTAAACTTAAGGGAAATTACAGTTGGATCTTGAGACTCCACGGTCGTGGAACTCAAGAACAGCCCGTAATTTAGGGTTCGTCGACGATTCTCTCTAACTCTCAGGGTCTAATCTGTTTACGATCGATCTATCATCATCTAAGCCACAACTATCAACCCTTCACCTTAGAATTGTTAAGGGTTTTTAGCCAATAACCGTCATGTTGATATCAAATTCAAGAATTAAAAGATAGAAAGATGAAAACTTCCGAAATCTTTCAATAATTTTCAGACCAATCTCAAAGTCACAACCAAGAACAAATATTGTCAATGGATTCAGAATAAAGCGAACAATCACAATCTTAGGAAAGAAGGGAAAACGGGATGTCAATCCGTTTTCCAAATCAAACCTAAACAAGAAGAGAGATCTTCTTGCAACAATCTTCCAAAAGCTTCGATCTTCCGCTAATCCGGAGATCTCAACAGCAATCTCCACCAAAGGTGCAAGATTAGGGCAATTCCCAAATGCAAACTTCGATCTCTAATGAGATGTCAATGCTTCCAAGCAAGGGCTCAAACGGCGTTGAAATTCCCTAAGCGGAGATGAAACGTGGATTGCCAAAATTCCCTCTAAGAAGGCTTGACGAAATCTTGCTTCGTCTGTCTTTTATAGGGCAAGATAAAATATCGGCCCGGCCCAATCTTCAAAAGATCGTGGCTTCAAAATATGGCGAAAAAGATCGCCAAGATCACGGTCGTGGAAGTTTCCACGACCGTAATTTAGAGCGTGGATTATGTCACGGTTTGGACCATATGTTCCACGACCGTAATAGTTACTGGAATGCATCACGCCTCTCCTTTCAGGGTTCCACGGCCGTGGAACTAAACGTGGTTTGTAGTACGGCCGTATTTTAGAGCGTGGTTTAGGGCAAGAACGTGATTCTTCCCTAGCCTCGTGCAGTCCTCAAGTTGAACTCCAATTTGCTCCTAATAATGCCCTCAATCCATGGACATATTCGATCAACTCTTCTTTACTCGATTCCGCTCGGAAATGACTCTCAATAACCTATAATCAACATAAAGCTAGTGTAGACATCCATATCGACAATATAGGTAATACTAGCTCACATATGCAATGATGCTCAATCAAAGACTATCAATATGAATCAAATACACTTAGAAAACGTGCCTAAATTATCACAATATTTCATGCTAACAGTGGAGCATCTTGAAAGTTGACTCTTTTAACTCCACCTTCAGCTCCTTGGTGGGAGTATTTCTCCATGTGTAAAGCTTGCTTCTCTATGACCTCCCAAGCTTCGTCAATCGGCATGTCCATGAACGTGCCGGCGGATAGTAGTTGAAGGTTGAACTGGGTGTTTCCGTCCAGTCCCTTGAAGTATATCTCCAACAACTCTATCTTTGGAATCCCATGATGTGGGCAATCCAAAAGAATGTCTTTAAATCTCTCCCATGACTTGGACAAGCTCTCATTGTCCTTCATGATGAATGCATTAATCTTCCCTCTCATTTCAGCAGTTTTAGAGGGGCGAAAGAATTTAGTTAAGAACTCTGTCGTCATCTCTTCCCAAGTATTGATTTTTCCTGGAGGAAGAGATTGATACCAAGTAAGTGCTCTATCTTTCAAAGAGAAGTAGAAAGGCCTTAGCTTCTAGTTGTTGTTTTCTATTCTTGAAGGTCGCAAGGTCTCCATCAAGATCTCATAGTTTTGTAGATGTTGATGCGGAGATTCCCTCTCTAGACCTCCAAACTGGCATTGGCGAATCATGGAAAGAACTTGCGGTCAAAGCTCATAATCATGGTCCGCTGGATCACCTAGGTTGACTCCTGGACGCCTCAGTTGCTGATTGGGGTCCATCCTTTTCCCTAGGGTTTGTGGAATACCTGCAAAAAGAGCATCTCGGACTGGCATCCGAGGTGGAAGTATCTCGGCCGGGGCAGCAAGTACTGGATTCTACCTCGGTCGAGGATCTGGAGCAAGGTCTTGCCTCGGTCGAGGATCGAGGTTCGGTCGAGGTAGATACTGGTCTTGTAAAGCCGCCATATCTGCTTCGATCGCCTCAGTCCTTGTGCGAGTTTCTTCCCTTTCCAGTCTCAGCTCTTCCTTGCTGAGGCGTAATTTTTCTAAAGCCTCCTTCAATTCGGCCTCAAGATCGCGATTATCTTGATTTGCCATCTTCCCTTCTTTCAAGCGTTTTTTGTATGTCTTTTCTGGTTCGGGATCGTAAGGAACGATTTCCTTCCCAGCGCGGGTTCTTCGCATAAACCTAAGAAAAAGAACCTGCGAAAGTCACTCAAGTAGAGTGGTTAGTAGAAACAGGGGCAAGCGCCCCGAAAGCCAACCGCAACCGGCTTGGTCTAGACCAAGACCCCGGCAACGGCGCCAAAAACTTGTTCGCTCCAAACGGTGTGTGCAAGCTTTAAATTTATAACCCTAGATGTAAGCTTAAAACAAGGATACGAACCCGCAGTGTACGGGTCAATCGTAGTAAAAAGCAAGAAATTCCCGGGGTCGATCACAGGGACTTAGTGAAACAAAGCAGGTGTAGGTAGTCTATGTAATTACTAACCACAAAAGCGATTAAAGCAATCAAAGCTGATAAAAAGTCAATTAAAGAAATATACAATTCTAGGGATTAAAGCGTCTAGTTGTGGTTCCAACTCAAGATCTAAAGATAAGCGGACAAAGCTGAGATTTTGCAAAGGGAAGGTGTTTCTAAAGTGGAATAGATCACTGGGTAAGTCTCACTACTCACTAATCCAAAACCGTAACTCCTATTACCGGGTAAGTCTCAAGGAATTAAGGAAAAGAACTATAACCTCAAACTAACACTCCAACTAAGGGAATAGAATCAACCTTTACCGGGTAAGTCTCAAGCTAACTCACAAAGATGGAATGAAAGCACACTCAAACCCCAATAAAGAATAAACCTTTATTACCTTCACTTATAATCTTAGGTAAACAAACAAAGGAATTACCGGGTAAGTCTCATCCTAAGCTTGCATTGAACCAGGAAAGGTGTAATAAGAATAGGATTTGGCAAACTCTAACACTTAACTCTCACTTTCGGATCAGAAAGGTCACCTCGGTCAGACGAATTCCACCCCGGCCGAGATGTTCATCGGCTGAGCGAGATGTTCTAGGGTTAAGGATAAAGACTCGAGCTTTCAAGGTCCTATTGGAATTTAAGATTATTCTATCATTGTTTTTTCCACAACCTTCAGCCAATCACCCTAGAATCACACAAAGAAATTAGCCAATCATCATCATGAATGCAATAATCAAATATACGGGAAGAGAGTGAATAATTGAACACAAAAACCTTAAGAGAAAGGCTTTAATAACTGAATCAATTATCAAACAAACAAGCGTTCCTTGGATCACAATCCAACAAGACAATCAACAAAAAGGGAATCTAAGAAAGTCTTACAAAACCATTCACAAAAGCTATAAAAGCTATCAACTTTCTTCCTTCAATCTTCCTTCAACCTTCAAAAAGGTTCTTCAAATCTCCCAGCTGTAGTGGATGTTTTCCAGCTGTAAGCGGATTTTTCGGATGCCGGATTTGTTGAAAATCCGACCCTTTTATAGGAATATTACCTCCCAAAGATAAAAGATCTTAGAAAGATATTTTTCCATAAAATAGGTAAAATATATAAGCTGAATTATCTTCTTCCTTCTAGGAATCCAGCCTAAAAATATAAGATCCTCTTTCCAAAAATAAAAGATCTCAGCCAAGAATAAAATATATCTCGCCGCCTCCAAGGTGTTTGCCTCGGTTGAGCAGCTCCTCTGGATCACCTCGGTCGAGATGGTATTGTAGCTGACCGAGGTGATTGTAAACTGAATGTGAAATCTCTTAAATCTGGTCCAAAGTGAATCTTCAATCCATTTCTATGATTCCTGGATTCTTCCTTAAGCTCCTGAATGTAGCTCCAATGACTCCTCAGCTCCTTTAGCTCCATTTTGATGCAAAACGTGCCATTTTACCTACGATTACAACGAAACTTGGTGTAGACCTCGATTCCCACAAAGGTAGATGAGACGACGATATAATCACATAATATACATCCAAACATGCACATTATTGAAGATAAAACGTCTAAACAGGTCACAAAATATAGACTATAATTCATGCTATCAAGGATAGAAACTCGTATTTTGACATTTTTTCTAATAACTCCACCTTGATTATGAGTTGGTTATATTTATGATGGAAGATATAAACATGTATCTAGTGGTTTTATGAACTAACAAATATCAATCATATTTCTAGATTGTTTGGTTTTTGTTTGTTAAATGTGTGCACGCTTTGGAAAGCATTTTAAGGGGCCTTGAAATGTATTACAAGAGACACGCAAGAGACTGAGCTGCAACCTTGAAAGGAGTTTTAAGGGCCTTGAAAAGAAATACAAGGAGAATTCGGGTGAAGCTGTTTCAACGTGCAAAGGATTATGAACGGAGTTTCAAGGACTTTGAAAAGGGATACAAGGGCAAGCTCGGCTAAAGATATTTCAACACGCAAAGAATTTGAACGGAGTTCCAAGGGTTTTTTAAAGGAGTTTCAATGGGCCTAGAATGGATATCAAGGGACAAGCAAATTTTGAAATGGATTTCAAGGGCCTTGAAACACGATACTAGGGCAGATTCGGATGGAGCATTTTTCAACGACAAAGACTTTTCAACCAACGAAGATTCAAACCAAATCAAGCTTTACTATCATGGATTACAAGAAGATTTTCAATATTCAACAAGAAGATTTGGGTCACCAACAACAATATTATTCGAAGATCATATTGGGGCCTACAACGAAGAAGATCTCACAAGGTTTCTATACAAAGGATCACAAGATTTCTACACAAAGGATCTCGGTCAAGTAAAGATGGATATCAGCGATGCACCTATTTCAGCTAAACAAGAAGATCCTCAAACGGTGCAAGATCTTAGCTACCTACAAGAACATTCAAGATACAAGGAGAAGATATCGACCACCATGAAATGACAAAAGATCTTAGATAACAAGAAGAACATTTAAGATGCAAGGAGAAGATCTAGGCCACCATGAAAAGATCTCAACAATATCTTAACATTTGACGCAAAAGGATGAGGTTGTTTCACGATAGAAGATCTCAACGTTCAAAAGGGAAAAACTTCAACGACATTCTAAGAAGGAGAAGATCTAGAAGATTTTCAAACAAAGGAAGAAGATCGACGATCTCCAACAAGAAGGATATTTGAACGTCACATTCAAGAGAGAGAGAGAGAGAGAGAAGAACAAGGATCTCCAACAAGAAAGATCTTTTAACGTTATAATCAAGGGAGAGAAGATCTAGGATCTCCAACAAACAAGATCTTCAACAACCAAGATCTTCAAAGATCTTCAAATGGCATATCTTAAGAGAAGATCTAGGACTTCAACAAATAAGATCTTTAACCAACAAGATCTTCAACAACCAAGATCTCATATCCCAAGGAGAAGATCTAGGACTTTATCAACCAAAGATAACAAGAAGATCTCAGCACAAGATATCAAACAAAAAGATCTCATAAGGATCTTAACAACCGAAGATAACAAGAAGATCTCGGTACAAGATCTCCAACGCATCTACAACAAGAAGATCTCGGATCTAAAGAGAATATCTTCAATGGCTGATTTCCAAAGAAAATATTATGGCGATGAAGATAATCAACGAGCGTTAAAAAGAAGAAGAAGAAGAAGAAGAAGAAGAAGAAGAAGAAGAAGAAGAAGAAGAAAAAGAAAAAGAAGAAAAGGAGAGAAGATCTTGGAGAATCTACAACAAGTGGCAATGAAGGGTAGCAAGAAAAGAACGACGACTACAACAACGGTTACTTCACCTTCAACAACTCACATTTTCTATGGAGGAATTAGAACGTTGCAGCGGACTTTTCATCGGCTACAAGACTCCTCATAGAAGACTATAAATGGAGATGAAGTTTGAAGACACAAGACACGGAAAGCGATCAAGGAAACATATACGTCTTCAAGCTATCACCATCTTCATTCATTCAACAAGTTTTCCTCTTCTTATACTCATAACATCTACATTCTAGAGTGAGGAAAACACTTAGAGTTTCATTGGCATATCTAAAGAGTGTTATACTAGAGTGTGTGTGACTCTACGAAGTAACTAGGATATTATAGCAAGGTTAAGAGATGGAGCTACATCGTTGCATTGACTACAGTGAGAGAAGAAGGGGATTTCTTCTAGTTTGTATCTAGGACTCTTTGAAGCTGATAATAGATAGTTAGATCCTACAGCTATACCTTGGGACGGAGAGTAGTCTATTTAGAGCCGAACTTCGTAAACATATCCTCGTGTCAATCTTTTCTATTTCGCACCATATTTTTTTTATTGTGACTAACTTTGTTTTGCAGGTTTACAAAGTCAAGACCCTTGAAATCAGTTTCAAAACCCATAAAATCAAAGTGTGTCACAAAGAGCTCATATCGACATCAAGGCCTTTGAAATCAGTTTCAAAGCCTTGAGATAGGCTTTTGCGAAAAGTTCTCATACTCTATTCAACCCCCTTCTAGAGTATCTTTATCCTTTATATTCACCTAACGGTTCTTCAATTGGTATTAAAGCTAGACTCATGTATATTGATTTAACCATCAGTGAGACTAATCATGAACTCTATAGGTGATGGAGGATTCGCTCAAGGATGATCCACATATCGACCACCACTCTTTTGTGGCAACAATTTTTTCCATTGGAGAGCACTAATGAAAATGTTTGTTATTGATCAGGGCATGGAACTATGATACATTATTCAAAATGGTCCTAAAATCCCAACAACCACAGTTGAAGGTGTCCAAGTCGTAAAGAAGGAAGCTGACTTCACACAAGCCGACTTGGATAGTGTTTCAAAGAACTACAAGGCCATGAACATGCTCTATTATGGATTAGATGCAAATGAATTCAACCGCATATCATCATGCAAGAGTGCAAAAGAAATATGGGACACACTAGTTGTCACATACGAAGGAACAAGTCAAGTAAAGGAAACAAAGATCAGCATCTTCCTCATACAATATGACTTATTCAAGATAAATCCAAACGAACCAGTCAAAGAAATGTTCACAAGAATTACTAAGATTATGAACAACCTGGACTCACTTGGAAAGGTCTTCACAAACGAAGAAAAAAGTTAGGAAGGTTCTAAGGAGCTTACCTAAAGCTAAGTGGGGTCCAAAAATGACTGCCATCGAAGAAGCTCAAAATCTCTCAACTCTTCCTCTAGACGACCTCCTTGAAAAACTCATCACACACGAGATGGTTCTTGGTGAAGAAGATGGAGAGCTCCCATCCAAGAAAAAGAATTTGGCTTTAAGATCGAAAAATGATGAGTTACCATCAGAAGAGGAGGATATGATAATGAAGATGAAGAAGATGCAATTTCCATGATATCTAAGGGTCTCACAAAGATTCTTAAAATAAAGAAAAAGTCTGCAAACAATAAAGAATATCCACGAACATCAAGACCTCGAAGTAAGTTTTCTAACTCTAACAAGAAAACTAAAGTTCTGAATTGTTTTGAATATGGTGAAACATATCATCTCGTGAAGGATTGTCCACAAAACAAGAAGAACAACTTCCGAAAGAATGATGGAAGGAAAAAGGCCATGGTAGCATCATGGAGTGATTCAGATTCTACAAATGAGTCAGAAGACGAGAAAGATCAAGCAAACTTATGCTTAATGACTAATCACGAAGAGGATCCAAACGTCTATTTTGATAGTGTGGTAAGTACTATAATGTCTCAACCTACCCAAGACCTCACCCAATTTCTTAAAGACATTATCATATGTGACAAAGAACATAGGATAAGGTTAAGTTCCTTAAAAGAAAATCTTCTCATACAAGAGAAACGACTAAGTGAGATGTCTTTGGAAATTGAAAATCTTAACACGGAAATGGTAGACCTTGATGACAGTATCAAGGCTTTGGAATCGTAAAAAGCGATTCTTAAGGACAACCTCTCTTCTCTTCATCAAAACTATATCGATATAGAGAAAGAGAAAGTTTATCTAACTTTGACATGTAAAGACCAAAAGACTACACTTGTCAAATTCACACGTTCGAAAGCCAATCTTGAAAGGATGATGAGTGAACAACAATCCTCACTTAACAAAAATGGTATAGGTTATCATAGGAAACCGAATACCACGTTTGTTAAAGTTAAAGGAAGTTCACACATGCCCACATGTTTCTATTCCAATAAAAAGGGTCATGTTAAATCAACATGCCCGTATAGAAAAAATTATCCTTATATCATTAGAAACACTTATCCGTTATGTCTAAGAAAACAAGTGAAGCAAATATGGGTTCCTAAAGGTACTAGACCACCAAACATGATTTAACCGGACTATGGACCAAAATATGTCATTTGGTCTACCCGGAAAGGTTAACGTTTGTTGTGTTGCAGGATATCACAAAGAAGCTTTATTTGGATATATTATGCTTGGTGATAAAGATAAGTGTAGAGATTTAACATTAATGGATATCCAAGGTTGCAAAATTCCTTTAAGTTCCACACTTTTACTTGCCTTTAACAAGAACGGTGAAAGTGTTGTCCTACAGGAATTTCGAGGTATGATTGATTATGTGTTATATTTAACCACTAATCAACCTGACTTTATGTTTAGCATATGCATGTGTACAAGATTTCAAGCTAATCTTGAGAAGTATTTCTAAGGTATAGTATCACGTCACATGTGATCATTTTGGAAAGGTAAAGCTTCGATTTCTTTTATGTCGAATGATTTGTAGCTTGCAGAAAGATCACTAAGCTTCTATATATAGATCAATCCAATTTTATAAGATTGAACCTTAGAATAATGAACAAGGAAGCATTATTTTAGGGGGAGTAAATTGTTTTAGTTCCTCCTTATAATGCAACCCACTTTTCCATTTCAAGGGCCTTGAAACTGATTTCAAGGGCTATATGGAAAAACGGATCAAAATTAATGGTTATTATCTTTTAGATAATTGATCATTAAATTATTTTTATAGAAGGATTTTTAAAAAATGATTTCAAAAGTTTAGTTTTTAAATTCAAATCTGTTTTGAAAAGTGGTTGTGATTTATTAGGATAGCATACCAACCAATTTCGGTTTTCAAGGTCTTGATTCTCTCAAGATCTTAACAAACGTTAAATGGATTTAACATTCCTCCTTTAAATACAATCCTCCCTCCTTTATCTCTTTCCTTCGTTCAAAATTTTACACATCCTATTTATGTTTTGGTTTATTTTCAAATACTTTTGATCTATAAAATTTTCAAACACCCGTGTTTTAATTATTTTTCTTCCTTTTTGAAAGAAAAAGGGAGAGAAATTCAAATATGTGTGTTGATCTAAATTTTAGCATTTTTCATTTTATTCGATTTATACATGTATATCGCTAACCAAAAATGTAGGTTCAATATTTGTTTTTGTCTTCCATCAAGGGGGAGATTGATAACTCCACCATGATTATGAGTTGGTTATATTTATGATGGAAGACTTAAACATGTATCTAGTGCTTTTATGAACTAACAAATATCGGTCATATTTCTAGATTGTTTGGTTTGTGTTTGTTAAATGTGTGCAGGCTTTGGAAAGCATTTTAAGGGGCCTTGAAATGGATTACAAGAGACAGGCAAGAGACTGAGTTGCAGCCTTGAAAGGAGTTTCATGGGCCTTGAAAAGCACTACAACGAGAATTTGGCTAAAGTTGTTGCAACGTGCAAAGGATTATGAACGGAGTTTCAAGGACTTTGAAAAGGGATACAAGGGCAAGCTCGGCTGAAGACATCTCAACACAAAGAATTTGAACGGAGTTCCAAGAGTTTTTCAAAGGAGTGAATTCGGCTAAAGCTGTTTCAACGTGCAAAGGATTATGAACGGAGTTTCAAGGACTTTGAAAAGGGATACAAGGGCAAGCTCGGCTAAAGATATTTCAACACACAAAGAATTTGAACGGAGTTCCAAGGGTTTTTGAAAGGAGTTTCAAGGGGCCTTGGAATTGTAATACCCGAAAATAAATAAATAAATAAATAAATAAATAATATATTCCGAGTAATTTCGGATCAAACTGCTGGATTCCGAGGACTTGACCTGGATGCACAACTAATTAAAACAAGTTTTAACATATACGTTCCCCGGTTACGCAAAATCTTACTCGTAGTAATACAAGCCTTTTTGTTCCTCTTCCAAGTAAATAGACGGCCCATTTGGATTGGCCTGCCGGGCCTAGCTAAACGGCCCAATAAATTGGGAGGATAGCTGTAATCAGCTCAGCAGCGGGGTTAGTAACAGTTTATACCGTATCCCCTTGTTTCCTTTTGTTTCCCCATTTTGCTTACCCGTATATTCCTCTCTCCTAATTCAGTTTCACAACCCAATTCTGACTTAAACACACATACCTTCTCTGCACAAAAATCCCTAGAAGATCATCACGTGGATCGGACGACAGCGACAGACGAGACGTCGACTCAGTCCTTGGGCGCATTAGCCGGAAACTGCCCTCCTCATCCCGCCTTTGCACGCCAACCTACCCCAACAAAAGCAAGTGGTCATCCCAACGTCACCTTGGACCCAATCGGAGTTAAACCAACGCAGCACCACAACACCTCTACAAAGACTCATCGGTGCCCCTCCAGATCAGAAACAATAGCGCCTGTGAGTGCACCTTCATCCTTCTCGACCCAATCCTTGATCCACTACAGCACCTTCTAACCCCGTTTGCTCTCGTGGATCGCGTATTCGCAAAACATGATCTTTCCCCCTCCCTCTCACGTTCATCGCCGAACAACTTAACGCCAGCCTAGGGTGAAGGAAGATAGGAGAGACTAGTCGAACCTCTATCGATAACAATCCGGCTCTCGACGTTTGTGAGGCTTCGAGTCGAGATAACTCCCCACCTGCTTGGGACTAAACACTGCATTGCTGTCAACACCATAGTCGACGGTGAGCCCCTTAACCTTAGTACCGGACTGTCAACTTAGCCATGGAATAGAGCCGTTCCAATAGGATGTTGTAAATAAAGAGGTGAGTAGTGTATGTGATATGCAGTAGGTAGGTCAAACATATTGTGTGTTAGGTTAAATTCATTTTTTTTTCATTCTTTTATTTCTCAATCCAAAATCTGATTTGAACGGCTTTAGGATCAGCAAAATTCTTTTGTCCTTTGTGAGGAATTACACGTGTGTTACACTACCTATTCCTTCCTTGGTTTTAGTTCAAATAGGTTCACTCAGTTGCTTTATAATTTCCATAAGCTGCATACTAATGAAACACTCAGTTGTTCTTTTCCTATATTAAAACAACAGGTAATCACTTCTTTAAGTTCAAAAAAATCAGAACCCAATATTGTCTAATAAAATTAGACTAGGCTGACGTGGAAGGTAATGAATAAGAAGGATTTTGGGAAACCTTCAACCCGTTAGGTCATCCGTCTTGAAATAGTAGGGGCGCCTTTGAGTTCTAGAATTTCTTAGAGTTCCGAATCCAAGGGTAGAGTCGCCTTTGTACTAATAAGAGTGGTTGTTTTCTTTCTGTTCCTAAATGATCCCGATAACCAGTAAAGTTAGCATTTCTAAATTTTTGGACGTATATTGATTCAAAGTCCTTGTTTATAAACAGGTAATTGAGATCCCACCCTTACGGAACGAGTAGTAACAGCTACAAGATTGTGACTCGATCCCCGAAAGTCCTTGCGACTTACTTAGCCGGTTTCTAGATGTTAGCTGATTGACGATAGTGGTGTGTGTTGACTGTTTGATAATTATAACATGCCTAGGACGAATTTTATTATTTTTGTGGTCCAAGTGTATGTATAACGGGTCGTGACATCACTGTCCAGCTTTGACAGGAGACTGGGAGGTTCAATATACCCAGACCATACAAGTACAAGGTGAGATGCATTGGATCCATACTTGATGGTTACACGGGGGCGGAGGCGAGGTTTGGGGAATCCCTCGTGTCACAAAATAAGTATCATTAGTAAGAGTGAATGACCTAAGTAAAGATAATAAATGGATTGTTTGAAAGCTTGATGTGTGTTTACCTTTGTTATGATGTGTGTGTGTGTGCTATTCTCTTTTATCTAACTTTTAGATAGCTAGCAAATGGATATTTTGTTGTGTGGTTCAGATTTACCACAGGTTAGAGCAGCAGCTGAGTGATCCGGAAGTAGTGGTCAGCCGGGTCTCCATACTCCTTAGAGTGGGGTTGGGTGTTTTCATTTTTTGTTTCTATCATCGATTGAAGACATATAGAATTTTATGTTGTTAGGCACTGTTGGTTGTTAGACGTTGTGTTGCATTCATTTCATTAAAAATTGTTTATGAATTTCGGTCTCTTTATTTGTGTCTTGTTGCAAGATCTTAGTACAATTGTTGTCAAACTAAGGTCGGGACCCATTATGAGGTCCTAACTAGTAAAATCCCGAGTTCTGAGGATTCGGGGTGTTACAACATGGTATCCGAGCTCTAGGTTGGCAACAATGGCACTTGAAATCTTCTAAAAGGCCGAATAAGTAAATGAGCAGAACCCGAAAAGGGATCTGAGTTTCAAAAGGACTTTTGGTTTTCAAAATGCATGCATAGTATGGTTGGGATAGAAAGTACGGTTGACAACCACTACTACCGCGGATCTCAGTATGCTTAGTATGGACTTTAGGTATTTACTCTCTTTGGACTTATTAGCTAGATTATAACTGTAGTTATTATCACTCGCGTGGATGGCACGTACTAGGGCTACACTAGCTGCTGGTCGAGGTAGAGGTCGTCCACCTCTCCCTCTAGCTGGACAGGGTAGGGGCGATAGGACTCCTATGGTTAGAGGACGCGGCCGTGGAGGTAGACCTTCATTAGTGAGAGGTCAGGGTCCAACTCCTGGAGAGGATCCACCAGCATTGAGCATGCCAGATGCTGGAGTGGAGGAGGTGGTTGAGAGTGTAGTTCCCGTGGTCGAGAATGAGACCGCTGCTAGGTCTGGACCACAGGGAGCACGTTCGACTGGATCAGGATGTGTCTCTATAGGGGCATATCAGTATAGAGAGTACAAAACATACGTCCAGCGTATGGAGGAGGTTGCCAGGACAAAGGGACTTCACAGAGAGTGACTGAGGCACCAATTGTGCTTGAGAGGAGAGTTGAGGTGGATAGGGCTCCTGCTGGGTCTAGAGCACCGAGGCTATATGAGTGGTTGAAGGCTTTCAACACTTTGAAAGTTCCTTCATTCGATGGAGAGATAGGGTTGGAAGTGGAGCATTGGATAGGGCACATAGAGACTGCACTAGAGGCGATACGTTGCCTAGAGGATCGACAGGTGGAGTTAGTACAGACCTTGTTCACGGAGTAGGCTCATTCCTGGTGGCGGACCATTCGTAACCGAGTCACTAGTTGGGAGCAGATGAGGAGCATTATGAGAGAGATGTACTGCCCTGCCTCGTTGAGGAGAGAGAAGTTTCACGACTTCATTGAGGTAGAATTTGAGGATATTCCGGTTGCCGAGGAAATCAAGAAGTTTCAGAAGTAGTTGACCCTACTTGGACAAGCTGCACCTCCCGAAGAGAAGCATGTGCACCTCTTTTCCCGGAGATTGAGAGAGAGCACTCATTTTTATCTTGCAGGATTTCGCTGCGAGTCTCTATCAGACTATCACGATAAGGCTTCTGCATATGAGAGGGATAGGCTTGTTCCGAGGAGAGTTGCTCAGTCAAATAGGCCAGATAAGCGGCAGAGGACCGGATATGCTAGTGGTAGTATGGGAGTAGCTGGTTATGGACAAGGACAGACTCAAGGACGACATAGTCACACCGCTACAAGTCAAACTCCAACTGGGGGTCATAGTGTCATAACTATAGTGGCTACGGGCACATCCGATCGAACTACACGAAGCCGCTGGTGAACTGCTTTCAGTGCGGCAAGTCTGGACATAGAGTTGTATTTTGCCGCCAAGGTAAGACTCCGTCTCAACAGGGTTCTTCCCCTAGAGGTCTATCAGGGGGTGGACAGAGGCCGCCTCAGTACCGAGTTTCGAGTCAACAACAACAGTATCGAGCCCCAGGTCAGCAGCAGCAGTATAGGGCTCTAGGATATCCTTTCTCACCGAGCTCTATGCAGCGATCTGGTCGAGGCAGGGAATGTGGTAGTGTAGTTGATACCAGGGGAGCCCCGACACGGGTGTTTGAGTTGAGCAGTGTTGCTCAGCCAGAGGCACTGACGACCACATGTACTATCTAGATCCATGACTTACCCGTACAAGTTTTGTTTGATACGGGTGCTACGCACTCCTTTATATTTGAGTCATGCGTAGATAGGTTATCCTTATCTACTGTAGAGAGAATACCATTTATGATAGGGTTACTTGATGGGAGTAAATTCAGAGGGACCGAGAGATTTATGACTGCCCCATTCGTTTGGGAGATCGATATTGGCTGGTAGATTTTCTAGTCATGTCCTTAACACATGAGGACGTGATCCTAGGGATGGATTGGATGACGAGTCATGGAACGGTCTTAGACATTGGTAGGGGGACCGTTATTGTCGCCACTGAGGAGGGTCACAGAGTGATATTTCGAGGTTGGGACCTTGGAAAGTCCGGCACAATTATCAGTGTAGTGAGAGCAGCGAGACTGATAGCACAGGGTTGCAAGGCATTCTGGTGTTATGCCATGAAGGAACGCAATAACTTGACAGTAGAGGAGATACCAGTTGTATGTGAGTTTGTAGAGGTATTCATTGATGACCTGCCAGGGTTACCCCCACAAAGGAGCGTTGATTTTAGCATTGAGTTGGAGCCGGGCACGAGACCGATCTCGAAGGCCTCGTACCGCATCGCACCGATAGAGCTGCTTGAGCTGAAGAAATAATTGGAGGAACTGGTTGAGAAGGGCTTCATACACCCTAATGTGTCCCCCTGGGGAGTGCCAATATTATCTGTGAGGAAGAAGGATGGATCGATGAGGCTATGCATCGACTACAGACAGTTGAACAAAGTCACCATCAAGAACAAGTATCCACTTCCTCGTATAGATGATCTGTTGAACTAGTTGCATGGAACGGCCGTGTTTTCGAGGATTGACTCGAGGTTGGATTATCACCAGCTGAGGGTGAGAGATCAGGACATACCTAAGACGGCATTCCGGACTACGTATGGTCATTATGAGTTTGTAGTGATGCCATTTGGGCTCACTAATGCACCAACAGTGTTCATGGAGTTGATGAACGGGGTTTTCATCGACTTCTTAGACCAGTTTGTAGTGGTCTTCATTGACGACATTCTAGTTTACTCAAGGAGTCGAGAGGAGCATACCGGGCACTTGAGGATAGTGTTGTAGATTCTGCATGATAGCCAGCTTTTTGCTAAGTTGTCCAAGTGCGAGTTCTGGATGTCAGAGGTGGCCTTCTTGGGCCATGTGGTGACTTCTAAAGGGATTAAGGTCGATCCAGCGAAGATCGAGTCAGTGTCCTCTTGGCAACCTCCGAAGAATGTTAAGGAGGTTCGCAGCTTTCTCGGTTTGTCGTCTGCTTTGATTTTAGCACAGCCTGAGGGTACAGAAGAGTTTGTGGTATATAGTGACGCATCCAAGCTAGGCTTGGGGTGTGTTTTGATGCAGAGGGGTAAGGTCATAGCCTATGCGTCTAGACAGTGGCTACTATGAAGTTACTTCCTGATCTGTTAGGTGAGATCCGACAGAAGTAGGATACTTGCCCGACTTTGACCAAGATCCTAGACAAGATGGCTCTAGATGAGGCACCTCAGTTCACTATTGATGATGATGGAGTGATGAGACGTCAGGACCGTATTTCTGTGCCATCAGATAGTGAGTTGAGACAAAGGATATTAGGTGAGGCTCATGCTACCCCATACTCAGTACATCCTGGAGCGAGTAATATGTACAAGGATATGAGACGTTCCTTCTGGTGGGGTGGTTTGAAGCGTGACGTGGCTCGGTATGTAGCTCAATGTTCGACCTGTCAGCAGGTCAAGATTGAGCATCGTAGGTCCAGAGGAGAGCTCCACCCACTGCCAGTACCACAGTGGAAGTGAGAGGATATCTCTATGGACTTTGTCATGGGATTGAGACTCAACAGAGGTTTTGATGCTATTTGGGTAGTGGTAGACTATCTGACGAAGACCGCACGTTTCATTCTGATTAAGGAAACGTGGCCGGTAAGTCGTCTAGCTGAGGAGTCCACTAGACGTATAACGTATTGTGAGACTCCATGGAGTACCGAGGACTATCGTCTTCGACAGGGATGGACGTTTTACCTCGAGATTTTGGCAGCAGATACAACTGCTTTAGGGACGAGTCTCCACTTTACTACTGCTTACCACCCACAGACCGACGGTCATCCTGAGAGGACTATCTAGACGTTAGAAGACATGCTGCGGGCGTGTGTACTAGATTGGGGACAGGTATGGCCTGACCACCTCCCCCTTGTAGAGTTTTCATATAATAACAGTTGGAACGCGTCTATCGGGATGGCCCCTTATGAGGCTTTGTACGGACGGAGATGTCGCACGCCATTGTGCTGGGATGAGCCTAGGAGAGCTGATAGAGTAGCTCTAGACCAGATACAGGATGATATCGCCCGGATTACCCTGGTCCGAGAGCGGATGTTAGCAGCTCAGAATCGTCAAAAATCCTACGCCGACAAAAGGCGTCGACCCCTGAAGTTTAGAGTAGGTGCACAGGTGTGGTTGAGAGTGTCACCGACGAGAGGCGTCCATCGTTTCGGCATTAAAGGGAAGTTGAGTCCCCGATATGTCGGACCATTTGAGATCTTGGAGAGAGTCGGAGAGATCGCCTACCGATTAGCAGCGCCACCGAGATTGGAGGGGGTCCATCCGGTCTTTCATGTATCTCAATTGAGAGAGTATATTCCGGACCCGAGACACGTCATCAGCCATGAGAATCTGATAGTTGAGCCCGACCACACTTTTGTGGAGTATCCGGTAGTAGTCCTAGAGCGCAGTACTAGACGTCTACGGTCCAAGGAGATACCAATGTTGGGGATCCAGTGGTCTAGACGAGGAGCCGATGATGACACCTGGGAGATAGAGGAGAGCATTAGACGTAGTTATCCCGAGTTCTTTACGGAGTTAGCCGCTACTTCTACACTGACGACCGAGTAGTCGGGCGTGGATATGTATAACTTTATTTGACTATGTGATTACTTTTGTGTTTGTGTGTTTAATGTTATGGGTTTCCATTCTATGATTTGAATCGTACTTGAATATTAGGAAGTTAGAAAAGAAATTCTTTGGAAGGAGAGTAAGATACTCCATTTCGATTTATAGATCTTGGTTCTAAGTGATGTTCCTTATTCCAAGTTTCGGGACAAAACATATTTTAAGGGGGTATTGATGTAATACCCGAAAATAAATAAATAAATAAATAAGTAATAAATTCCGAGTAATTTCGGATCAAACCGGATTCCGAGGACTTGACCTAGATGCACAATAAATTAAAATAAGTTTTAACATATATGTTCCCCGGTTACGCGAAATCATACTCGTAGTAATACAAGCCTTTTTGTTCCTCTTCCAAGTAAATAGACGTCCCATTTGGATTGGCCTTCCGGGCCTAGCTAAACAGCCCAATAAATTGGGAGGATAGCTGTAACCAGCTCAGGAGCGGGCTTAGTAACGGTTTATACCGTATCCCCTTGTTTCCTTTTGTTTCCCCATTTCTCTCACTCGTATATCCCCCTCTCCTAATTCAGTTTCACAACCGAATTCTGTCTTAAACACACATACCTTCTCTACACAAAAAGCCATAGAAGATCATCGCGTGGATCGGACGACAGCGACAGACGAGACGTCGACTCAATCCTTGGGCGCAGTAGCTGGAAACCACCCTCCTCATCCCGCCTTTGCACGCCAACCTACCCCAACAAAAGCAAGCGGTCATCCCAGCATCACCTTGGACCCAATCGGAATTAAACCAACACAGCACCGCAGCACCTCTGCAAAGACTCGTCGGTGTCCCTCCAGATTAGAAACAGCAACGCCGGTGAGTGCACCTTCATCCTTCCAGGCCATACAGGTACAAGGTGAGATGCATCGGATCCATTCCCGATGGTTACACGGGGGCGGAGGCGGGGTTTGGGAAACCCTCGTGTCACAAAATAAGTATCATTAGTAAGAGTGAATGACCTAAGTAAAGATAATAAATGGATTGTTTGAAAGCATGATGTGTGTTTACCTTTGTTATGATGTGTGTATGATATTCTCCATTATCTAACTTTTAGATAGCTAGCTAACGGTTGTTTTATTGTGTGGTTTAGATTTACCACAGGTTAGAGCAGCAACTGAGTGATCCGGAAGTAGTGGTCAACCGGGTCTCCGTACTCCTTAGAGTGGGCTTGGGTGTTTTCATTTTTTGTTTCTATTATCGTTTGAAGACAGATAGACTTTTATGTTGTTAAGCACTGTTGGCTATTAGACATTTTGTTGCATTCATCTCTTTAAAAATTGTTTATGAATTTCGGTTTCTTTATTTGTGTCTTGTTGCAAGATCCTAGTACAATTATTGTCAAACTGAGGTCGGGACCCATTGTGAGGTCCTAACCAGTAATGTTCCGAGTTTTGAGAATTCGGGGTGTTACAGTAATGGATATCAACGGACAAGCAAATTTTGAAATGGATTTCAAGGGCCTTGAAACACAATACAAGGGCAGATTCGGATGGAGCATTTTTCAACGACAAAGACTTTTCAACCAACGAAGATTCAAACCAAATCAAGCTTTATTACCATGGATTACAAGAAGATTTCAAGATTCAACAAGAAGATTTGGGTCACGAACAAAAAAATATTAGCTCAACAAGAAGATCATATTGCGGCCTACAACGAAGAAGATCTCACAAGGTTTCTACACAAAGGATCACAAAATTTCTACACAAAGGATCTCGGTCAAGTAAAGATGGATATCAACGATGCATCTGCTTTAGCTCAACAAGAAGATCCTCAAATGGTGCAAGATCTTAGCTACCTACAAGAACATTCAAGATGCAAGGAGAAGATCTAAACAACCATGAAATGGAGAAAGATCTTAGATAACAAGAAGAACATTCAAGATGCAAGGAGAAGATCTCGGCCACCATGAAAAGATCTCAACAATATCTTAACATTTGATGCAAAGGGATGAGGTTGTTTCACGATAGAAGATCTCAACGTTCAAAAGGGAAAAGCTTCAACGACATAACAAGAAGGAGAATATCTAGAAGATTTTCAAACAAAGAAAGAAGATTGAGGATCTCCATAAAGAAGGATCTTTGAACGTCACATTCAAGAGAGAGAGAGACAATCAAGGATCTCCAACATGAAAGATTTTTAAACGTTGTAATTAAGGGAGAGAAGATCTAGGATCTCCAACAAACAAGATCTTCAACAACCAAGATCTTCAAACGGCATATCTTAAGAGAAGATCTAGGACCTCAACAAACAAGATCTTTAATCAAGAAGATCTTCAACAACCAAGATCTCATATCCTAAGGAGAAGATCTAGGACTTTAACAACCAAAGATTACAAGAAGATCTTAGCCAAGATCTCCAACAAAAAGATCTCATAAAGATCTTAACAACCAAAGATAACAAGAAGATCTCGACACAAGATCTCCAACCGATCTACAACAAGAAGATCTCGGATTTAAGAGAATATCTTCAACGGCTGATTTCCAAAGAAAAGATTACAGTGATGAAGATATTCAACGAGCGTCATAAAGAAGAACAAAAAAAAGAGAGAAGATCTTGGAGAATCTACAACAAGCGGCAATGAAGGGAAGCAAGAAAAGAACGACAACTACAACGACGGCTACTTCACCTTCAACAACTCACGTTTTCTATGGAGGAATTAGAAAGATTCAATGAATTTTCATCGGCTACAAGATATTCTAATAGAAGACTATAAGTGGAGATGAAGTTTGAAGACACAAGACACGGAAAGCGATCAAGGAAACATATACGTCTTCAAGCTATCACCATCTTCATTCTTTCCATAAGTTTTCCTCTTCTTATACTCATAACGTCTACATTCTAGAGTGAGGAAAACACTGAGAGTTTCATTGGCATATCTAAAGAGTGTTATACTAGAGTGTGTTACTTTGCGAAGTAACTAGGCTATTATAGCAAGGTTAAGAGTTGGAGCTAGATCTTAGCATTGGCTACAGTGAGAAAAGAAGGGGATTTCTTCTAGTTTGTATATAGGACTCTTTGAAGCTGATAATAGATAGTTAGATCCTACGGCTATACCCTGGAACGGAGAGTAGGCTATTTAGAGCCGAACTTCGTAAACATATCCTCGTGTCGATCTTTTATATTACGCACCATATTTGCTTTATTGTGACTAACTTTGTTTTGCAGGTTTACAAATTAAAGGCCCTTGAAATCAGTTTCAAAGCCCTTGAAATCAAAGTGTGTCACAAAGAGCTCAAATCGACATCAAGGCCTTTGAAATCAGTTTCAATGCCGTGAGATAGGTTTTTATGAAAAGTTTTCATAATCTTTTCAACCCCCATTCTAGAGTATCTTTATCCTTTATATTCACCTAACGGTTCTTCACTTTCATCATTCTTTCTCATTTTTGGCCTTGAACGCCTAAAATACGAAATAAATCAAGAGACCATAATATGCAATAGGAAGGAATTATGCTCTAAATGAACACAAACCAAACCAAATGAGGTCTTAAATGCATGCAAATGATGACATAAATGATGTATGTTTTGGACTCATCACACACTTGGCGAGAACTTTTCATTTGCTCCACCAAACATGAAAATATCTTCAATAAGCATAATATGCATCCGAAGTCTAGCCTTCATTCTCAAGGTCACTTTCAATCTTTAACGTAATACCCTATACTTGAATTCTTCATTCTCTTCTTCCATCATAACCCCGGATAGGTTCAAATGAGGCTATACACGTCTATGATGTATTTTTGAAGGTAAATCAAAGAAGGGAAAATTTTTGGATAATAAAAGAAATATATACATATATATATAATAGTAAACGTATTACAAGAAAGGGAAATGTGATATTCAAATGTGAGTATAACACTCATGCTTAAACTACATCGTCATTAGTGTGAAAGAAATGAAGTAAAGAGAAGAAGATACTCACAAAGCGATGTAATGCATATAGTGGGAGGACTGGATGGAAGTCTTGCAACTTATATCTTGTAGATCTTCATTATTACCTATATAACACACAAAAATCAACAAAGCATCTATTTGGCAAAAGGGAGGGCAAATAAAAAAGAAAAAAAAAGAAACGAACAATCAAACTCATGGTTTGCCTCTCATGCAGTGCTTGTTTGTTATCATTAGCTCGACCTAATTTAGCTCAAGGTGGTTGTCTAGCATATGATATATTGGACATGTATTGAAGAGGTTTGTCATCCGATCTCGGAAAATGTGGTGGTAGGTAGTGTAATCTCCTTCGTTGATGGAGAGATAAGAATAAGTAGTCTCGGTGTGCACGCCATACTTGTCTTTCAGCTTTGGGGGAGAAGTATGATAGCATGTTTTTATGCTATCTTTATAGATGTCGGTTTATGTTTTTTTTAATTTGCATGGTATAAGGCATCTGCACCTTTGCTTATGCTTAAACCGTTAAAGAATGTCTACTCCCCTTGTGCTTTATGCTTATAGGTGATTTAGGTCTAAAATGGAGTGTTAAGCAAAAATATTACAAGAAAATAAATTGCATAACACATTTCATTTGAAATATGAATATAAAATTCCGACCCTTATTCGTCTATTCTCACCATTCTAAAACAATACTGATTACACTCTCGATAACCTCTTCACTTTTTCTTGAGTATTTGGGCTGCACCCGACGGGTTGCCTACGTACCTTCCCTCAGAAGGATCAAGCCTTACATAGTTCATAGGGATATTTTTGCGGACTTTGATTTCTTTGTATCATAGGTCGGATCCAAACACACCTTCTATGAAGGGTTTTCCAAAACCCGCACCAGTTATCACTTACATTTCTCTCTTTTCTCGCATCACCAAATCATGCGGACCCACCTTCTATGAAGGGTTTTCCAAATTATCCGACTATCATTTGCGTATGAGAAATTCTAAGTTGAATATATTTTTCATCTTCTTTTTTTTTTTAGGGTATGACTGAACCCGACGAGTTTCCTACGTATCTGTTTCAACGGAATCAAGTCAAACATAGTTCTCAACTTTAACAAATCTTGGAGCTTTGGGTGTGACCGAACTCAATGAGCGTCTTGCTTTATACCGAGCTTCCTACGTATCCGTTTGAGACGGAATCAAGTCACCGTAGTTCATCCTTCTTTACTCAACAATCCAACTTTGACGTATTTGACGTTTGTGATTGAATTCGATTATTTATTAAATCGAATTTCCTACGTACTCCTTGGTGAAGATCAAATCACACGTAGTTCTGTCCTGTAAAATTTAGAGTAGTAGCCAACTCCATTAGAGATCAATTGAAGCCCAACTTCATTTGGAGCGATGAAAACTATTTGTTTCAATCTAGAGTCTTCATTTCATGCTCGATCTATTAGATTTGGTATTTGTTGTTTGTTCTTCTTCTTCTGAGCCTAATGCAAATTGAAGACCCCCTTTTCTTATGACCGCTACTAGTATGACTTATTTTAGCCATCACTGTTTGAGTTGCTTCCCATACTGACTTTTGATTCAAAGCTTTTGGAAAAATTGACTTTGCTTGTGACCCCCTTTCTACTCAAACTCTCCCCTCGTTTGCAACTGATAGGATTGCGCATGGATTTTGTAGCGGTGAAAGCGAGTATATAAACAAGGGATCTTCTTGATGTTGAATAGACGACTCCAATAGACCACTACTTCATGGTTGATCACCTATCCTTCGATTGATTCTTATGCGCTGCTTGTTGTGGTTGTGTGTTCTTAGAGATTCCATGCACAAAACTGAAGTATGTTCCTTCTTGTTTTTTTTATTCATTTATTTGCATATTCCTCTTGCTCACTCTCATGCCCCCTTGTATTTGCTTGTTTTGTTTCTTTACGAGCTTTTGAAACTTTCCCTCATGTCTCCTGTGTACTGAACTTTTAGGATGAGATTAAATAAAAGATATTAGTAGAAGATGAAACATGATTTCATGCACCCACTTCATGTATTGTTCTTTCTCACCAAAATCGCATTCATTTGTATCATGTGTACTGAACTTTTGCAAACCTTCATTTGTCTTGTAACCTTGCTCGAGACCACCTAAATCGCATTCCATGATTTATTCCCGTCCAGGAGCCGCTCAAATAAAACTAGAATATAGAATACGAGTAGAACCACTTCCTTTGAATTTGTACATATAACCTTTGCGCATGCTAGAAGAATATTCTCGTCCTCTCTTTCACAAACACTAGTAACACTAATTCGACCTCGACTTCGCCCAATGTCGTTGGAGAATTTTGCTTGATTTTGAATCCTTCATTAATTCATAAGGTTGCCTTGTATCGCATGTATTTGGATGCCGAGTTGTCTAACTTGATGTGTTGAATATCTGAGGCTTTTTCTTGCTTCTCTCTTTTTGATAGCCATGGCTCCGGCTTTTTGAAATTTGCATAACTTTCAATGCTTCCCGCAACTTTATAACTCATGGCTTATGCTTCTTCAAAATCGTTCCTCAATCACTTTTCAAGCTGTAAACGCCATATAAGTTTCTTCCACGCATTTCTTGAATTTGCCCATGGCTTCTTTCAAAGCACCCATAATGCCAATTCGATATCGACTTCAACCGGTATTGTTGGATATTTTTGCATATTTTTGAATCCTCCGTTCACAAGGTTGTCTCGTATCCGCGTTTATTTGAAAGTGGCTTCGTCTAACTTGAGGCTGAAAAGAGAATATATACACACAAAGAGAGAAGAGTATAAGTTGCACAAGCATTACCTTTGTTATATCTCGTGAAGAGGAGACCATCGTTTGACTCGAAGGTTTGTCAGAGAAGGCCGATACTCAGTCCGTTGAATATCTCTTTCTTCTCTAGCGGTAGTCTGCAACTTATATTTTTTTTCTTCTGGTTCTCTTCCGTTTGTTACAGCACATCTCTTCTTTTCTTTTTTTTTTTCTTTGTCCTCTTTGACAAGTGCTTATCACTTCCTTATATATTGATAAATTAGGCTTTAATTGAGGTCATTATGGCGTCGGTTTCAAAACTTGGTTCTTGGTCAGCAAGGAAAGAAACGCCCCAGTCAAATTTGTAACTTCACCCAAAAGCCAGTAATGAGGATTTATTATTCGTTTAATGGAAATGAGTCACCCACGTAACTCTTCTTTCCCATTTCATCATTTTATTTGCTTTATATATATTAGAATTAAATTCCATGTTGCCTTTCATTTGCATAGTTACTTAGGATTAAGAATTTAACACGTGTTTGCACATATTGTGCATATAGAAGAGTCCAACTCAAATTACCATGTAATTAGTGCACACTTAATCCGTACTTTCCAATTTTCTGTCTTTCATTATGACTTATGACTGTGTAAATTGGATTAGAGATGGTGGGTGAATAATATCCAATGTTCCCTTATAGTGCTTTTTTCATTCTATTTTGACTTCTAATCATAAAAATGCATAGGACGATTCATATAATTTAATTTAGTCAATTTGATGGCTAAAATCAAGAACAATTAAAAGGGAATTAATTCGACTTAGAGAATTTTTAAGGTTAGCTAATCGGTGATGTACCCATCACGTTACTTAGCTAGACTCTCCTTTTCATTTTTTTTTGTGTGGTTAGGAAAAAGTTTAAAGAGAACTCCCCAAAACCAGCTCTCTCTTTTAATCGGTCAACGTTAGTGCTCTGTTGCACATGACTTAGGTCTTGACTTGGTACAAAAATGGTTGTTAACCAGTCGAGTATCTTACCCGATTTAACGATATACCATTTCTATAAATTATTTGTATTTATATAAATTTGACCCTTAACAGTTGCCCCCGAACTTTGCACGTGTGAATCATATCGAACGCGTTCAAAGTTCCTCATTTTTTGATTGATTTAGAAGGGCTCGTTCAATATAAGTCAAGGTTTTGAGCATCGATGTGGGTCTTCTCCCTAAACACTTCGAGCGGAAATGGTCCGAACTTTCTAGACTTATATCTCCAATGTAAATTGTACATAGACATACAAATTTACCGATGACAACTTGTATCCTAACTACCATAAACAGTATGAGGTATATGTAGATAAGAACTTTGATTTATTTTGACTTGGTATTTGCTATAAAGCTTTGACTTGGATGCTCTTTGGGTCATATTTATCTTCAACTCTATCCATGGTCACTTCATGGATAAAAAATTTGTTTTTTAGGCTTTTCATGCCATGGAGATTTGTCGGGCTACTAAAATATCCACGTAAATGTGTTATAGCATAATGCCCATATCATTCGGAGTTTCAATACGTCGAGTATCGATTGGAAGTCTTGGGAGCATTCGATATTGGTTTAGATACAAGAAAGTGTGAGATTTTGTTTTGTGTGTGTACGTGTGTGTGGCTGCATCTAACGTGTAATTAGTTAAACTGCCTACGTACCCTCTTTTTGAGGGATCAAGCCGTTCATAGTTCTTGGTGAACCAATTTGATTTTATTTTTTTATATTTATTTTAATCTTTTTATATGCATCACCCAAAATAATCCGAACCCACCTTCTATGAAGGGTTTTCCGGATTATCTAGACTATCATTTGCATAAAAAGATTGATGAATTTTTTTTTGTGTGACTGGATTCGGTACTCTTTTTCTACCAAATTTTCTACGTAGCCGATAAACGGCATCAAGTCTTCACGTAGTTCTTACTTGAGAACGGAACTCTAAACAAAGAACTTCTTTACAAATTTCCCATTAACACAAGCATAAATGACACCGCCATCTACACTTGAGAGCTCGTACGCGCCTTTGGAGAAGACCTTGGTGATGACATATGGGCCTTCCCATTTTGACTCAAATTTTCCTTGCGACTTTCGATTAATGACAATTGGACGCCTTATTGTAAGTACTAGATCCCCAACCAAAAATGACCGAAATTTGACTCACTTGTTGAATGCCCCGGCTATTTGAGCTTGATATATTTCGAGCCTCTGTTGTGCCAACAATCTCCGTTCATCTAGAGCCTCGAGCTCGGCTAAACGGACTTTGGTATTCTCTTCCGGATCAGTAAGTTGCATTGCGACCCTTAGAGATGGTAGTTGTACTTCAAGTGGCAATACTGCTTCAGAGCCAAAAACCAGATTGTATGGTGTGCATCCAGTTGATGTTCGTACCGTTGTCCGGTATGCCCACAAGGCCTCAAGTAGACGCTCATGCCAATCTCTTTTTAATTTTGACACCATCTTCTTTAAAATCTTTGAGAGAAACTTGTTGAACGCCTCAGCTTGGCCATTTGAAGATGGATTATAGCTTGATGAAAAATTGTGTTTGAATCCAAACTTTTCAGCTAACTTCACCAACATTCGATTCTTGAAGTACAAAGCGTTGTCTGAAATGATTTTCGCAGGGACTCCAAATCGGTAGATTAGTTGAATCCTTATGAAGTTTGCTACCTCTTTTGCCCCCACCACTCTTAATGGTAAAGCCTCAACCCATTTAGAGAAATAATCAGTTGCAGCCAAAATATATCGGTGACCTCGAGAGGATGATGGTTTTATGGGCCCTACCACATCAAGGCCCCATGCATTAAATGGCCATGATAAAATAGTTGGATGGAGAAGTTGGGGTGGTTGGTGAATAAAATCGGAATGGATCTGGCATGCATGACATGCCTTTGCAAAACTTATTGCGTCCTTCACCATAGATGGCCAATAATATCCTAACCTCTTAACTTGATCGGCTAATTTGGGACCCGCTTGATGTGCTCCACATACCCCAGCATGAGTCTCCAAAAGGATGTACTTAGCTTCTTCTTTTGACAAACACCTAAGTAACATTCCATCAAAAGCCCTTCGGTATAGCATATCATTTTGCAAATGAAATCTTGGCGCTCGTCTTTTGAAATCTACTTTCTTTTTTGCATCCTCGTGTAAAACCCCATGCTTCAAATAGTCAATCATCGATTGTCTCCAATCTAGCTCTTCATCAATTTCATAGACTGTAACAACACTAACTTCTTCGGATGGGCCTACTCGTTCTGATACCGGTGCAAGCAAATGTCGTTCACCAATAGTAACTTGGATCTCCCGCTCATCGGGAAGTGTTAACGATGCTGCTAACTTTGCCAAGGCATCCGCCTTTGCATTCTCCGATCTTGAGACATGGTTGACCTTTATTTGGTAGAATTGACAAATAAGTTCATTTGCCTTCTGGTGTAGAGGTATCAAACCAGGATTCTTCACTTCGTATTCCCCATTTATTTGTCTCACGATCAATTGAGAATCCCCAAATACTCTTAGTGGATCAATGCGCATTTCGAGAGCAATTTCAAGACCAACAATAAGCGCTTCGTACTCGGCTACATTATTCGTGCAATTCTCTAACAAAGAGAAAGAATAAGGCACCAAACCACCCGAAGGGGTAATGAACACGATTCCGATCCCAGCACCGCTTCTCCTTGCAGAACCATCAAAGTACAATTGCCAAGAATTTTCTTCAATGGTGAAAACTTCTTCATCGGGGAAGTCATATGGCAACTCTTCATGCTCCGATGTCGGGTGGGCGGCGAGGAAATCAGCGAGGACTTGCCCTTTTACCGCCTTTTGTGAAACATATATTATGTCAAACGGGGCTAGAAGCATGGCCCACTTGGCTAATCTTCCTGATAGCACAACTTTAGACAAAAGGAACCGCAGTGGATCGGCCTTGGAGACCAATATGATTTGGTGGGATAAAAGGTAGTGCCGTAACTTTTGAACGGCAAACACTAGAGCCAAACAAATCTTCTCCATGGATGAGTAGTTTTGCTCTGCTCCTACCAGCGTCCTGCTAATGTAGTAAAGGGCATTCTCCTTTCCTTCATCGTTATTTTGAACTAGCATTGCACCTAAGGAGCGATCAAGTGTTGCGGTGTACAATGTAAGAGGTCTCCCTTGTATTGGTGCCATCAAAACTGGTGGATCCATTAAATATTTCTTGATGTCTTCAAATGCGTCTTGACAAGCTCGATCCCATATAAATGGTGTATCTTTTTTCATCAACCTTAGGAAGGGTTGACATCTTCCTGTTAAGTTTGAGATGAAACGACGGATGTAAGCTAACTTTCCTTGCAAACCCCGGAGCTCTCGTAAATTTTTTGGAGGAACCATTTGCGCAATGGCTTTGATTTTATCTGGGTCAATTTCAATCCCACGATATCGGACGATGAATCCTAAAAACTTTCCTGATGTTACACCGAATGCACACTTGAGGGGGTTCATCTTTAATTGATGATTCCGCAACCTTTCGAAGATTTTCCGAAGATCAGCTGGATGGTTATTTCTTTCTTTTGTCTTGACAACCAAATCATCCACATAGCATTCTACTGTATTGTGAAGGAAATCATGAAAAATGATTGTCATGGCTCGTTGATAGGTTGCTCCCGCATTTCTCAAACCGAAAGGCATCACTGTGTAGCAAAATGTGCCCTGTGGCGTACGAAAAGCTGTCAATTCTTCATCTTCTGGATCCATCTTGATTTGGTTGTAACCGGAAAATCCGTCCATGAAAGACAAAGCTTTGAAACCAGTAGTAGCATCAACCAAAAGCTCAGTAATTGGTAATGGAAATTCGTCTTTTGGGCATGCTTCATTTAAATCCCTGAAATCCACACATATGCGGAGCTTGCCATTTTTCTTTCTTACAGGAACGATGTTTGCTAACCATACCGGATATTGAACCTCACAGATGAATCCTGCCTCTATAAGCTTGTTGACCTCGCTCTTGATTTGAACCATCAATTCGGGGCGGAAGCGCCGTTGTCCTTGTTTCACTGGTTTCTTTTCACTAGACACGGACAACTTGTGAACTGCTACTTGTGGATCCAATCCAGGCATATCTTGGTAGCCCCAAGCGAAGACATCCTTATACTCCTCAAGAAGTTGATGATATATCATCTTCTCCTCGTCTGCTAACAAAGCACTAATAAAAACAGGTTTTGGGTCATCAAGGGTTCCAAGATTAATCTCCTCGAGATCATCAACCGTTGGTTGTCCACCTTCCTCCATTTCTGGTGGGGCTAGTTTGACTGTGTTGATGAAATCCGATGAATCTAATTCAAGGCTCGCTTCTTCGGCTCGATTGTTTTGGAAAGTCATCTCAAAAGACTTAATATATTGGGAATCTTTCCTATTAAGGAAAGTCACAACATCGACTTCTTCGACCTGATCTTCACTTGTCTTTCTTATGAGTTCTCCAAATCGGTTCCTCTTTTTGAGCTTCCATTTCCGGTTCCTCTTTTTGAGCTTACATTTCCGGTTCCTCTTGATTCGGAATATCTTTATTTTTGACTCCTCAACTTTCTCAAGCCTTTGGAAAACCGAAGGTCGAGACACTTCACCTACAAAGGATGTGTCAAGCCTTTCAAACACTGACACCCGAGGCTCAAACGGCGTTTCTTCTTCTGTGAACATTTCTTGCTCTATCGGTGTTAAGGTCATTGGTTCTTCAATGCTAGCGGTTAGAAGCCCATATTCATGGGATACCACAATTTTTTCAAGGTCGTTGAAATTATCATCCTTCCATGACTTTGTGTCTTCCGGAAAGGACCTTGGATATTGAATTTCAGCATCTTCATTTTGCCTTCCGACAGACTGATTGGAAGATATGCCTCGTAGTACTACTCTAGTGCTCCCCTCTTGTTCATCCCCGAAAATCCTATGAATGGTTAGTGCCTTGTGTTGCGAGACCCGGTTAATTTTTCGAAGGGGAAAAGTATAGCTTGTCAAAAGAGAATCCATCATTTTCTCAACAGGAATTATCGGTTTTTGACCGGCCTCTCTTTTGTCTTTTGGTGTGTACTTGAACAACACCCTACGTGGAGGTCTTTCTTCCGTGTCTTCTCTTTCAACCATTAACTTGGGGACCTTTTCACCGAAATGATTTATTGAGTTCTTTGGAGATTTCCACGGCTCCTTATTCTCAATATTACTTATAGAGGAGTCAACATTTACAACCTTGTAGAACTTTGCATCAGCATAGTTCACATCTTCTCCACAGAAAGGGTTCGGATCTCCTCTAATAATTCTTTCATTCCCATTTTCATCAGTATATTTCAAACATTGATGAAGCGTTTAGGGGATGGATTTTATTGAATGAAGCCAAGGTCGCCCCAACAAAGCGTTGTACGAGGTGTTTGCCTCTATGACATGGAAAAGAGCGTCTTTGTATAATTTACCCATCTCCACCTTCAATGCAATGGTCCCCAAAGCTTTTTGCCCCACTTGGTTGAAACCCTGAATTGTGAGCAACGTTGGGGATAAGTGTCGGACATTTAATCCCATCGATGTCAAAGCTTTTAACGGAAGAAGATTTACTGTTGATCCGCCATCGAGTAAACTCCGGTTTATTTTTGTGTCAACGATAACACCTATCACATATAACGGCCTATTGTGCCCCTCACTCCCCAATTGGAGATCTTCGTCTGAAAAGGTGATGGCGGCCATACATGAGTCACAATGAGATGTTGGGTACAATGACACGTTATTGACTTCGATGGGGTCAACTTGATCTTTGTAATCTTCGGGATCCATAAGAGCTTAAATTAGGGCTTTCCTTAGATCTTTAGACATCTGTAAGGCATCATATACACTCAAGCGTGCCGGGATGCGCTTAAGATGGCTAACAACATCATAACGAACTTTTTCCTTATGGGGAGCATCTCGTATTGATATGGGGATCCGATGAGTCTGATCTAGGCCATGAGGTCCTTTATCACTTACTTTCTCTACAAGTTTCTGGTTATGAACACCTTCTTCTTGACTTGGCACCTTTGTCATTTCCTTGGAAGGTGACACCAACTCTTTTTCCTTTCCCTTTGATTGTGGGGGAGGTAGTTGACCACCAGATCGAAGAGTGATTGCATCTGCTTCTTGCTGCGTTTCTTTACATTCATCGGCCCAAGAGACCATGCAACATTGGATAACTTCTTCTCCCCAAAATAAATCTTCATCATCATCGGATGAGTCTTCCTTGGTAAAATCTTTAGGAATGAAGTCCTTCAAGGTAAAAGGAACCCGTCGAGGTTGAACATACTCTTCCTCAGAATCTTTTTCAAGCTTCTTTGTTTTCTTACTCTTCTTCTTATTTTTCTTGTTTTTCTTCTTATCGGTCTTCCTTCCGATCATTCTAAAGCCCGGAGGAGTAGACTTTTGAGTAACCGCTTGTTGAGGGCTTCTATGCTTTTTGGACAGTTGCCATTCAAAAAGACTATCATCATCTTCGTCCGAGTATAGATCCTCAATATCAGAACACATCATGATTTCATACAATGTCGGTATACCCGGTCCATCTCTTGGCATGTCAAGATAAGCCCATGCTACTCGGACATCATCGTCAACCCGAAGTTGCACAGCTACTCCCATGAAAGGTAATGGAGCTGTAGGGATGCCTTCACTCTCTAAATCTTCTGAAGGTGCCTCGTCTACTCCCGGATTTACGTGGATTGGTGTGGATGTTTGTAGCATTCTTTCCACCTCCGATGCTGAAACCGAGTTCACTGTTGCCGATGAACCTTTTGACTTACTTCCTTCGATTTCAATCTCACCTTTGTTGATCAACCACTCTATCCTATCCTTGAGAACATAGCATTCTTGTATCGGGTGACCGAGAATCCGGTGGAACGGGCAATACTTTGGGTCGTTTATCATACCCACTTCATTAGGCCTTTTCGGCTCGGGAAGTATCAAAGCGTTGGCAGCCATAAGCTCATCAAATATCCCTTGAACATCATCATCGTCAAAGGGATATTTCTTTTGTTTTCTTTCTTGCAAAGTGAGCTTCTTGTTATTCTCTTGCCCTCTTTCCCTACCTTGAGCTCTCAAGTTATTCCCAACGCTAGAGGTATTTCCACCGGTTTTAACGAATGTACTCATAGATTCACCCTTCTTTTGTGGTTTTCTTCCTTCATCTCTCTTGAACTCATTTGTTTGTGTCCGAGCGGTTGCTACCTTTTGTCGAGCTAGTTGACGTTCAACATTGCAAGTCTTTGACACCAATGCATCAAAGGATAGAGGTTCTGCACTACCGACGTGTACAGCTAATTTTGGGAGCAAGTTGTTAGTGCACATTTGGACACATGCTAACTCGCTAACTTTCTCAGGGCATTGGAGCCTTAGACTTCTCCATCTTGCTATAAAGTCATTTCCAAGCTCGTTTGGTTTTTTGTGTGTGTTTGCCAAGTCCATGATAGAAACTTTCGCCTTTGTACTCACGAACTGAGCAAGAAAAGCCCTTTGCAAATCATCCCATGTTTCTATCGACCCCGGATGCAGTTGGGTGTACCACGTGAATGCCAACCCTTTGAGTGATTGGACAAATTGTCTAATGAGCAAGGCATCACTCAAAGCTGTTTCACCGCAAGCCGAGTAAAAGTGAGCAATATGCTCATGTGGCGAACCATGTATACCGTCAAACTTGTCAAAATTTGCATTTGATAACCCGGAGGGAAAGGCAATGCATCAAAGTGCAATGGGTACGGTTTCCTATATCCAATCACCGGTGGATTTTGAGAAATTTGGAAGTCTTTTATCCCTTTTGCAATCATTTCTCTAATTTCTTGGGGATATATACCTAGGGATCCGGTTTGACCAGAAGCTTCAGGTTGACTTCCATTGTTGTCTCCTCCTTGATTGAATAAGCTCCCTTGGACTTGATTATCTATTCGTGCGGTCAAAGCGGCGATTTGAGCATCCTTCTCGTCCATTGTTCTTTGCATTTCTCGGAGTTGTTCCTCGGTGTCGGAGGTCCCTGTCGTCATTAACGGCATGTTATCTCTCTCATCTTCCAAGAGAGACTTATCTTTGTCTTGACAATAAATAGGCGGAAAGTCTTTCTCTTTAAAAGGTGAAGACTTGTCCCCAATTAAAGGAGAGCTTACTTCCTTTTCCACAATTTCTACCGTCTTCGGTGTTGTGTGTTTGGGCGGTCGAGAGGTTACTTCCCTGAATGACATCTCCTTAGCCCTTGACCTTTTGATTGGTCTTGTACTAGTTTGAGATTCCATCTGCTTAGAACTTTGAGATGTCTTGCTAGTTTGACCTTTCTTGGGTTGAGCGGTCTTGAGAACCTTCACCTTGGAGGACAATGTTTGAGTATCCTCCTTCTCCTTGTAAGAGGTCATGTTGACTTGTTCCACATGGTCCAGGTTGATAGGTATTGATCCTATGAGAATTTGCCTTTTTGGCGGTATGATGATTGACTCTTGAGGAGCCACCAAACCTCGTGCAGCCTCCCATAAGGTAGATCTGACCAATTCCAAGGCTGGTGAAGGAGCTAGCTTAACCAATGGTCCGGATTTTTGTCTCTTGGATCTGTTCTTCCGTCTCCTCCTCCGGTTACGCTTGCTCTTGACTTTGGTATAGGTAGGCATCTTTGATCCTTGGTGAGACCCACCGTTAGTCTTGAGGACTTGGATTATCGGTCCTTGAGCCTTAACCTTCTTGAGCTTTGAGACTACTTCCTCTTCCAAGCTTCGAAGAGGTCCATAGGAATTTTTCAACGGTATTTAAGCTTCAATTGCATCACGAGTGACGTTGATCACTACCCGGAATGAACGTTGACGGACCCAATGCCCCCCTTTCACAATGAAGGTGGCCGGAAGCTGGTTGAACTTGATCAAAGCTCTTGGTGTCATATTTTCCTTTGTAAAAAGAAAATAAAAATATTAGTATAATTTAAATCAATATAATTCTAAAATCATAAAAGAAAGAAAAAGGGTCCCACCGGGCGTGCCAAAAATATGTTAAGCAAAAATATTACAAGAAAATAAAATTGCGTAACACATTTCATTTGAAATATGAATATAAAAGTCCGACCCTTATTCGTGTATTCTCACGATTCTAAAACAATACTGATTACACTTTCGATAACCTCTTCACTTTTTCTTGAGTATTTGGGTTGCACCCGACAGGTTGTCTACGTAACTTCCCTCAGAAGGATCAAGTCTTACGTAGTTCATAGGGATATTTTTGCGGACTTTGATTTCTTTGTATCATAAGTCGGATCCAAACACACCTTCTATGAAGGGTTTTCCAAAACCCGCACCAGTTATCACTTACATTTCTCTCTTTTCTCGCATCACCAAATCATGCGGACCCACCTTCTATGAAGGGTTTTCTAAATTATCCGACTATCATTTGCGTATGAGAAATTCTAAGTTGAATATATTTTTCATCTTCTTTTTTTTTTTAGGGTATGACTGAACCCGACGAGTTTCCTACGTATCTGTTTCAACGGAATCAAGTCAAACATAGTTCTCAACTTTAACAAATCTTGGAGCTTTGGGTGTGACCGAACTCAATGAGCGTCTTGCTTTATACCGAGCTTCCTACGTATCCGTTTGAGACGGAATCAAGTCACCGTAGTTCATCCTTCTTTACTCAACAATCCAACTTTGACGTATTTGACGTTTGTGATTGAATTCGATTATTTATTAAATCGAATTTCCTACGTACTCCTTGGTGAAGATCAAATCACACGTAGTTCTGTCCTGTAAAATTTAGAGTAGTGGCCAACTCCATTAGAGATCAATTGAAGCCCAACTTCATTTGGAGCGATGAAAACTATTTGTTTCAATCTAGAGTCTTCATTTCATGCTCGATCTATTAGATTTGGTATTTGTTGTTTGTTCTTCTTCTTCTGAGCCTAATGCAAATTGAAGACCCCCTTTTCTTATGACCGCTACTAGTATGACTTATTTTAGCCATCACTGTTTGAGTTGCTTCCCATACTGACTTTTGATTCAAAGCTTTTGGAAAAATTGACTTTGCTTGTGACCCCCTTTCTACTCAAACTCTCCCAACTGATAGGATTGCGCATGGATTTTGTAGCGGTGAAAGCGAGTATATAAACAAGGGATCTTCTTGATGTTGAATAGACGACTGCAATAGACCACTACTTCATGGTTGATCACCTATCCTTCGATTGATTCTTATGCGCTGCTTGTTGTGGTTGTGTGTTCTTAGAGATTCCATGCACAAAACTGAAGTATGTTCCTTCTTGTTTTTTTTATTCATTTATTTGCATATTCCTCTTGGTCACTTTCATGCCCCCTTGTATTTGCTTGTTTTGTTTCTTTACGAGCTTTTGAAACTTTCCCTCATGTCTCCTGTGTACTGAACTTTTAGGATGAGATTAAATAAAAGATATTAGTAAGAAGATGAAACATGATTTCATGCACCCACTTCATGTATTGTGCTTTCTCACCAAAATCGCATTCATTTGTATCATGTGTACTGAACTTTTGCAAACCTTCATTTGTCTTGTAACCTTGCTCGAGACCACCTAAATCGCATTCCATGATTTATTCTCGTCCAGGAGCCGCTCAAATAAAACTAGAATATAGAATATGAGTAGAACCACTTCCTTTGAATTTGTACATATAACCTTTGCGCATGCTAGAAGAATATTCTCGTCCTCTCTTTCACAAACACTAGTAACACTAATTCGACCTCGACTTCGCCCAATGTCGTTGGAGAATTTTGCTTGATTTTGAATCCTTCATTAATTCATAAGGTTGCCTTGTATCGCATGTATTTGGATGCCGAGTTGTCTAACTTGATGTGTTGAATATCTGAGGCTTTTTCTTGCTTCTCTCTTTTTGATAGCCATGGCTCCGGCTTTTTAAAATTTGCATAACTTTCAATGCTTCCCGCAACTTTATAACTCAAGGCTTTTGCTTCTTCAAAATCGGTCCTCAATCACTTCTCAAGCTGTAAACGCCATATAAGTTTCTTCCACGCATTTCTTGAATTTGCCCATGGCTTCTTTCAAAGCACCCATAACGCCAATTCGATATCGACTTCAACCGGTATTGTTGGATATTTTTGCATATTTTTGAATCCTCCGTTCACAAGGTTGTGTCGTATCCGCGTTTATTTGAAAGTGGCTTCGTTTAACTTGAGGCTGAAAAGAGAATATATACACACAAAGAGAGAAGAGTATAAGTTGCACAAGCATTACCTTTGTTATATCTCGTGAAGAGGAGACCTTCGTTTGACTCGAAGGTTTGTCAGAGAAGGCCGATACTCAGTCCGTTGAATATCTCTTTCTTCTCTAGCGGTAGTCTGCAACTTATATTTTTTTTCTTCTAGTTCTCTTCCTTATATATTGATAAGTGCTTATCACTTCTTTTCTTTGTCCTCTTTGACAAGTGCTTATCACTTCCTTATATATTGATAAATTAGGCTTTAATTGAGGTCTTTATGGCGGCGGTTTCAAAACTTGGTTCTTGGTCAGCAAGGAAAGAAACGCCCCAGTCAAATTTGTAACTTCACCCAAAAGCCAGTAATGAGGATTTATTATTCGTTTAATGGAAATGAGTCACCCACGTAACTCTTCTTTCCCATTTCATCATTTTATTTGCTTTATATATAATAGAATTAAATTCCATGTTGCCTTTCATTTGCATAGTTACTTAGGATTAAGAATTTAACACGTATTTGCACATATTGTGCATATAGAAGAGTCCAACTCAAATTACCATGTAATTAGTGCACACTTAATCCATACTTTCCGTTTTTCTGTCTTTCATTATGACTTATGACTGTGTAAATTGGATTAGAGATGGTGGGTGAATAATATCCAATGTTCCCTTATAGTGCTTTTTTCATTCTATTTTGACTTCTAATCATAAAAATGCATAGGACGATTCATATAATTTAATTTAGTCAATTTGATGGCTAAAATCAAGAACAATTAAAAGGGAATTAATTCGACTTAGAGAATTTTTAAGGTTAGCTAATCGGTGATGTACCCATCACGTTACTTAGCTAGATTCTCCTTTTCATTTTTTTTTTGTGTGGTTAGGAAAAAGTTTAAAGAGAACTCCCCAAAACCAGCTCTCTCTTTTAATCGGTCAACGTTAGGGCTCTGTTGCACATGACTTAGGTCTTGACTTGGTACAAAAATGGTTGTTAACCAGTCGAGTATCTTACTCGATTTAACGATATACCATTTCTATAAATTATTTGTATTTATATAAATTTGACCCTTAACAGTTGCCCCCGAACTTTGCACGTGTGAATCATATCGAACGCGTTCAAAGTTCCTCATTTTTTGATTGATTTAGAAGGGCTCGTTCAATATAAGTCAAGGTTTTGAGCATCGATGTGGGTCTTCTCCCTAAAGACTTCGAGCGGAAATGGTCCGAACTTTCTAGACTTATATCTCCAATGTAAATTGTACATAGACATACAAATTTACCGATGACAACTTGTATCCTAACTACCATAAACAGTATGAGGTATATGTAGATAAGAACTTTGATTTATTTTGACTTGGTATTTGCTATAAAGCTTTGACTTGGATGCTCTTTGGGTCATATTTATCTTCAACTCTATCCATGGTCACTTCATGGATAAAAATTTTGTTTTTTAGGCTTTTCATGCCATGGAGATTTGTCGGGCTACTAAAATATCCACGTAAATGTGTTATAGCATAATGCCCATATCATTCGGAGTTTCAATACGTCGAGTATCGATTGGAAGTCTTGGGAGCATTCGATCTTGGTTTAGATACAAGAAAGTGTGAGATTTTGTTTTGTGTGTGTACGTGTGTGTGGCTGCATCTAACGTGTAATTAGTTAAACTGCCTACGTACCCTCTTTTTGAGGGATCAAGCCGTTCGTAGTTCTTGGTGAACCAATTTGATTTTATTTTTTTATATTTATTTTAATCTTTTTATATGCATCACCCAAAATAATCCGAACCCACCTTCTATGAAGGGTTTTCCGGATTATCTAGACTATCATTTGCATAAAAAGATTGATGAATTTTTTTTTGTGTGACTGGATTCGGTACTCTTTTTCTACCAAATTTTCTACGTAGCCGATAAACGGCATCAAGTCTTCACGTAGTTCTTACTTGAGAACGGAACTCTAAACAAAGAACTTCCTTACAAATTTCCCATTAACACAAGCATACATGACACCGCCATCTACACTTGAGAGCTCGTACGCGCCTTTGGAGAAGACCTTGGTGATGACATATGGGCCTTCCCATTTTGACTCAAATTTTCCTTGCGACTTTCGATTAATGACAATTGGACGCCTTATTGTAAGTACTAGATCCCCAACCAAAAATGACCGAAATTTGACTCACTTGTTGAATGCCCCGGCTATTTGAGCTTGATATATTTCGAGCCTCTGTTGTGCCAACAATCTCCGTTCATCTAGAGCCTCGAGCTCGGCTAAACGGACTTTGGTATTCTCTTCCGGATCAGTAAGTTGCATTGCGACCCTTAGAGATGGTAGTTGTACTTCAAGTGGCAATACTGCCTCAGAGCCAAAAACCAGATTGTATGGTGTGCATCCAGTTGATGTTCGTACCGTTGTCCGGTATGCCCACAAGGCCTCAAGTAGACGCTCATGCCAATCTCTTTTTAATTTTGACACCATCTTCTTTAAAATCTTTGAGAGAAACTTGTTGAACGCCTCAGCTTGGCCATTTGAAGATGGATTATAGCTTGATGAAAAATTGTGTTTGAATCCAAACTTTTCAGCTAACTTCACCAACATTTGATTCTTGAAGTACAAAGCGTTGTCTGAAATGATTTTCGCAGGGACTCCAAATTGGTAGATTAGTTGAATCCTTATGAAGTTTGCTACCTCTTTTGCCTCCACCACTCTTAATGGTAAAGCCTCAGCCCATTTAGAGAAATAATCAGTTGCAGCCAAAATATATCGGTGACCTCGAGAGAAGAAGACATTGTAACACCCCAAATCCGCGGGATATCGGAATGCTACGTGCGAGACCACACAATGGGTGCTGACCCTTAGCCTGACAACAATCTCACCGGACCATTTCAGCATGGCACAAATAAAGGCGTAAAACTCAAAATAGATTATGATGTATGCAAGAAAAGAACATAAGGGATACAAGATGGAAACTCAGTCAAGCCTTCAAAACGACATAAAACGTAAAGGAATCCAAAACGTACAACACAAAATAATCCGGCAATACAAGGAAAACCCAAAAACGCCCCCGTCCTATAATGTACGGAGACCACTCGGCTGTCCACTCTTCCACCTCACTCGGTGGCATCCATAACCTGCAAGGCATCTACACAAAACGGTTTAAAACCGTTAGCTCACATTCTAGGCATTATAAATATAATATGGCACAAACACACACATAAGAATACACAACACGCAACATGCTCATACATATACACTTCCGGTTCTTATTCTCTTTTTAGATTATTCTATTTCTAATTTCATTCATTAAAGTGTGACACGAGAGTCTTATAACTCTCACCTCTATCTCCATGTAACCAACAAGAGTGTGGCGGAGCTCAACCCGTATACCATGGGGAGTAGCAAAGAAGCCCGCCCGTATACAATGTATGGCCTAGTAGTAGAGAACCTCCTAGTCTCCCTTGGGAGCTAGACAGTGATGTCAACGCCTGATTATAATAGTAACGATGGGCCAATAATAAATATGGTCAAGATATCTTAATTCATTTTCATGGTCAAAAGCCATAAACACACACCACTATAAAGTATCCAAATAAGGCATAAAAGCGGCTAAGTAAGTCCGAGGACTTACCTCGTTTCAAACTTAATCAAATCAAACGATCTAAACTTTCCGTATGGGAATAACCAAGGCCTGATCACAACGATATATACAACATCATCAATCTCACAACTCAACTCCAAGACTCTCCAAAGCTAGCAACCTATCATGGAGTTAAACAACTAGAAGCTAGGAAAGATCTCTTGAACCTTTAAGAGGTCAAGAACATGATAATCAAAGGAAACAAGGTACAGCAGCCCACACCCTATAAGAGTTCAAGCACTACTCAAAGCTGGAATAAGAATGCAAGATGGAAGAGAGACCATAAGGTCTTCACACACACAAGATCACCAACGATTCCAACTAACTCAAGGGCACCTAGGTTCAAGCCACTAGATGGCATTCTCATAAGTCCTAGGTCCACCCTAAGCATGCCTCTAACTAGGTAACATCATAAGGTCTAAGGAAGGAACGAAAAGGAAGGGAGGAAGAAGCCTATTGGTGAAGAAAACGCATCCGCGGAAGTAAGCTGGCGCCCCCGGCGGGAAGCTATCACCACCCTTGCGGACCTCTAGAGCCGCACCTGTGCCTAGGAGCCGCCCCTGCGGTGGCTCTGGCCGCCCCTATGCCTGTGTTGAGCCGCCCCCGCGGTCGTACAAAAGAATGTCATCTTATTCATTTCTCCGGTTGTGTCTTTGCTCCAAATGGTTCCTTCTCTGGCTGGACCTTCTCCAAAACACTTCACCACAAGTCTTAGCTTCCTAACCTTGACCTAAACAAGTTAGAAGGAGGGACATGCAAAGGTTTTAGAAGAATTCCCCTCAAAGCTTCGTCCATAGCCATGGAGGTGGGAGAAGAGGAAAGAAGAGAGATTTACGCCAAAGGAAAGAGGGGGAAGAGAGGAAGCTTACCACCACAGATCCGGAACTCCTAGGCTGCAACTTCAACCAAGCTCTTCCAAGGAGGATGAAGATGGAGGCACAAGGAAGAGAGGAGTGGAAGAGGAAAAATGAACGTGAAATGGGAAATGGGGAAAAGGGGAGAGAGAATAATGAGGCTGACAAAATGGGTGAAATACCCAAGGGCAACAGCCCCCTTGTCCTCTCACTTCTCTTCCCAAGGTCGGAAAGTAAAAGAGACCCCCAACCCGCGTTAAAACTCGTACTCAGCAAACGTGCCTGCGGGAAATAAGCAGCTGACGCGGAAAGGTCGGAAACACCTCGACTTCCGGAAATAAAATTTTCGGATGTTACAACTAACCCCCCTAAAAACAAGTTTCGTCCCGAAACATCGCAAACGTTAAACTCACAAATAACAACACTCGAAAATTGTATGGAACTTGTAACGTCGCCCTGCAATCCCTCAACTCTGGAGTTAACCTCATAACCACATCAAACCCTCAAAAGGAAATCATAAATACGCACACATAGCACACACACATATCGTATAACGAATCACACAACGTAATCAAGGAAGAACTCGGGACTAACCCGACTGCCTATCAACGTCACTAAACCGGCATAAAACACGGGATAGTTCCTATGGATACTATCCTCCGTCTCCCATGTGGCCTCATCGGCTCCTCACATCGACCATTGCACCATCAACATTGGTATCTCCTTTGATCGAAGGTGTCTCGTACTCCCCTCCAAAACTGCTATCGGATGCTTTGCAAAAGTATGGTCCGGCTCGACCACTAGATCCTCGTGGCTAATGATGTGTCTCGGGTCATGGATGTACTCCCTCAACTGGGACACATGGAATACCGGATGTATAATCTCCAACCGGGGTGGAAATGCTAGTCGGTATTCACCTCACCAACTCTCTCTACTATCTCGAATGGACCGACATATTGGGGGCTCAACTTCCCCTTAATGCCGAATCGTCTAACACTCCACGTCGGTGATACCCTCAGCCACACCTGGGCTCCTTCCCTGAACTCGAGAGGTCTACGCCTCCTATCCGCATACGATCTCTGACGACTCTGCGCGGTCAATATCCTCTCTTGTATCAAAGCTACTCTAGCCATGTCATCCTATACCTGATCCGGACTAGAACTCCCCGGCTCGTCCCAACATAAGGGAGTGTGGCATCTACTCCCATACAATGCCTCATACGGTGCCATCTCAATCGACGCGTGGCAGCTATTATTATACGAAAACTCCACCAATGGGAGGTGGTCTGGCCATACTTGCCCCCAGTCTAGCACATATGCACGCAACATGTCCTCTAAGGTTTGAATAGTCCGGTATGACTGGCCGTCACTTTGTGGATGGTATGCGGTGGTGAAATGAAGACTCGACCGCAGAGCGGCATGTACGTACTACTAGAACCTAGAGGTAAAGCGCCCGTCCCTATCCGAGATGATAGTCCTCGGTACTCCATGTAACCTCACAATTTGACGAGTAAACTCCTCAGCTAGACGACTCACCGGCCACGTCTCCGGAATAGGAATGAAACGTGTGGTCTTCGTCAACCGATCCACTACTACCCATATCGCATCGAAGCTCCTACTCAGCCTCAAACCAATCACGAAGTCCATAGTTATATTCTCCCACTTCCATGCGGCACGGACAGTGGATGAAGCTCTCCTGCGTGTCTCTTGTGCTCGATCTTGATCTGTTGACAGGTCGCGCATCGGGCCACATATCTAGCTACATCGGTCTTGATCGCCCCCCCCCC
>BSUD01000004.1:106906009-106940807 GCA_033239045.1 Fagopyrum esculentum
CCCCCCCCCCCCCACCAATAAGATCTCCTAAGGTCCTGGTACATCTTACTCGTGCCCGGATGCACAGTGTAAGGTGTAGAATGTGCCTCATGCAGAATCCGCTCTCTCAACTCCGGGTCTGATGGTACACAAATATGCCCTTGGCATCTCAGCAAGCCATCTGCTCCCACCGTAAACTGCGGTGCCTCACCTCTGGTCATCCTATCTCTGATCCTCCTCAAAATAGGGCATCCTTACTACTTCTGCCGGATTTCTCCGGACAAGTCAGGAAGTACCTCCAACTCTGAGAAACGACCATCTATATCCGTGAATCGGATATCCATCTCTAACTCTATCAAATCCCTCCTCAGTTGTCGCTGAACCGTATCCCGTGCTATAGCCTCCTCTCGAGGAGTCCTCCTACTCAAAGCATCGGCGACTACGTTCGCCTTCCCCGGATGGTACAAAATCTCCAAATCAAAGTCCTTAATCAGCTCTAACCATCTCCTCTGGTGGTTATTCAACTCCCGCTGAGTGAATATATACTTCAAACTCTTATGGTTTGTGAATATTTGGCACGTGGCCCAATACAAGAAGTGTCATCAGATCTTCTAGGCATGAATCATTGCTACTAGCTCAAGATCATGGGTGGGATAATTCTCCTCGTACGCCTTCAGCTGCCGAGAAACATACTCAATAACCCTACCCCTCTACATCAAAACGCACCCCAAGCCTAGCTTGGAGGCGTCACTATATACAAAGAAATCCTCTACGCCCTCGTGCTGGGCCAAAACAAGAGCGGAGGTCAACCTCCTCTTCAGCTCCTCAAAGTTGCTCTAACAACGCTCGGACTAGACAAACTTGGTAGACTTCCTCAGCATGGAAGTAAGCGGGCGTGCAATCACGGAGAAACCCTCAACAAATCGGCGGTAGTATCCCGCTAAGCCCAAGAAACTACGCACCTCCTTGACTATCCTAGGAGGCGGCCATGAAGAAATGGACTCTATCTTCGCCAGGTCAACCATGACACCCTCGGCGGAAACTATATGACCTAGGAATGCCACCTCGGACATCCAAAACTTGCACTTAGAGAGCTTTGCGTAAAGCTCTCTATCCTAAAGGACTCGAAGAACCGTCCTCAAGTGTCCCGCATGCTCCTCCCTACTCCGGGAGTAAACCAAGATATCACCTATAAAAACTACTACGAACTGGTCCAAGAAGTCGATGAAGATGCCGTTCATCAACTCCATGAAGACGAAAGGTGCATTCGTGAGCCCGAATGGCATCACGACAAACTCATAATGGCCGTATCTCGTCCTGAATGCCGTCTTCGGCACGTCCTCCTCTCTCACCCTCAGTTGGTGATAGCCCGACCTCAAGTCAATGCGTGAAAACACGGAGGATCCTTGTAACTGGTCTAGCAGATCATCGATGCGCGGTAGAGGGTACATGTTGTTGATGGTGACTTGTTCAATTCCCGGTAATCGATGCAGAGCCTCAAGGATCCGTCCTTCTTCCTGACGAAGGGGACCGGTGCACCCCAAGGGGAAATGCTCGGGCGTATAAAACCCCTCTCTCCTACCTCCTCGAACTGCTTCTTCAACTCCAGCAACTCGATCAGCGTCATGCGGTATGGAGCCTTGGAGATTGGCCTCATGCCGGGCTCCAACTCAATAGCAAAATCATCGCTCCTCTACGGTGGTAATCCGGGTGGCTCCCCGAATACGCTCTCAAACTCACACGCCACGGGAATCTCCTCCAGCAAGGGTCCCGTCTCTTCCATCATGGCATAGCACCAGAAGGCATCGCATCCCTACCCGATAAGTCTCTCGGCTTAGACCACATTAATGATTGTACCGGTCTTCCCGAGGTTCCAACCTTGGAAAATCCCCTCGTGTCCTGGCTCCGTGGTAACTGTCATGGTCCTCCGGCTGATGTCAAAAACGGCTTGATGGCAGTCCATCCAGTTGTTCGCTCAAAAGTGTGTGTGTAAATAAGCTTTAAATTTATAAAACTGAAATCAAAGCAAAGCGAACCCGCAGTGTATGGATCGGCGTAATGTTAGCATGAAATATTGTGATATTTTAGGCACGTTTTCTAAGTGTATTTCATTCATATTGATAGTCATTGATAAAGCATTGAAGCATTTGTGAGTTAGTTTATCAATTTTGTCGATATAGAGGTCTACATAAGCTTTGTGTTGATGTAGGCGATTTAGAGCTAAATCCGAACGGATTGAGAGAGAATAGAGTTTGATTGAGCATGTGCAAGGATTGAGGACATCTCTAGGAGCTAAGGAAGGTGCTAACTTGAAGAATAGCACGAGGCTAAGGAAAATCACGAACTACCTCTAAACCACGCTCTAAAATACGGCCGTACTAGATTCCACGTTCAAGTCCACGGCCGTGGAACCTTGGCAAGAGAGGCGTGGTGCATTCCAGCAACTTACACCGCCGTGGAGGGTTGTGACAAACCGTGACCAACTTCCACGCTCTAAATTACGGCCGTGGAACCCTTCCACGACCGTGATCTTGGCGATCTTTTAACGCATACTTTGAAGCCACGATCTTCTACGCAATGGGCCGGGCCAATATTTTATCTTACACTATAAAAGGACGGAAGAAGAGAAATTCCGTCACCTTCGCTTACACCTTTGCTTAGGCTTACACTTCGACTTACCCTAGTTTTACGCTTTTTGTGGAGATTGTGATTGAGAGATCTGCGCTTGGCTATTGAGATTGCCGGATTGACGGAAGAGTTGAAGATTTAGAAGATTGTTCGCAAGGAGATTACGCTTCATCTTTAGGTTTGATTAGAAGACGGATTGACATCCCGTTCTTCACTCTTATCTAAGATTGTGATTGCTTGTGTTATTCCGAAACCATTGACATTATTGCTCTTGATTTGTGGATTTGAGATTGACTTGAAAATTATTGAAGGTTTTCGGAAGTTTTCATCTTTCATTCTTTTAAACCTTGAAATTGATATCAATATGACTGTTGTTGGCTAAAACCCTTTAGCAATTCTAAGGTGAAGGGTTGATAGTTGTGGCTTAGATGATGATAGATCGATCGTAAACAGATTGGACCCTGAGAGTTAGAGAGAATCGCCGACGAACCTAATCCACGGTCTGTTCTTGAGCTTCCACGGCCGTGGAATTCAAGAACTACCCGTGATTTACTTCAGTTTATGAACCTTGCTTTTACTTTAATCCAAAATTAAAGATTTGCTTTAACTTAGTCTTGGCTTGCCTTTTCTAGGTGGTAGTGAAGCCTCAACAACCTCTACCTCAATTCTGAGTGTCACAACCTTAATCGGTTTAGTTAGTCTTGATCCTTGGATTACAAGTTTGGGTATTTGACGTTAATTCTCATCTTTAGATCTTTTCTATACTGAAGCCTCAACAACCTTTATAGAGAGTGTCTTTTAGGTGGGTCATATAAGGTTTTTGGAACTTCACCGTACGATTACCTTACATTGGTATACCTTTGCATACCTCAACTCTGTCTTTATATCTTTAAGTATATCTTGAATCGATTGCCACAGCTGGATTCCTGGATCTTTAGGATTGTTGTTTTCCCAATTATTTGAAAAGCTTCATACATTTACTTGCTTGACAATTCTATAACTGGATTTAACCCCCCAAATCCCTGTGTTCGATACTCTTGAATCCTTGCTCAACTATATCGATCCGTACACTGCGGGTTCGCTTGCTTGATTTCTAATTTTATAATTAAAGCTTATTTGCACGCACGCTAAGTGGCGAACACGTAGTAAAGCAAAAATTCTAGAGTATCGAACTCAGGGATTTGGGGGGAAGAAAATCAGTTCACAAATTGTCAAGCGAGTAAATGTAGAAACTTTGAAAATATATTGGGAAAACAACAATTCTAAAGATCCGAATATCCAATTGTGGAAATTGATTCAAGATATTCTATAGATGTAAGGATAGAGTCGGGATTGTAAAGGTATATCTAATGTAAGGTTATGTACGGTGAAGTTCCGAAACCCTATATGTCTCACCAAAGACTCTCTCTATAAAGGTTGTTGAGGCTGCAATATAAAAAGGAACACTGAAGCTTATTTGCACGCACGCTAAGTGGCGAACAAGTTTTTGGCGCCGTTGCCGGGGATTTGGTCTAGGCCGAATTCGGTTTTCGGTTGTCGTGCTTGGGAGCTCTTCCCTTGTTATTTGATATCTTTTCTAGTGTATGCGCAAGTCTAGGAACACCGAAGACCTCTTACCTTTTGATCAAGAGCTTGAGAGGACTTTGAGGAGAAAGCGTAAGGAAAAGAAAATGGTTGAAGAAGCAGAACGTGATTACCAAATGGAGTTAGCGGAAAAGGACGCTCAACTCCAGTGGAGTGAGAAGACTCATAGAGAGGAAATGGATCGTCATCAATCTAAAGTTGATGATCTAACTGATATGATGTTCCAAATGAGGATGGAAATAAGCGACCTTAAGAGAAAGGATAGTAGGAAATCCTCAAGAAGGTCATCAAGATCGGCTAGAAGTCATTTATCCGCTGATGATAGTGACTCTTCCATGTCACCACTAGAGGACATCGATCCGACAATCAATGTCAATCCATTCGTTCCACGGCAAGTTGTCAACCGATGTGTTCCACCTAGGAACGCAAGGGTCGAACGTGTGGATGATGAGCCAAGAACTCTTGGCCAAAGAATGGATCCAACACAACAACCACGCCGTTTGGGTGTGAACTTTGATGTTGATGATGCCGGGTTTAGCTTCAACCCGCAGGTTATTACTCTTGTTCGCCAAAACCAATTTGGCGGAACAAGCGCTGAATCTCCACACTAACACCTACAAAATTTTGAGTGTATGATGGAGACGATGAAGCCGAAGAACGCGACTACCAACAACTATAAGCTCAAGCCTTTCTTCTTCTCCTTGAAGGGGAAGACATTGTCTTGGTACCAAGCTCTTCCTAGTGGGAAACTAGACACGTGGGAAGACCTTTCCGCGGAGTTCCTCACTAAGTTCTTTCCGCCATCCAAAACGGCGGAACTAAGAGGTAAGATTAATGCATTTTCTATGAGATCTAACGAGAGTTTGTTTCAATCTTGGGAACGATTTCAAGATTTGCTCTTGGATTTCCCTCATCATGGCATATCCAAACTAGCACTTTTGGAGATATATTATAAGGGGCTGGATATGGAAACACAATTCAAGCTCCAATCCCTCTCTTGTGGTACATTCATGGACATGAGAGAAGATGACGCTTGGGACTTCATTGAGAAGCAAGCTAGGGTCATAGAGAAGTACTCTCACCGGAAAGTGGAGGGAAATCGTGTGGAGCAAGGAGCAAAGCTCACACATGAAGCTCAATCTCAAATCTTTTCTCTCAACAATGAGATTAAAGAGTTGAAAGAAGCTATCAAGACCAACTTTCCAAAGCAACAAGGAAAAGATGTTGGCTATTTGGGCAACAACAACAACAACGGTGGTGAGAATACAAACCGCAACAACAACAATAACCGGAACAATTGGAATAACAACAACAACAACCGGAACAACAATTGGAACAACAATAGGGGTTCAAACAACAACAATTGGCGCTCCAATCAACAAAACTCCGGTAATTCTTATCCTTCCAATTCAAATTCACTAACCCCACCTTCCTCTTCTTCTACTCCTTTGAAAAGCCAGGGGCAAACATCTAATGGAGGAAGCACTTCGGGGAAGGAGAAGCTCGATCCCATGTTGGAGACGATTTTGGGAAAGCTTCAAGGGTTAGAGACTCGCATCATCAAGGTTGATGATCACATAACTAAGGTTGATAAAGCCCAAAAGGTTTTAGAAAACCAAATGTTTACTCATGCGGAGGAAGTTCCTAGGAATCAAGGGAAACTTCCAGGAAAAACGGAGGACAACCCAAAGGGAAGGGTTATGGCAATCATAACTAGGAGCGGAGTGACAACCACCGATCATTCTAGGTAAATTCTATGTTGTACATGGCGGATCAATCCATAACTCGTCCCGTCGGTATTGTTGAAGACGTCCCGGTCAAGCTAGGTAAATTCTATGTTCCTATAGATTTTGTTGTGCTTGACATTCCTGCAGATAGTCCGGTCCCGATCATTCTCGGAAGACCGTTTCTTGCAACATCTGGCTGCATAGTCGATTGCAAGAATGCTAGACTCGCCTTTGACATAGGAGAAGAGAAGGTAGAGTTCGTTCTTTCCACTCTAGTGAAGGAACCAATCTTTGATGAGGATATATTCAATATCCAAGATGAAGAAGGGTTGTCTAGAGAGGAGGTAAGTGTTATTCTCTTCAAAGATCCTTTGCAAAAGGTTATTACTATGAGTCTAATGAATGTAGGGGAAGAAGAGGAGTGCAATGAGGCAATTGAAGCCTTAGAAGTACAAGAAGAAGTGTGTGAATAAGAGTTTGAGAAACTCCACGACGAGGCAAAAAACGTACGGATCCACGGCCATACACTATATTCCACGGCCGTGGATTTCACCAACAAAAGCGTGGCTCACTCCAGAGGGTTACACGGTCGTGGAGGAAACAGAGCACCCGTAACTACATTCCACGCTTAAAATCACGGCCGTGGAGGATGCAGAGGAACCGTAATTTTGGCCGTGGACGAAGGCAATTGTGCCTCTTCTTCAACTCCTCTTGATTCTTCTCCAACACCTTCTACTTCCTTAGACACTTCTACGGAAGCATCGGAAGCTCCTCAAGAGCCATTGGAAACTCCTGCAGCTATGGAGTTGAAACAACTTCCTACACATCTAAGGTACGCGTTCCTAGGACCTAACTCTACTTATCCAGTAATTGTTAGTTCCGATTTAACCATAGATGAACATAGTAAGCTTATGGTTGTCCTTAGGAAACATAGGAAAGCTTTAGGATATACTATTGAGGACTTAGTAGGAATCAAACCTTCCCTATGCATGCACAAGATATTAATGGAAGAGGACTTTAGGACTTCAAGACAACCTCAAAGACGGTTGAATCCGACCATGAAGGAGGTTGTCAAGAAGGAAATTCTTAAACTTCTTGGTGCAGGTATCATCTACCCTATCTCCGATAGCAAGTGGGTGAGTCCGGTTCAAGTAGTTCCGAAGAAGGGAGGAATGACGGTCATCACCAACAAAAACAACGAACTCATTCCTACTCGAACCGTAACGGGATGGCGGATGTGCATAGACTACCGCAAGCTTAACAATGCGACGAGGAAGGATCACTTCCCATTGCCATTCATCGATCAAATGCTTGAAAGGTTAGCGCAACATTCTCATTTTTGCTATCTTGACGGTTATAGTGGTTTCTTTCAGATTCCGATACACCCGGATGATCAAGAGAAGACCACATTTACGTGCTCATGGGGTACGTTTGCCTATAGGAGAATGCCGTTTGGGCTTTGCAACGCCCCAGCCACCTTCTAAAGGTGCATGATGGCCATCATCTCCGAATACATAGAGGAAATCATGGAAGTCTTTATGGACAACTTCTCCGTCTACGGTTCCTCTTTTGACAATTGTCTTTCTAACCTTGCTCTTGTGTTACAAAGGTGTGAAGACACTAACCTAGTTCTTAATTGGGAGAAGTGTCAATTCATGGTGAAGGAAGGCATTGTATTAGGACACCTAATCTCTAGTAGAGGGATCGAGGTGGATAAAGCGAAAATAGAGACTATAGAGAAGCTTCCTCCCCCAACTTCGGTGAAAGGGATGAGAAGTTTCCTAGGACATGCTGGATTTTATAGACGCTTCATAAAGGATTTCTCTAAAATATCAAAGCCGCTAACTAATCTATTGATGAAGGATGCAATTTTTGAGTTTTCGCAGGAATGCTTGGATGCGTTTAACATGATTCGGGAAGCTCTAATTTCAGCTCCTATTATCCAACCTCCGGATTGGAATCATCCCTTTGAGGTTATGTGTGATGCTAGTGACGTAGCTATAGGAGCTGTTCTTGGACAAAGAAAGGAAGGGTGAACCCATGCCATATACTATGCTAGCAAGACGCTAGATGAAGCGCAGCTCAACTACGCCACTACGGAAAAGGAATTTTTAGCCATTGTTTATGCAATTGACAAATTTCGCTCTTATCTTGTAGGTGCAAAGGTGATTGTATACACGGATCATGCTGCGATCCGGTATCTCCTTGCAAAGAAGGATGCGAAGCCAAGGCTAATTAGATGGATTCTTCTCCTACAAGAATTTGATCTAGAGATCCGCGACAAGAAGGGTTCGGAAAATTCTGTTGCGGATCATTTGAGTCGCCTAACACATCTAGAGGACGACCACCTATCTATAGATGACTCCTTCCCGGACGAGCATTTACACATTATAGAGGAGTGCATCGAAGTAATCTCCAAAGGTAACGAACCATGGTTTGCTGATTTTGTTAACTATTTGGTTTGTTAGGAGATACCGCCCGGATTATCCTACGCACAAAGAAAGAAGTTCTTTAAGGATGTTCGGGAGTACTTTTGGAATGAACCTCTCCTCTTTAAGAGAGGTCCGGATGGCATTATTCGGCGATGTGTGCCGGAAGATGAGATGCAAAGTGTCATCCGCCATTGTCATTCACTACCATGTGGAGGACACGCTAGTTCAAACAAAACTAGCACTAAGGTATTGCAATCTGGATTCTTTTGGCCTACTTTATTTAGAGATGTGCAAACCTTTGTTTCCTGCTGCAATGCTTGTCAAAGAACAAGAAATATCTCTAGGAGGAATGAGATGCCTCTCAATAACATCCAAGAGGTGGAGATTTTCGACGTTGGGGAGTTGATTTTATGGGACCGTTCCCATCATCTTGTGGAAACCAATACATACTCTTGGCGGTGGATTACGTTTCTAGATGGGTGGAAGCAATTGCCTCTCCCACCAATGATGCCATGGTAGTGGTCAAGTTCTTTAACAAGACCATCTGCCCACGATTTGGGACACCAAGGACTATCATTAGTGATGGAGGTTCTCACTTCATTGCCCGGCGCTTTAAAGCTCTTCTAGCTAAGTATGAGGTTACTCACAACATCGCCACCCCTTATCATCCACAAACTAGTGGACAAGTTGAGATCTCAAACCGGGAGATCAAAGGAATCCTAGAGAAGACGGTTTCAAGGACTAGGAAGGATTGGTCCTTGAAGCTTGATGATGCATTGTGGGCGTACCGGACTGCGTACAAGACTCCCATAGGAACCACACCATACAACCTTGTGTATGGGAAGTCTTATCACTTACCAGTAGAGTTAAAGCACAAGGCGTTTTGGGCCATCAAGTGGCTAAATTTCAGCATGAAGGAAGCGGGAGAGAAACGTCTCTTGGACCTTAATGAGCTTGAAGAACTCCGCTTGAACGCTTATGAAAACGCTAAGATTTACAAAGAAAGAGCAAAGTGTTGGCATGATAAGCATATCATTCCAAAGGACTTCAAAGAAGGAGATCAAGTTCTCCTCTTCAATTCAAGGCTTCGTCTCTTTCCATGTAAGCTTAAATCTCGTTGGACCGGACCTTTTCTAATCAAACTTATTTTCCCCATGGTGCAGTTGAAGTATGGGGTGAAGCGGGCGGAATCTTTAAGGTGAACGGTCAACGACTAAAGAAGTACACTCCGAAACTCCAAGCTGAAGAGTTCGCGCCCACCGTACTCGAATAAGTGCGAATTTGGTCTAGCTACGGACCTTAAACAAAGCGCTTCTTGGGAGGCAACCCAAGGTATTGCATTTACGTTTTCGTTTTTGTTTCATAGATTAGCTTAGTTTAGACGTTTTTGCTTTGTTTTGCCTTCGATACCCTCCGGTATGTTCGTGTTTTTGGATGTAGGAACAGTGGAAAAGGAAAGGGGAAGAGAAAGTTTGAAGAAAAGTGACGAAAATTGGACTTTGGAGCATTACAGAGAGTACCACGGCCTAAACCACGGTCGTGGAACCCTCTGAGACCGTAATTTATAAAAGCCTTTGAAAAATCACCAAAACCACGGTTCCGTACATTTCCACGGCCGTGGAACCCCCGACAGACCGTGATTTTCCAAAATTTTTACGGCAACTATATAAACCACGTTCCTTCACAAAGCACAAACCAAACACCAAAATTACGCCCAAAATCGCCGAATCCTTCCCCTCACCTCAATTCTTCATTCGTTAATCGTTTTAACGATTCTTCGGCAAAAACATAAGCAAATCCGATCACCAACAAGATCCAAGCAACAATTCGAGCGGCAAATCACCGAGGAAAGCAGAATTCGGATTTAAAAATCCGAAAACCTAGGTTTTTTCGCTCTTCTCTATCTTTGTCGATTCGGACTTGCATTTGCTAGAATTTTTAGGAATAACTGATTGGAATTGGAAGAGAATTAGTCTAGGACTGCTGCTGTGAAATTTGGTGTGATTCTGTTGAGATTTGCGAAAAGACGAGACAAACCACGGTTCCTGTAGCTTCCACGGCCGTGGAACACCAAGAACAAACCGTGGTTTTTAACAGAACATGGATTTTGTAAGGAGAGTGTCCGGTAGGAATAAGGACAAGAACAAAGATAAGGATAAGAGTAAAAAGAGGAAGGGCAACCCCTCTTCCTCTTCCTCCTCTAGAGCACTACCACCTTCATCCCCTTCACCTCCATCATCACCTTCATCACCATCACCACCTCGTGCTAGGGTCCCTACCATTCACGAGGATCATCTCGACGCCTTAGAGAGGATCCATAAGAGGACGGTCATAGGACCTAGATACCTACTGTTGGAGGATTTAGCGCCTCTACATGTCATAGGGGACCTTACTTGGCTCTTGGATAGAGCCGGATTAGTCATCTTCTCCGCTATTCGGAAAGATGCATATGAGGAGATTACGAGAGAGGTTGTGGTTTCTTTTGAGCACAGCCATGTTGATAGGACAGTTTCTTTCCGGCTGATGGAAAGAAACTATGATTTCTCCATCCGGGAGTTTGGAGCCTTCTTTGGGTTCCACGAGACCTTCAATGGTCGTTTCCCCAATGGCGTATACGGTAGACCTGTTGACTACGCCACCCTCTTAGTTGCTACCATGAGAAAGCTAAAGAACAAGAGGGCTGGCAACATTGGATATGGTGGGATAGTCACCCACCTTGCTAGGGCATTAGGGGTAGATTTCTCCGTCTACACACGCATTGCTGCTGTACCCCTAGGACTTCAGGCCCTTATGACTAGAGGCCTTATCTTCCCTACCCATAGAGGTCCACCTTACGCTGCTATGCCATGGGAGAGTAGGACAGGGAGAGGCATTGAGTGGCTCCCATAGTATTCCATTATGGCCGGACGCCATGAGGGAGGAGGAGGAGGAGCTGATGACTTTGACACATTCCCGGATCAGCCGGATGCGGTTCCTGACATACCTAGACGTTCTCCACGTCCCGCTAGAGCTTCAGGATCATCTTCTCGCCATGCCAGTGTCAGCGAGAGGCCCACTTGGATAGAGGCCCCTCCTGCGTGGTACGGAGCTCCACCACCATGGTCTACACAGCCGCCACCGCCACCAGTACCAGCACCCTCAGATGCGCCGGCATGGTACAGCCAGCCGCCTGGTTGGTACGAGCAGCTGCCAGAGTGGGCTACCGACCTTTCCACCAGGGTTGGAGCTTTGGAGATCTGAGCTGACGCTAGGGACGCACGTATGGACGACCTTGATCACATGATGAGAGACGTCTACCGCCAGCAGTTCGGGCGGTACTATGATCCTAGCTTCTCACCATTTCCACCTCCACCGGCACCGCAGTGACGACCTTGAGGACCGACAGTTTAGCCGCTCCACCACCGTTTTGTGAGTTCTTTTTCTTTCTTTCTTTTCTTCTTTTTCTTTTTCTTTGAACATTAGGGACAATGTTTGTTCCAAGTATGGGGTGGGGTGTGACTAATCATTTGTAATAACTCTTACTCACTTTATTTGCTTCTATCGAGACTATCTTACATGTTTCATTCTATTGTTACACGTTTCATTATTGCATTGCATGAAAAAGAATTTGAAAAACCCATAAAAATTGAAAAATTTTGAAAATTTTGTGCTTCTAAGGATAGAGATGATTTCTATGATAATCACCACTTGTGAATTGAGTTTTGATGACAATCGCATGCTTAAACGAATAGTGAATTAAAAAGAAATTGAATGAGTTGATTATTCCTCTTTTGCAAATTTCATAATGTGATGAATGTTACTTAAATCATGCTTGAGGAATTAAGGTTGAAATCACATAATAAGTTCTTATGCTTCTTTTTGAGATGATTAAGGCAATTCGATTTTCTTTCTTCTTTCTTTGATCATTTAGCCCCTCATTGAAATAATGGCCTCCTTTACCTATCTGGGAATTTGGAGAAGTTGAATGAAAAAGGCATGTTTGATGTGGGAGGGCCATGAAAGCAATACTTTGCATTCAAAGGAATAGAAAGAAATTTTAGGTTTGGGGAAGTCAATCATGATGATGAGTAACTCGGCACCATTCACATAGCCGGGTGTTTGTGTCTTGCCAAAGTCGGATTGAGCGATATTCCTAGCGGATTATGGTATGTGCGCTAAGGGTTTGAGGCATCTCATAAAAATTGAGAAACGCCAATCTCCTAGGCTTCGGTTTTTGTGCACCTCTGTCCATAACTCCAAAAGTAAAGTCGAAAAATGAAAAGAAGAGAGCGAAGCTCTAAGTTGAAAGTGTTGCGGAAACCGCAAGAGAAGAAGAAAAGAGTAGTTATCCACTTCCCCGGATTCATGCACCACATTCCTTGAAGTTTTCCTTCCCTTTCCACATTCTAGACCTTATTTGAAAGTCCTTAAGATCAAAAGAATGTTATATGGCTTGGTGATCTAAATTGAAGTTTGTTATGATTGATTTTGATAATGTTTGAAGGTTATGATGTTTACATGGAAGTTTAATTGATTCATGAGCTTTCTTTACTCTTTACTCTTTGATTATGTGTATGAAAGTCTTATAAACGAATGAAGCAAGATTTGAGAATGATCTATTGATTAGAAGGCACATTCATCCAAAAGAAGTTTTGCTTTGAGAAGGTACACATATTTCATCCTAACTTGAGTTTTAAAGCTTTGAAAGACCTTGATTAGGGACAAGCAAGTGGCAATTATGGGGTTATTTGTTAGCATGAAATATTGTGATATTTTAGGCACGTTTTCTAAGTGTATTTCATCCATATTGATAGTCATTGATAAAGCATTGAAGCATTTGTGAGTTAGTTTATCTATTTTGTCGATATAGAGGTCTACATAAGCTTTGTGTTGATTGTAGGCGATTTAGAGCTAAATCCGAACGGATTGAGAGAGAATAGAGTTTGATTGAGCATGTCCAAGGATTGAGGACATCTCTAGGAGCTAAGGAAGGTGCTAACTTGAAGAATAGCACGAGGTTAAGGAAAATCACGAACTACCTCTAAACCACGCTCTAAAATACGGCCGTACTAGATTCCACGTTCAAGTCCACGGCCGTGGAACCTTGGCAAGAGAGGCGTGGTGCATTCCAGCAACTTACACGGCCGTGGAGGGTTGTGACAAACCGTGACCAACTTCCACGCTCTAAATTACGGCCGTGGAACCCTTCCACGACCGTGATCTTGGCGATCTTTTAACGCATACTTTGAAACCACGATCTTCTACGCAATGGGCCGGGCCAATATTTTATCTTACACTATAAAATGACGGAAGAAATGAGATTCTGTCACCTTCGCTTACACCTTTGCTTAGGCTTACACTTCGACTTACCCTAGTTTTACGCTTTTTGTGGAGATTGTGATTGAGAGATCTGTGCTTGGCTATTGAGATTGCCGGATTGACGGAAGAGTTGAAGAGTTAGAAGCTTGTTGGCAAGGAGATTACGCTTCATCTTTAGGTTTGATTAGAAGACGGATTGACATCCCGTTCTTCACTCTTATCTAAGATTGTGATTGCTTGTGTTATTCCGAAACCATTGACATTATTGCTCTTGATTTGTGGATTTGAGATTAACTTGAAAGTTATTGAAGGTTTTCGGAAGTTTTCATCTTTCATTCTTTTAAACCTTGAAATTGATATCAATATGACTGTTGTTGGTTAAAATCCTTTAGCAATTCTAAGGTGAAGGGTTGATAGTTGTGGCTTAGATGATGATAGATCGATCGTAAATAGATTGGACCCTGAGAGTTAGAGAGAATCGCCGACGAACCTAATCCACGGTCTGTTCTTGAGCTTCCACGGCCGTGGAATTCAAGAACTACCCGTGATTTACTTCGGTTTACGAACCTTGCTTTTACTTTAATCCAAAGTTAAAGATTTTCTTTAACTTAGTCTTGGCTTGCCTTTTCTAGGTGGTAGTGAAGCCTCAACAACCTCCACCTCGATTCTGAGTGTCACAACCTTAATCAGTTTAGTTAGTTTTGATCCTTGGATTACAAGTTTGGGTATTTGACGTTAATTCTCACCTTTAGATCTTTTCTATACTGAAGCCTCAACAACCTTTATAGAGAGTATCTTTTAGGTGGGTCATATAAGGTTTTTGGAACTTCACCGTACGATTACCTTACATTAGTATACCTTTGCATACATCAACTCTGTCTTTATATCTTTAAGTATATCTTGAATCGATTGCCACAGCTGGATTCCTGGATCTTTAGGATTGTTGTTTTCCCAATAATTTGAAAAGCTTCATACATTTACTTGCTTGACAATTCTATAACTGGATTTAACCCCCCAAATCCCTGTGTTCGATACTCTGGAATTCTTGTTCAACTATATCGATCCGTACACTGCGGGTTCGCTTGCTTGATTTCTAGTTTTATAATTAAAGCTTATTTGCACGCACATTAAGTGGCGAACACGTAGTAAAGAAAAAATTCTAGAGTATCGAACTCAGGGATTTGGGGGGAAGAAAATCAGTTCACAAATTGTCAAGCGAGTAAATGTAGAAACTTTGAAAATATATTGGGACAACAACAATTCTAAACATCCGAATATCCAATTGTGGAAATTGATTCAAGATATTCTATAGATGTAAGGATAGAGTCGGGATTATAAAGGTATATCTAATGTAAGGTTATGTACAGTGAAGTTCCAAAACCCTATATGTCTCACCAAAGACTCTCTCTATAAAGGTTGTTGAGGCTGCAATATAGAAAGGATCAAAGGATAAGAATTACTCTCAAATACTCATGCCCAAACCCAAGGAATCAAAGACAAGCCAGAACAGGTAAGGTTGTGAGACTCAAAACCGAAATAGAGGATGTTGAGTCTCACTACTACCTAGAAAAGGCAAGCCAAGGCTAGGTTAAAGCAAATCTTTAACTTTGGATCAAAGCAAAAGCAAAGAACGTACGAAAGAGGAAAACCACGGTCAAATCTTGAAGAACCACGGCCGTGGAACTCAAGAACAGACCGTGGAAAGCCTCGACGACGAGCTTTCTTGCAACTCTCAAGGTCCAATCTGTTTACGTTCAATCTATCATTATCTAAGCCACAACTATCAACCCTTCACCTTAGAATTGCTAAAGGGTTTTAGCCAACAATCATTGTCATTGAATCAACAATCAAGTTTAAAAGAGAAAAAGGGTAAAATCTCGAAAACTCAATAATAACCAAATAGTCAATCTCGAAAACAAACAACAAGTATATGTGTTCAATGAAAGTGGAATAGTTCTTCACAACAATCTATAGGAACAATGAAGAACGGGATGTCAATCCACCTTCAAATGTAAACCCTAAGATCTTCCTAAGTACGTAATCTCAAAATGTGTCCTTCTCGGGATCTTCCCTGTACGCAATGAAATCTTCCTCAATCAATCTCCAATGAAATGTAGCGTATGCAGCCGTCCCTAATTTCTCCTTTCTTCAGCCTTCTTATAGGGAAAAAGTAGGGTTACGAAAAGCCCGATAACCGCTACTGGCGTGGCTAATATAACACGTGGCAACCGTTATAAGAATCACGGTCTAGTATGAACTTCCACGGTCGTGGTTCTGGTCGTGGAATTTTTTTGTTGCTCTCGACAAGGTTTTCTAGGCCCTCAATGCTAAAACCACTGTCGTGGTTCTTGGTTTTGCCGTGATTTCTCAAATTCCTTTGTAAAAGCCCTTTGTTTCGTAAAGTTCTCTAATCATGCTCCTTCCTTAGCTTCTCCAATGCATCCTCTTGATTCCTAGCATGATCAAACACTCCTACTCTCTCATATATGCTCCAATCCAAGCCTTTATTCACCTAAAAACACAACAAATCTTGTGTAGATCTCTATATTGACAAAATAGGTGAATGTGCTCATAAATGCTTCAAACTCTTATCCATGTACACAACTAAAAGGGAAAAACAATCAAAACAAGTGCCTAAAATATGGTCATATTTCATGCTATCAAAATACCCCTTACTTGTCGCTTGCTTGTCCCCGAGCAAGGTTTTCAAAAGCTTAGAATACAAGGTAGTATGAAATATGAATGCAAAACAAGGTAAAAACAATCTTTTTAGTATTGTACTTCTAATCAATAGATCATTCTCAAATCTTGCTTCAGGCTTCCTTGAAAACATCCATATACATAAATCAAAATATGTCAAGTAAAAGGAAACATCATAAAATTGCATAAGCTCCGAGACAAACATCATAACCTTCAAGCATTGTCAAAATCAAACATGTGAAACTTCAATTTAGATCACTAAGTCAAACATCATTCTTATGATCTCAAGGACTTTCAAGTAAGGTCAAGAATATGAATAGGTGGGAAACTTATAAGGGAATGTGGTGTATAAATCCGGGAAGAAGGAATAACACAAACTCTTTCTATAATTTGAACCAGCCACCAATTAGAGCTTTGCTCTTTATTTTAGCAAAAAAAATTTTGACTTTACTTTTTAGAAATATGGACAGCGGTGCACAAAAACCGAAGCCTAGGAGATTGGCGATTCTTAATTTTGAGATGCCTCAAACCCTTGATGCACATACCATAATCTGTTAGGAATATCGCTCAATCCGACTTTGGCAAGACACAAATACCCGGCTATGTGAATGGTGCCGAGTTACTCATCATCATGATTGACTTCCCCAAACCTATTTTTCTACACCTATAATTCACAAAATTTCTTTCATGGCCCTCCCACATCAAACATGCAAAAATTCAACTCTTCCTAATTCCCTGATAGGTAAAGGAGGAAAATATGTTCATTGAGGGGCTAGGTGATTAAGGAAAGAAGCAAGAAAAATCGAGGTGCCTTAATCATCTCATAAAGAAGTGCAAGAACTTATATTATGATTTCAATCTCTATTTCTCAATATGATTTAGATAAAACTCTCACATTATGAAACTTGCAAGAAAGGTTAAACAACATACTCAATTTCTTCACAATTCATAATTCAATTGAAGCATACAAATGTCATCAAAAATCCATTCTACTAGTAGATTCATCATAGAATTCATCTCCAACCCTAGAAGAACAATAATTTTCAAAAAATTTCAAAATTTTTATGGGTTTTTCAAAACTTTTTAATGCAATGCAATAAAGAAACGTGTGACCATAAAAGATATGCAAGTGTTCATGGAAATAAGGTAAAGCAAGTGTATCGAGTTATTACATAAACGAGAGACACACCCCACCCCATACTTAACATACATTTTGTCCTCAATATTTAGGAAAAATAAAGAAAAGAAAAGGAACTAAGAAAACTCACTAAGGCGGTGGAGTAGCTCGAAACATCCATAGTCAATCACTGCTGAGGCGGTGGAGGTGGTGGTGGATAAGGAAAGAAGTCAGAGTTGAAAGGTCGCCCAAACTGCTGGAGATAGACGTCACGGAGGATCCTTGCGTTCTCTTGCCTCTCTACATCATGCTCCTCCCGGAGGGTCTCTAAGTGGTCCATCCTCCTAGAAATATCACCCCCCCATGCCGGATGTTGTCCATACCAAAAAGAAGGATGTTGTACCCACTCTGGCGGCTCCTGAGTCCATGTAGGAGGTTGCTAGTACCAAGGTGGATGAGCTCCCATCCAAGCTGGCTGCTGGGCGTACCCATGTGGGGCGCTTACTAACACTAGCTAGGCGAGAGGAGGAAGAAGCGGAAGGCCTCGGCTGGTAGGTGGATCTCCTAGGTGGCTCCAGCATCTCAGCTGGCTGCTCCTAGAATGATCCAAAGTCCTGCTCATTCCCTCCTACATCTGGGAAGTCACCTCCCATCTCCTCGTCCTCATCAACTACAGCTGCAACTGGAACCTCATTTGGAATGTAAGGAGGAGCTCCTAACCTGTTAGCATGCATAGGAACAAAGGTCTCCTTCCGGTTCTCTCGGCTAAGCCTAAGAGAGTACTCTAGGAGCCATGGAATGCCTCTACCACCTCTATCCTCCCAAGGCATGGCTGCGGTAGGTGGACTACGATGGCGAGGGAACAAGAGTCCTCTAGTCAAGAGACCATTGAGCCCCAAAGGTCTCGTAGCAGCTGCCCTCGTACAAGCGGAATAATCAACTCCTAGCTGGTTTGCAATATGTATAACCATGCCTCCATATCCTATATTTCCTGCTGATTTATTCTTCACTTAACTAAGGGTGTCGGCGAGCAAGGTTGCATAATCCAGAGAGTGACCGAAAATCATGCAATATAGGATGAAGAGCTCATCGGCCTTGACCTTTTGAGGGGTCTCGGTCCTCAGGAATAGACATTCTGAAAGGATCCTATGGGCTATCTTAATAGCTAGATGGTAGATGAGCTAGGCCTATGAATCGGCCGGTTGCCAAAGATCCTCTTGACCGACTATCATAGCTATTTCTTTCCAAAACTCCTTAGCCTTAACTCCTCTAGGAAATGTTCCATTGAACGTCTCATGGAACCCAAACAGCGTCCCAAACTGCACAATGGAGAAATTGTAGTTGCGCTCCATCAATCTAAAAGAAACCGTTCGGTTAACGGCGTCATGCTCAAAGGAAGTAATGAACTCCCTTGTGATCTCCTCATATGCATCCTCCCTAATGGCGGAGAACACAATCAAGCCAGCCCTATCTAGTAAACAAGTCAAATCATCAACCACATTCAACACTTGAAGCTCCTCCATGACAATAAACCTAGGAGCTATCACATTCCGCTTAGAAATCTTTTCCATGGCTCTAAGGTAATCGTTATGGATAGTGGGGACTCTAGGGATTGGTGGTTCTATAGGAGGGGTTTGGGAAGAAGACCCATCACCCTTTGACTTCTTGGTTCTGTTGGATTTCCTAGTTCCGAACATTTTCTCACAAATCAGCAAAAACCACTGTGTGTTCTTCAGAAACCACGGCTGTGGAACTGTACGGCACCCGTGGAATTGTTTGATTTTACTCAAAAATTCAGCAAACTCAGCAACAACAACCCTAAACTATTTCTAAGTTCAATTTCGTCCAGTTCTCCTAAAAATTTGCAAGAAAAACGAACAAATTAAACCAAGAAGAGATAGAGAGAAAACCTAGGGTTTGGATTTGGGAAAATCCAAATTCCTTTCCGATTGTCGATTGTTCGCTCAGTTTGTTGTTGGAATCTTGTAGAGGATCCGATTTGCTTCACTTTAGGTTGAAGAATCGTTCGAATCGGTCACCCAATGAAGAATCACGAGGGTGAGGTTGGTTCGGCGTGGTTTGGGGCGTGGAAAGTTGAAAGTGTGACTTTTTGTGAAGAAGGAGGGGTTTATATAGTGGCTGTAAAAATTTTGAAAACCACGGCCAGTCGGGGTGTTCCACGGCCGTGGTTTTGTACGGAACCCGTGGAATTTGGTGTTTTTATTTTCTTTAGCTACGACCTTGTTTTCCATGGCCTAATTTAGCAAACCACGACCGTGGTTTTGCCCTTTTGGCCGTGGAATCCTCTGTTCTCGCCAAGAATCCAAGTTTCGTCATTTTTTCGGCTTTTCATCTCTTCTTTTGCTCATTCCTTATTCCTGACATCCAAAGACACAAACATACCGGAAGTTATCGAAGAAAACAAACATAAACATCTAAACTAAACTAAACTAATCTAAGAAAGAAACAAAAACAAAAACAAGAATGCAATACCTTGGGTTGCCTCCCAAGAAGCGCTTGGTTTTGGGTCCGTAGCTAGACCGTTCCTTTGTTTAAGTGAGGGCAATCAGAGCGATTTCCTCAGCTTGGAGCTCCGGTGAGTATTTCTTGAGTCGTTGACCGTTCACCTTGAAACTTCTGCACTTCTCACCCCATACTTCAACTCCACCATGGGGAAAAACATGTTTAATCACATAAGGTCCTGTCCAGCGAGATTTAAGCTTACTTGGAAAGAGCCGAAGTCTAGAATTAAAGAGAAGAACAAGGTCTCCTTCTTTGAGATCCTTTAGAATTATATGCTTATCGTGTCAACGCTTCGCCCTTTCTTTGTAAATCTTGGCGTTCTCATAGGCGTTCAAGCGGAGTTCTTCTAGCTCGTTAAGGTCCAAGAGGCACTTCTCGCCCGCTTCCTTCATGCTGAAGTTCAACCACTTTACAGCCCAATACGCCTTGTCTTCCAGCTCTACCGGGAGATGGCAAGACTTCCCATACACAAGGTTGTATGGCGTTGTGCCGATGGGAGTCTTGTATGTTGTCCTATACGCCCACAATGCGTCATCCAGCTTAAATGACCAATCCTTCCTTGTTTTTGACACCGTCTTATCAAGGATTCCTTTAATTTCTCTATTTGAAATCTTCACTTGTCCACTTGTTTGCGGATGATGGGGTGTGGCGATCTTGTGAGTCACCCCATACTTAGCTAGTAGAGCTTCGAATCGTCGGGCTATGAAGTGTGAACCTCCATCACTAATGATGGTTTGTGGTGTCCCAAACCTTGGGAAAATAGTTGTATTAATGAACTTGACAACCACCATAGCATCGTTAGTTGGAGAGGCAATAGCTTCAATCCATCTCGAAACATAATCTACAGCTAGAAGTATATATTGGTTTCCACAAGATGATGGGAATGGTTCCATGATATCGACTCCCCAAACGTCAAAGATCTCCACCTCTTGAATGTTGTTAAGAGGCATCTCATTCCTCCTAGAGATATTTCCTGTTCTTTGACAAGCATCGCAGTAAGCAACAAAGGTTTGCACATCCTTAAATAAAGTAGGCCAAAAGAATCTGGATTGCAATACCTTAGCGCTAGTTTTATGAGAACTAGTGTGTCCTCCACAAGGAAGTGAATGGCAATGACGAATGACACTTTGCATTTCGTCTTCCGGCACACATCTTCTAATGATACCGTCGGGACCTCTCTTGAAGAGTAGAGGTTCATTCCAGTAGTATTGGCGGACATCCTTAAAGAACTTCTTTCTTTGTGTGTAGGATAGTCCGGGAGGTAATTCCTGACAAACCAAATAATTCAAAAAATCAGCAAACCAAGGTTTGTTACCTCTAGAAATCGTATCGATACACTCTTCTATTATGTGCAATTGTTCATCCGGGAAGGAGTCATTGATGGGTAAGTCGTCACTTGTAGTGTGTGGTAGACGACATAAGTGATCTGCAACAAAATTTTCGGATCCTTTCTTGTCGCGAATCTCTAGATCGAATTCTTGAAGAAGAAGAAGAATCCATCTAATCAGCCTTGGCTTTGCATCTTTCTTGGCGAGCAAATACCGTATTGCTGAATGGTTCGTGTATACAATCACTTTCGCTCCTACAAGATAAGAACGAAACTTTTCAAAAGCATATACAACGGCAAGAAATTCCTTTTTTTGTCGTGGCGTAGTTGAGCTGCGCTTCATCTAGCGTCTTGCTAGCATAGTAGATGGCATGAGTGCGGCCTTCTTTCTATTGTCCAAGTACCGCTCCAACAGCTATGTCACTTGCATCACACATAACCTCGAATGGGAGATTCCAGTCCGGAGGTTGGATTATTGGGGCTGAGATGAGGGCTTCTCGAATCTTATAGAAAGCATCCAAACATTCCTGCGAAAATTCAAAAACATCATCCTTCATCAATATATTAGTTAGTGGTTTAGAAATTTTCGAAAAATCTTTGATGAATCTCCTATAAAATCTTGCGTGTCCTAGAAAACTCCTTATCCCCTTCACCGAAGATGGAGGAGGAAGTTTCTCTATCGTCTCGATCTTAGCCTTGTCAACTTCGATCCCTCTATTGGAGATCAAATGTCCTAACAAAATGCCTTCTCTAACCATGAATTGACACTTCTCTCAATTTAGAACAAGGTTAGTGTCCTCACATCGTTGCAAAATAAGAGAAAGGTTAGCAAGACAATTGTCAAATGAGGAACCATAACTGAAAAATCGTCCATAAAAACTTCCATGATTTCCTCAATATATTCCGAGAAGATGGCCATCACGCACCTTTGGAAGGTGGCTGGAGCGTTGCAAAGTTCGAATGGCATCCTCCTATAAGCAAACATACCCCATGGGCACGTGAATGTGGTCTTCTCTTGATCATCCGGGTGAATCAGGATCTGAAATAAACCACTATAACCATCAAGGAAAAATAAAAATAGGAATGTTGTGCTAACCTCTCAAGCATTTGATCGATGATGAATGGTAGCGGGAAGTGGTCCTTCCTCGTTGCATTGTTCAGCTTGCGGTAATCGATGCACATCCTTCATCCTGTTACCGTCCTTGTTGGAATGAGTTTGTTGTTCTTGTTAGTCACAACGGTCATTCCTCCCTTCTTCGGGACAACTTGAACGGGGCTCACCCACTTGCTATCGGAGATAGGATAGATGATACTTGCGTCAAGTAACTTAAGGATTTCCTTCTTCATGACCTCTTTCATGATCGGATTTAACCGTCTTTGAGGTTGGCGTGAAGGCTTGTAATCCTCTTCCATTAGAATCTTGTGCATACATAAAGACGGTTTAATTCCTACAAGATCCTCTATGGTATAGCCTAGAGCTTTCCTATGTTTCCTCAAAACAGCCATAAGCTTCTCATGTTCATCTTCACTCAAATCGGAACTAACAATAACGGGAAACGTAGATTTTGTTCCAAGAAATGCATACCTAAGATGTGTTGGAAGTGGCTTCAATTCCAAGGTTGTTGATACCATTGAAGTGTCGTGAGGGCTGGCTGATGTCTTCTTGGAAGTCTCCAAGGGTGTGGAAGTGTTGGAAGAAGAATCATGAATGTTTGTAGAAAGAACGGAGTTGTCTTCAGCATTTTCCAAAACCACGGTGTCATTGTTACTTCCACGGCCGTAGTTTGTGTCTGAGAGGCCGTGGAATGTGGTTTGAATTAAATCTTTGCTCTTGACATAACTTTCCACGGCTGGAATAGGTGAAACCACGCCCATGGAAAAGCACGATTGGCCGTGGTTTCTAACGTCTTCGGAGCTATCGTACAATTTTTCGAATTCTTAAGTTTGCACTTCTCCTAGCTCCTCCAAAGCATTAACAACAGCATTGCAATCCTCTTCTTCTCCTCTTTCCATAATGCTCATGGTTATGACCTTTTGCAATGGATCTTTAAACAAGATCGAGCTTACTTCCTCTCTAGATACTTCTTCATCATAGAGGTTGAACATATCTTCTCCAAGCGCAGGTTCTTTTGCCAAAGTTGAGAGAACAAATTCAACCTTCTCTTAACCTATATCGAAGGCTAGCCTAGCATTCTTGCAATCTACCATACAGCCAGAAGTTGCAAGAAAAGGTCTCCCGGATATGATCGGGACTGGACAATCTACAAGAATGTCAAGCACAACAAAATCTATAGGAATATAGAACTTATCAAGCTTGGCCGGGACGTTTTCAATGATTCCTATGGGTCGAGTTATGGATCGATCTGTCACGTACAACGTCGTCTTTACCGGTATAGGTTCACCTAAACCGACTTTTCTACACAAAGCAAGCGGAATGATGCTTACGCTTGCTCCTAAATCACAAAGAGTATCATATGTGACTTCTCCAACTCCTATTGGAATACAAAATGACCCCGGATCTCTCAGCTTTGGGGGCATCTTTTCCGTCATTGTTTTGATGAGCTCCAAAGATTCTGAACTCATCTTGACTTCTCCAAAGTCTTCCAACTTCCTCTTGTTAGAGAGAATCTCTTTCAAGAACTTCCCGTAAACGGGCATACCTACAATTGCATCAATAAAAGGTATGTTAATATGCAGTTTGCTCATTAGATCAACAAACTTACCGAATTGCTTGTCTAGACGCGCTCTTGCTCTAGATTGTGGGAATGGTAAAGGAGGTTTGTAAGCTAGGGGAGGAACATAAACATCTTCTTTCTCCTTCACCTTCTCTTTCTCAACGGGGACTTCGACAAACTTGGGATACGGGTCGGTGGTTGTTACACCACTTCTAGTTGTAATAGCCATCACCCTTCATTTCGGATTGTCCTCCGTCTTTCCGGGAAGCTTCCCTTGATCTCTTGGAACTTCTCCGGCCTTGCTGAAAAGTTGGTTTTCTAAAGCTTTTTGTGCTTTATCAACTGAGGTAATGTAGTTCTCCAAACCTTGAAATTTTCCCAAGATCGTCTCCATCATAGGATCGGGTTTTTCCTTCTCCAGCTTGCTTGAGCTATTTGACATTTGCCCTTGACTCTTCAAAGGAGTAGAAGAAGATGGAGGTGTTAGTGCATTTTCAGCATGTGAATAGGGATTACCGAGGTTTTGTTGGTTGGATCTCCAATTGTTGTTGTTGGAGTTCCTGTTGTTATTCTAGTTATTGTTCCGGTGGTTGTTCCTATTGTCTTGGTTGTTGTCCCTTCCTAGGTAGCCAGCATCTTGCTCCTTTTTCCTTTGAAGGCTAGTTTTTATGACTTCCTTCAACTCCTTGATCTCATTGTTGAGGGAAAATATTTGAGTTTGTGCAGCATGAGTTAACTTCGCTCCTTGGTCTCCGGAACTTCGATTCCCGTCATCGACTTTCCTATGGGAATACCTCTCAATCACTTGGGCATGCTTCTCAATGAAGTCCCAAGCGTCATCCTCTCTCATGTCCATGAAAGTTCCACAAGAAAGGGATTGAAGCTTGAATTGCGTTTCCACATCCAGCCCCTTGTAGTAGATCTCCAATAATTCCAGCTTTGAAATGCCATGATGCGGGCAATCCAATAGAAGATCTTGAAACCTTTCCCAAGATTTAAACAAGCTTTTGTTAGATTTCATGTATTAAGCATTAATCTTACCTCTCAACTCCGCCGTCTTGGATGGCGGAAAGAACTTGGTGAGGAATTCCGAAGTCAAATCCTCCCATGTGTTAAGTCTTCCAGCCGGAAGAGCTTGGTACCAAGCCAAAGCCTTGTCCTTCAAAGAGAAGAAGAACGGTTTTATCTTGTAATTTTTGTTGACGACACTCTTCGGCTTCATTGTCTCCATGAGAATCTCGAAATTCTGTAAGTGTTGGTGTGGAGATTCAGCTTCCGTTCCATCAAATTGACTTTGGCGAACCATGGTAATAACTTGCGGGATAAACCCGAAATCATGGGCGTCTTCACCTCTGAAATTTGCACCTCAACGGCGTGGTTGCTGAATTGGATCCGTCCGTTGTCCAAGAGTTTGTGGTTCATCCTCGACATTAACGGCTCTCACATCTCTAGCGGGTATACAAGGATCGACATGTGCTCTAGGATTATCACGGATTGGATGGATTATTGGGTCAATATCCTCTAGATCCGGCATATCGTCATCGTTGGATGATTCAGCTCTAATGGATCTAGTTGACTTAGATTGCTTACTTCCGGCGCCTTTATCTAATTACATTTGTAGAATCATCACCCTAAGCTTCTCAATTTGAGCTTGATTTTTCTCTCGATCAGCTCGAGCAACAGCTTGCTCCTCAAGACGTAGTCTTTCACATGTATTCAATTGAGCTCTAGTCTCATCCAACTCTTGTTGGTTATTCTTCTCGTTATGTTCAGCCATCCTTTTCTCCCTTAACTTTCTCTTTAAAGTTTTCTCAAGTTCGGGATCAAAAGGGACAAGGTCTTTCACGGATCTAGACCTTCACATACACCTAAAAATTCTGCAAAATTACTCAAAAAGAAAGAGCAAATAACAAGAGCAAAGCTCCCAAGCTCGACAACCGAGAGCTGAATTTGGCCTAAACCAAATCCCCGGCAATGGCTCCAAAAACTTGTTCGCTCGAAAGTGTGCGTGCAAATAAGCTTTAAATTTATAAAACTGAAATCAAAGCAAAGCGAACCCGCAGTGTACGGATCGGCTTAGTAAAACAAGAATTCCAGAGTATCGAACTCAAGGAGTAAATGAGAAGCTTTGCAAATATTGGGAAAACAACAATTATAAAGATCCGGATATCCAATTGTGGCAATTGATTCAAGATATTCTATAGATGTAAGGACAGAGTCGGGATTGCAAAGGTATATCTAATGTAAGGTTATGTACGGTGAAGTTCCAAAACCCTATATGTCACACCAAAGACTCTCTCTATAAAGGTTGTTGAGGCTGCAATATAGAAAGGATCAAAGAGTAGGAATTACTCTCAAATACCCATGCCCAAATCCAAGGAATCAAAGACAAGCTAGAACGGTTAAGGTTATGACACTTGAAACCGAAATATAGGATGTTGAGTCTCAAAGCAAAAGCAAAGAACGTACGACAGAGGAAAACCACGGTCAAATCTTGAAGAACCACGGCCGTGGAACTCAAGAACAGACCGTGGAAAGCCTCGACGACGAGGTTTCTCGCAACTCTCAGGGTCCAATCTGTTTACGTTCAATCTATCATTATCTAAGCCACAACTATCAACCCTTCACCTTAGAATTGCTAAAGGGTTTTAGCCAATAATCATTGTCATTGAATCAATAATCAAGTTTAAAAGAGAAAAAGGGTAAAATCTCGAAAACTCAATAATAACCAAATAGTCAATCTCGAAAACAAACAACAAGTATATGTGTTCAATGAAAGTGGAATAGGGAACAGAAATTCTCACAACAATCTATAGGAACAATGAAGAACGGGATGACAATCCACCTTCAAACGTAAACCCTAAGATCTTCCTAAGTACGCAATCTCGAAATTCGTTCTTCTCGGGATCTTCCCTGTACGCAATGGAATCTTCCTCAATCAATCTCCAATGAAATGTAGCGTATGCAGCCGTCCGTAATTTCTCCTTTCTTCAGCCTTCTTATAGAGAAAAAGTAGGGTTACGAAAAGCCTGATAACCGCTGCTGACGTGGCAAATATAACACGTGGCAACCGTTATAAGAACCACGGTCTAGTATGAACTTCCACGGTCGTGGAATCTTTTTGTTGCTCTCGACATGATTTTCCACGCCCTCAATGCTAAAACCACGGTCGTGGTTCTCTTGGTTTGGCCGTGATTTCTCAAATTCCTTTGTAAAAGCCCTTTGTTTCGTAAAGTTTTCTAATCATGCTCCTTCCTTAGCTTCTCCAATGCATCCTCTTGGTGCCTAGCATGATCAAACACTCCTACTCTCTGATATATGCTCCAATCCAAGCCTTTATTCACCTAAAAACACAACAAATCTTGTGTAGATTTCTATATCGACAAAATAGATGAATGTGCTCATAAATGCTTCAAACTCTTATCCATGTACACAACTAAAAGGGAAAAACAATTAAAACAAGTGCCTAAAATATGGTCATATTTCATGCTATCACCAGTCCATGCCAAGGATGACTTCTTCATGCACTAAGTGCATGACATAGAAGTCGGCTAACCAATCTCGGTTTCCCAAACGTATGGGACAACCGCGTACCTCTCGGGTACCACCAACCCTACCCCTAACGGGTAACCCCACAATGAAGGGTCTCTCTACCGTAACTAAGGACAACCTAGCTACACAGTCATCGGATATAAAAGAGTGTGTGGCACCCGTATCAAATAAAACTCGGACCGAAAGGCCATGAATCTGAATCGTACCTGTAGCTGCCGGCGCAGCTGGATCAACAACGCTCCTCAACTCAAACACCATGGCATGTGTGTCACGGGTCTCTAGAGTACCTCCACCACGGCCTCTACCACGGCCCTTACCCTGAGCTGACCCCCATGTACGTGTCTGACTTTGTCCCCTATGTTGAAAACTCTGATCCGGAACCTGAGGTGGCCTCTGTCCTCCACCTTCCCCGCTTGCAGGCAAAGACCCCTGTTGTGATGGTGCCCCGCCCCGTCTGCAATAAACTACCTTGTGACCCGTCTGGCCGCAAGAAAAACAGTCGCAAGAGGCTTCCTACAATCGGGCCTAAGAAGTTCATGTCCACCACAATTATAACACTGCCTCCCTTTGTTTGACGCCTGAGTAGAAGGCGGATGACTCGTACGTCCTTGCACCGGGCCACACACCTGCCCTGAGGCTCCTGCCCCCAAACTAGTAGATCCCGTCCTCTGACGCATGTCTGGCCCTCCGGACTGTGCTCCTCTCCTAGACCCTGATCTGTCTCTCTCGTATGCCGATGTTCGGTCTTGGTACTCAGCCAAGGAGTCACAACGGAATCCCGCAAGGTATGCACGGGTAGACTCCCTCAATCTCCTAGAAAAGAGATACTTATGCTGGTCCGCCGGAGGTGCAACGGGCCCCAGCAAAGCCAACTCCGCTCGGAAACGCCTAATCGCCTCCATAACTGGGACGTCCTCAAACCTTGCCTCTAATAAATCTTGGACTCGGTCTTTCCTCAGTGAATCTGGGCAGAATGTCTCTCTAACGTGACTCAGCAACTGGTCCATCCTAGTCACACCTCCTCTCACAGACCTCCACCAATACTAGGCCTCCTCCCTAAACAAAGTCTGGATTATCTCCACCTACCTCTCCTCTAGGCAACGGATCGCCTCTAACGCTGACTCCACGTGCCCAATCCAATGCTCCACCTCTAACCCCACCTTCCTATCGAAGTAGGGTAATACTGCTGGTTGAAAGCCTTCAACCATTAATCGGGCCTAGGAGACCTCAACTACTCTCTATCTCTAGCAATCTCCACAACTGGCTCGGGTACTACTATCGCCAGTGCAACGACCTCTGGTGCGGCCCTAATTTGAGTAGCCCTCTGCGAGACCTCAGCTGATCTCGCGGGTGCAGGTGTAGGTGCAGGCATAGGAATTGGTGGCGCTGGAGGTGGTGCTCTAGTCCTGAACGCCTCCTCAACTCGACGTACGTAATCCTCAAATACCGTAACCCCAATCGATGCTCCTCCGGTCCTTGCAGATGGGGAAGTATGCGCCCCGGACCTAAAAATTGTCCTCTCCCTAGCCTCGGGAATGACGCTCTCTGCCACGTCCTCGACGGGAACCTCGGCTGCTGGCGGATCCACAACTGGTGGGTCTGCAATGGGGATACGTCCCCGACCTCTCGTGCCTGGAGGTCTCCCTACTCGTCCCCGTCTCGGGACAATCGGAGTTAGAGGTGGTCTACCCCTGGCGGGTCCTACATACGCGGTAGCTCTCGTACGTGCCATCTGATATCATTTCGGTTTTATTTATATTTATTTTTAATTAGTATATATATATCGTAATTGTAATAATTAATATGAGAAGAATTATTAAGCATAAAATAAAGGAACCGAAATCTAAAAATACAATCAAGGCATGGAAGCCCAATCATCCTAAGGTCACATGCATATCTAGGTACATACAAGTCCAAAAACATCCTAAGGTCATATACATATTTATATATAACTATGCAATATATATATAATATATTCATCAAATCCAAAAATCTACGTCGCCGAGGTTTGCGTGAGGAGTGGAGGTCCTGTACATTATAACCCAATCCTAACTCATGCATAAGAATTTTGAAAACGAGAAGTCAAAATCCGTGGGATTTCTATTTATTCCTCATTCGGCCTTTAGAAGGTTGCGAGTGCCATTGTTGTCAACCTAGGGCTCTGATACCACTTTGTAACACCCCAAATCTGCGGGATATCGGAATGCTACGGGCGAGACCACACAATGGCTCCCGACCCTTAGCCTGACAACAATCTCACCAGACCTTTCCAACATGACACAAATAAAGGCGTAAAACTCAAAATAGTTTATGATGTATGCAAGAAAAGAAAAGAAGGGATACAAGATGGAAACTCAGCCGAGTCCTCAAAACGACATAAAACGTAAAGGAATCCAAAACGTACAACACGACATAATCCGACAATACAAGGAAAACCCAAAAACGCCCCCGTCCTATAATGTATGGAGACCACTCGGCTGTCCACTCCTCCACCTCACTCGGCAGCATCCCTAACCTGCAAGGCATCTACACAAAACGGTTTAAATCTATTAGCTCACATTCTAGGCATTATAAAGATAATATGGCACAAACACACACATAAGAATACATAACACGCAACATGCTCATACATATACACTTCCGGTTCTTATTCTCTTTTTAGGCTATTCCATTTTTAATTCCATTCATTAAAGTGTGACACGAGAGTCTTATAACTCTCGCCTCTGTCCCCGTGTAACCAATAGGAGTATGGCGGAGCTCAACCCGTATACCATGGGGAGTGGCGAAGAAGCCCGCCCGTATACCATGTATGGCCTGGTCGCAGAGAACCTCTTAATCTCCCTCGGGAGCTAGGCAGTGATGTCACCGCCCGATAATAATAGTAACGATGGGCCAATAATAAATATGCTCAAGAAATCCTAATCCGTTTTCATGGTAAAAAGCGATAAACACACACCACCATAAAGTATCCAAATAAGCATAAAAGCGGCTAAGTAAGTCTGAGGACTTACCTCGTCTCAAAGCTAATAAAATCAAACGATCTCAACTCTCTGTATGGGAATAAACAAGGCCTGATCACAACGATATATACAACAACATCAATCTCATAACTCAACTCCAAGACTCTCCAAAGCTAGCAACCTATCATGGAGTTAAACAACTAGAAGCTAAGAAAGCTCTCTTGAACCTTTAAGAGGTCAAGAACATGATAATCAAAGGAAAGAGGGAACAACTGCCCACGCCCTATAAGAGTTTAAGCACTACTCAAAGTTGGAACAAGAATGCAAGATGGAAGAGAGACCATAAGGTCTTCACACACACAAGATCACCAACAATTCCACCTAACTCAAGGACACCTAGGTTCAAGCCACTAGATGGCATTCTCATAAGTCCTAGGTCCACCCTAAGCATGCTTCTAAATAGGTATCATCATAAAGTCTAAGGAAGGAACGAAGAGGAAGGGAGGAAGAAGCCTACTGGTGAAGAAAACGCAGCCGCGGAAGCAAGTTGGCGCCCCCGGCGGGAAGCTATCACTGCCCCTACGGACCTCTGGAGCTGCACCTATGCCTGGGAGTCGCCCCTGCGGTGGCTCTGGCAACCCCTGCGGTGGCTGGTGGTCCACCCCTACGCCTGTGTTGAGCCGCCCCCGCGGTCGTACAACAGAATGTCGTCTTCTTCGTTTCTTCGGCTGTGTCTTTGCTCCAAATGGTTCCTTCTCTGGCTGGGCCTTCTCCAAACACTTCACCACAAGTCTTAGCTTCCTAACCTCGACCTAAACAAGCTAGAAGGAGAGACGTGCAAAGGTTTTACAAGATTTTCCCTCAAAGCTTCCTCCATAGCCATGGAGGTGGAAGAAGAGGAAAGAAGAGAGATTTACACCAAAGGAAAGAGGGGGAAGAGAGGAAGTTTACCACGACAGATCTGGAACTTCTAGGCTGCAGCTTCCAACCAAGCTCTTCCAAGGAGGATGAAGATGGAGGAACAAGGAAGAGAGGACTAGAAGAGGAAAAATGAACGTGAAATGGGAAATGGGGAAATGGGGAGAGAGAATAATGAGGCTGACAAAAGGGGTGGGGATACCCAAGGGTCAGCAACCCCCCTTGTCCCCTCACTCCTCTTCCCAAGGTCGGAAAGTAAAAGAGACCCCCAACCCGCGTTAAAACTCGTACTTAGTAAACGTGCCTATGGGAAATAAGCCGCTGACCCAGAAAGGTCGGAAACACCTCGACTTCCGGAAATAAAATTTCCGGATGTTACATACATGAAAACCCTCACGAAGAATAATCCAAAGTGCATATGTCAACTAAGGTCGGGTTCATCCAAAACCAAGTGAAGAAGACAGATATCCAACCAAAGAAGACAAGAAACCCAAGTGAAGAAGACAAAGTGTCCACATAGCAGAGGTGTACCTCGAGCTCGATTGAAGAAGACAATTAAACCCAGACAAAGAAGCCATTGGAGCAAGGGGGTCAACGTACATCGGGTGAAATGTGCAACCCGACTGAAGAAGGTGAAAAACCCGACTAAAGAGGATGAAAAACCCATGTGAAGTGTAAAGTTGTAAGGAGGTGGAAGAACTCGACCCAAAATGAAATCTTCACCCAACCTTAGGCAAAGCTTAACCCGGGTTTCCAAGGCTGGTGTGGACCACTTTTCTAACTAACTCATGCTAGTTATTTAGATGCTTTTTGGATGATTTTAAAATGGGGGGACCACGATTCTAAGTCTATATATGGCTCTTGGCTCTTGCAAATTGTACAATTCATTCACCAAGAATTCTCTAGAAACTCTCTCATTAGTTGTAGCTTTGCCGATTTGAAGACTTGAAGGAAGTTCTTGGTGTTCTTGATATTTCTCTTCTCTAGATATTTATTCCAACTTGCTTCGGTCATATCTTTGGATTGGTAAGTCCGATTCACTCCATTATTTTTCCTATGTTCATCATTTTTAGTCTAGATTATCACCATGCTTTCCATTTCTACTGTTTGTGTTCTTGAATTTTCGACCATGAGTGAGTAGTCATCCTACTAGGATTTGGGGTGAAAACTCCAAATCATGCTAGGCTAGTGTGTTCTATATAGTGTTTATGAAATGATGAGAATAAAATACATGTTTAGTAGCATATCGGGGATCTTAAATGTATTCCATGTTTGGACCTATTTTGAATGTCAGATACTAGTTTAGAAATAGTCTAGATTGTTCTTTTAGCACATTGTATATTTCCAAACATGAAGTAAGTTATTTGTAAATCAATCATCTTAGATGAGATCGATAAGTAATTTGAAGATGATTGTGCAATGTTTGATGCCTATATGGCTTGAGTAATTCTAGCTAAGGACGAAAGGATGGTTAGATTACTTGTTTGGTGAATGTCCAAACTATGGTTATGTTAGATTGTACAAGCAAATACCAAACACAATGTGATGCTTGTATAGTCTAATATAATCATAAGTTGTAGAAAATCTTCCCAACTAGTGTGTAAATAGCAAACAACATGTGATATACACTAGTGACATAAGTCATATACCTTGACAAATCATTCATTTACCATGCTATAGTAGTATATGTGACTTAAAACTCTCATCAGTGATTGAACACAACATTAACCAAGCATGTTTCTAGTTGTGGTTTGGAGGAATATACCTAATTCCTGGTGCTTTCTCTAATTGATATTTGATCCTTGTTACTTGTCACTTGTTACTTGTTAACCCCTCAAAGCAAAGCATATTGATCACTTGATCACCCTTTTTGCCTTTGCTTTTATACACTCTTGTTTTACTAGTTAAAATTTAGACAATAGTTAAGATATGCATAGTCTCTTGGGAGAGTTTGTGATTATAGGCTATTGAATCTAGTTCAAATGAATTTAACTAGAGAATTGATTTCCATATTTTTGTTCTAGCGCTTTCGGGTGGGCGACCTCTATGTGATATCTATCAAGCAACAAGTGAGGGAACTTTCTTTAGTTCGTACCTTTGGAAGGTTGGATCAGCCCCTATCGAAGTGTAATCATATTTTGTAGAAAGCATGAATCCCTTTGTTTTAACATTGTCAATGTTGGGTCAAACCCTTTAAAGAACAGGCGCGGTTGCTTTGGAATCTAGGTATGGAAAGGAATGCACCAGAGCCGCTACATAATAGGGTATGGGAAAAATAAGACTAAGCTTTCTTAACGTTGAGTTATCCCGGCGGGTTCGCCTACATGTCTAGTGGATAACGATCTGGTGGGAAAGAGCTCGAGAAAGATCGTCAGTGGAATTAGAAAAAGTATCGATTCTGAGAAAGAAGGGCCTATTCCCATGTAGTCGAGGCCGGCCACTTTCGACCTTGATGCATTATCATGTACTTACATTGACACGGTGGTATACTTGCGACACTATGTCATTTTTAGTGTCTCAAACAACTCACATAAAAGTACTAACTAGCAGCTGAACAACAAACTTAAATTCCTCCATGGGAGGGGTTTATAATTTCTTAAGGTTTGGAGGTTTTGGAATAGGGAGAGATGTACTAACCTTTTCCTAGGTAAAACAATTATAATCGGTAAAGACATGTCATAGAGGATTAGAAGGGTGATAAGTAAGTGTTCGCCCCTAGAGGTGTGTGCAAATAAGTTTTAAATTTATAAAACTAGAATCAAGCAGCGAACCCGCAGTGTACGGATCGAGGTAGCTAAGCAAGAATTCCAGAGTATCGAACACAGGGATTTGGGTGGGAACAAATTCGATTCCAGGTTATCAAGCAGTAAAAATGAGAGTTTTGCAAATATTGGGAAAACAACAATCCTAAAGATCCGGGTATTCAGTTGCGGCAATAGATTCAAGATATACTAATGATGTAAAGACAGAGTAGAGATATGCAAAGGTATACTAATGTAAGGTAATCGTACGGTTGAGGTTCCAAAAACCTTATGCAACTCACCTAAAAGATACTCCCTATACAGGTTGTTGAGGCTCAATATAGAAAGATTCTAAAGACGAGAATTAGTGTCAAATACCCAAACTTATAACCTAAAGGTCAAGACTAACTTATCCGATTGAGGTTGTTGAGGCTCACAATCGAGGTAGAGGTTGTTGAGGCTTCACTACCACCTAGAAAAGACAAGTCTAAACTAAGTTAAAGCAAATCTTTAACTTTGGATTAAAGTAAAAGCAGGCTCGTAAACTAGAGTGAAATCACGGTCTGTTCTTGAGTTCCACGACCGTGGAATCTCAAGATCCAACCGTAATTTAGGGTTGTCGACGATTCTCTCTAAC
>BSUD01000004.1:106948541-106975036 GCA_033239045.1 Fagopyrum esculentum
CTTGGATGTTGTAAACATCCTCATCAAAGATCGGCTCCTTCACTAGAGTGGAAAGGACGAACTCCACTTTCTCTTCCCCAATGTCAAAAGCGAGTCTCCCATTCTTGCAATCGACCATGCAGCCGGAAGTTGCAAGAAACGGTCTTCCGAGTATGATCGGGACCGGACTATCTGCAGGAATGTCAAGCACAACAAAGTCAATGGGGACAAAGAACTTGCCTAGCTTGACAGGGACGTCCTCTACGATGCCGACGGGACGAGTAATGGATCGATCCGCCATGTATAATGTCATCTTCACCGGTTTAGGGTCGCCTAAACCGATCTTCCTGCACAATGCAAGTGGTATGATGCTCACACTTGCTCCTAAGTCACATAGAGCGTCATATGTGACCTCTCCCACTCCTATGGGAATGCAAAATGACCCCGGATCCTTCAGCTTTGGGGGCATTTTCTCCTTCATAGTCTTGATGAGGTCCGAAGAATCCGAACTCATCTTGACTTCTCCAAAATCTTCTAGCTTCCTCTTGTTAGAGAGGAGCTCCTTCAAGAACTTGCCATAAGCCGGCATACCTACAATAGCATCAATGAAAGGTATATTAATATGCAGTTTGCTCATGAGTTCTATGAACTTACCGAATTGCTTGTCTAGGCGCGCTCGCGCTCTAGATTGAGGGAATGGTAGGGGAGGTTTGAAAGCTGGAGGTGGAACATAGACGTCCTCCTTCTCCTTCCCCTTTTCCTTGCTTTTCTCTACGGGGACTTCAACAAACGTAGGCTGCGGATCGGTGGTAGTCACTCCGCTCCTAGTTGTAATCGCCATTACCCTTCCCTTAGGGTTGTCCTCCGTCTTTCCCGGAAGTTTCCCTTGATTCCTAGGAACTTCCTCCGCATGGTTGAACATTTGATTCTCCAAAACCTTTTGAGCTTTGTCAACCTTAGAAATTTGATCATCAACCTTGATGATGCGGTTCTCCAACCCTTGAAGCTTTCCCAAGATCGTTTCCAACATGGGATCCGGCTTTTCCTTTCCCGTATTGTTTCCTCCATTTGATGTTTGCCCCTGGCTTTTCAAAGGAGTAGAGGAAGAAGAGGGTGGAGTTAGTGAATTGGAATTGGAAGGATAAGAGTTACCGGAATTTTGTTGATTGGAGCGCCAATTGTTGTTGTTCGAACCACGATTGTTGTTCCAATTGTTGTTGTTCCGGTTGTTGTTGTTTCCATTCCAATTGTTGTTCCGGTTATTGTTCCGGTTATTGTTGTTGCGGTTGGTGTTGTCACCGCCGTTGTTATTGCCCAAATAGCCAACATCCTTCTCTTGATGCTTTGGGAAGTTGGTCTTGATAGCCTCCTTCAACTCCTTGATTTCATTGTTGAGGGAGAAAATCTGATTTTGAGCTTCATGTGTGAGCTTCGCTCCTTGCTCCACACGATTTCCCTCCACTTTCCGGTGGGAATACTTCTCTATGACTCTTGCTTGCTTCTCAATGAAGTCCCAAGCGTCATCTTCTCTCATGTCCATGAACGTTCCGCATGAGAGGGATTGAAGGTTGAATTGCGTTCCCGCATCCAGCCCCTTATAGTAAATTTCCAGCAAGGCAAGTTTGGATATGCCATGATGAGGGCAATCCAAGAGCAAATCCTGAAACCTTTCCCAAGATTGAAACAAACTTTCGTTAGGTCTCATAGAAAAAGCATTAATCTTACCTCTAAGTTCCGCCGTTTTGGAGGGCGGAAAGAACTTAGTGAGAAACTCTGCGGAGAGGTCTTCCCACGTCTCTAGCTTTCCACTAGGAAGAGCTTGGTACCAAGATAGCGCTTTCCCTTTCAAAGAGAAAAAGAAAGGTTTGAGCTTATAGCTGTTAGTAGTGGCGTTCTTTGGTCTCATTGTCTCCATCATACACTCAAAGTTTTGCAAGTGTTGGTGTGGAGATTCAGTGCTTGTACCGCCAAACTGACTTTGGCGAACAAGGGTGATAACTTGAGGGTTGAAACTAAACCCTTGTACATCTTCAGCATCAAAGTTCACACCTAAGCGGCGTGGTTGTTGTGTTGGATCCATCCGCTGGCCAAGAGTTCTTGGCTCATTATCCACACGTTCGACTCTCACATTCCTAGGTGGAATGCGGCGGTTAGCAGCTCCTTGTGTGTTGAAAGGATTTATGTTGATCGTGGGATCAATCTCTTCTAGCGCGGGCATGGAAGAATCACTATCATCGGCGGATGAGTTACCTCTTCTCCTAGACCTTGTCCTTCTTCTCGAGGACTTCTTTCCCACCTTATCTTCAAGATCGCTCATCTTTATCTTCATTTGAACGATCATGTCTTGTAGACCGTTAACTTGAGTTTGATGACGATCCATCTCATCCTGGAGGAGATTCTCATTCCATCGGAGTTGAGCTTCCTTTTCCGCTAACTTAGTCTGAAGATCGTTCTCGTTCTCTTGAGCCATCCTCTTCTCTTTGCGTTTTTGTCTTAAAGTTTTCTCTAGCTCTTGATCAAGAGGTAAGAGATCTTCGGTGTTCCTAGACCTGCGCATGCACTCGAGAAGAATCAAATAGCAAGAGCAAGCTCCCAAGCTTGACAACCGGTTACCGAATTCGGCCGAAACCAAATCCCCGGCAACGGCGCCAAAAACTTGTTCGCCCCTAGAGGTGTGTGCAAATAAGTTTTAAATTTATAAAACTAGAATCAAGCAGCGAACCCGCAGTGTACGGATCGAGGTAGCTAAGCAAGAATTCCAGAGTATCGAACACAGGGATTTGGGTGGGAACAAATTCGATTCCAGGTTATCAAGCAGTAAAAATGAGAGTTTTGCAAATATTGGGAAAACAACAATCCTAAAGATCCGGGTATTCAGTTGCGGCAATAGATTCAAGATATACTAATGATGTAAAGACAGAGTAGAGATATGCAAAGGTATACTAATGTAAGGTAATCGTACGGTTGAGGTTCCAAAAACCTTATGCAACTCACCTAAAAGATACTCCCTATACAGGTTGTTGAGGCTCAATATAGAAAGATTCTAAAGACGAGAATTAGTGTCAAATACCCAAACTTATAACCTAAAGGTCAAGACTAACTTATCCGATTGAGGTTGTTGAGGCTCACAATCGAGGTAGAGGTTGTTGAGGCTTCACTACCACCTAGAAAAGACAAGTCTAAACTAAGTTAAAGCAAATCTTTAACTTTGGATTAAAGTAAAAGCAGGCTCGTAAACTAGAGTGAAATCACGGTCTGTTCTTGAGTTCCACGACCGTGGAATCTCAAGATCCAACCGTAATTTAGGGTTGTCGACGATTCTCTCTAACTCTCAGGGTCTAATCTGTTTGCGAACGATCTATCATCACCTATGCCACAACTATCAACCCTTCACCTTAGAATTGTTAAGGGTTTTTAGCCAATAACAGCCATTTAATATCAATTCAAGATTTATAAGATAGAAGATGGAAACTTTCAAGAACTTTCAATAATCTTTCAAACGAATCTCAAAATCACAATCAAGAACAAGTGTTTGTCAAGAGATTCAGATCAAAACAACCAATCACAATCTTAGGAAAGAAAGGAAATGGGATGTCAATCCGTTTCCGATTCAAACCTAAACAAGAAGAGAGATCTTCTTGCAATTCCTTCAAGAACTTCGATCTTTCACAAATCCAAAGATCGCAGCAACAAATCTCCACCGAACGTGCAAGATTTGAACAACTCTCCAAATCAGCTTCGATCCCCAATGAGATCTCCGAAAATGCCTCTCAATTGAAGAAGCGTGGATAAGTGAGCCTGAACGAGGGTAAGCGATCATCATGAAATCTCCTTTCATCCGTCTTTTTATAATGCAGGGCAAGGTGTCGGGCCGGCCCATTCTTCAAAAGATCATGGCTTCGAAATATTGCGAAAAGATTCGCCAAGATCACGGTCGTGGAAGATTCCACGACCGTAATTTAGGGCGTGAAGAGGAATACGGTTGTGTTCCACGGCCGTAATATCCCCTGGAATGAACATCGAATTCTGCATCATAATCCACGGCCGTAATCTAGGGTCAAACCGTGATTTTTGCCTTCATTCGTGCATTCCTCAATCTAATACTCCAAATTGCTTCCAAAAGGTGTTCTAAATCTGGAAGTACTTCAACTCAACTCTCCCTTGCTCGATTTCGTTCGGAAATAGCTCCAAATCACCTATAATCAACATAGAACTCGTGTAGACATCCATATCGACAATATAGGTAATACTAGCTCATATATGCATAAAGTTCCATCAAAGACTATCAATATGAATCAAATACGATTATAAAACGTGCCTAAAATATCACAATATTTCATGCTAACAAATAACCCCATACTTAATACTTGCTTGTCCCTAAGCAAGGTCTTTCAAAAAGCTTTAAACAAGAGTTAGGATGAAATATGTGTACCTTCTTTTGGATGAAAGTGACTTCTAAAGAATAGATCATTCTCAAACCTTGCTTCATTCGTTTTCAAACTTTCACGCACTTAATTAGAGAGTAAGAGGTAAAGAAAGCTTATGAAACAATTTAACTTCCAAGCAAGCATCATAACCTTCAAACATTATCAAAATCAATCATAAGAACTTCAATTTAGATCACCAAGCCACATAACATTCTTTTGATCTTAAGGACTTTCCCAAGGAAAAGGTCTAGAGTATGGAAGGGAAGGGAAACTTTAAGGGAGAGTGGTGCATAAATCCGGGAAAATGGACTACTACCTTCTTCTTCTTTTGCGGTTTCCGCAAATCTTCACTTAGAGCTTCGCTCTTACTTTTCATTTTTCGACTTTATTTTTGGAGTTATGGATAGAGGTGCACAAAAACCGAAGCCTAGGAGATTGGCGTTTCTCATTTTTGCGAGATGCCTCAAACCCTTAGCGCACATACCATAATCCGCTAGGAATATCGCTCAATCCGACTTTGGCAAGACACAAACACCCGGCTATGTGAATGGTGCCGAGTTACTCATCGTCATGATTGACTTCCCCAAACCTATAATTTCTTTCTATTCAATTGATTGCAAATATATGCTCTCATGGCCCTCCCACATCATACATGCCTTTTTCTCATTCACTTTCCAAGTTCCCGGATGGGTAAGGGAGGCTAGTATTTCAATGAGGAGTTAGATGATCAAAGGAAAGAAGAAAGAAAGTATCGAATTGCCTTAATCATTTCAAAAAGAAGCATAAGAACTTATAATGTGATTTCAACTTCGATTTCTTACATGATTTAGGTAACATTTTCACATTATAAAACTTGCAAAAGAGGTAAAATCTATTCATTCAATTTCTTTTCGAATTACTATCCTTTCAAGCATGCAATCGTTATCAACTTAATTCACAAGTAGTGTTTATCATGGAATTCATCTCAATTCATTAGAAACATCAAATTTTTCAAAAATTTTCAGTTTTTATGGGTTTTTAAAGTTCTTTTTCATGCGATGCAAGAATGAAACGTGTAACATATGATGAACATGCAATAATAGTCTCGGAATAGAAGCAACATATAGAGTAGAGTTATTACAAACATTTAGTACATCCCAATCAAGAATTACAAAAACTTGTTCGCCCCTAGAGGTGTGTGCAAATAAGTTTTAAATTTATAAAACTAGAATCAAGCAGCGAACCCGCAGTGTACGGATCGAGGTAGCTAAGCAAGAATTCCAGAGTATCGAACACAGGGATTTGGGTGGGAACAAATTCGATTCCAGGTTATCAAGCAGTAAAAATGAGAGTTTTGCAAATATTGGGAAAACAACAATCCTAAAGATCCGGGTATTCAGTTGCGGCAATAGATTCAAGATATACTAATGATGTAAAGACAGAGTAGAGATATGCAAAGGTATACTAATGTAAGGTAATCGTACGGTTGAGGTTCCAAAAACCTTATGCAACTCACCTAAAAGATACTCCCTATACAGGTTGTTGAGGCTCAATATAGAAAGATTCTAAAGACGAGAATTAGTGTCAAATACCCAAACTTATAACCTAAAGGTCAAGACTAACTTATCCGATTGAGGTTGTTGAGGCTCACAATCGAGGTAGAGGTTGTTGAGGCTTCACTACCACCTAGAAAAGACAAGTCTAAACTAAGTTAAAGCAAATCTTTAACTTTGGATTAAAGTAAAAGCAGGCTCGTAAACTAGAGTGAAATCACGGTCTGTTCTTGAGTTCCACGACCGTGGAATCTCAAGATCCAACCGTAATTTAGGGTTGTCGACGATTCTCTCTAACTCTCAGGGTCTAATCTGTTTGCGAACGATCTATCATCACCTATGCCACAACTATCAACCCTTCACCTTAGAATTGTTAAGGGTTTTTAGCCAATAACAGCCATTTGATATCAATTCAAGATTTATAAGATAGAAGATGGAAACTTTCAAGAACTTTCAATAATCTTTCAAACGAATCTCAAAATCACAATCAAGAACAAGTGTTTGTCAAGAGATTCAGATCAAAACAACCAATCACAATCTTAGGAAAGAAAGGAAATGGGATGTCAATCCGTTTCCGATTCAAACCTAAACAAGAAGAGAGATCTTCTTGCAATTCCTTCAAGAACTTCGATCTTTCACAAATCCAAAGATCGCAGCAACAAATCTCCACCGAACGTGCAAGATTTGAACAACTCTCCAAATCAGCTTCGATCCCCAATGAGATCTCCGAAAATGCCTCTCAATTGAAGAAGCGTGGATAAGTGAGCCTGAACGAGGGTAAGCGATGATGATGAAATCTCCTTTCATCCGTCTTTTTATAATGCAGGGCAAGGTGTCGGGCCGGCCCATTCTTCAAAAGATCATGGCTTCGAAATATTGCGAAAAGATTCGCCAAGATCACGGTCGTGGAAGATTCCACGACCGTAATTTAGGGCGTGAAGAGGAATACGGTTGTGTTCCACGGCCGTAATATCCCCTGGAATGAACATCGAATTCTGCATCATAATCCACGGCCGTAATCTAGGGTCAAACCGTGATTTTTGCCTTCATTCGTGCATTCCTCAATCTAATACTCCAAATTGCTTCCAAAAGGTGTTCTAAATCTGGAAGTACTTCAACTCAACTCTCCCTTGCTCGATTTCGTTCGGAAACAGCTCCAAATCACCTATAATCAACATAGAACTCGTGTAGACATCCATATCGACAATATAGGTAATACTAGCTCATATATGCATAAAGCTCCATCGAAGACTATCAATATGAATCAAATACGATTATAAACGTGCCTAAAATATCACAATATTTCATGCTAACAGTAAGTTAAAGTTTAGGAGAGGAGGAAAACAAACCTTGTGAGGCCTTCGAGGTTTTGGAATCACAACCCTTCATGGGATATGGCTTGGGGAACAGCCACGAGACGGCATGCTTGGCCGTCTCTCATCCCATATGTGCCCGTCACAACCCCGTCTCTACATGGTCTGGAGTTACGGCATTTTGAATTATTCACAAAATTAATCTCAGAAAAGAGAGGATTTCTGCTCGATGTGACTTAGAGAATGCTTGGCCGTCTAGAAAGCCGTTTGATACTTGTTTCTTCCCGTCTTCATCTTGTCTGGATATTGGTTCAATTGGACTTGGTTGTTTGGACATTTTTGTTTAACATTCTTAGGGATATCCGAATATTCTGCAATATCAACCTTGAATACTTCTAACGTGGAAAAAGTTTTGAAGATTGTCCTAAGATCTAATTACTTAACAAACACTTTGTTCATTGATGTAGGAAACTTCCCAAACTACTCATCCAACATAAATTTATTAAATAAATTAAGCCTCTTTCAGTGTGTTTATTGGTCTTCCATAAATATATAATGAGTAGATGAGACAAAAACCCAGTGGCCCATTCATTATACTTAATAAAGAACAATGGATCCCTAAACAAAGTCAAAATGAAGTATATAAATGGTGGACTCATGGAGTCTATGGCACCAGCACTAATGTCTACCAAAAACTAATTTACAATCCGGTAGCATCATTGCTACAATTTGTGGTATATCTCCTCCAAAACCAGTGTTGTTTCCACACATCCTCCATGCAATCCAAAGGAATCCCTTTAGTCTCAGGCAGAAACAAGACCACAAACAGCGTCATAACCGCAATACAGCAGGCATAGAACAAAAACACAACATACCTAAACTCACAAAGTGTCATCAAGAACGTTTGGGATAGCAAAAACGTGGCAACAAGATTGATTGCAACTGCCAAACTATTCCCCACTGCGCGTATCCTCATGGGGAAAATCTCACCCATGACCACCCATACAAGTGGGTTCCATGAGATCCCAAAGCCGACGCCAAACAAACACATGAACCCCATCATCACCAGGGCGTTGGATTTGCTTATTTGGCCGACGCCCGAGGCTCCGACCGTCATCGCTAGCATCACCCCCATCCCGACTTGCGCAAACAGCATCCCGAACCCTCCTATCATGAAAAGAGGCCTTCTTCCGTATCGGTCAACGGTGTAGGTGGATATGAGGATGGAGAAGATATTGACAGTGCTGAGGACCGTTGCCGCTACAAGAGCGGCGTCCTTGCCTGAGCCCACGGTTTGGAGGATGGCGGGGCCATAGAAGGCGATGATGAATATCCCTGAGGCCATTTGGAAGAAGGGGATTGCGACGGCCATCACTAGTTGTGGCCTGTATTGCATTTTCAAGATGGCCAAGCAGTTGTCGTCTTGTGTTGCCGCCTTGTTGGCTTCTGATGCCTTGATCAACTCTGTTAGCTCCGTGTTCACGGCTTCAACAGCGTCTTCACCTCTTAGCCTGCGGAGGGCTCGCATGGCTTCCTCTACCTTTCCTCTCTCGATGAGGCTGCATGGGGAGTCGGGGATGAAGAAGACGCCGATAACCATGATGTAGGCGGGGATCATGGCGAACCCAAGAGAGATCCGCCAACCGTACTCCAAGTGTGAATCAAAGTTGTTGATGATTGTAGCCAATACGTTTCCAAATCCGATGAAGAGATTGAAACCGGTGTTGAAGGCGCCCCGCCACTTGGGAGGGGCCACCTCTGAGACGTACAACGGAATGGCCTGGTTGATGAATCCGATTCCAAACCCGAAGCAAACACGGCCTAGTATGAGCATTGGTACGTTCTCCGCGAATCCTTCGAGGAAGCCTCCCAATAAACAGGCGAAACCTCCCACCAGCATGGAGAAGCGTCGCCCCAATTTAGAGGTGGCATTGCCCGCGAAGAAGGTTGCGACAAAACCTGCCACGTAGAGGGAGGATGTGAAGCCGGCGAGGGCGTGGTTGTTGTAGACGCAGTAGACGTTGGTTTGTGGATGTTGGGTGTTCTTTAATACCTCTGGGTAGAATTTCTCTAGAAACGACGGCATCATTGTCACGCCTCCTGTAAAATTAGTTAGGCTTCACCTTAACATCTCTCTACATAAATTTTCATTTGAATTTAACGTCAAAATCAAAATTCAAGAACTGGAGTTAAAAAGTAAACCGGATACTCCGATGTCATATCCAAAGATGAGGCCGCCGGAGGCTGCGATAATGCAGGTGATGACCACGCTGAGTGTCACCTGAGGTTCAGTCACTTGCCCACCCGTCATTTTCGAACCCGTCTTCTCCATCCAAACCCCCCACTCAATCAATGTGATCTTGGTATCGGGATTTGGTGAGAAGACCTGATCGATCTCCCACGGGGCTACCAAGGCTGTTCATTTTGGCTGACCAAACAAACTCATATTTATAACACAAAACCAACTTCAAATTTACCATCAAAATCATATTTTTAGACCTTATGTTCTTTTGCCAGGAGATATTTTTAGACTCTCACTTTCTCTCAATTGAAGGTCAGGAGAATAATAAGCACATATGCCTTCCAAACAATCCCTTCTACTCTAGCTCCCTTAATTAGCCTTCCAAACAATCTTCAAAGTCATTTCAATTAATGGCTATTTGCAACATTCAAGCAGACATTCAAACTGTGCCACATTGATTACAAGGTGAAGCTGAAAAGAGTACATTTGATCTCCTTGATTTAACATAGTAATCCTATTAACTAACATACACACACACACATTAATATGCATCAATCACCAATTATCAGACTCACTACAACACAAAAAACACCTGATTAAGCGTTTCATTGGATACCCGAAATTTTGGTTCTCTTACTCATCCTTCAAGTACCTTTGCCAAAACCAATGTTTCTTCCAAACAACATGCATAGATTCCAGGGGAATTCCCTTCGTCTCCGGAACGAACAATGCCACAAACGCAGTCATGATGGCGATCCAGCCTGCATAGAAAAGGAACGCCGCGTACTTGAAGTGGCATAACATGGTGAGGAACGTCTGTGACAGAACAAATGTGACAGCGAAGTTGACAGCAACTGTGATACTCTGCCCTATTGGCCTTATCTTCAAAGGAAATATCTCACTCGGGATGAGCCAACTGAGCGGCCCCCACGACCACCCGAACCCAGCTGCATATATACACATGAGCACTAGAACTAGTATGGCGTGATCTTTTGATATGTGTTGGGCGTGTGACACTCCAGTTGAAGTAGCCAACACAATCGCCACTGCCACCTAGCAACATTACCAAAACAAATTAGTATAAAACTATCTTCAAAACATACAATTAATTCTGTACAACTAAGAGATTACCTGACAGACAAACATTTGAACGCCACCCTCCAAGAAGAGAACCCTGCGGCCAAACCGGTCCACGACAAAAGTGGAAACGAGGATCGAACACAAGTTGACCAAACCTAGTATGATGGCCGCTATGAGAGCCGAGTTGCTCCCAAACCCAACCGACTGAAACAGGACAGGGGCATAGAACGCAATAATGTTAATTCCTGTGACTTGTTGGAAAAATGGAATCATGACAGCCATGACAAGATGAGGCCTATATTGTCTCTCAAAGATGGTTACAAATGGCACTTGGTTGGCTTCCTTGACTGCCTCACTAGCCTTTGTTAGCGCGGCCAACTCTCCTTCAATGTTAGCATTCTCTCCTCGGACTTTGGCTAGGGAGCGTTTGGCCTCCTCTATCTTTCCCCTCTCTACGAGGCTGCTTGGGGTGTCGGTTATGAGGAACGTCCCGAGTGTCATAATCAAGGCTGGCACCACTGCTAGCCCAAGCGAGATGCGCCACCCTGCCTTGTGCTTAGAGGTTCCGTAGTTGATGCAGTTGGCAGCCACGACCCCAATAGCTATGAAGAACTGGAAGCCTGTGTTGAAGGCTCCTCGCCATTTAGCTGGAGCTACCTCTGATAGGTATACTGGTGTTGCCTAGATTGTAATTATATATATACTTCATCATTGTATTGTTGTCCCAAACAAGAAGTAAATTTCATTGGGATTACCTGATTAGTGAAACCGACTCCTAACCCGAGAAAAATACGGCCAACGATAAGCATTGCAATGTTTTCAGCAGCACCATTGATGGAAGCTCCAACGAGGAAGGTGCAGCCGCCTAGTATCATGGTGAACTTCCGGCCATAGATGGAAGTGAGGCGGCTGGCGACCAAGGAAGCTGCAAGGCCTGCTATGTAAAGAGAGGATGTGAAAGCCGTCAACACTTGGCTGTCATACACACAGTAGACGTTTGTTTTGGCATCACCAGCCTTGTTTAGTACCGACGGGAAGAACTTATGAAGAAACGGTACCATTGTTGTCACGCCGCCTGTCGTTTTTCATAACATAATTAAAAAAAGTAATTTTATTCATAAAGTAATCATAATAAACGACCCTCGATCATCAACTTAAACTTAACTAGTTAAGAGTATGCATGCACGAACGTGGACTGGTCTATACTGTGTTTTTAACAATGAAGAAACTAACTTCAGGTTCAATTAGAAAAACAATTAGCTGACACTCACTGCAGTCACAATAAATGTGATCTTTATCCTACACCTAGTTGACACGTACTCATCATGTAAATTAAGGAAACCAAGATGACTAAAAAGCAGATACAAAATTCCACAAGTACAGCTAAGCATTGCAACTTTCTCTCTCTGTTTTGTATTCCGTAGTAATTACGTTTTCTAATCTATGTTTATTAAAGACGATAATTTCAGATTTAATCTATTTTTTCGAAATATAATCTTATAATATAATTCAAAACAAACAAGTGTAAGTTAAAATTTTGACAAAGCGTGGGCCCATTTGGCTCTAACTTAGAAACGAAATAAAAATGTATCTAATTTATATGAATTCTTGTTCATGTTTTTTTTGAAATTATTAATGTACTTACCTTATTTTGTTTTTTTATAGGGTATTATTATTAATTATTATTTTTTTATTAAAAAATAATTATTAATTAAATTCTACCACAATTACTTTTAAAAATAATGAATGATTCTAAAAAAAAATATGATAAATGAGGGTCTACATATAGGCTACCTTCATTTTCATTTCATTTTTGTTTTTAGTGTTAAAACTAAAGGACACTTAGTCTATATAAAATGATAAAGTTAGGGTAGAAGTAGAGGAGAAAGAGAGTGCGAGGAAGATGAGGCACCAAAATTTAGTACACAACATCCACGTTGAAAGGCAGGTAAGGTAAACGAGACAAGTGGATATCCCGAGTTCGACTAGTACTGGGCAGCTCCTATTTTTACTAAGAAAAAAGCCTAAGTTCATATATATGTTGGAAATTGATTACTAAACAACAAGACAAATTAATGGAGCTGTAGTTAGTACCTGAAATTCCGATATCGTAACCAAAGATGAGCCCACCGGAGGCAGCGACTATGCAGGTTATGACAACCACGCCGGTTATTCTGCCACCAAAGTCCTCGCCACTACCCTCCCTTGCGAAACCTCCGACCGCCATCGCTGGATCTTCTCTCTATGAGTGTGGAGGTCGACAGAGGAGAAGAAGGAGATGTCAAAATGGTCAGAACACTTGTCTTTATATCATCTCTCTCACACCACTTTTACGTGGCTATAATTTCCTTTTTACAAACACCTTGGACAAACTGATAAATACATTCATTTATTTTATACAAACTAATTCCTATTTATTATAATGAAACATTCAAATACATTGCACGATACAAAATAAATTAGTATATTTTTTAAAAGTCATTGATATATATTACATTTAGCTCATTACTAAATAAAAACATTTTTACTATTTATAACTAGGTAGTGGTCCAAATACACTATTTTTTATGTGGTACGGTACATAATCGTTGGTTTGATACATATCATTTTTCTTTTTCTTGCTGACGACCACTTTAGTTCAATTTTTGTAACTATTTATTCATAAATTTTATAATAAGTTATTTTCACTAATACAATTTTACAAAGAAAAATTTGTTCTTGTTATTTTGTTGTTTTAAATTTTTATACAATTCATTAAAACTTGTATACTATCAATTTTAGTATTGTCGATTATTGGTCAGTGTATATTTGGTTGATTTATTAGCTATTTCTTATGCACTTTTTACTTGTTATTATTGAACCAATGGAACACAATGTTCAAACTATTGAACTATTTGATTAACAATTCATGTTTAACAATTTATAATTCATTTGTTTATAATTTGGTGCCGGAAGGAGCTGTTTACTTAAAATACTCTCTTATAACTAAGAAGCTATTCAAGTAAAATATCCCTTCTAGACTTGTAGTACAAAATTTCAGATAAATGAATTATATGTTGGTAAAACATGAACTATACTTTCATTCAATATAAATCAATCTAGTTAAATTATTAGCTCATAAAAACTGACAATGGTGTTCTAATAACATTTGAATTTTTCTCATTTTGCTATATTTTTTTTTATTATAATCATCATTATTATTATATCGAAGGAAAACACATTACACGCCGGTGGAAGGGAGCCGACTAACAAGTTGGGCTCCGCATCCTATTTAAATGGTAACGCAATCCTAGTCAAAATAAAGCAAGTACTCCTACTATATCCGGGTAGCTCTTTAGCAATCGAGCACAATCTTCTAAGTAGCTCCACCGCGTCATCACCCAAATCACCAAACGTGTAAAAGGAAAGGGAAGAAAATGATATCCCTTGTAGCTACAAACGTCTGCATACTTCTTTCTCTTCTTATCAGCAGCGACCCTCACAACTTTACCTGGGATGAAACTAGAAAGGTCAGATGAAGAGAAAGGAGAACTACCAATGATGTCATGTGTCTTTACCCTCAACCAATTATAGAAAAGGATGTCGGCGGGGCGCAGCTCCCCACCACCACCATACAAGTATTGACTTCCTTTCGAACAGAAATCCCAACTTTAAGACACTCATCAAAAATAATATCACGGACCATGTTATGCCGGTGCTTAATATCAACCCGCGCTGCACAAGCAAGAGCATGGTCACCCCAAGCGTCGAAAATACCTTTCTCACAAGCAGGGCACTTGGAACCCTCTCTAAACATCTCAATGTCAAGGTGGTACTTAACAACGGTTCGAAAGGTGGCCGGGTTCATAACTTGACCAAGACCAGAAACCGGGGCCCTTTAAGCCACTTTTTAAAAATAACTCCTAAATGTTACAACTTTAGTTCTTATATTTATATTAATATATTAATTTTTAAATTAATTCAAATACTTGTAATATTAGTTTATAACTTTTTGTGTTATCCTCAGGTAATGTTTATGTAATAAAAAAATTGGTTAGTACATTTCTATTGTAATTATTACAGCTTTAGGTCAACTTTATGTATTAACACTTAAAAGGTTTTTTTATTAGTTAAAATATTTTGTACTATTAGTTTATATTTTTTCTTCTGTTTTTAAGTAATTTTGATGAATAAAAGAAATTGTTAGTTTAATATTCTATTTGCAAATTCAAAACTTTTTGCACTATTAATTCATATAGTTTGTTCCATCAGTTTAAATATTTTGTATTACTAGTTTAAATTTTATTATATAATTTGCTAGTTATATCATTTCAAAACTTTAATATTATACTATTAGTTTATAAAATGTGTTTAACTACTTTAAACATTTTGTATATTTAATTAGTTCACAATTTTTAATTGTTTGCTAGTTTTTTATAACTTGTAAATATTGTGTATTTTGAACTTTTATGTTGTAAGTTGAAAACTGTGTTTCGTCACATTATATTTTATTAGTTTAAATATTTTCTAGCAAAAATTATAAAAACCCAAAGGACGTATGATTTGATAGTACAAAGTATTATAAGTGATGAGATTAAAAAAAATTTAATGAATAAAAAAAGGTTTAAACTTTTACTTTTTTTTTTTTATTTATGTGGCCAATTTTAACCTGTACACAATTTTTTTTTTTTAACTATTTTGAGGTAATATTTTTAAGGTTCGGTACGGAGTTGTTCTTCTAATACACAATCATAAAGTGTTGCCGGATTAACAGGTCTTAAACTATTTGTATTAATGATACATACATTGTTAGAAACTGTTTTTATAAGTTAGAAATAAAGTATCAACTAATAATATAAAATATTTAAACTAATAGAACACTTTATGTAAACTAATAGTATGAAAGGTTTGCACTAACAAATAAAAAATATACTAATAATATTTGTATTACATTAAACATTACTTTGAGAATAGTGGAAAAAATACGATAGTTCTAAAATATAAAATATGTTAATTAAATTAACAAAAATTAGTATAAAAAATTTGAGCTAAAAGTGAAACAGTTATGATTTTTTTTTGTAGAAATAAGTATTCCAATTTGTTTTTATAAAAATTATAATTTTTTATTAGGATATTATATTAGGTTCATATTTTGTGCACAAAAATATTTTATTTTAATTTATTTTTAAAATATTGAACCCTTAGCTGCTCTTCAGTTAACTAACTGATCATATTTTGTCAACGTACAATTCTTCACTTCATACATCCGTATCGGAAGAAACATTTTTATTGGAACCCCTTCCTATTTTGAATATTATAAATATTAAATTTAGCATTTTATCTATGCACAATTTTTTTTAAAAAAAATTGTGGATTATATTTATATATCAGCACAAAATTTAAAGTATTTTAGGGTGATATATATTAATACCATAAATTTGGTTGTTGAAATTTATAGATATACTGAAGTTAACTCCTAATGTTGAGAAGTGAGATAAACGATGCCATTTGTAAATTTGTAATTGCGTTTAGGTTTGTTTAGAACTTTTGATGGTTGCATAATACATGAATGATGAATTTGGTAAATATTTAAAAGAAAAGAAAGAGTCATCAAAAGGTCAGTGTTGTAGACTTATAGCTATCAACCTACTCCCCATGCCATGCCATGCCAACCTACCCTTCTAATTCATAAATCACAAACCACCCTTCTTCTCACATTAAATTGAATGTCATCTACAGATGTTATGTTATTGTTACTGACTTTTTCTTAAATAAAATATTCCCAACAAAATAATTCCATTTTACAAGGATGTTATGGATATTTTATTGTATAAAAAAGACACTTGGGACTTTTGCCATATATTTATGGGAAGATCTATATTCCAAAATTCATTTCGTCACCTCATCAAACATCTCATTATACATTTTATGCGAGCATTTTCATTTTAACACTTTCTATCTATTGTGTACTCTTTATCATACATAATTGCTAGGGACACGACCAACAATTTATAATTTAGTAGTCCATCTAATCGTGTCCCGACAAACTTTAAATAATTCATTTTCACGGCGGTAAAAAAACATGAGCATCAATGCTTCCCGACGACGTTACGTTGAAAAACTAATTAAAATGCGAGCGTTGCCGACTCTTCTTTTGCCTCTCTTCTCTCCCGTAAACACAAAAAGCAAAAACATATTTCCACCATTTGTGATACATTTTGGTACTTATTGAAATCATTGAAATTGGTGTTGAATTGGGTGTTAAACTAGTAGAAAATGGACTTGGAAGTGCTCCGCGATGAGGAAGATGAATCCAACTTCAACACTTTCATGCGGCGGTGAAGGTGGACTCCAATACTTCATAGATATTCAATATAGGCGCATGAATACACGCCTACACTGTTTTGGGTGCGTGAATTCACTAATTATGAATTTACAATTAGTGTATAAATAATTAAGATTAGAGTACGAATAGTTTACTATGACTTTACAATTAGCGTACGTATAGTAACCGGTGAGTAGTTTACGAGTGTGAATTGCTTATTACAAGCTTTCGGGTTTGATGTTATTTTTAGACTGTTATGAGGCACCAGAGACATCGGCTTCACCTCGTGCCTACGACATTTGTACTCCGAGGAGAGGTCATTTGGTAAATCCCACCAATCTCACCCACCCTATCACCGAACATCTTTAACAAATGGTTTTTAAAAAAAAAATATTTTTGTTTATGAATACAAATTTAGAGAAAGTGTCCCCTATTTATCAATGGATATTTGATAGATGGTTTGCTCCGGTTAAGTAATAGGTTTTGCACTCCAAACTTTTGTTGTGATTTAAATTTTTTTTTTTCTGTTTATGAATAGAAATTTTAAAATAAAAAAGTGTTCCCCGATTAACATTTGATATTTTATACATGGTTGTCAATTCCAAAGCTCTTCTTTTGCACTTACTCGAATAAGGAAAGTCATTTGCCTTATTTCTTTGTTATTCGGTTGCCTATTTTGAAGTGTGATAAACTAACGACTAAATCATGTGTCAATTTATATTAGCCAGAAAAGAAAGGCGTGTGACATAATTCCTACATATTCTTTTTGCAGCACTATTGTATATTCATTTGTTGAGTAAAATAGAACACGATTCTAACAGCAACATTTTACATCAAAACACTCTTTCATCAATATATATATATATATATATATATATATATATATATATATATATATATATATATATATATATATATATATATATATATATATATATATATATATATATATATAACTATGTCTTCATATACCGAGTCAAAATATTGTTACTAAACCACTTCTTGTACCTAATAGGTGTGTTCCTACCAACAATTCCTACCTAAGTACATATAGCTGGAAATACTAGATTCTTGATCATGTTATATATAGAGAGAGTAGGAACTTGGTTTACATTAGAGAGCAATAATTTCTTATAGCCGTATGATTTGGATTAATGAACGTCCCAAATTTCTGACTGCATAAGAAAAATGTTTACAATAGTTTGACCACATATTAACCATGTAAATAATATGAGTAGTATACGTTTATACTCCATGGGAAATTTTTATCGTCTTCTTGTGTAATTGCATCTACTTTGACGAAGATAATTTTCTTTGAATGACAAAACGTCACCAACTTCGACGACAATATTTTGAGTTGAACAGTTGTTATAGTACAATGCTTTGATCGTAATGTGTATTATTTTCTCTACATCGTAGCATCATTTCTATATTTCGATCGAAATAATTTACTGATATAGTTGAATTAAACAATTTTCAACTACTTCGATCAAAATTGTATAATTTTGATCGAAATAGCAAGCATTGGATCATAAATACAAAATGTAAAACCAATGTCCTATTTTGTTCGAAATTTTATATTACTGGTCGACACAGTTCAAACAACGTTCTATTCCGATCAGAATTGAGTACGTATGGGAGAAATAATGTTAGATATATTTAGATCGAAATACAAAATTTACAACTATTTTGATCGAAATAGTATAGTTTCGATCGAAATAGCAAGCATGGGATCATATTCCGATTGAAATACAATAAATATTGTCGAAATACAAAAATGTAAAACCAACGTCCTATTCCGATCGAAATTTTATATTACTGGTCGAAACAATTTAAATAATGTTCTATTCCGATCGAAATTGAGTATGCATGGGCGAAATACTAGTAAACTTATCCGATCGGAATTAGTAGTACGCTCAAAATATAGCCATTAAAACTTTGCTAACCATTCATCTACATAAATTGTTAAATCTATCCAAATCGAAAAATCCATGAACACATAAGAGAAACAAGCAATCGAAAAAAACATATATAATTCGAAATAGAAGAGTAACCCAATTTTTTCGAACCATTAAAGTATACATTTTTATTACGTAACTGTTATTCTATTTATCAAAAGTGTATTTATCAATTTTAAGTCAGTGTTTCACACCCATAAAACACTTATAGTGGGTCAATATCTTGAACGTTGATTTATTAATCAGACGTCTCTAAGAGGTTCCTACTCCCTATTGTAGAATAAATTCTCACTTGAACATGATCCTATATATATAGGATTGAGTTCAAGTGGAAAGGGATCTTAGGTTCAAAAGTAGGAACGATCCACAACCATAAGATCAAACAACAATTGTTTAAATATAACATGTATTTGTCAATTAAAAATTGTTCAACTATATTTTGTAATTGTGCAAATATGTCAATTGCTTTACTATATTCAAATTGTTCAACTATATTCAAAACTGTTCAACTACATAACCAAATGTTCAACTTTTTCGAAATTGTTTTACTATATAACTAATTGTTCAAATGTTAATTTATATGCTCAATTGTTCAACTACATTTTTTCAAATATATGACAAGTGTTAATTAGTTTAGAAAAATCACAACTCTTTATTATTTTGAACCAAAGGTTGTGAGTCATTCTCACAATTCTTAGTCCTTGTTAGATTTGGGCAAACTCATCCTTGAACAAAATGAATATATTGTCCTTTTTGGGGGTTGAGCCCGTAATTTGGACTAAAGTCTTGTTCATATCCGTCCGAGCCGGGTTGGGCTTTCGGATTCCATTTTTAAAAAAACAAAAAAAGAAAAGAAAACTTTACCAAAAATACCATTTGAATTGAAACATCTACACGAGGAGACTTCTAGTCATTTGCATAATTAGTTCGGTCATCCTATACTAACCAAGACTTTAGTCCAAATTACGGGTTGAACCCAACAAATAAGCCTTAAGGTTTTTGTAGTCCATTGATCGTTGAAAGATGTAATTTATTGAACCGGATAAATGGGATTAGCCTAAACCCTTCTCATACCCGCACCAATGGGGCTTTTATGACTTGGATAAGCCTTAAGGCTTTGCCTGAAGCCACCCGTTTCCCCAACAAGTCGGTGAATATGCTACGTAGCATTAACTCACTAATATTGCTTTGTCCACCTCACTAATTATATTAGAATATGACATCATTTGAAATTTTAGGAGTAAATTACCCTCATACAAAGCAATTACAAGATTTTATATTTATTAGTGTCTTTTAAACCATGATACACTCTAATTGTAGAAGGTGAAATGTTAATTGTTAATAATTTGGATTAACGTAATAAATTTTCAATCAAAATATCAGAGATTTAGAATATTTTTCTTTGGATACACTCTAATTGTAACTTATTATTGTAATGAGACATATATCAACCGGACAAGTTGGATCCCACAATTTATTATGCTTTTACAAATTATAAATATACGTTAATTATGATACTTGAATTTTCTCTTGTACAAGAATTCATGTAAGTCATATATCATCAATTTTCTAGTAGGTAATGTGTGAGATTTCTATATATGACTTGTATACGCCTTTACAGTTCCATGTAAATCATGTATATTCAATTCTTGTATCTTTCTTGTATACTAATCTATCGATTTGGGTTGACGCTTCAACTATTGAGTGAACTTTTTTTCTCCAATGATATTATGTATTAGCGTGAATATTGGCAAATTATTCTCGTAATTATTCACCTTCTTTATTTAGATTTTTGAATTATAAATTTCAGATTCTTTAGATTTATCTTATAACTAAATAAATTGAGATATGGTAATAAGGACAAATATGTTATTATTGGTTAAATAATGCTATTACCTAATAAATTATAGACCTATATTATCTAGTAATTAAATTTATGTTCGTGTACATTTCATCCAACTTTCTCAATTTAAAATAGATTGTTTAAACAAGTTTTAGTGAGTCAATTTAAAAAATGTTAGAGCATATTGGAATTTAAAGTAGATTTTTTAAACGATAAAATAAGTAAAAAAAATGAACAAAACAACCCTACAGATTTACTACTCAACTAACAAATTTATACCCACTAAATTTTTTTTCTCTAGTGTTATAGGACCACAATACACAATTAAAAAAATGATGATAAAAATTTTATCTTATCTTATATTTATTAAAGGAGAGCCCTTTTTGCCACGTGTCGCATCCACCTTTTTCGAAGCTCCAAATTATTTTTGAAAAAGTAGTTAATTCTTTGGTTTTTTAAATAGATAAATAAAATCGATCATCTAAAATAAATTAAATTGGTACATTTTAGTGTGATCTGATTGAGTCTTCCAATTTAATTTAAAAAATCTAAAAGTTTAAGATATATCGATTAATTGTAGATTCTAATATGCTGTAAAATCGTGAATCAGAAGAAGGAGAAGTTTCATAAAACTAAATTGTAGATCAAGTATCTTAAAAATAAAAAAAGAACAATTATTTATTACGTGTTTAACTCATCTAGGCCAATCAAATTAAACTTTACAACTCGATTTACATGTTTTGTTAGGACAAATCTTGTAACACCCCGAATCCGCGGGACTCGGGGCGCTACGGGTTGGGACCTCACAATGGGTCCCGACCCTTAGCTTGACAACAATTTCACCGGATCTTTCAACATGGCACAAATAAAGGCAAAACCGAAATACATTTTATGCAATGTAAGAAAACCCAAAAGAAAACAAACAACGGACTTCAGCCGATAAATAACATTAAAGACCAAAACGCCATACACACGGCATACCAACATAATAAACAAAGAATAAAATACAACCCGACTCTAACCCAAACTCACTCCTAAAATGTACGGAACCCCGGCTGCCCACTCTTCCGGATCTCTCGGCCGCATTCCTAACCTGCAATGCAATCTACAACAATATCGGTATAAAACCGTTAGCTAGCATTCCAGGCATTAGAATCATGGTATTGGCACACACACACACATAAGGCATCATCAACACACAACATGTTCCAAAATACACAATCCGGTTTATTATCTTTTTATTATTAGGTCATATCCCGTTCTAATTCACTTATTTTGTGACACGAGAATCTTAAAGATCTCGCCCTTGTCCCCTTTCACCATACGGGTTTGTACTTGATGCGGATCAGCATCACCCGATGGACTGGTCGCAAGGCACCTCCCGGTCATCCCCATTTTGGACCGGACATAGCGGTCACCGCCCGTTATCATACACTTGGGCCAAATATAAACATATAAAGTCGGTGGTCCTATTACCGGTTTAGATGTTATAACATAAGCAATAAACACGCACATAAACAATAAACACACACCACCAAACACACATTGAAACTAATACAGAGAATACGAGCTAAGTAAGTCCGAAGACTTACTTGTACCAGGTCAAGTTCAGTCAATGATATTCCTTGACTCCATAGGAGTCTAATTTCAAATGCCTGATCATAACATGAAACTTGTATCAATGACATAATATCTAATACCTTAGGAGTTTTCACTTCTAAGATAACAACGATCATCTAAGAGGATCATACTAGTCTACTCCTAACAAGATAACCAATAGTCTTAAAAAAAAAACGTATCTCTAAGACTTGCCTATACATATATAATACTAACAACCTTCAAGGTTAAACCGAAGGAAAGGAAAAACTCGTTCTAGCTAAAAGCTACCAACTCCAATTATGACGGAAAGTCCACTAGCATAACTCTTCACATAAGTTCTTATAATAGTTCCATGGACTTACACCAAGTCCAAAAACAAATGCTAACAGAACATCTATCTCACGACATTCATTTGTCCTCACCGTTAGCTAACAAATATTCACTTATTACTTTCATACCATTTATATGTATAACATTCATTTCACATACCAACTAACAACTTACCAATCCTTTATAACCACTCTCTATACATAAACATATCTACTCCCAAAGCACAAGGGCACACACATTCCCACCATCTCCTATTACAACACGCCTAATAACACTCAGCTGATCTCCAACATAATAAAAGCCATACAAATCCATTCATCATCATCAATCAGGATTAAATAAACATTTATCCCCAAACCTCAAAAACAAATTACTCATATACCTCACTACTGCTTTCATAACCGGATCGCAGATTACGATCCCGATCTTGGCCGGAAGAACAAGATGAATGGCACTGGAAAAGGGAGGTGGCGCCGGAACAGGAGGCACGGCGGAAGTCGAAGTCCTTGGGCACTGCGGTCTGAGGCGAAGTGAGTAGAAACCGGGGCGGTGTCAACACATCTTCACTGGTGGTGGCCTGAAGCAAAAACAGAAGAAGGCAGCCTCGGTGGCGATGGCAGCAACAGACGGCGACGGCAGCAACAAGCGGCGACGACAGCAACAAGCGGGCTTGGATCTGCACTGTAGTGGACGGAGGACGACGGTCGGACGCCTATTGCGACGATCTCTGGGGACGGAAGAGCGTGAGCCCTATCGCAGTCTCTCGGTGTCGGAACTGGAGGCGGCCATCCCCTAGCGCGACTTCTCTGCGACGGTTGGGGCTGCGTTTCGCCGGAAGACTAGGGCCGTGTTCCGCCGGAAGACTAGGGCTGGATTTTGACAGCAGCTCGGGGCGAGAAGAAGAAGAGTTTAGAGAGAAGGAGATGGAAGGATCGGCGGCCTGAGAAGAAAGGAGGAATAAGGAAGGGCTGCGAGGGGAAGAAGGAGGGTGATGGTGGCCGCCGGCGGTTCCCATCTCATGCTGGTGGTGTCGGTTTACTATCCCAGGTAAGGGAAGCGAGAGAAGAAGCCATAGGGAGTGGCGGCAGCCACATTTCAAGAATGAGGAAGAGAGAGATTAGGTTTAGGGTTAGAATATATATGTGTATTTAATAACACATGATATATCATCTTTTTTATTTATTTTTGTTTAAAAGAAATAGAGTAGAAAATTGATTAAATTTTTGCTAATTGATTAGTAAAATCCGGGTCAACTCGGAAATAAACTGAATAAAATAAAATAAAAACTCGGATATTACATTAGTACCCCCTTAAAATAAGTTTCGTCCCGAAACTTAGAATAAGAAACATCACTCAGATAACTTTCTATACATAGAAACGGAGTATCTACTCTTATCTTACAGAATCTTCATTCTATCTTTCTAACACAAAAGTATCACTCAATTATCATAGAGCTGAAACACCAAGGATTAAATACTCAAACACGAAGGTAATCAAATAGTCAGATAGGTCATACATATCAATCTCCGAATACTAACTCGTCGATACAGGGGTTGCGGTTGACTCCTACTCCTAAAGTTACCCTTCGTCTCTCGGGTAGCTTCATCGGCTCCTCGTCTAGACCACTGGGCTACACCCTCTAGTATGGATAGTAGTGTTATTTGATAAATAACTTATCGATTCGCTTTAAGATATCAATAGTGCCTTTTAATTCATTTCCCAACTCTTTTGGTGACTGAACTAAAAATAACTGTAAAACTTTATTTCTTTCGTTGAGTCCATGGGCTACTGACCTTTCAGAAGGTCCCGACTATCAATTCGGAAACAATGATCTTAAACATATCCCGACAATTTACTAATTACCTACAACTCTTTATCATACAACTCACTTGATCCGGTTTCCTTACTGTGACCGAGTCGGATCGTCCTTTAATTAATTAGTTTACACCTACTTCTGGTCAAGCTTTCAAATTTATAAAGCCCAAATATCAACTCCCCAGTGAAGGTTTTCATATAGATCGCTAATTTCTTAACTTGGGATCAAGGTTTTCATATAGATCGCTAATTTCTTAACTTGGGATCATGGTCTGTTTAATATTGAGCTTCTTGTTCCGTGGTTTATAGGCCCACAATGCTTCCACTGCGCTACTCTGATAAATCTATTGTCACCGATTAACCATCATACCTCGAGGCAATGTCAAAATAGTTGCCTAATGACTCTTCTCTTAACTCTTAACAATTCTTATGATACTTTTCTCGCTCAAAATTTCTTGTCTTCCGAAGTAGGTTAGTCCAAGACGGTGTTTACTTTGGAGAATCTCTCCTCACATCCGGTAATGACCGGCATAACCAAGAAAACTTGTAACTTCTTTTACATCCTTCGATGGTTTTCACCCTAAGACAACTTGTCATACAACTGCTCTCTACTTAGAGAGTAGACCAAATATCTTAAACGGTGTATTAGTAAGCCTATATTGAATCACTACAACTTGTAGTGACCATAGTTGTCCGGAATGCCTTATTTGCAATATCCCAGTCTCAAACTCTCAATTGGTGACATCAGACCTTAGATCAATTTTAAAAGAGACTACCGACCCTTGCACCTGATCGAGTAGATCATCTATACTCGGTAAGGGGTACTTGTTCTTCATTGTTATCTTATTCGGTTCATTGTAATCGATGTACAAATGGAGATAACCGTCTCTCTTTTTGCAAATTGTGTTCTTCATACCAACTTCAAATCAAGAGTTTAAGATAATGTTTGGTGTTCTCTATGACATTTCACTAATTCTAATGAAATCTTATCATTGAATTCTTGCAGTTGCTCCTTCACTTGCTTCCACAACTCATGTCTCTACACAAGTGTTATTCCATACGACGCCTTAGACATAGAAATCAAATCAAGTTCGACCTTAGTGGAAAAATCCACCTTCTAACGTATTTGAATCCGTGATATCTCGGTTTTTGTCTTTTCCTCTTTCATCACATAACGTGGTAACCGACACAACCTTGTTTAAACTTGACAGGTGGTCATGATAATAATGATATACCCCAATCTGTTGGGATGACGTCCTTTAAACACGTGTATTGTTCCATCTGTAGCTACGATGTCGACCGTCCTCTTCCAAATATTCTTCACCTCCTGAAGTCGAGAGACTTGCTCGAGTCTTCTGACTCATGGGGCCTCGGTTAAGCAATACTTCACCTTCTTTTTAAGGGAATGGTGATAATAAGATTTCCTGATCTCGCACACATGTTCAGTCATGAAGGCCCCAACTACATGACTTAATCACGCCTTATAATAAATCGATCTTATCTTCTTCGCTTTCTCTGGCATCCTAACATATTGGAGGAGTTCTTCAAATTCTACATAAGCTTGCATCATTCCTTCGAGTAGGTGTAGAACTTACTTCATTTCCTTATGTAACATCAATCCGACCGTAGAGGCTCTAACCTCAATCTTTCATGTAGAAGATACATCTCATATCGACAACAAACTTCCAAACTTCGGTCTTCTCTTACTCTTGTTGGACACCTTAAGCATCTCTTGGCATTCCAGAACAACCACACAACCGTAATAGTATGCCTCTAGGCGAAAATTCCCGACCACAAACACTGAAAGATCCACTCAACTCCACCAAGCACTCACATCATTACTTTAAGCTCGTAGCGTTGGCCTAATCTAGATCCGTCATTTCATGACATAGCCACTCTAGCCTTTCCATGTGAGTCTCAAAACCCTGACTTAGATTTTGCTCGCGAAAACATGACATCCATAACCTTGACAAACATATCATGCATCCTCTTATATACTCCCCCTTTACCCACAATAACCATAGAAGACTCACCTTCCTCTCTATCCTTCTACTTCCCTTTACCCTGATCCGT
>BSUD01000004.1:106975826-107134352 GCA_033239045.1 Fagopyrum esculentum
TTCCATGTGAGTCTCAAAACCCTGACTTAGATTTTGCTCGCGAAAACATGACATCCATAACCTTGACAAACATATCATGCATCCTCTTATATACTCCCCCTTTACCCACAATAACCATAGAAGACTCACCTTCCTCTCTATCCTTCTACTTCCCTTTACCCTGATCCGTGTCATTCCTCCAAATGACAATCCCATGACCTAAGAAGGTCACACCAGATTGTTACAATCCCACTCAACAAGGTATATTACCATCACTAGTTGGTATCGGTAAATTGTTACTTGATTAAGATATTTGCACTTCCCTTGATATACCTCTTCATTGCCGACATTCAACCACCACGAATATTCTGAGTTCTCGTTGCCCTTCTTCATGATCTCACATCATGGGTTACTCTTCCCTCCTACAGTCACTAGTATACAACCCGCACAAGTGCGTTCTTGGTTGTCAGCGAGTAGCTTATAGCTGACCTTCTCCAAGTTCAACGGCTCACTATTCTTCCTACCCTCCATGTTACCATACTCTTAAGGGCTACCCTCTCAGGGTACTCTACCTTAAACTTCAGTTGCTCATATCACTCTTCACAAACTCTGTTAGCTCCTATTAAGCTCCCCTCTTCTTTCCGCTTCTATAAGAATACTATACCTCCCCAGTATTATATGATCCAACTTCATAGTCTTAATCACTCTTCATAAAATCTTGTAAGTGTATCTTTCTTACATCTCTATCGTTAGTAACCACTCGCTCTTCTCTCGATCGGTAACTTAAGTCTTTCGATCCGCGCCCCTTGTTTCATCTTTCATCTTCTGAAGATCATCACCCACATACACTTCCTCCCTCTTAGCGTTGCTCAGTCTCATCACAGTGACAAAAAAATGATTGACTTGCCCGGTAGTTCTACCATACGAACTTCCACCATGTAGTCCTCCTCGTAACTCTCGTATTTCCGAAGTATTCTCCTACTTAAGCTCTCGCAAAAACTGCCACTTCGCTTTCTACTCTCTCTGCACGCTTAGCTTACGGTTCTCATCAACCTTTCACAATTATTTCACCATTCTTTTCATCTTGACTCCCATACTTAGGAGTGCCTATTGAGAACTCGTCTTACTTAGAACGCGATTTTTATCATCGAGCGAGAATGTAGTCCTCTTTACTTGATTCGTATATTTAGTTCCTTGACACTGCCCTTGGAAAAATCTTACGTTCATTGTCTCTAGTTGCTTCATTGTTTGTTCAATCGTTGCTTCCTTTGGGAACCACCACTTTTCTCTTCTTGCCGCTTTCTTACTTGTACGACTTCCTTCTCAATTTTGCTTAAACTATCTCGGGGTTCTCTTCCACTTGTTTGTCCTTCGTTTACATCACCTCTAAACTTCCGCTTCGACGTCCTCTTCAAGGAATCCGAGAAACACCAAGGTGTTTGTAAAAACGTGATACTCAACTCGGTACTTGAGCATACTCATCCTCATATGTAAACTATCCCAAGCCAAACGGCGTCATCCAGTCGGCAGTGATAGCATTCTATCATCATAACTATAATGTCCAAAAACCATATGTTCCTATATATATATATATATATATCCTAGTATACGTATATGACTATATAAGTCCTATGTCCACATTGCTATAACTAGCATATCACACCCAAGCAAAAGTATTACAACAAAACAAGGTCCCAACACTTATATGATATCATCATGCCACATGTACAACTCATATCAATATAAAAATCTTACCATTTTCACATAACAAGTCCATCATGCATAACTATAATCCACATATAATAGTAGTCCAAAAACATCCTAAGTCCGCGATACATATCTACATATATACATATATATACTAAAAATCCAATAAACTATGCTGCCGAGATCCACGGAAGGAGTGGTGGTCCGTACATTCTACCCCGACTCATGCATGTAATTTTGAAAACGAAAACTCAGAACCCGCGGGGTTCTGTTCATTCTTTATTCGGCCTTTAGAAGATTGCGAGTGCCATTGTTGTCAACCTAGGGCTCTTATACCACTTTTGTAACACCCCGAATCCGCGGGACTCGGGGCGCTACGGGTTGGGACCTCACAATGGGTCCCGACCCTTAGCCTGACAACAATTTCACCGGATCTTTCAACATGGCACAAATAAAGGCAAAACCGAAATACATTTTATGCAATGTAAGAAAACCCAAAAGAAAACAAACAACGGACTTCAGCCGATAAATAACATTAAAGACCAAAACGCCATACACGCGGCATACCAACATAATAAACAAAGAATAAAATACAACCCGACTCTAACCCAAACTCACTCCTAAAATGTACGGAACCCCGGCTGCCCACTCTTCCGGATCTCTCGGCCGCATTCCTAACCTGCAATGCAATCTACAACAATATCGGTATAAAACCGTTAGCTAGCATTCCAGGCATTAGAATCATGGTATTGGCACACACACACATAAGGCATCATAAACACACAACATGTTCCAAAATACACAATCCGGTTTATTATCTTTTTATTATTAGGTCATATCCCGTTCTAATTCACTTATTTTGTGACACGAGAATCTTAAAGATCTCGCCCTTGTCCCCTTTCACCATACGGGTTTGTACTTGATGCGGATCAGCATCACCCGATGGACTGGTCGCAAGGCACCTCCCGGTCATCCCCATTTTGGACCGGACATAGCGGTCACCGCCCGTTATCATACACTTGGGCCAAATATAAACATATAAAGTCGGTGGTCCTATTACCGGTTTAGATGTTATAACATAAGCAATAAACACGCACATAAACAATAAACACACACCACCAAACACGCATTGAAACTAATACAGAGAATACGAGCTAAGTAAGTCCGAAGACTTACTTGTACCAGGTCAAGTTCAGTCAATGATATTCCTTGACTCCATAGGAGTCTAATTTCAAATGCCTGATCATAACATGAAACTTGTATCAATGACATAATATCTAATACCTTAGGAGTTTTCACTTCTAAGATAACAACGATCATCTAAGAGGATCATACTAGTCTACTCCTAACAAGATAACCAATAGTCTTAAAAAAAAACGTATCTCTAAGACTTGCCTATACATATATAATACTAACAACCTTCAAGGTTAAACCGAAGGAAAGGAAAAACTCGTTCTAGCTAAAAGCTACCAACTCCAATTATGACGGAAAGTCCACTAGCATAACTCTTCACATAAGTTCTTATAATAGTTCCATGGACTTACACCAAGTCCAAAAACAAATGCTAACAGAACATCTATCTCACGACATTCATTTGTCCTCACCGTTAGCTAACAAATATTCACTTATTACTTTCATACCATTTATATGTATAACATTCATTTCACATACCAACTAACAACTTACCAATCCTTTATAACCACTCTCTATACATAAACATATCTACTCCCAAAGCACAAGGGCACACACATTCCCACCATCTCCTATTACAACACGCCTAATAACACTCAGCTGATCTCCAACATAATAAAAGCCATACAAATCCATTCATCATCATCAATCAGGATTAAATAAACATTTATCCCCAAACCTCAAAAACAAATTACTCATATACCTCACTACTGCTTTCATAACCGGATCGCAGATTACGATCCCGATCTTGGCCGGAAGAACAAGATGAATGGCACTGGAAAAGGGAGGTGGCGCCGGAACAGGAGGCACGGCGGAAGTCGAAGTCCTTGGGCACTGCGGTCTGAGGCGAAGTGAGTAGAAACCGGGGCGGTGTCAACACATCTTCACTGGTGGTGGCCTGAAGCAAAAACAGAAGAAGGCAGCCTCGGTGGCGATGGCAGCAACAGGCGGCGACGGCAGCAACAGGCGGCGACGACAGCAACAAGCGGGCTTGGATCTGCACTGTAGTCGACGGAGGACGACGGTCGGACGCCTATTGCGACGATCTCTGGGGACGGAAGAGCGTGAGCCCTATCGCAGTCTCTCGGTGTCGGAATTGGAGGCGGCCATCCCCTAGCGCGACTTCTCTGCGACGGTTGGGGCTGCGTTTCGCCGGAAGACTAGGGCCGTGTTCCGCCGGAAGACTAGGGCTGGATTTTGACAGCAGCTCGGGGCGAGAAGAAGAAGAGTTTAGAGAGAAGGAGATGGAAGGATCGGCGGCCTGAGAAGAAAGGAGGAATAAGGAAGGGCTGCGAGGGGAAGAAGGAAGGTGATGGTGGCCGCCGGCGGTTCCCATCTCATGCTGGTGGTGTCGGTTTACAATCCCAGGTAAGGGAAGCGAGAGAAGAAGCCATAGGGAGTGGCGGCAGCCACATTTCAAGTATGAGGAAGAGAGAGATTAGGTTTAGGGTTAGAATATATATGTGTATTTAATAACACATGATATATCATCTTTTTTATTTATTTTTGTTTAAAAGAAATAGAATAGAAAATTGATTAAATTTTTGCTAATTGATTAGTAAAATCCGGGTCAACTCGGAAATAAACTGAATAAAATAAAATAAAAACTCGGATATTACAAATCTAAAGAAGTCTTTTGTGTATTCTACAACTTATATAAGTAGTATTTTTCTTCATGCTATACAGAACAATTGCGTGTTCCAGAAAAGAACCTCAAACCAAAAAGCTTCATTATACCGATAGATATAAGATGGTTTGACCTCCTCCTGGTTCATCCTATCACGATGAAGTTGTTGTATATTACATGTCCTCCTATAGGTTCATGTTGTTGATAAGTATCATAACCGCTGAAATGTGAGTTTCTTCATCGCACTGTTAACTGTTGTATTAAATTCTGAATTAGAAAACTCACATACTGCAAACTTTATAGATGTTGTGTAGTTGTGGTCCATGTCAAGTTTGTTGCATTCAGTCGGCACATCCTCCAGGGTCATGTGGCCATTAATAGCCATCACCTATCAGTTTACAACTTCATCTCTTCAAGTCTTACCGGCTTCACCAAATAGTCAACAACACATTGGTTTATTCCCCCCCCCCCCATCACCTGCTATTGATTCTCAATTCCTAACAACACTAGCATCACGAAAATTCCATGTATCATTTAGTATTCGTATTTAGCCGCGTTATTGAGTCACTATAGCCTTTAGAACACACCTCAAGCACAACCAAAACTACCAAAACAATTAGCAGAAATAAAATTTAACGCAGCTTCCAACTTCAAAGATTGTAAGCACCACCAAAACTATCAAAACAATTAGCAGAAACAAAATTTCACGCAGCTTCCTACTTCAAAGATTGAACGATCAATTCCAACTATACCATAGGTACGTATTTACAATATTAATATTAATACTAAACATCCCTTTTGTATCCTAACTGTGGAAATGTATACTTTTGATTATCTTATTAAGAAATTTGAAAAAAGAAGTTGTATGTTGTTCTAGAAGATACTAGGTACTTACCTTTTCAAATTACTAATATATATATATATATATATATATATATATATATATATATATATATATATATATATATATATATATATATATATATATATATATATATATATATATATATATATATATATATATATATATATATATATATATATATGGAGTTGAAGTGCGCAGGTGGACTATTATTTTCCTCAATCATACATCAATCAAATTCAGTGTCACTACTAAGCTTACAACACTTGAAAAGCCCAACAATTGGATTATTGAATACTGTATAAGTGATTCGGAATCATACCCGAACAATCTTGATTCTTTTTAGGGGTTAAAAGAGATAAAAGGACTAGCATTGCACAATTGTATCTACTCCTGTTCCTCATCCTTATCAATCTAAAGCATTATTAGGGCCTCGCTCTACGACCTGCCAACATTTGGACAACTGAATACGGTATAAGTGATTCGGACTCATACCCGACCGATCCAACTTTGCGCCAAATACGATAAAATTGACCCAATATTCTTCGACGACTTCAACCCCATAGCATTTCGTCATCCCTATCATTCGGATGTCTTCTTCGATCCTTATCAACCGGATGTCTCCTTTGACCCACCAATTATGCCATAGAGCTTCATCCAGAAATGAGCTCCTTTCGATTCCTAGAAAGAAGCTGTTTGTTTGATGACAGTTAGTGTTCTATTTTTGTGAAGTATCAGTAATGGAAAATTTCTATCTGTCATAACTAAAGAGCGATTTTATTCGGTCAGTCAAAAAAATACAAACGAGTTAAGGGAATCGAATTTCGAGTACGAGGCGCAAGAGTAGAGCAGATACGAGGCGCATGCGCATGAAGACTCCGGGGCGCATCCAGAGTATGCATCTGGGGCACATCCAGAGTATGCCTCTAGGGCACATCCAGAGTGCGCCTCTGGGGCACATCCAGAATCCGCCCCAGAGGCGCACTACGGATGCGCCCCAGAGGCACACTCTCGATCTAACTATTAAAAATTAAAATAAAGTTAGAAAAGAAACCCTTATATTTTTAACTTTTAAAAAAATCTAATAAAGTTAGAATTCTAAAATCGGATATTTTGGAATTAGAACCGCCATCATTTTATTGTTCATATAAATAACAAAATCTCATATCTATAAGTTTAAAATTTTAAATAATTTAAATTTAATAATTTAAAATAAATTTGAATATTATAAAAATCACATATTTATAACTTAAAAAAAACAATAGAAATTACATATTTGTAACTTTAAAAAAAATGTAGACTGTGTTGTTTAGTCGGGCTTAAGATATTTCTAACTTTAAAAATTCGAGAAGGAAAAAACAAGTAAAAATCGCGTAATTCTATTTTTTTTTAAAATCGAATAAAGTTAGAAAAAATAAAAATCGTATATGTAACATAAAAATATTCAAATAAATTTAAAAAATTTTAATGTTGTATAATTCTCATATAAATAATAAAAAAATCTTATATTTGTGACTTTAACAAAATAATCGTAAATTAATAACTTTAGAAAATTCAAATAAAGTTAGGGGGCAAATAACATCGTTTAGTTGTTCATATAAATAATAAAAATCGTATATTTGTAACTTTAAAATTTTAAATAATTTTTAAATTTAAAAATTGAAACATATTCTAAATATAAAAATCGCATATTTGTAACTTCAAACAAAATAATTGCATACTTGTAACTTTAAAATTTGAATTTAAAATATAAAAAGTATAATTTTAAAAATTAAAGTAAGTTTAAATTTAAAAATTGAAACATATTCTAAATATAAAAATTGCAAGTTTATAACTTTAAACAAAATAATCATATAATTATAATTTTAAAATTTGAAATAAATTTGAAATTTAAAAATCGCATATTTATAACTTTTTAAAAATAATCGCAAATTTCTAACTTTAAAAAATATAATAAAGTTAGATAAAATAAAATTCGTATATTTCTAACTTTAAAAATACAGATTGCGTATAGAAATGTTTTAAAAAAATAGAAGACGGAAGATGAGACTAGTGACAGCATCCGCACGTCAAGCAGGGACAGGTAGAGAGGTACATATCGAGGAGCAGACACCTATCGAGGAGCATGCACCTCCTTCCGATGTTGATGTACCTATTGAGGAGCAAGCAGCTCCTCCTACTAACGCAGATGTACCCATCGATGAGCAGTCATCACATGTTCGCGTTGAGGTAGATGTCGAGGCTGCAACATCATCACCATCACACTATGATGTTGATTATCATACGGGGGGTCAAATGATGGACATTTAGATGATATTAGACATGCTGGTGAGCATGACCAGATTCCTAAGGACCATATACATCAGGATGCGTAGATACCGGAGGAGGATTAGATATCAGAGGAGCATATACATCCTGAGTTGTTGACATGCTATGTTACCCACAGAGCTAGAGCGATATGGGACAACGAGGTTCACCTCAAGTTCAAACATGCACATACACTTCTTTGAGTTCTTTTTCCGGCTAGTAATTGGCACATGATCGGGATCAACACCTTTCTCCTTTCTAGGTGCTCCATGTCTATCGCATGCCAAATGAAAGATACGGAACCCCGTCTATCCAACCATGATTTGTTTATGACCAATACTGTATTCATCGAGTACCCCACAAACCGAGTCCAACCCACTAAGTTATCTCTATCCAAAAAATATCCATGAAACTCAAACTTTGACGAGAAATCGGTACCGATCATACGAGAATATTCCATAAGATCCTATTATAAACGAAATAAAATATTAATTTTAAAATATCGGCTCTTTACTCTAACATGTCTAAAACTAATAAAAAGGAAATAAAATATCATAACATTTATTTTTATTCAAGAAATAAAAAGTAGATTTAAGTTACTCTTCTAAATTTTTTAATTTATATAATATATATTACTTTTATTAAGCTATTAATTAGTTTAAATTTAATGAGGTCATAAAGGAAATAATATACATAAAGTATTAATTCTATGATTTCAGTTCTCAATTCTACCGTGCCTAAAACAATGAAATAAATGACAAAAAATGGAAATGATATACTTGCTCCCATATGTGTAAGAAGTTCATTTGGATCGCTATATTTCTTTTCATCGAACGGAAGATTAACGCTTTCACCATCGGATTCAACTTCAATCTCTTCGAAAAATGTCGACATATTCTACGAGGTTTTTTGGATTGAGACGTGAAATTTGATTTGAATTTCACGTTCATAGAGAAATATATTGAGTCGCAACAACCGGCTAGGTTAAACTCCCACCCATTTAAGTATCGGGCGCAGCAAAAAGCTGTTACTGGGGCGCAGCCAGAGTCTGCCTCTGGCGCACATCCAGAATCCGCCCCAGAGGCGCATTCAGGATGCGCCCCAGAGGCATAATCTGTCTGCGCCCCAGTGGCAGACTCTAGTTGCGTCCCAAATGCACAATGCGACTGTATTGTCTCCCTTGTCTGATCGAATAGCAACCCCGTAACTAAAGGAGTGTTTGTCACATTAATTTTTTTTTTTATAATTGGGCCTCACCCAAAAAAATTGGCCCAAATCATAATTGTATTCCTTTTGGACTTTTATAATAGTTTAATAATTAGTACATGCTCTTACGTTTTAATTTTATGCTGATGAACTAATGCTTTTTAAGGGTAAATAGAGTAACTGATGGTTTAATACTAAGAACTATATTTATAAATTATTAATATATTTATTAAATTCTATTTTAAACTACTTGATAAACCAATAACACACCTAATTAATCAATAGTAATTAAAAATATACTAAATCAATGAATTGTCTTAGTTTGATACAATCTTAGTAATATTAATCTTACATAATTTATATTTACTACATACACAATACAAGTTATTGTTAAATACAAAGAAACTGTATCAAATTATTTAAATAAAACGAGTAAAACAATTTCTAGAAATTCTTCTTTTCAAAATTCCGTGCAAGACACGGGTGTTACACTAGTTTGGGTTTTTAATCGATAACTTGGGTGTTATTTAACAAGATCATTCTACCGGTTAGTTCGGAAATAAAGTTAGGGTAGCTCTCAAAGTTGTTTGAACATGAGAGTGTATTGACGAGGTTCGAAACGAAGTCTTACGGCCCGTCCCCGAAATTTCAGAATCGATCCAATCCACTAACTGATTGTAAAGCCAAAGCCAAAACAAGAGTTACAACGTATAAATGTGCAAGTGTAATAACTAAGAAACAAACATAAGCAAGAGTAGAAAAGAAAACATAAACAAAAAAGAACAACGCACGAGTATGAGGATTCAAAGATCCTCTTCGCGATCCACAAATACTTGGTTCAAAGTTTCCTTTGAAACTAACAACCTTTAAAGGCTAAAGCGCTCGATCTCACTATTTGTCGTGGAGGAGAACACTCATACATAAGAAAAACCTCGAGAGGAGATGATGCTCTTCGCTCAAGATCACCGAAAGCAAACGCTGGAGAAGAGAGAACGGCGAGAGGAGAAGAGAAGCCACAACGAAGCGATTAGGGTTAAGTGAGCTAAAGCTCATAATATATATATATATATATATATATATATATATATATATAGATATATATATATATATTTATATACCTCTTAACTTAGCTCAAATGACGCCGTCTCAATTAATGAACCAAAAAGCTGACATCGAACCCGGTTCAAGCAATGTTTATCTTCTTCTAAAGCAAAAACTCGGTTCTTCATATAATAACACATAGTTCCGGTTTATTCACTTGATCATGAGTTCAAATCTTTTCGGCCACTTTGCCGATTTATACTCCTGCAAAAACTCGGTTCTTCATATAATAAAGATTATTGTTCTATTCGTGACAGCTTAATTCAAAGAGACGTACACTTAAACTAATTCCTGCAAAATAAAATCATGTGATCAGCCTGTCAAAAATTATTTACCGCATTATATCATTGATAGCTTCATCTTCGCTCCAAACGGTGTGTGCAAGCTTTAAATTTATATTCCAAGAAATATGCTTAAAACAAGGATGCGAACCCGCAGTGTACGGATCAATTATAGAAAAAAGCAAGAATTCCGGGGTGTCGATCTCAGGGACTTAGGTGAAACAAAGCAAGTATAGGTTGTCAATGCAACTAATAACCACAAAAGCGATTAAAGCAATCAAAGAGATGATAATAAGGTCAATTAAAGGAAATATGCAAATTCTAAGGATTAAAGCATCTAGTTGTGGTTCCAACTCAAGATCTCAAGATAGGCGGACAAAGCTGAAATTTTGCAAAGGGAAAGTGTTTCTAAAGTGGAATAGATCACCGGGTAAGTCTCACTACTCACTAACTCCAAACCAAAAGCTCCTATTACCGGGTAAGTCTCAAGGTACTAAAGAAAGAAATTATAATCTCAAACCAACACACCAACTAAGGGAATAGAATCAACCTTTACCGGGTAAGTCTCAGGTTAACTCACAAAGATGGAATGAAGGCACACTCAAACCCCAATAAAGGATAAAACTTTATTACCTACACTCATGATCTTGGGTAAACAAACTAAGGAATTGCCGGGTAAGTCTCATCCTAGGCTTGCATTGAACCAGGAAAGGTGTAATAAGAATAGGATTTGACAAACTTTAACACTTAACTCTCAGTTACGGATCAGAAAAGGTCACCTCGGTCAGTCAAGTTTCACCCCGGCCGAGATGTTCATCGACTGAACGAGATAATCTAGGGTTAAGGTTAAAGACTCGAACTTTCAGGGTCCTATTGGGATTAAGATTATTCTATCATTATCTTTCCCACAATTTTCAGCCAATCACCCTGGAATCGCACAAAGAAATTAGCACTCATCATCATGATTTCAATAATCAAAAATATGAGAAGGTAATGAATATTTGAACACAAAAACCTTAAGAACAAGGCTTCAATAACTGAATCAAATATCAAACAAATCAGCGTTCCTTGGATCACAAATCCAACAAGACAATCAAACAAAAGGGAATCTAAGAAAGTCTTATAAATCCCCTCAAAAGCTATTTCCGAACTATCAATCCTTCCTTCCTTCCTTCCTTCAAAGCTTCCGAAAAAACCTCTCTTTTGCTGGTTATTCTTAGCCTCCAAGCATTGTTGAACTTGTGGAAAATCCAACCCTTTATATAGGAGAATTATCTTCCAAAGATAATAATATCTTAAAAAGATAATATCCTAATAAAATATATCTTATCTCTAAAATAGATCTCCCAAATATATGATCTTCCTTCCAGAAATCCAGCCCAAAAATATAAGATCTCTCCTTCCAAAAATAAAAGATCTCAGCCAAAAATATATCTCGCCGGCGCCAGGGTGTTCGCCTCGGTCGGGGCGCTCCTATAGATCACCTCGGTCGAGGTGGTACTATAGCTGACCGAGGTGAATCTCAGCTGAATATGAAATCTCTTAAATCTGGTCCAAAGTAAATCTTCTTCGTTAATTCCTTGCTCCCTGAGTTCTCTTTTAAGCTCCAGAATGTAGTTCCTATGACTCCTTTGCTCCTTAGCTCCATTTCGATCCAAAAACGTGCCATTTTACCTACAATTACAACGAAACTTGGTGTAGACATCGATTCCCGTAAAGGTAGATAAAACAACAATATAATCACATAATGTACATCCAAATATGCAGATTATTGAAGATAAAACGTCTAAACAAGTCCCAAAATATAGACTATAATACATGCTATCAAAATACCCAATACTTGTCCCTTGCTTGTCCCCAAGCAAATTCCAAATCTTAAGTACAAGATAGAATGGATTATAAGTCATAAAGATCAATGAAAAAGTATTTCAAAACATTTTTGGTGGTGTGCTCCACTCATAGATCACTCTAAGAGAATGCTTCATGGTGTTTAAAATCAAAATATGATCAAAACATTTTATAAATATAAGAAAGTTGTTCATCTTTGCATAAAATCATAGAATGCATAATAAATCATAATTATCGAAATTAATCATGTATAATCCAGTTGAAACCACCAAGTCAATCAACAAGCTCGAAGTCTCAAGGGCTTTTCAAGAGAAGGTCAAGAAACGTGTGATGGTGGGATGTATATAGGGAAAGTGGTGCTAGAATCCGGGAAAAGGATCTTCACTTTACTTGTTTTGAACTTCAACATCTCCCACCAATAAGCTTTGCTTATTTACTTTTTACTTTACTTTTTGGGATGCATGGACAGAGGTGCACAATAACCAAAGCCTAGGAGATCAGCAATCATCAATTTCTCGAGATGCCTCAAACCCTTGATGCACATACCATGACCCGTTAAGAATATCGCTCAATCCAACTTTGGCAAGACACAAACACTCGGCTATGTGAATTGTGCCGAGTTACTCATCATCATGATTGACTTCCCCAAACCTATTTGTTTCTTTCTAACTTCCAGCCAACATCTCAACTTTTCTTTCACTTGCTTTTCACTTGCTTGCTCCAAATTCCCGGATAGGAAAAGGGAGGCAAATATGTATATGAGGGGCTAAAGCATGATCAAGAAGAAGAAAAGAAGAGAATGAATTGCCTTAATCATCCCAAGAAGAAAGTGAGAGAACTCATCATGTGGTGTCAACCTTCAAATTTAACATAATTTTGATAAAAATAAAGTATTAAACATGCCAAAATTTCAAACAAAGCATTTAGCAACTTAAACATATCATAAAACCTTTCAAGCATATACAGATTTCAAAACCAATCTTTAAACAAAATCATCACTGAGGTCATATCAAAAAAAGAAGCACAAAAAATCGTTTCGAAAACTGTTTCAGTTAAATCGCCTCGGTCAAGATGTTCTAAGTCAACAGAGGTGAAGTACCTCGTTTGGCAAGACTCATCCCGGTCGAGGTCAAAATTTTTTTTTCTTAACCAGTTTTTGAGGTTTTTCTCAATCAAATAATCTGTATGCATGCATGTAATCTCAGATAAGCAAGTAGAGCATAAAAAAGAATATAAAAAGTCATGCAAGTCATACATAGTGTCAAATAAGATACATCAATACCCCATACTTGGGACACATTGGCCCAATGGGTCAAAATAAGTCTAGAAAACAGAGTACTCATCGGACATAAGCTGAGCTGCATAATAAATAAAGAAAAGAAATCCTGCAAGCTCTAATCCTGATCTGCTGGTGGTGGTGGTGGATACGGGATGTAAGGATGTTGGGATGGATCAAAAGGGTAGCCCATAGTATACTGGAACTGTATCTCCAACATCCGGCGCTGATAGTGCTGGCTCTCCCTCATCTCCAACATATCCAAGGACAAGGCGGCGTAAGAGTCGATCATCTGGTCCGTCAGCTCGTCAGTCCGTCGGTGAGCTACGAGATCCCTCTATCTACGGACTCTGCGCCTAGCAGGATGTGATGGTGCTGCAACTACCTCCTCCTCTGTAGCCTCGTCGTCTAAGTTGACAACTGGCACACTGGGGCCCGCTGTGTCTATCCCTGTCTCCATGGCAGCACCACCATCATCATCCTCATCCTCCTCCTGCACCTGAGCTGCTGCCGCGTCTCTAGCATCCTCAATGTAAGGTATCCACGCGGTGGACCAGTACTATGGATCATAGACGGAGAACTGGGCTGACCACCTAATACCCTGAGGGGCAGTCTACTCCCAAGGCATCGCCACATATGGCGTAGTGAGTCCACGAGGAACTAGAATCCTCCTCGTGATCATCTCCTACAATCCTAGCAGCTTGGCAGCCGCCACTAATGTACATGCACTAAGGTCCAGATCCATGACTATCGCTATATGAGTCACTAGGGCGCCACAACAGATATCTCCCTTCCCCTTAGCCTTGATCCTGTGCAGATCCTCAGCTAGCATCTCCCCAAAATCAGGCACTCCCCCAATCACCATACATAATAGACTCAGAAGCTCCCCCTGTCTAATCTTCTGGGGCGTCTCAGTACGCGCCAGAAGGGTCTCACTGAAGATCTGGTGGGCAAGTCGGAAAGCAAGGTGAAAGATGATGCGCTCCCTGGAGTCTCCAGGTCTCCACCTGTCAGCATGCTCTACTACGTGAGCAATCTGTCCTCAAAACTGTCGAGCCACGACTCGAGAAGGGAAGTCGTTAACTGTGGGGGTCGGGAAGCCAAAAATGTCTCTCCACTGGTCCATAGGAACTAGGTAGTTCCGGTTCAACAACCGGTACTTGATGGCTCTCTCCTCAAGCAAGTGAGTAATAGAACTCACTAACTCCAATGTAGGCTCGAGGTAGGCTGGAGCTCTAATCTCCATGAACTGCTCCAGCCCCACCATAGAAACCATCCTCCTAAGATCATCAGCGACGTGGAGGCAATCAAAAACAGAAATATCCAAAAACCGCGGCGCAATCACGGGACGTGCGCATATGCGGTCAAAATCAGCCTGGTGACGCTCGTGGATCACCGGGATAGAAGGTCGGGAAGAAGAAGAAGGTGAGGATATATCCCTCAGAATTATTTGGCGATCAGATCTGGAACTCATTTTTTTTTCTTTGACAAGTCACCTCGGTTACTCTGACAGCCTCAAGAATCACCTCGGTCGAGGCGCAGGTCGACTGGACCGAGGTAGATCGCTGTTTGATTTCAACTCTCTGAATTCCAGTTCTTTTCCCCCAATTTCACTACCAGTTGTTCCTAAGGGGTACTTAAGCATTTTTCAACACAAATGATTGGCAACCAAAGCCAATTACGTCCAAAAACAGTAAGAAGAAGAAAGTTAGGGTTTCCGATTTAATTACCCAGATTCGGTCGATTGGAGGCGTTTTTGATGCAGTTTCTCGCTTGCAATCTATTCCTCTGGCCTTTCCTTGCGAGATCGGGGCAAGAATCGTAGAAAACGATCGAGAAACGGGGAAGCGAGGTGATTTGGGTGCCGCGGTCGAGAGAGAGATGGGAGGGAAAGAGAGAGAAATTGTTCCCCTTTTACACCCCTCGCCGGTTCTGCTGTCACCTCGGTCGAGGTGGTCCCGATTGGACCGAGGTGTCTGGGCCGAGGTGGATCGTTGTCAGCCCTAGTCGCCTCGGTTGCTCAAGAATCATCTCGGTCGAGGTGCTGTGACAACAACCGAGATGTGTCTCAGTCAACTCCGTCTTCTCAATTTCTCGAACTTTTGTCCGTCCAGTTTTGTTACTGGGTTGTAATCCTTCCTTAGAAAGTACCTGGTTTCTGTGTAGGATGCCAAAAACAAAGCAAAAGCAAACTATCTAGCTAGACTAGAAAAAGGGAAAAGAAAGCAATACCTTGGGTTGCCTCCCAAGAAGCGCTTGATTTAAGGTCGCTAGCTGGACCGTACGGCATTCCTAAACATGTTGGAAGGTATCCTCACCCCATACTTCGCCTTCATCATGGGGTGAGATAAAGAAGTCTATCAAACGTTCCAGCAAATGCAAGTGCTCATCAAGGAATGAATCGTTTATGGGTGGTTCGTCCTTCTCGCGTGAAGAGGGAGGTAGCCGCTGAGGTGATCCGCAATAGAATTTTCGGATCCCTTCTTATCGCGAATCTCTAGGTCAAACTCTTGAAGCAAGAGAATCCGTCGAATAAGACGCGGCTTAGCATCCTTTTTAGCAAGTAAGTAATGAATAGCTGCATGATCAGTGTAAACAATAACTTTCGCTCCCACTAAGTAAGAGCGAAATTTCTCAAAAGCATATACAACCGCCAAAAGCTCTTTTTCGGTGGTGGAGTAGTTTAGCTGGGCTTCATCTAGCGTCTTGCTAGGATAGTAAATGGCGTTGGTCCGACCATCCTTCTTTTGTCCAAGCACCACTTCTACTGACACATCACTCGCATCACACATGATCTCAGAGGGCATCCAATCCGGAAGTTGGATAATGAGAGCGGAGATTAATGCTTCCTTAGTCCTGTAAAATGCATCAAGACATTCTTGCAAAAACTCAAAAACAACATCCTTATTCAAGAGTTTAGTTAGTGGCTTAGAAATCTTCGAGAAATCCTTGATTAACCTCCTATAGAAACCGGCATGCTCAAGAAAGCTCCGTACACCCTTAACAAAACAAGGGGGAGGAAGTTTCTCAATAGTCTCGATCTTAGCTCGATCGACCTCAATACCTCGGTTGGAAACGAGGTGTCCTAGTGCAATGCCTTCATTAACCATAAAATGACACTTCTCCCAATTCAAAACGAGATTAGTGCCTTCACATCTTTGTAGAACTAGAGAAAGGTTAGTTAGGCAATCATCAAAAGAGGAACCATATATTGAAAAGTCATCCATAAATACCTCCATGATCTCCTCTATGTACCTTGAAAAGATAGCCATCATGCATCGCTGGAAGGTAGCGGGTGCATTACATAATCCAAATGGCATCCTCCTATAAGCGAATGTCCCCCATGGACAAGTGAAAGTGGTCTTCTCTTGGTCATCCGGATGGATAGGAATCTGAAAGAAGCCACTATAACCATCTAGATAGCAAAAATGTGAATGCTGGGCTAACCGTTCGAGCATTTGATCGATGAAGGGAAGTGGAAAATGGTCCTTCCGAGTGGCCACGTTCAGCTTCCTATAGTCGATGCACACCCTCCAACCCGTAATGGTCCTAGTTGGGATCAATTCGTTGTTCTTATTCGTCACAACGGTCATCCCTCCTTTCTTCGGAACTACATGCACTGGGCTCACCCACTTGCTATCCGAGATAGGAAATATGATACCTGCATCCAACAACTTAAGAATTTCTTTCTTCACAACCTCTTTCATGATCGGATTTAATCGTCTTTGAGGTTCCCGTGAAGTCTTATGATCGTCCTCTATTAATATTCTATGCATGCACAAAGAAGGCTTAATACCAATAAGATCATCAATAGTGTAACCCAAAGCCTTTTGATGTTTTCTCAGGACATGCATCAGTTTAGATAATTCAGTTTCGGAAAGGGAAGCACTAACAATAACGGGATAAGTAGAATCCGGTCCAAGGAAAACATACCTCAAGTGACTTGGAAGCGGTTTAAGCTCCACAACTGGGGGTGTTTTTTGAGGAGGATCCTTGCTTCCTCCTTCCAGTGGAGTAGATTTAGATCGAAGAACTGGACTTTCAGAGGTCTCAGTTGACATCATCTCGCTTTCGACCTCGGTCGAGGTCTAGAGTGGATGACCGAGATGTTCTTCAGATAAGAACACCTCGCTTGGTACAGAAAGTGCCACGGTCGAGGTACTGCAACTGGGACCTAAACTGGAGATTCTCTTCTCCTGGATTAGTCTTTCAATCTTAGCTCTTGGATCTTCTTCCAGCGCCTTTAAGCTCCATATCTCTGCATCACAAGAAGCATCTATACCTTCCTCCATTAAGCTAAAACTAATTACTCTTTCAAGAGGGTCATTAATAAGGATAGAGCTCACCAATTCTCTCTATTCTTCTTCATCATAGATGTTGAAGATATCATCTTCCAGCGGCTCTCTTTTCATTGCAGCAAGCAATGCAAACTCCACTTGATCTCCGCCAATGTTGAACTTCAACTTGGCGTTCTTACAGTCCATATTGCAACCCGAAGTTGCTAGAAATGGCCTCCCGAGAATGATAGGAACGGGATAATCTGCGGGAATATCAAGCACAACAAAGTCTATAGGTAAATAGAAGTTACCTAACTTAACCGGAACATCTTCCAAAATGCCCACGGGATGGGTAATGGAGCGGTCCACCATGTATAGCCTTATCTTCACCGGCTTGGGCTCTCCAAGTCCGATCTTCACACATAGGTCCAGCGGGATGATGCTCACGCTGGCTCCTAGATCACACAATGCTTCACAAGTAACATCCCCAACTTGAATGGGAATGCAAAATGAGCCGGGATCTCTCAACTTAGGTGGCATCTTCTCCTTCATGATTTGAATGAGCTCCGAGGATTTAGATGTCATCCTTACTTCACCAAAGTCTTCCAGCTTCCTCCACCTTGATAGAATCTCTTTTAAGAACTTCCCATATGCGGGCATTCCTAGAATAGCATCAAGGAAAGGGATGTTAATATGTAATTTATTCATCAAGTCAAGGAACTTATCAAAGTGCTTGTCTAGATGTGCTCTAGCCCTTGACTGGGGGAATGGAAGTGGTGGTTTATATGCAGGAGGTGGGACATAAACTTCAGTTTTGTCCGTCGCTGTCTGGGACTCCACCTTGGATGGTACCTCGACCGAAGTGTTCTTCGTCTGTACCTGGACCGAGGTGTTCTTTGTCTGTACTGGCATCGACCGAGGCACGAGATCTGTAGTTTTTAGTCCACTTCTCGTTGTTATTGCCATGATCTGTCCTTTTGGGTTGCTCTCAGTCCTTGCTGGGAACTTCCCTGGATCTCTTGGCGCTTCATTCGCCTTATTAAAGAATTGTTGCTCTAAGGCTTTTTGTGCCTTTGAAAATGAAGTCATGGATGTTTCCATAGCGTTGAGCTTGATCAAGATGGCCTCCAACTCTGCATCTTTCTTTTCTAGCTGGGACGAACTTGATCCAGGCTCCTGGCTCTTCAATGGAGTAGAAGAAGAAGAGAAAGGGTTAAAGGAATTATTAGAATTGGAATTAGAATAAGGGTTACCCGGATTTTGATTGTTGGATCTCCAATTGTTGTTGTTGGAGCCTCTATTGTTGTTGTAGTTGTTGTTCCGGGAACCATGATTGTTGTTCCTTGACCCTTGATATCCTCCCTCCTCCTTTTTGGTGTTTCCAACCAAAAGGTCTTTCAATTGCTTCACATCATTCTTGAGGGAGATAAGTTGGTTGTCATTGGATGGAGCTTCCTGGAAATTAACTCTCTTAACTCCATTTTCAGCTCCTTGGTGGGAGTACTTCTCCATGTGCAAAGCTTGTTTCTCAATGAATTCCCAAGCTTCATCAATCGACATGTCCATGAATGTGCCGGCGGATAGTAGTTGAAGGTTGAATTGGGTAGCTCCATCCAATCCTTTGAAATATATCTCAAAAAACTCTATCTTTGAAATCCCATGGTGTGGACAATCTAAAAGAACATCTTTAAACCTCTCCCATGACTTGGACAAACTCTCCTTGTCCTTCATGATATATGCATTAATCTTCCCTCTCATTTTAGCGGTTTTAGAGGGGGAAAATTTTTTTGTTAAGAACTCCGTCGTCATCTCCTCCCAAGTGTTGATCTTTTCGGGAGGGAGAGATTGATACCAATTAAGTAAGCGCCCTGTCCTTTAAAGAAAAGTAAAAAGGCCTTAGCTTGTAATTATTATTTTCCAGCCTTGAAGGTCTCAAGGTCCCCATTAAAATCTCATAGTTTTACAAATGTTGATGCGGAGACTCCCTCTCTAAACCTCCAAACTGGCATTGGTTGATCATGGATAGAACTTGCGGTCGAAGTTCATAATCATGCTCCGCTGGATCACCTAGGTTGACTCCTGGACGCCTCACTTGCTGGTTTGGGTCCATCCTCTGTCCTAGGGTCTGTAGAATACCTGCAAAAAGAACATCTTGGACAGACATCCGAGGTGGAAGTATCTAGGCCGCGGCAACTGGAGCGGGGTCCTGCCTCGGTCGAGGGTCTGGTCGATGCAGAATCTGGGCTCGTAGCTCAGCTATATCTGCTTCAATCTCCGCAGCTCTGGTGCGAGTTTCCTCCCTCCTGCGCTGCAGTTCTTCCCTATTGAGGCGCAACTATTCCATCGCCTCCTTCAATTCGGCCTCAAGATCACGATTGTCTTGGTTGGCCATTTTCGTTTCTTTCAAGCGTCTTTTGTATGTCTTTTCTGGTTCGTGATCGTAAGGAACGATTTCCTTCCCAACACGAGTTCTTCGCATAAACCTAAAAAAAAGAACCTGCGAAAGTCACTCAAGTAGAGTGGTTAGTAGCAACAGGGGCAATTGTCCCGAAAGACAACCGTAACCGGCTTGGTCTAGACCAAGTCCCCGGCAACGGCGCCAAAAAATTGTTCGCTCCAAACGGTGTGTGCAAACTTTAAATTTATATCCCAAGAAATATGCTTAAAACAAGGATGCGAACCCGCAGTGTACGGATCAATTATAGTAAAAAGCAAGAATTTCCGGGGTGTCGATCTCAGGGACTTAAGTGAAACAAAGCAAGTATAGGTTGTCAATGCAACTAATAACCACAAAAGCGATTAAAGCAATCAAAGAGATGATAATAAGGTCAATTAAAGGAAATATGCAAATTTTAGGGATTAAAGCATCTAGTTGTGGTTCCAACTCAAGATCTCAAGATAGGCGGATAAAGTTGAGATTTTACAAAGGGAAAGTGTTTCTAAAGTGGAATAGATCACCGGGTAAGTCTCACTACTCACTAACTCCAAACCAAAAGCTGCTATTACCGGGTAAGTCTTAAGGTACAAAAGAAAGAAATTATAATCTCAAACCAACACACCAACTAAGGGAATAGAATCAACCTTTACCGGGTATGTCTCAGGTTAACTCACAAAGATGGAATGAAGGCACACACAAACCCCAATAAAGGATAAACCTTTATTACCTACACTTATGATCTTGGGTAAACAAACTAAGAAATTACCGAGTAAGTCTCATCCTAGGTTTGCATTGAACCAGGAAAGGTGTAATAAGAATAGGATTTGGCAAACTTTAACACTTAACTCTCAGTTACGAATCAGAAAAGGTCACCTCGGCCAGTCAAGTTCCACCCCGACCGAGATGTTCATCGACTGAACGAGATAATCTAGGGTTAAGGTTAAAGACTCGAACTTTCAGGGTCCTACTGGGATTAAGATTATTCTATCATTGTCTTTCCCACAACTTTCACCCAATCACCCTAGAATCGCACAAAGAAACTAGCCATTCATCATCATGATAACAATAATAAAAAATATGAGAAGGTAATGAATATTGGAACACAAAAACCTTAAGAACAAGGCTTCAATAACTGAATCAAATATCAAACAAATCAGCGTTCCTTGGATCACAAATCCAACAAGACAATCAAACAAAAGGGAATCTAAGAAAGTCTTACAAATTCCCTCAAAAGCTATTTCCGAACGATCAATCCTTCCTTGATTGATCTTCAATCTTCTTTCCTTCCTTCCTTCCTTCAAAGCTTCCAGAAAATCCTCTCTTTGCTGGTTATTCTCAGCCTCCAAGCATTGTTGAACTTGTGGAAAATCCAACCCTTTATATAGGAGAATTATCTTTCAAAGATAATAATATCTTAAAAAGATAATATCCTAATAAAATATATTTTATCTCTAAAATAGATCTCCTAAATATATGATCTTCCTTCCAGAAATCCAGCCCAAAAATATAAGATCTCTCCTTCCAAAAATAAAAGATCTCAGCCAAACATATATCTCGCCGGTGCCAGGGTGTTCGCCTCGGTCGGGGCGCTCCTCTTGATCACCTCGGTCGAGGTGGTACTGTAGCTGACCGAGGTGAATCTCAGCTGAATGTGAAATCTCTTAAATCTGGTCCAATGTAAATCTTCTTCGTTAATTCCTTGCTCCCTGAGTTCTCTTTTAAGCTCCTGAATGTAGCTCCTATGAATCCTTTGCTCCTTAGCTCCATTTCGATCAAAAAACGTGCCATTTTACCTACAATTACAACGAAACTTGGTGTAGACCTTGATTCCCGTAAAGGTAGATAAAACAACAATACAATCAGATAAGGTACATCCAAACATGCAGATTATTGAAGATAAAACGTCTAAACAAGTCCCAAAATATAGACTATAATACATGCTATCACTTCACACTAATCTGAAAATTTGTCTCTTACTAGGTTACTAAATACAAGTTGTCAACTATTTAGGCCAATTCCAGTGTTGTTGAGACTGTTACTAACAAACACCAACACAGCTGTTTACATACATAAAGGAAATTACAATCCATCAACAAAGCTTAAAAGAGCGACCACCCCAAACATATGAAAACAAACACAACCATAGGACAATTGCACTCCATTTTATCTAACATAGATGTTGTTGAAAGCAAGTGTACTTAACGAGCAAGAACAACTGATAGAAATTACAACAACATCACCGGCCATATCATCAGTCAATACAACTCAAAACGCGAGAAAATGCAACAAGCATCATCAACAACCAGGTTCAGGATTAATTCATGTGTCATCTCATCCAGCAATAGATCAACTAACAACCAAACTGATAAAATGTGAGTTCAAAGCCAATCTTTGTGCAACACATGAGCACACCCACAGACCACAACAAGAAATTCAACAAAGATGTTTTAAACAAACACCACAGGCATATCAACAACAGACATAGAAATAGGAAATGTTAAAAGCTTGTTCTCCCCCATTGATACTGCTTATCACATGATTATGATCTACTTCAAGTGTTCAACATTCCCCCTTCATCAATTTACTCATGCAGAAAATGCCAAGAGTCGGAAATGATAAAATTCCTATTCTGCCAAATGCCCACAACAATATCAGAGAAGAGCTGAAGCTCTAGGACCTACATATGCATCGGATGAGCGGAGAGACAATCTGCCAGAGAATACACAGTAGAACACTTTTTGTAACAGGAGACCGTTCATCCCTTGAAGGTGACCTGCACACATGGCTCCTCCAAGAACTTGTGTTATGTCTCAAAGGAGAGAGGCACAACATTTTATCATTTTAAATTGCTCGGATAAGACTTGCACATTGTGACTTCTTCTGTGGTAATCCATGTTTTTCTATGATCATCTGATTCATCTCCATGCCTGAAAAATACGCATGAAGGGCAGCTATTCCATAGAATCTGGGAGACGTCCTGAGAAAAAAACATTCTAATAAACTAGAGCAAACATATCCATTGAGAACCGTGCTGCAGATTTTCATGAAAAAACACAAGGCAAAAAAGCATCAGAGGGTGAATAGCTCATTTACCACCAAATCAAAGAGGATACATAGTTTATAGAAGGAAGAAATATAGCAGATGTCAAACATGACTTCAGGGCCATTAGCAAGGGCATTATTACAGAACATAAGCCAAGACAACTATGATTATTTGCTGGCTAAAAAAGGGGTTATCTACCATACAGGTTACCCAGAAATGTTGTACAAAATTTGAGCTATTGCTGACTCTTTGAAGAGGAGATGGAAAAGACATTTTTTTAAATATTTTCTTGCATGTAATCACGAGGCTTGGTCCAATTTCATATAATGTAACTAACCACTCATTTCCAAAGTCTTCAACATCTTAAAATCACGAAAATATCATGCAAATCAAACAAACATCATTGTCGAGTTTTGATATTGTCCAACTCAAAGTTAAAAACACAAACAGTTACAAAACAAAGAAACACAACACATTTAGGTTCACGACAACTAAACACGACATAATTATCATGCAATCTATTCTTCCATCTCCTCCTCGTCCCACTCAAAGTCAGACTCTTCATCACTATCTTCCCCATCTTCCGTGTCATCAAATACAAAAGCATCTTCGTCGAGCTCTCTCACTTCCTCTACACAACAACCACTACTTCTTGGTTGCAATTTTTTATCCGCTCCCGTTGCGTCACTCACCATACCCGACATAAGGCCCGAACCGGGTATGACCTCCCCTTCACCGTCGTCTACTCCATCAACTATCCATGATTGTGCATGAGAAGCCTCGTTGTCTAGAAGCACATCAATTTTGTCATTCGGACTCTTCATTTTCTTTTTCAACAATCTTGCATTAAATTGAACATACACTAGATTGCTCATCTGGACGGTATCTAGTTTATTCACCTTCCTTGTGTGAATCTACATGTTTGAAAACAATAACTCATGACCTAAGAAGGTGAGTACTAAACATATATAATAACTAAAAAGATATTAAAATAAAAATTAAATTACCCCTTCAAATATACTTCAATTTCTTTCACATCCGGATGAGCTTGTTGTTAACGACAAAATCCTTCAACCTTTTACAGATTAGGAGTGTGATTGCCGTAAATATCCCACCATCCAACTATATATTTAAAAATGTATAGTAAAAGCAATAATTCAGCCCTTAACTTGTTAACTCTTGCATAAAACTATAAACAAAAGAAGATATAACCATACCTGGATCATAAACATTGTCAATTTTCATATATTCTCTTGCCGACAAAGCTCTTCCAAAGGTACCTTCTCTCCTCCTATACTTCACTAACTCCACATTTATCAGTTGATGTTGCATTTCAATATCAGCATACATCCGTTCTATGCATTTAAAGACCCCATCCATAATATTTTCCGATTCTTCGTTGGACCATTTAGAACCGGAATTGTAATAGTAATATGGATTTAAAAAGTAAGCCATCAAGTGAAGTGGAGTATCAATACGGCCATTTCCCTTTGTTTCCACAATTACACTATGTCAAGTATAAGGTTATAGTTCTCTTCATTATGCTTGAAAACCTCCTTTATTTCTTCCTTTGCCTTTTGTACTCACCGTACACAAACCCCATGGTCGGCTTCACATCTCCGTCTACAAGTAGGAGCACTCTTACTAAAGGTGTAAATACCTTTAAACACATGCTTACAATATTCTAAAATCCCGACGACAAAATGGTAGCATAAGCCGCTTTCCCTTTCTTGCTCTTTGACCATTTCGTGTTTTTCCACTCTGTTGAGACCACTGTGTGCTTCAATGCATCTTTCTTCTCAATAAAATTTTGCAACATTTAGAAAGAAGATGCAAATCTGGTCACTCCCGGGCGGACTATCTCTCTTCGTGTATGGCTCCTTATTAATGCCAAAGTCTTGTGATAGGAGTAGACAAATACGGTGAAACTCTTTGCTTTTGCAATTGAACTTTTTAAAAAAGGGAGTTCACCGATGGCTTCAAGCATGAGATTGAGAGAGTGAGTAGCACAAAGAGTCCAAAATATTTGAGATCTCTTCTCAAACAAGATGCTTGAAGCCATAATATTGTTCGAAGCTTAATCGGTAATCACTTGCAATACATTATTCTCCCCAATCTTTTCAATGCACTCGTCAACATACTCAAATATGTATTTACTAGTATGTGCATCTCGGGAAGCCTTTTTGGAACTAAGAATAGTAGTCTCACCTCCGGAATTCACACACAAGTTCATAATGATTCTCCTATTTCTATCACTCCAATCCTTCATGACTAAACACTATTTCTCCTGCGTTCTTCCTCTTGACCCTTGAGTGATGTCTTCATTCTTTCTACTTCACCCTTCAAAAGAGGCTCTCCAAGTTGATATTAGTTTGGAGGTTGGTAATCTGGACCAAATTGTCCGACCGCCTCAACAAATCTTTTGAATGTGTCATTTTCCCCTACATGAAAGGGAATTCTTAACTCATACACCCACCTAGCCATGCAGTGACCCTGGAGGCGCCCCTTAAGGTTTTCCTGGGCCGCCCCTACGGCTCACAGAGTCCGCCCCTGCGGCTCTGTGTGCTGCAGCCGTCTTCTTTGACCCTTTGACCCGTGCTTTACCATTTTCAGCTCCATCTCTCTCTCTCTTGCGTACATTTCTTCTTCTCTCTTCTCTCTTGGATCATCTTTGATCTTCCTTGAGCTTTTGGGAGTTTTGTGAGCCTTGTGCTTGGCTTTGCTTGTGGTTTGCTGATGATGATGTTGTTGTGCCTTGTTGAACCAGCTTGAGGTGGTGATGGTGTTGAGTTGATGTCCTGGAAGTCCAGCTTGGTAAGCTTTTATGGCTTCCTTCCTTTCTTTCTTCTTTTCTTCATCTTTTCCTCTCTTTTCTTAGTCTGGCTTAGATTCCTTAGGTTTAGATCTTGTTCTAGCCTTGATTGGCTTGTGTTTATGTATATGTATGTATGTTAGTGTTGGAATGAAGAAGGAGTAAAGAATCGAAGGAAGAAGTGAAGAAAGGGCTAAGGTGGTGTCCTCTGCTGTCTAGCCGCCCCTGCGCCACCTTGCAGCCGCCCCTGCGCCGGCCAGGATCCGCCCTTGCACCACTTGGGACCGCCCTTGCGCCCACCTACATCAGCAAGGTCCTGCACTTGGTTCTGCAGATGTGGTTGCTTCTAGGCTTTCCTTAGGATGCCTTTGTCCCCTCCTTTCCTAGTGCGAGTCTATAAGATCATGCTAGAGGTGTGAGGATGTGTTTGGTTGAGGTTATGATCGGTTTATACCTTGTACGGCTTAAAGGACTTAGGTTGTGTTAGTTGAGGTTCTGAGGTTGAGTATGATCCCTATGGATCTCTTTGGGTCTAGGTATGACCCCTTTGATGAATAGAGGTTGATATCTTTCTATACCTTGTTATTAGGCAGTGCCCCTCTCTCAGGATTGGAGGTTGTTTGTGGTTGAGCTGTGTACGAGGTTGAGGTAAGTCCGTAGGACTTACTTAGCTACCATCCTTATATTGGATGTTTGCATGAGTGGTGTGTGCTTTATATGCTGCTATGATAGCATGAGATGTCATTTATACCGACCTATGTTTTATTGACTTCCCCACTGTGTGACTGTGATAACCTTTCCCATCATCCTGCCGTGGAGTCTGGGAGGTTCTCTGATGTCAGGCCAGACCGGTTTACGGGAAGGGCGCAATCCACTCCCATAGGGTACACAGATTGTGTGACCGATACTCGTACGGCTGGCTAGCAGGATTAGAGGCGAGGATGTATCGGTCCTCGTGTCACATACTTTCATTTATATATATATACGACTTGAGTGAATGACTATTATATAAAGACGATAAACTAGGTAAATGTATGATAGTATGCTGATGTGTTTATCTTTCCATGATTGTGTTTGTGCTTATGCATTACTCTATATATGTATGGTTATCTAATGGTTTATTACTATGTTGTAGATTCCCCACAGGATAGGCGTGCTGCTGAGTGATCTAGCAGAGTGGCAGGCCGAGGACCTCTCGTACATAGGATGTTGTGGGCTTTTGGGTTCTGCGTGAGGATGATCTTTTGTTACCTCCTGTGTGAGGGCGTTGTGGTTTATACTCGGCTATGCTGTTTTACATTTTGGTTGTACAATTTATACAGTTTTATGTATTTGTTTTATATCTGTGAGTGCCATGTTGTAAGATCTAGTGAATTTGTTGTCAGGCTAGGGTCACGATCCACTGTGAGATCCTAGCCCAATGTGACACTCCGAGTCCCGCGGAATCAGGGTGTTACAGACCATCTATAAACGCAAGCCACTGTCCATGATAAATTGTCCTGTGTCTTAACCGTTGCAAGAATATGGTGGTCCGAATAAGATTGTACAATAACCGACATATTCCTCCACCACAGATCCAAACCTCCAGATCTCCCGTTAGAATTGAGGCATAGTCCGTGAGTAAAACCACATTTTCGTTTAACTGATTCAAGGTCATACTGTGCAATCTTTGTTTCCATGAGAAAAACCACATCCGGGCAATGTTTCCAAGACCATTCTTGGAGCGCGCGAACCGTTGGGGCATTGCCCATCCCCAAGCAGTTCCAAATGAAGATTTTCATTGCTGTTTGTGGGCATGGACCTCCATGCTCGCTACTTGATTGTCGACAATCATCAAGTTTCCGTCCGACACACGGTGCTTTTTACCGATATCCTGATCCGTTTCAGAAGCTACTTGTGCCTTTTATTTAGAGTTTACCTTCGCCCTGGAAGAGGAGATCCGCCTTGCCTGTTTTTTGATATTTATTTTCCTTCTACCCTGAGCAGATTTCAGAGCCCGAAATATCATAGTTGAGGCCGTTTTGGCTTGAGATGAGATCTGGCCAGCTTGGAGAATGGTTTCCGGGGAGCTAGTTGTTTGTGTGGGTATGACGTTTGTGATATCATTGGGTTGCCTCGTTGAGCTAGCCACCTTAAACTTGTATTTGTCGAACCATTCCCTTTTCTTGTTAAGTGCCTCCTGACGTGGGCGATGTGTTCGCTCAAAAGTGTGCGTCACTAAGTCTTAAATTTATATCCAAAATCAAACAAATAAGCGAACCCGCAGTGTAAGGATCGGTATAGTAAAGCAAGAATTCCAGCGTCGAACTCAGGGATTTGGGGGATCAAATTCAGTTCGTAAAATTGTCTGGCAAGTAAATAAGCTTTTGTAATGATTAATGGGAAAACAACTATTCTAAAGATTCAGGTATCCAATTATGGCAATCGATTCAAGATGTTCTAAAGATATAAGGACAGAGTTAGGATTGCAAATGTATAGATCTAAGATAGGGTGTTGTACGGTGAAGTTCCAAACCCATATATCTTACCCAAGGCTCTCTCAATAAGGGGTGTTAAGTCTCGTTAGAAAGAGGATCTAAGAACAAGATTAAACTCTCAAATACCCATGCCCAAACCCAAGGGGATCAAAGATAAGCCAAAAAGGTTAAGGCTATGACACTCATAACCTAAGTAGAGGGTGTTGAGTCTCACTACTACCTAGAAAAGGTAAACCAAGGCTAGGTTAAGGCCAATCTTTAACTTTGGATCAAAGCAAAAGCAAAACACGTCAAACAGGAAAAACCACGGTAAGATCTTGATGAACCACGGCCATGGAACTCAAGAACATGTCGTGGAAAGGTACGATGGAGAGGTCTCTCGCAACTCTCATGGTCCAATCTATTTTGGTTCAATCTATCATCATCTATGCCACAACTATCAACGTTTCACCTTAGAATCACTTAAGGGTTTTAGCCAACAATCATTGTCATTAAATAATTAATCAAATTTAGAAGAGAGAAAACATAGAACTTCGACAACTCAATAATGAATGCAAAACCAATCTCAAGTAATTCAAAATCCGTGCTTCCGTGTAATGAATACATAATAAAATCAAAAATCTCTCACAAATCCTGAAGTACAAGAAGAACGGGATGTCATTCCGCCTTCAAAGTGCAACATTAAGATCTTCTAACTCCGAAATAGGAAAGTACATCCTTCCTCAAATCTTCCTCCAAACCTTCAATCCCAAATCTCCTCTTACAATTTGTAAGTGAAGATCCAAATGTGTAATCTTGCGAATGGTCCAGCGTATAACGAGCGTCTTTCTTCTATCTTTCTTCAGCCTACTATAGGAAAAACTAGGGTAACGAAAGGGCCCGTAACGAATGTTGACGTGGAAAAAGTGCAATGTGGCAGTCGTTGGAAAACCACGGCCTCTCTGATTTCCACAGCCGTGGTTTTAGCCGTGGGTGCTTACGACATGGCTTTCCACGCCCTTAATTAAAGTAATTACCAAAACCACGGCCGTGGTTTTATATACTTGCCCGTGGAAATCCTAAAATTGGCGTGCAATCCTTTGTTCTCCAAAGCTTTCCAATTATGGTCCTTCCTTAGTTTCTCTAATGCATCCCCTTGATGTCTAACATGATCAATCACGCCCACATGCTAAATTTATGCTCCAATCCAAGCCTTTATTCACCTATAATCACAACAAAGTTTGTGTAGATCTCTATACCAACATAATAGGTGAATGTTCTCATATATGTTTCAAACTCATATCCATGTACACAAAATAAGGGGATAATCTACCTAAATATGTTCCTAAACTAATGTCATATTTCATGCTATCAAAATACCCCATACTTGTCTCTTGTTTGTCCCCAAGCAAGTTTTTAAAATCAACAACACAAGGTAGGATGAAATATGAATACAATACAAGAGAAAAACAAATCTTTTTGGTATTGTGCTTCTATTCAATAGATCGCTCTCAAATCTTGTTTCATGTTTCCTTGAAAACCTCTATGCACACAAAATTAATCATGTCATGCAAAAGAAACATCATACATCGCAAAAGCTCCAAGAAAAACATCATAACCCAAAGTAATGTCAAAATAGATCATGTGGAAATCCGATTTAGATCACTAAGTGAAACAACAACCCAAATATCTTAAGGTCTTTCAAGCAAAGGTCAAGAAATGTGAATGGGTAGGACTTTTGTAAGGTAATGTGGTGCAATATCCAGGAAAAAGGAACTACACAACACAAGCAAGAAGAACATTACTTCCCAAACATGCTTTTTATGCAAATTTTCTTTTTTTTACTTTAATTTTTGAGACTATGGACATAGGTGCACAAAAACCGAAGTCTAGGAAATCAGCTGTTCTCAATTTTTTGAGATGCCTCAAACCCTTGGTGCACATACCATATCCCGTTAGGACTGTCGTTCATTCGGTCGGACTTTGGCAAGACACAAACACCCGGCTATGTGAATGTTGCCGAGTTACTCATCCTCATGTTCGATGTCCCCAAACCTATTTTTCTATACTTTGAGTCAACACTTTTACAAGGCCCTCCCACATCAATCATGCCTTACATTACACGCTTCCCAATTCCTGGATAGGTAAAGGCGGCAAAATTTTATTGAGGAGCTAAATGGATTAAGAAGAAGCAAGAAAAATCGATGTGTCTTAATCATTACAAAAAGAAGTGCAAGAACTTGTAATGCGATTTCAACTTTCATTCCTCAACATGATTTAGACAAGAAGTTTTACATTATCAAACTTGCAAGAAGGTCAAACAATATACTCAACTTCTCCACAATTCACAACTCATCTCAAGCACATAAATGTCATCAAAAATTCAATCCACAAGAAATATTATCATTGAGGTCTTTTCCAATCCTAGAAGCACAATATTTTTCAAAATTTTTCAAATTTTTATGGATTTTTCAAAGCTTAAAAATGCAAGACAAATAAGAAACGTGTGACAAGAAATAAAAGCACAAATGTTCATGGATAACAAAAGAAGCATAATGTCAAGTTATTACAACACATTGGGAATCTTAATCCACCCCATACTTGAATTAAACATTGTCCCTAATGTGCGATAAAAGAAAAAGGAAAATAACAAAGAAACTCACTTAGTTTATGAAACAACTCAAACAAACCAACTCATCACATGGGCGGCGGTGATGGAAATGGGAAGAAGTTCGGGCCGTATGGACGCCTAAACTGCTTTCTGTAGACATCTCGATGGATCCTTGCATTGTCGCGGCACTCGTCCTCAGCTGCATCAAAACGGACCTCAAGTGCCTTTATTCGATCCTCAAGTCCGGTGACCCATCCAGGCTGCTGATCCATCCACACCGGCCTTTGTGCCATCCACTCCGGCGGGGCTCCCATCCAAGCTAGCGGCGCGTCCATCCATGTCGGTCTCTCAATAACGCTCGCACGCCGGAAAGAAGAGGAAGTAGAAGGTCGCTGCTGATAAGTAGAACTCCTTGGTGGCTCCTCGAAGTCCGCCGGCTGATCTGGAAAACCTCCAAAATACTGCTCAGCAGCTGCAGCATCTTGGTACTCATCTCCGCCTATATCTTTATCACCCTCCTCCTCAGCTAATGCAGGCTAATCCTCAAAATAATAGATAGGAGGTCCAAGGAGATTAGCATGCATCGGGATAAAAGTTGCTTTCCAATTCTGCCGGTCCCGGATGGTGTAATCAGCACTCCAAGGAATGCCCCGTCCTCTCTTGCCTTCCCAAGGCATGGAGACGTATGGAGGACCTCGGTGGCGGGGAATCAATAGCCCCCGAGTCATAAAATCTCTAAGCCCTAGAGGCCTCGCAGATGCCGCTAACAATCCCCAACTGTCGTGCTACGTGTGTAGCAATCCCTCCATATCCAATATGTCGCTTTTCCTTGCTCTTAATCTTCCTAAGGGTAGCAGCAAGCATGGTGGCACAATCTGGAGTGATACCAGTCGCCATGCAGTAAAGAATATAAAGTTCGTCAGCCTTGAGCTTTTGTGGGGTTTCAGATCTAGGAAATAAGCACTCAGATAGGATCCTATGAGCTATCTTAAAGGATAAGTTGTAAATAAACTTAGCCTTTGAATCTGCGGGCTGCCAACGATCCTTGGAACCCTCCACCATAGCTATCTCTTCCCAAAACTCGCGAGAACGAGTGTTCCTAGGAAATGCCCCATTATAAGTTTCCCCAAAAGCAAACAAAGCTCCAAACTGAACTGTGGATAAGTGGTGGGGGCGGTTCATCAAACGGAAAGAAACTATTCGATTCACGGCACTATGATCAAACAAACTCAATAACTCCATATTTATCTCCTCATATGCATCCTCCCTAATGCCCATGAATGTGGTGAGTCCAACCCTAGAAATCATCATCCTACGGTCATCTACAACATGTAGATCCTCAAATTCCTCAAGGACTATGTACCTAGGGGCTATAACGTTGCGTTTTTGGATTTTTAAGTAGTCTTTTTTGTGGTCCTCATGGATTCTAGGAATGCTAGGGACCGGTTGATAAGCGGGAGGGGGTTCGGAAGAGGAGCTAGTTCCTCTTGTGGTTTTGTTTCGGCTGGATCTACGAGTTTCTGCCATTTTCACTAAAACCACGACCTGTTCTTGGCAAACCACGCCCGTGGAAACGTCTAACAGGCCGTGGAATCTCACGATTTTTCGTAAATCACCAAAAATCTCACAACAATCTCAACAACAACAACAACCCTAGACTATTTCTATGATCAATTCTGTTCAGTTCTCTTATATATCTTTGAAGAAATCAAAAGAAATCAACCAAAGATAGAGTTAAGAGAAAAACTAGGTTTTGGATTTGGGAAATCCAAAATCTCGCTTGATTGTTGATTGTCTGCGCTGTTTGTGGTCACAATCTTCAATAGGATGACGTTTTCTTCAACTTGGGATGAAGAATCGTGCGAAACGGTTACCGAATGAAGATTTGGAGTTGTGGGATGAGAGGCGTGGAAAGGGGGAAGGTTGTGTGGGTTTGTGAAGAAGACGACCTTATATACCCTCAACCAAATTTTGAAAACAACGGCCACCTACTACTTCCACAACCGTGGTTTTAGCCGTGGCTGCTCTCGACCTGGGTCTCCATAGCCAAAAATTAAGAAACCACGGCCGTGGTTTCCTATTTACACCCGTGGAATTCTGAATTTTTGCTAAATATTCGTTTAGCTTTCTTCACTTCTCTTGGTTGTTCTTTAAGCTTGACATTCAAAATCGCAAGACATACCGGAAAGACACCAACGAAAAACAAAAATAATCTACGCTAATCTATTCTAAGAAAAAGGGGAAAAATGAATTACCTTGGGTTGCCTCTCAAGTAGCGCTTTGTTTTAGGTCCGTAGCTAGACCTATCCTTTGTGCTTAAGTGAGGAGAATCGGTGTTATCTCCTCAGTTTAGAGTTTTGGCGAGTATCTCTTGAGTCGTTGTCCATTCACCTTGAAACTTCCGCACTTTTCACCCCATACTTCAACTGCACCATGGGGAAAAACGTGCTTAATAACATAAGGTCCTGTCTAACGAGACTTAAGCTTACCTAGAAAGAGTCGAAGTCTCGAATTGAAAAGAAGAACAAGGTTTCCTTCTTTGAAGTCCTTCGGAATGATTTGATTATCATGCCAACGCTTTGCTATCTCCTTGTAAATCTTGGCGTTCTCATATGCATTCAAGCGGGGTTCTTCTAACTCATTGAGGTCCAAGAGACGTTTATCTCCCACTTCCTTCATGGCAAAGTTCAACCACTTGACAACCCAATACGCCTTGTGTTCCTACTCCACCGGAAGATGACAGGACTTCCCATACGCAAGATTGTATGGTGTTGTGCCAATGGGAGTATTGTATGTTGTTCTATACGCCCACAGTGCGTCATCTAGCTTTAACGCCCATTCCTTCCTTGTTCTAGAGATAGTTTTCTCTAGAATTCCCTTGATTTCTCTATTGGAAATCTCCACTTACCCACTTATTTGCGGATGGTAAGGGGTGGCGATCTTGTAAGTCACCCCATACTTAGCTAATAGAGCCTCAAATCGATGGGCAATGAAGTGTGATCCTCCATCATAATGATGGTTCGAGGTGTCCTAAACCTTGGGAAAATAGTTCGATTAAAGAACTTTACAACCACCATCGCATCATTAGTGGGAGAAGCAACGACTTCAACCCATCTTGAAACCTAATCTACAGCTAGAAGTATGTATTGATTACCACAAGATTATGAGAATGGTCTCATGAAGTCAACTCCCCAAACGTCAAAGATGTCCACTTCTTGGATGTTGTTTAGAGGCATTTCATTCCTCCTAGATATGTTCCCTCTTCTTTGAAAAGCATCGCAACAAGCAACAAAGGTTTGCACATTCTTAAATATTGTGGGCCAAAAGAATCCGGATTGCAATACCTTAGCACAAGTCTTGTGAGAACTAGCATGTCCTCCACAAGGAAGAGAATGACAATGGCGAATGACACTTTGCATTTTGTCTTCAGGTATACATCTTCTAATGATGCCATCAAGACCTCTCTTGAAGAGTAGAGGTTCATTCCACTAGTATTAGCGGACATCCTTAAAGAACTTCTTCCTTTGAGTGTAGGATAGTCCGGGAGGTATTTTTTGACAAACCAAATAAAATTTACAAAATCAGCAAACCAAGGTTCGTTACCTGTAGAAATATGATCAAGACAGTCTTCCATTAGATGCAATTGTTCGTCCGGGAAAGAGTCATCAATAGAAAGGTCATCATGGGTGACATGTAGTAGACGGCTCAAGTGATCCGCAACTGAATTTTTGGATCCTTTCTTGTCACGAATCTCAAGATGAAACTCTTGAAGGAGAAAAATCCATCTAATCAGCCTCGGTTTTGCATCTTTCTTGGCAAACAAATACCGAATGGATTAATGATCCGTGTATACAATCACCTTCGCTCCTACAAGATAAGAACGAAACTTCTCAAATGCATACACAATAGCAAGTAATTCATTCTCCGTTGTGGCGTAGTTGAGTTGAGCTTCATCTAGCGTTTTACTAGCATAATAGATGGCATGAGTGCGTCCATCTTTCTTTTATCCAAGCATCGCTCCCATTGCTACGTCACTTGCATCGCACATGCTCTCAAATAGAAGACTCCAATCTGGAGGTTGAATTATTGAGGCTGAGTTTAAGGCTTCTTTGATCCTGTAGAAAGAATCTAAACACTCTTTTGAAAATTCAAAAACTGCATCCTTCATCAATAGATTAGTCAACTGTTTAGAAATTTTCGTAAAATCCTTAATGAACCTCCTATAGAATCCAACATGTCCGAGAAAACTTCTAATCCCCTTCACCGAAGATGGAGGAAGAAGCCTTTCTATTGTTTCAATCTTAGCCTTATCAACCTCAATTCCTCTATTAGAGATCAAGTGTCCTAATACTATGCCCTCACTAACCATAAAATGACACCTCTCCCAATTTAAAACTAGGTTAGTGTCTTCATATCTTTGTAGAACTAGAGATAGGTAGCAAGACAATTATTGAATGAGGAACCATAAACAGAAAAATCATCCATAAAAATCTCCATGATTTCCTTAATGTACTCCAAGAAGATGGCCACCATACACCTTTGAAAGGTGGCTGGAGCGTTGCACAATCCGAATGGAATCCTCCTATAAGCGAACGTACCCTATGGGCATGTGAATGTGGTATTCTCTTGATCGTCCGGATGAATCGGAATCTGAAAGAAGCCACTATACCATCAAGATAGAAAAAATAAGAATGTTGTGCTAACCTGTCAAGCATTTGATCAATGAAGGGAAGCGGGAAGTGATCCTTCCTCATCGTGATATTCAGCTTGCGATAGTCTATACACATTCTCCATCCCGTCACTGTTCTTGTTGGAATGAGTTCGTTCTTCTTGTTAGTCACAACGGTCATTCCTCCCTTCTTTGGCACAACATGAACGGGGATCACCCATTTGCTATCGGAAATAGGGAATATAATTCCTACATCAAGAAGCTTAAGGATTTCCTTCTTCACTACCTCTCTCATGATCGGATTTAACCGTCTTTGAGGTTCACGTGAAGGCTTATTGTCATCCTCCATTAGTTCTTATGCATACATAGTGATGGCTTAATCCCTACAAGATCCTCTATAGTGTAGCCTAAGGCTTTCCTATGTTTCTTCGGGACAATCATAAGCCTATCAAGTTCATCTTCACTTAAACTAGAACTAACTATAACGGGAAACGTTGAGTTCAGATCCAAGAAAATCATACCTTAGATGTGCGGGAAGAGGATTCAATTCCAAAGTTGTAGATGCCTTTAGTGTGTTGTGAGGGCTGTCCGGAGTCTCCTTGGATGTCTCCAAGGGTGTAAAAGTGGTAGAAGAAGGGGCAAGAACGTCTATAGACAAAACGGAATCTCCCTCAGAATTTTCAGAAACCACGACCCCTCTAATACTTCCACGGCCGTGGTATTGGCCGTGGCAGCTCTCAATATAGGTTTCCACAGGTGGAATTAATGAAACCACGTCCGTGGAAAACACCTCTGACCCGTGGTTTCGGATATTTTTTGTACTATCGTGCAATTCTTCGAAATTTTCAATTTGCACCTCTTCTAACTCTTCCAAAGCCTCAACTTCAAGGTTACAATTTCCGCTCCTTGTTCCATGATGCTCTTCAATTTGCACCTTTTGTAAAGGATCTTTGAACAAGATCAAACTTACTTCTTCTCTAGAATCCTTTTCATCATATATGTTGAAAATGTCCTCTCCAAGTGATGGTTCTTTTGTCAAAGCTGAGAGTACAAATTCAACTTTCTCTTCTCCAATGCCGAAGGCCAATTTAGCATTCTTGCAATCAACCATACAGTCGGAAGTTGCAAGAAAAGGTCTCCCAAGTATGATTGGGACCGGACAATCAGCAGGAATGTCAAGCACAACAAAGTCTATATGAATATAGAAATTACCACAAGCTTAACTGGGACGTCTTCAATGATACCAACGGGTCGAGTAATGAATCGATCCGCCTTGTACAACGTCATCTTCACCGGTTTAGGTTCACCTAAACCAACCTTCCCACACAAAGCAAGTGGAATGATGCTCACACTTGCTCCCAAGTCACAAAGTGCATCATATGTGACTTCTCCCACTCCTATCGGTATGCATAATGACCTCGGATCTTGCAGCTTTTGGGGCATCTTTTCCGTCATTGTTTTGATGAGTTCTGACGACTCCGGAGTCATGTTAACTTCACCAAAATCTTCAAGCTTCCTCTTGATAGAGAGGATCTCCTTCAAGAACTTCACATAAGCGGGCATACCTAAAATTGCATCAAGAAAAGGTATGTTAATGTGTAGTTTGCTCATGAGTTGAACGAACTTATCAAAGTGTTTGTCTAGACGCGCTCTCACTCTAGACTGCGGGAATGGAAATGGAGGTTTGTAAGCTGGAGGAGGTACGTAGACATCTTCTTTCTCCTTCTCAACGGGAACCTCGATGAATTTGGGCTATGGATCGGTGGTTGTTACACCACTTCTTGTAGTAATTGCCATCACACGCCCTTTTGGATTATGCTCCGTCCTTCCGGGAAGCTTTCCTTGATCTCTAGGAACTTCTCTGGATTTGCTAAACACTTGATTCTCCAAAGGTTTTTGTGCTTTAGAAATTGAAGTGATGGAATTCTCCATCCCTTGCATCTTCCTCAAGATTGTTTCCATCATCGCTTCAAGCTTGTCTTTCTCCGGCTGGGTTGAACTCGATGTGACTTGTCCCTGAATTTTCAAAGGGGTAGAAGAAGAAGAAGAAGGAGGTGTTAGTGCATTTTCAGCATGGGAATAAGGATTATCAGGATTATGTTGGTTGGATCTCCAATTATTGTTGAAGTTCCTGTTGTTGTTGTTGTTGTTGTTCCGGTTGTTATTCCTATTCCCTTGATTGTTCTCTCTTCGTAGATAGCCAACATCTTGCTCCTTTTTCAATTGAATGTTGGGCTTCAAGAGTTCTTTCAACTCCTTAATCTCATTGTTGAGAGAGAAAACTTGAGCTTGACTCGCTTGATTCAAATTTAATTCCGGATCTCCGGAATTTTGGTTCCCACCTTCAATCTTCATATGAGAGTACTTCTCAATCACTAGAGGTTGCTTTTCAATGAACTCCCAAGCATCATCATCTCTCATTTCCATAAGAGTTCCGCACGAAAGAGATTGAAGTTTGAAATGAGTTTCCACATCTAATCCCTTGTAGTATATCTCCAACAACTCAAGCTTTGAAATGCCATGGTGAGGGCAATCCAATAGAAGGTCCTTGAACCTTTCCCAAGGCTTAAACAAACTTTCATTAGGTTTCATAGCAAATGCATTGATTTTACTTCTCAACCCCGCGATCTTGGATGGTGAAAAGAACTTGGTGAGGAATTATGAAGTCATCTCCTCCCATGTGTTAACTCTTCTAGTTGGAAGAGATTGATACCAAGCTAAGGCCTTGTCTTTCAAAGAGAAAAAGAAAGGTCTCAACTTATAGTTGTTATTGGTTTCTCTTGGAGGCTTCAAGGTCTCCATAAGAATCTCATAATTCTGCAGATGATGATATGGGGATTCAGTTTCCATTCCACCAAACTGACTTTGGCGGATCATAGTAATGACTTGAGGGCGAAACCCATACTCATGCTCATCTAGATCCCCAAGATTCACGCCGAAACGGCACTGTTGCTGATTCCGATCCATACGTTGCCCAAGAGTTTGCGGTTCAACCAAGATAGGAGTGACTCTCGCATCTCTAGTTGGGATACGAGGATTAGGTGGGTGATTAAGAACGATCTCTTCTAGTTCAAGCATATCATCATCGGATGATTCGTCTTTCTTAGCTTTGGCGACTTTTTCCAAGTTTACTTGTTGTACTATTGCCCGGATTTCATCCATTTCAACTTGTAATCGCTGTCTATCAGCACGTGCTACAGCTCTCTCCTCAATAAGTCTCCTTTCACTTGTATTAAGGAGAGCTCGAGTTTCGTCCAACTCAGCTTGGAGGTTCTTTTTATTGTGTTCAACCATTTTTGCTTCCCTTAACCGTTTCTTGAGAGTCTTCTCACGTTCAAGGTCAAAAGGAACGAGGTCTTTCTCAGATCGAGACCTTCGCATATTGTAATATCCTGAATTTTTATTCCGTTTAATTCCGAGTCAAATCGGACATCGAGCCGTTGATGGTTTCCCATTCTATCAAGTATTTCTTTCTTCACAAATTTTATCATTTTATGTAGAAGTTAATTCACATAAAATGATAGAATTTTATCAAACCCTAATTCTTATAATTATTTATCATTTTATGTAGAATTTAATTCACATAAAATGATAGAGTTATATCAAACCCTAATTCTTATAATTATTTATCATTTTATGTAGAATTTAATTCACATAAAATGATAGAATTTAATTCTTATAATTTAATTCACATAAAATGATAGAATTATATCAAACACTGTGACGAGATCACGACAAAGTTGTGACGAGATCATGACTAAGCTGAGACGAGGCCATGACAAAGCCCGACAACTCTGTGACAAACTCATTCATGGGCCTGACAAGGCCATGACGAGTTTTGACAGGTTTTTGACAAACTATTCAACCCATCTTCCTTGCATTTGTTTCAGCCCAACCCTTTGCTATGATGGCCCAGCTACCCGTAACCCTCCAGTCCACACGAACCTGTTGTCGCCCAGCCATCCTCGCACAGTAGCCCAACTTGTTTACGAGCCCAGTAGCAGCCCTTCATGCATCCCGTACAACTCCCGTCCAGCCCACCAAGGAGAGCAAACGCTCAGACGTTACAAGAGTTGTAACTCCCGTAGTGAACGCTCCTCTTTACTTCCTCTTCTATTTCCACCTTCACACGAGATCTCCCATTCTGTAGACGTTTAGTCGTGTCCTCAGGCGCAGGAAAAACGCAAGGAAAGCAGCCAGCAAGAGTTGCACTCGAAGAGCCGGCCGGAGCTGCTACTCCCTCGACCCTAACTGCTCCGGACCAAGATGAGTCTAGACTTACCTTCTTCTTCTGTCCTCGCCTCTATCCTCCCTCTGTACGACTCACTCGACTGTCTCCTTCTGGATCTAACCCTTTGTACACACGTTTCCGGAACTAGTAGATAGCAATCGGAAGGGGGCTGAACTACTCCTTTTCCAGTGTTGACAGAAGAACGATCTTCCCAGAATAGATCCGAGCGGCTGTGCATCCAACCTGCAAGCCATCCTCCTCCTTTCTGGATCTAGCAATCTTCTGCAGCCTTAGTACTTGGTGAGTGTTCCCATTCTTAGCCCAATATCTATGAAAGGAGAGGCTAGATATTGATTATGCGTTGATTGTTTGGTCGAGTGTAGGACTCGAATTTGACCTCGATGTGGAGCAGCTATCCAGGAAAAACGTGGGAGGTAAAACACATAAAATTATACAGTTTACACATTAGTTTTGGAATTTCAGAAACTCTGTTCATCAGTCAAGTTTGAGCATAATTTTCGATGTCTTAGAGATAGAATCCACCGTTCAAATTTTAGGATGTTATAAAGTGATATGCATATTGTAAGGTATCAAAAATTGGGACTTAACCAACGGTTAGATTTAGATTTCTGAAGGTGCAAAATGGACTAGTTAGGCTGTTTGGGAAATGATCCTAGAAAAATGCTACGTATAGATTTCGTTTGTTTGAGTTCACCTTTAAAGATTTTTGTAGAAGTAACGGTAAAACAGTTTTAAGAAATTCTTGCTCCTATTAATAGATTAGATATTATAGATGATTTAGAAATTTATTTTAGAATTTTTATAAGTTTATTTTAATTTCATATTTGAAGCTGTAGTTGGACTTTAGTGACTTTTCGGGAAATAGAAAATGGGTAGTTTTTCTAGTTGTTACCTAAAATCATCCTAGGGAGTAGAATATGGTTAGTTAGCATCAAATTAGAGTTTAAGTACGTATTCCGGGTTTTGGAAGTTCCGGGACCAAGGGTAAAATAGTCAATTTACCTTAAATAAGCACTGTAATTTCTGCACACAGAATCTTACATCGTAGGAGTTTTAGACTTCTAAGTACCCAGGGAAATGTGTTGACCCACGTGCCTCCTTTGACAGGCAACTGAGTTTCTGCAGTTACCGATTTAGTGGTTCTTAAGAGAGAGTCGAGATTTGATTCTGGTAAGTCCACGGACTTACTTAGCTGGCTTCTTGCATGTGTGTGATGTGTATGAGTGGTGTTTGATAGTTAAGATAAATAACGAAACCGGAATAGGCCGACTGTAGTATATTGTATAATTAACTCAAGTGTATGATAACGGGTCGTGACATCATCTGCCTACCTCTTGCGAGAGTCTAGGAGGTTCCCTACGACCAGCGCAGTCCGGTAGACGGTCAAATGCATTAGTACCATTCCGCGTTGGTAAACGGGGACAGGGGCGAGGTTTGAGAATCCCTCGTGTCACAAAATAAGTATCATTAGTAATGACGTATCACTTAATTAAAGATAATAAAAAGGAATGAGTGTTGCATGCTGATTGTGTATGTTGTGTGTTTGTGCTTTTACTTTTATACTTATGCATAGATTGTTAGCTAACGGTTTTATACCGCTTGTAGATGCCTTGCAGGTTAGGGAGGCGATCGAGTGATCCGGCGGTAGTGGGCAGCCGGGGTTCCGTGCATTATAGGACGGGACTGTTATATTTTTATTTCATGACTGTTGAGACTAATGTTGGTATTTTGGTTTTAAGACTTGGTTGTATTGTTTTCAGATTTGGATTTTCATTTTGCTCATGATATAAAGCTTTATGTTTTGCCTTTTTATTTGTGCCATGTTGTAAGGTCTGATGAAGTTGTTGTCAGGCTAAGGGTCGGGACCCATTGTGAGGTCCCAGCTCGTAGCATTTCGAGTCCTCTAGGATTTGGGGTGTTACAATATGGTGTAAGAGCCAGATTGGCAACAACGGCATTCGCTATCTTCAAAAAGGCCGAATAAACAAATAAACGGAAACCGCAAGGGTTACGAACTTTTAAAATGAATTTTGTTTTCCAAACCATGAGCATAAACGGGTTGGGATAGAATGCACGGACCGCCACTACCTCCGCTGAACTCAATAGCATAGTTTATTGGACTTCTGTTATATCTTGCAATTTTAGTTACGTTGTGACGTTTAGAAGTGACCTAGAGTAATAAGATAGTTATGACCTTACTAGGAACTAAAGTAGTCTTATATTGATCACGTCTCTACCAGATGGCACGTACGAGGGCGACAACTTACGTTGGACGAGGAGAGGGCCGACCACCCTTCCTCCAGGAGCTAAAAGACAAGGACGTGTGGGTAGGCTTTAGAGGGGCCGAGGTTGGGGACGTGTTCCTGTTGTAGATCCACCAGTTGTGGATGTACTTGCTGAGGAGGTGGCCGAGAGTATTGTTCGAGAGGTTAGGGATGGGACCGCTACTAGGTTTGGAGTACGGAGTGCAGGGCCTGCTGATTCTGGCCGTGTATCGATTGGAGCATCGGAGTATCGAGCTTATGTTCAACAGGTGCATGAGGCATACAGGGCCGGAGCACCACCTCCAGCACCGCCAGTGCCAGCTAGGTCAACAGAGGTCTCTCAGAGGGTGACTCAGGTGTAGTTCCACCGGTGGTAGCTGCACCAGTGAGGGTTGTCGAGGATGACCGAGTGATAGACGAGCTGAGGGTACCGAGACCAGATGAATGTTTGAAGACATTCAACCATCAGCGAGTTCCCACCTTCGACGGGAATGTTGGACTTGAGGTGTAACATTGGATCAGTCAAGTGGAGTCCGCCCTAGAGGCGATTCGCTGCCCTGAGAGTCGTAAGGTGGAGCTGGTTCAGACATTGTTTAGGGACCAGACACAGTATTCGTGGAGGACAATGCGGGGCGGAGTGTCCCGATTTGAGCAGTTGTTGAGTCTCGTGAGAGAGACCTTTTGTCCTACCTCACTGAGAAGGGACCGAGTGCAGGACTTCTTGGAGGCAGGTTTTGAGGATGTTCAGATAGCTGAGGCCATTAGGAGGTTCCGGGAGGAGCTGTCACTGTTGGGTCCTGCTGCACCGCCTGTGGACCAGTACGTGTATCTGTTCTCCCAGAGACTGAGGAAGACTACCCGCTCCTATCTAGTAGGGTTCCGCTGTGATTCCTTACCTGATTATCAGGATCAGGCTTCAGCGTATGAGAGGGACCGACTGGGACACAGGAGAGCTATGCAGTCTAGAGGGTCAGACAAGAGGCACTAGACCGGATCGGTCAACACTAGAGTAGGAGGGTCAGGTCATAGGCGTGGTCAGTCCCAGGGCCATTCTAGTTACCAGGTGGTACCACCGATGGGGTCTAGAGTACGTTAGTGTTGCAACTGTGGGGAGTAGGGACACATTAAGCCGGAGTGTAGGAGGCCACCAGTTACATGGTTTACTTGCGGCCAGTTGGGCCACAGAGCTACCTTCTGCCAACAGGGCAAGGTAACATCACAACAGGGTCCTCACCTGCTGGTACCTCAGGTGGAGGACAGAGGCAGTCTCAGTATCAAGCTTGGGGTCAACAGCAGCGAGCTCCTGGTCAGGCATATTCACAGGATTCTGCTCAGATTCCAAGTAGAGGTAGAGGACGTGGTGGAGGCACTTCAGAGACTAGGGGTACTCAGGCTCGAGTCTTTGAGTTGAAGAGTGCCGTAGAGCCAGCAGCGCCCGCAACCACAGGTTTTATCACGATTCATGGCTTTCCAGTCTGAGTGCTTTTTGACACGGGTGCGACGCACTCTTTTATATTTGATGATTGCATAGATAGGTTGACCTTAGATACAGTAGAGGGGGAACCTTTCCTTATAAGGTTACCCGAGGGAAGTAGGGTTCGTGGTACTCGGGAGATTCACGATTGTCCCATCCACTTGGGAGGTCGTGACTGGCTAGCCGACTTTCACGTCATGCACTTAGTGCATGAAGAAGTCATACTCGGGATGGACTGGATGGACCGCCACAGAGCTGTTTTGGACGTCAGTAAGAGGACAGTGACGGTCAATATGGAGTCTGGGCAGGAGGAGGTCTTTCGAGGATGGGACCTCGGAAAGATCGGGACAGTCATTAGTGTGGTCCGAGCCGCAAAGCTCATAAGTCAAGGATGCGAGGCCTTCTGGTGTTACGCCATGAAGGAGGAGACGAGTTCATCTTTAGCAAAGACCCTGGTAGCTTGTGAGTTCGAGGATGTCTTTGGTGAGCCGATTGGCTTACCACCGTAGATGAGCGTAGATTTTGGGATTGAGTTGGAGCCCAGCACGAGGCCAATCTCAAAGGCTCCATACCGCATGGCACCAGTCGAGATGCTTGAAGAAGCAACTCGTGGATTTGGCAGAGAAGGGATTCATCCGACCCAGTGTGTCTCCCTGAGGTGCACCAGTCCTCTTCGTCAGGAAGAAGAACGGATCCATGAGGCTTTGTATCGACTATCGAAAGTTGAACAAAGTCACCGTCAAGAACAAGTACCCGTTGCCGCGTATTGATGATTTGATGGATCAGTTACAGGGAGCTACGGTGTTTTCACGTATTGACTTGAGGTCAGGATATCATCAGCTGAGAGTACGGGAGGAGGACATACCAAAGACAGCATTTCGGACCAGATACGGTCATTATGAGTTTGTGGTGATGCCTTTCGGGCTCACCAATGCTCCTGCTGTCTTCATGGAGTTGATGAATGGCATCTTCATTGACTTCTTAGATCAGTTTGTTGTAGTTTTCATCGACGACATCTTGGTGTACTCCTAGAGTAGGGAGGTGCACGCCGGACACCTGAGGACGGTGTTGCGGGTTTTACAAGATAGAGAGCTTTACGCTAAGCTCTCTAAGTGTGAGTTCTGGATGCTAGAGGTTGCTTTCCTTGGCCACATTGTCTCTGCCAAGGGAGTCAAGGTGGACCCGACAAAGATAGAGTCAGTTGCATCATGGCCGCCCCCTAAGACGGTCAAGGAGGTACGCAATTTTCTAGGTTTGGCCGGATACTACCGTAGGTTCGTGAAGGGTTTTTTTGTGATTGCCAGGCCACTCACTTCCTTGTTAAGGAAGTCCATCAGATTTGGATGGACCGAGCCTTGTCAATGGAGTTTTGAGGAGTTGAAGGAGAGATTGACTTCCGCTCCGGTGTTAGCACAACCAGAGGGCGTTGAGGACTTCATCGTTTACAGTGATGCATCCAAGCTAGGCTTGAGATGCGTCCTGATGCAGAGGGTAGGGTCATTGCGTATGCGTCTCGACAACTGAAGACGTATGAGGAGAATTACTCTACTCACGACCTTGAGCTAGCTACAATCATTCATGCCTTGAAGATCTGGTGTCATTACCTCTACGGGGTCACTTGTCAGATCTTCACAGACCACAAGAGTCTGAAGTACATATTCACTCAGCGGGAGTTGAATAACCGCCAGAGGAGATGGCTAGAGCTGATTAAGGATTTTGACTTAGAGATCCTTTATCACCCGGGGAAGGCGAATGTGGTTGCCGATGCCCTTAGTAGGAGGACACCTCGCGAGGCTGCGATAGCTAGATTGACTGTGCAGACCCAATTGCAGAGAGATTTGATTTGGTTGGAGGTAGACATCCGGTTTCCGGATACTGACGGCCATTTGTCAGCGTTAGAGGTTTTACCGGATCTGACGGAAGAGATCCGGCAGAAACAGGAGGGTTGTCGAGCACTGACGAGGATCAGAGATAGGATGTCCAGAGGGGATGCACAACAGTTTATGGTGGGTGCAGATGGGATTTTGAGGCGCCAGGAGCGCATATGTGTACCCTCTGACAAAGAGTTGAGGCAGCGTATACTACAGGAGGCCCATTCTACACCTTACTCCGTCCACCCCGGCGCGAGTAAGATGTATCAGGATATACGACGATCTTATTGGTGGGGCGGGCTCAAGCCCAACGTAGTTAGATATGTAGCCCAGTGTGCGACCTGTCAACAGGTCAAGATCGAGCACCACCGGCCCGGGGGAGAGCTCCAACCACTTCCGGTTCCACAGTGGAAGTGGGAGGACATTTCCATGGACTTCTTTACTGGCTTGTGGTTGAGTAGAGGCTTTGATGCGATATGGGTTGTAGTGGATCGGTTGACGAAGACGGCACGATTTATTCCTATTAAGGAAACGTGGCCGGTGTCTCGTTTAGCCGAGGAGTTTACTAGACAGATTGTGAGGTTCCATGGAGTGCCGAGGACGATCATTTCAGATATGGATGGGCGTTTTACCACGAGGTTCTGGCAGCAGGTACACGCCGCCTTAGGCACGAGCTTACAGTTCACTACGGCATACCATCCTCAGACGGACGGGCAGTCTGAGAGGACTATTCAGACCCTTGAGGACATGTTAAGGGCATGTTTGCTGGATTGGGGTCAGGTATGGCCCGACCACCTCCCTTTGGTGGAGTTTTCTTATAACAATAGTTGGCACGCGACTATTGGGATGGCTCCTTACAAGGCACTATATGGACGGAGGTGTCGTACACCTCTGTTGGGATGAGTCTGGGAGGATGAGTGGTGTAGCGCCCGAGCAGATGCAGGATGAGATGGCTCGGGTAGCATTGATCCGAGAGCGGATGTTGACCGCACAGAGCCGTCAGAGATCTTAAGCTGATAAGAGGCGCATGCCTCTGGAATTCAGGGTTGGCGCCCATGTATGGTTGAAGGTGTCACCGACGAGGGGTGTTTGACGTTTCGGCATTAAGGGGAAGTTGAGTCCCAGATGTGTCGGGCCCTTTGAGATCCTTGAGCGGATAGGAGAGGTGGCCTATAGATTGGCATTGCCACCCCGATTGGAGGGAGTCCATCCAGTTTTCCATGTGTCTCAATTAAGAGAGTATGTGCATGACCCGAGTCACATAGTGAGCCATGACGACCTAGTAGTCGAGCCGGATCATACATTTGCAGAGTACCCGATAGAAGTTTTGGAGAGAGGTACGAGACGCCTTTGATCGAAGGTAATACCCATGTTGATAGTGCAGTGGTCAAGACGAAGGATCGACGAGGCCCCTTGGGAGACGGAGGATAGTATCTGGCGGAACTATCCCGAGTTTTATGCCGATCTAGAGACGTCTATAGGATCGATGAGGCCACGTGTGAACCATAAGTAGTCTTGATATAGTAACTTGTTAATCATAGGGCTAGCTTACGTTTTATGATCTCGGGAACTACCCCTAAGTTTTGGGACGAAACTTATTTTGAGGGGGATTTGATGTAACGACCGTTTTTTTTGTTATGCTTTGATAAAGTTTGAGAAGTTCAGAAAACAAAATTAAAATTTAGTAAGACTAGGATATACAAGTTTAAGTACGGAAGTCGTTTAATTAAGTACCTTGTTCTAATTTTTGGGACGGAACTTATTATAATGGGGTACTGATGTAATATCCGGAATTTTTATTTCGTTTAATTCCGAGTCAAGTCGGACTTAAAGCCGTTGATGGTTTCCCATTCTATCTAGTATTTCTTTCTTCACAAATTTTATTATTTTATGTAGAAGTTAATTCACATAAAATGATAGAATTATATCAAACCCTAATTCTTATAATTATTTATTATTTTATGTAGAATTGAATTCACATAAAATGATAGAATTATATCAAACCCTAATTCTTATAATTATGTATCATTTTATGTAGAATTTAATTCACATAAAATGATAGAATTATATCAAACCCTAATTCTTATAATTTATTCTTAACGATGACCATAGACGAGATCATTACAAAGCTGTGACGAGATCACGACAAAGCTGTGACGAGATCATGACTAAGCTGAGACGAGGCCATGACAAAGCCCGACAACTCTGTGACAAACTCATTCATGGGCCTGACAAGGCCATGATGAGTTTTGACAGGTTTTTGTCAAACTATTTAGCCCATCTTCCTTGCATTTGTTTCAGCACATCCCTTTGCTATGATGGCCCAACTACCTGTAACCCTCCAGCCCACACGGACATGCCGTCGCCCAGCCATCCTCGCACAACAACCCAGCTTGTTTACGAGCCCAGTAGCAGCCCTTCATGCAGCCCGTACAGCTCCCCTCCAGCCCACCTAGGAGAGCAAACGCTCAGACGTTACAAGAGCTGTAACTCTCGTAATGAACGCTCCTCTTTACTTCCTCTTCTATTTCCTCCTTCACACGAGATCTCCCATTCTGCCGACGTTCAGCCGTTTCCTCAGGCGCAAGAAAAAACGCAAGGAAAGCAGCCAACAAGAGCAGCACTCGAAGAGCCGGCCGGAGCTGCTACTCCCTCGTCCCTAACTGCTTCCGGACCAAGGTGAGTCTAGACTTACCTTCTTCTTCTGTCCTCACCTCTATCCTCCCTCTATACGACTCACTCGACTGTCTCCTTTTGGAGCTAACCCTTTGTACACACGTTTTTGGAACCAGTAGATAGCAATCGGAAGGGGGCTGAACTACTCCTTTTCCTGTGTTGATAGAAGAACGATCTTCCCAGAATAGATCCGAGCGGCTGTGCATCCAACCTGCGAGCCATCCTCCTCCTTTCCTGGTCTAGCAATCTTCTGCAGCCTTAGTACTTGGTGAGTGTTCCCATTCTTAGCCCAATATCTATGAAAGGAGAGGCTAGATGTTGATTATGTGTTGTTTGTTTGGTCGAGTGTAGGACTCGAATTTGACCTCGGCGTGGAGCAGCTATCCAGCAAAAATTTGGGAGGTAAAACACATAAAATTATACAGTTTACACATTCAATTTTGGAATTTCAGAAACTGTGTTCATCAGTCAAGTTTGAGCATAATGTTCGATGCCTTAGAGATAGAATCCACCGTTCAAATTTTAGGATGTTATAGAGTGATATGCATACTGTAAGGTATCAAAAATTCGGACTTAACCAACAGTTAGATTTAGATATGTGAAGGTGCAAAGTGGACTAGTTAGGTTGTTTGGGAAATGATCCTAGAAAAATGTGAAGTATAGATTTCTTTGGTTTGAGTTCAACTTTAAATATTTTTGTAGAAGTAACGGTTAAATAGTTTTAAGAAATTTTTGCTCCTATGAATAGATTAGATATCATAGATGATTTAGAAATTTATTTAAGAATTTTTAATTTTATTTTAATTTCATATTTGAAGTTGTAGTTTGACTTTAATGACTTTTCGGGTAATAGAAAATGGGTAGTTTTTCTAGTTGTTACCTAAAATCATCCTAGGGAGTAGAATATGGTTAGTTAGCCTCAAATTAGAGTTTAAGTACATATTCCGGGTTTTGGAAGTTCCGGGACCAAGGGTAAAATAGTCAATTTACCTTAAATAAGCACTGTAATAACTTTTGCACATAGAATCTTACTTCTTAGGATTTGTAGACTTCTAAGTACCCAGGAAAATGTGCTGACCCACGTGCCTCCTTTGATAGGCAACTGAGTTTTTGCAGTTACCGATTTAGTGGTGGTTAAGAGAGAGTCGAGATTTGATTCTGGTAAGTCCACGGACTTCATTAACTGGCTTCTTGCATGTGTGTGATGTGTATGAGTGGTGTTTGATAGTTAAGATAAATAACGAAACCGGAATAGGCCGACTATAGTATATTGTATAATTAACTCAAGTGTATGATAACGGGTCGTGACATCATCTGCCTACCTCTTGCGAGAGTCTAGGAGGTTCCCTGCGACCAGCGCAGTCCGGTAGACGGTTAAATGCATTAGTATTCCGCGTTGGTAAACGGGGACAGGGGCGAGGTTTGAGAATCCCTCGTGTCACAAAATAAGTATCATTAGTAATGACGTATCACTTAATTAAAGATAATAAAAAGGAATGAGTGTTGCATGCTGATTGTGTATGTTGTGTGTTTGTGCTTTTACCTTTATACTTATGCATAGATTGTTAGCTAACGGTTTTATACCGCTTGTAGATGCCTTGCAGGTTAGGGAGGCGATCGAGTGATCCGGCGGTAGTGGGCAGCCGGGGTTCCGTGCATTATAGGACGGGACTGTTATATTTTTATTTCATGACTGTTGAGACTAATGTTGGTATTTTGGTTTTAAGACTTGGTTGTATTGTTTTCAGATTTGGATTTTCATTTTGCTCATGATATAAAGCTTTATGTTTTGCCTTTTTATTTGTGCCGTGTTGTAAGGTCCGATGAAGTTGTTGTCAGGCTAAGGGCCGGGACCCATTGTGAGGTCCCAGCTCGTAGCATTTCGAGTCCTTTAGGATTTGGGGTGTTACACATATACCTATAGAGAAATCTGCAAAAAATCACTAAGGTAGATAGATCAAATAACAAGAGAAAAAGCTCCCAAGCCAGATAACCGAATTTGGTCTTGAACAAATCCCCGGCAACGGCGCCAAAAACATGTTCGCTCAAAAGTGTGTGTCACTAAGTCTTAAATTTATATCCAAAATCAAGCAAAGAAGCGAACCCGCAGTGTACGGATCGGTATAGTAAAGCAAGAATTCCAGAGTCGAACTCAGGGATTTGGGGGATCAAATTCATTTCGTAAAATCGTCTGTCAAGTAAATAAGCTTTTGTAAAGATTAATGGGAAAACAACTATTCTAAAGATTCAGGTATTCAATTGTGGCAATCGATTCAAGATGCTCTAAAGATATAAGGACAAAGTTAGGATTGCAAATGTATAGATCTAAGACAGGGTGTTGTATGGTGAAGTTCCAAACCCATATATCTTTCCCAAGGCTCTCTCAATAAGGGATGTTGAGTCTCGCTATAAAAAGGATCTAAGGACAAGATTAAACTCTCAAATACCCATGCCCAAACTCAAGGGGATCAAAGATAAGCAAAAAAGGTTAAGGCTATGACACTCGTAACCTAAGTAGAGGGTGTTGAGTCTCACTACTACCTAGAAAAGGTAAACCAAGGCTAGGTTAAGGCCAATCTTTAACTTTGGATCAAAGGAAAAGCAAAACACGTCAAACAGGCAAAACCACGGTCAAATCTTGATGAACCACGGCCGTGGAACTCAAGAACATGCCGTGGAAAGGTACGACGGCGAGGTTTCTCGCAACTCTCAGGGTCCAATCTATTTTGGTTCAATCTATCATCATCTATGTCACAACTATCAACGCTTCACCTTAGAATCACTTAAGGGTTTTAGCCAACAATCAATGTCATTAAATTAATAATCAAATTTAGAAGAGAGAAAAGATAGAACTTCGACAACTCAATAATGAATGCAAAACCAATCTCAAATAATTCAAAATCCGTGCTTGTGTTTAATGAATACATAATAAAATAAAAAATCTCTCACAAATCTTGAAGTACAAGAAGCACGGGATGTCAATCCGCCTTCAAAGTGCAACATTAAGATCTTCCAACTCCGAAATAGGAAAGTGCGTCCTTCCTCAAATCTTCCTCCAAACCTTCAATCCCAAATCTCCTCTTACAATCTGTAATTATCCATATTATTTATATCACCTAACGGTTCTTCAACCTATAATCACAACAAAGCTTGTGTAGATCTCTATACCAACATAATAGTTGATTGTGCTCATATATACTTGAAACTCATATCCATGTACACAAAAGAAGGGGAAAATATACCTAAATATGTGTCTAAACTAATGTCATATTCCATGCTATCACGATGCTTATTCATGGGTGCAGTTGCACGAAGCCAGTGCCCATATTGATGCGAAGTTTCTGTCATGGCGGGGGTTTCTTGGCAGGCTTTAAGCAGGTGACCAATGCGACCACAATGAAAGCAATATAACGGTTATCGCTCATATTGTAACTTGATGGTGGTTGGAGAACTTTGTATCAGAACTGTCACTTGTTTCCATAGAGGCCAAGTTATATCAAGCTTGACTCGAACCCGTAATATCCCTCCTAGACCCAAGAAGTCAGAATCATCCCAAGAGATGAAGGGCCCGACTCTATTCCTGATCGTTCTTGCTAGAGAAAGGACAACACATTCCGCTGGAATATCTTTTGCCAAAATCTAGAAATCTGCATGATTTAAATCGAGGTCTGTAGGCTTGCTGCCCGGAGTAAGCTCTTGAAGGACCAAGAGAGAATCGTCAAATCACCATGGACCGTCATCGAGGACCCTCCGCAAATCAGATTGTTCGATAAAATTGGAATATGAACATATTGTCTTCTAGGGGGAGAGAAGCCATACCCCCTTTCGGTTCCCATACTATTTTGAAAGTGCTCATGAGAGCTTGGGAGTTGAAACGCCGTGGTGCGAGAAGTTTGCCTACTAGGCAGAGGTGACGGCGCTGGATGTCATCTTCGAGACCCTCCACTGAAATTGCGAGACCTTCATCCTCCGTTAATCTCAGATTTTTGATGTGGAGACCTAGTTCTTCCATATTGGGCGATTTGAAAAATATGGCGCTGAACTTGTGGAACTGTAAAGATTTTGAAAAAGGAGGCTTTTGTGGAACCCTGAAGCGGTTTAGGGCAAGGAAAAAGGTGATAGGGTGGATTCACTAATGGGAGTGGTGATTGGTGATGGTGGCGCAGAGATCCCGAGAACGGGAAGCAAGAAGGTGGAACGAAAACCTAGATTCCTTAGTAGAAACCGCCGGAGGCGAAAAGACGTCAGAGCGGACGGGCTGTTACCCCCACTGAACATTAAAGCATTAGCACTAACTCAGATAATTGTATGGGAACAAGCAAACAAGAATAAAAGAAACAACAACACAACAACTAAAAAACAAAGAAGGAAAACGAAAAATATAAAATGGAAACGACCAAATGATGGAAATCAAAAACTTAACTTTGTTGCCGCACAAAGCTCAATGAACCAATTTTCTTTTATATACATCATCAGAAATCAATGCCCCGTTCCTATTGCTTTAGGAAGCAATAATTGTAACATTGAATCTGTGTTGGAAGTAGAAGCATTAGCTTTGCGGGATGGCCTACAAAAGACCAAGGAGATTGGAACTACATCCATCGAGATTGAAGGAGACAACCTGATGCTCATTAATTCGATGAATCGAATATGGAAGCCTCTATAAAAATTGTATATGATTATCACTTATATTTCTAACACGGTCTCGGGATTTTGTTACTCTTTAGCACAACATGTTTACAGAGAAGTCAATACGGCCGTGGACAAGATTGCCATGCATGGACACAATTTCACGTTGGACGTCAATGCTATTCTTGAAGATGTTCAAAACCTCATCAGCAAGGATGCGTTTCAGCCCAAGGCAATAACATAAATGGGACACTAATTTAAGAAATATAGTATAGATTTATTATTAAAATTGCACTTAAAAAAAGACATACATGCTTCTTATTTTTCAGATAAAAGTTCATCAAAACCTAAAGAATAAATTGGCTACGCATAGTAATTGAATAAATTAAGAGGATTAAATTATGAGAATTAAAGGGGGGCAAATAATTGTCTTAATCTGGTTTGATATGGGAATGAATGAGATGAAATATGTAAGATTATGGAGTTTAAGGGATTAGATTATGGGAATCTATAATCTTATAAAACTTCAAGTATAAGAATTGTTGAGGCTAAAATCTTTTCTTTTTTTACCCCTCTACTTTTTTTCATCTCTTTCATCTATAAAAAAAAATTAGCACGTACTTTTTCATAATTTTACCCACAATTATATTCATTTTACCAAACATTCATTTCACTTATTTTCATACTCATCCTTTTAAACAATTTCATCTCCTCAATTTTTCGTCTAAATAATTTTGGAAGAATTTGACCTACTAGGCCTTTTTGAGTTTTTGTTTAAGAAAGTGTACCCCAAATTTTTTACCACTTTCATTTACTAGTAGGTAAAAACTATTAACCCTTCTATTTAGAAAAAAATAAGAAATGATGTTTGTTATTTGTTATAAAAGTATAAGTTTTAATTTTTAAAACTGAATTTGTTTCCTTTTATTATTTTTCTTGCCTTTTTTTTATTTTTTATTTTCTGGACTTAATTTCTCATACCGGAATTTCTCATACCAGAAATTTCATACCAGAAATTATCATACGAAAAGTTCATACCATAAATTTCATACCAGAAATTATCATACGAAAAGGTCATACCAGAATTTTGACATACTAAAATTTAATATACCAAAAGAGATAGAACCCAAGCTGCTCAAGGTTAACGATTTTAACATAAAGTCGAATAAAATTGGGCAGCAAACCCTATACATTCAGTTAAGATACATGTAACTAAAAATATCAAGTGAGAAGCCTCAAGTACCCAGATGATCAAGTATTAGCAAATCAACAAAGAAGCATCATTTGCGATAGAATTAAAAAAACCTTTAAAACTGAGAAAGCCATCATCAACGTTGTACTCCTCGTGGATTGTAGACATCAAAGCACCTGCAAAAATGAAACAAAATTAACCTTGGCTAGTAGAAAATACATGGAAATTTTGAAGACAATGATCAACTCACCAGTTGAAGGTAAGATGTTTTTTACAAAGACAAATACCTTCAATAGATTGTTGAAGATTGGTCAAGGTGGGTTTGGAAGTGTTTATAAGGACACTGTTAAGCCCGTTGAAGGAAGAGGTAACACAACCCTCAATTCCGCTACAGCTCTCGCAATCGCGACATCGAAAACTTCTCGGAACTTGAGGTTCTGTCCAAAGCTCTCCGCCCTTCCCCAAAGAAACTCCACGTTCGACAATCCGGTGACACTGATTGCATGCTCCAGGAATGAGCACCGGTTGTTCATGGATTCCATTAGCGTCACCTTCCACTCAGGGCATGCGATGGCTACAACCAGGTGCAAATCTGTTTTCTTGCGATTAGATTATAAAATTTTTAGCTCCAAATCAAAATCTAGTAAATCGATACGAGATTGAATAGAAGGAGGCAGCGGGAGGGGTGGGAAGAGAAGACTGAAGTTCAGGAGTTGCTTGATACGAAATACAAGAAATTGGGGGCAAGAATAGTACCGACGAAGCGGAGCTTGTGATCGATAACCCATACCCTGAGAGTTTCAACGCTGATCTTGGTCACCGCCTCAAGAAGCCATGGCCGCCGGACACCAACCTTTCCACCACCGTCCCCACTGCATTCCGAATTTATGCTTAGAGGAATGAAAAAACAGATCGAAGGAGAGGAAGGGTAGAGCTTCGTTGTTGAGGCGTGCTGCTCAATAGAGGAGAGGAAGTAAACCTAAAAATGTGATTGAACGGTAAATATAATTAGGGGTACATTTACTTGATAACAAAATAGAAAAGGCCTTGTTACTATCCCATATATTTAAAATAGCCTAGTTATCAAATTTGCCCAATAATTTTCTTCATCTACGTAATCTTACATTACCAAATGGGCCCATTGTGTCTCTTCTTTTTCTACAATCTCTTATCCTTCTTCACTTTCACATCCTTGCATTTTTTTTCATTTTTATTCAATACTTATGCACTCTTTATACTATTTTTATTGTCACTATTTATTTTCACCATTGCTCAATATTTATATATTTATGAGTCGGAAAAAGATCTCATCTCTCCTCTTTTTGAACCTCAATTTGCGATCTTGTAATGGTTTTTTCTAGTGTGAACGGCACACGTTCTCCGGTTATGGAGGTTGATGCTCCACCGTCAGCCGATGGGTTGTCTTGGCAACTTACATGCCTATCCCTTCTTTGTCACTGGGGTAGGAAGACTCGGTTGATTAGGTTCCTACGTTGCTCCAACATGAGGACAATGCTTCTAGGGCTAGCGTACGTCAAAACTAACCCTTCTTGTCGTCGTACCGTAGAGGATCCTAGAGTGACTACCACTCGTATGTCTCCTTACTCTAGGGAAGCGATCTCATTCATGGAAGGATATTGCTAGGAAGGGATTTGCTATGCCTCCTACCTTCTTTGGAAAAATAAGCGAAAGACCAACAAATCAAATAATTTTTTCTTTCCTTTTGGCCCTAACGGGAATCCAATGATTATATTTGCGAGTGTTTTGTGTACTTCATTGGAATCTCATTGGTTGAATTCTATTCACTACTACATCACATGGATAATGCAGCGGTCAACTACCGCTTCAACAAGAGACAACACCGTTACGAAAGCTCTAATGAAGCGGTTTTTGACCGCTTCATCTGCTCGCGTTGCATTAGGCCTAATGCAACGGTTTACTATAGCTTTGTAGCGGTTTTATACGAATACGTGAAACCGCTGTAGTTGAGTAGAAACCCCGCTGCAAGATAACATAATGAAGCGGTTATATACAATTACCCGAAACCGCTGCATGTAACTAGTAAACCGTTACACATAACCTAATGAAGCGGTCTGCATCAACGTAAAAAAACAACTGATTAATACCAAATGAAGCGGTTTTCCACCTGTTTTAGATATTATCTATTGAATATATGTAACGGTTATCTTGAAATTGTTGCGGTTGGTTATGACTACCATCATGTAAAAGATTTTGAATATATGCAACGATTTCTACACCTGTTTAGAATAGCTTTTCAATTAATAATAATCTGTAATAAAAATTTCTGCATATATATGTATACAAATCTGAACTAGTACCATCAAGAAATTCAACAACAATTCAGACTCAAAATCTAATCTCCTTGCTACATCAATAATATTCAAACTTCAAATGATCTCAAACATCACAAATACCAAGTCTTTCGATTTCCTTACATATACCCAAAAATTATAGAGTTATGTCTATTTAACTAATTCATACCCAAAAAGATAACTTCAATGTGTCCTTGCTTGTCTCCTTACTCTAATCAAACCAAAATCACCTGCAAACCAAAATCACCTGCAAACGAAAATGAACAAAAATAATATTAACATCCAGCAACAAACATTCAACAACAAAAATTGAACAAAAATTCAGCCAAATATCTTGTTTACATTCAGCAACAGACATATATTCAGCCCACATAAAGACAAAATGAAAAAAAAAATCAAGAAAAAAATATTCAGCAACAAACATATATTCAGCAACAGAAATTGAACAACAAGCGTCCGGAATAACAAGATCAACAAAAATTCAGCCCACATTAAAGAAGATAAGTCACTCACTATTTATGACTTGTAAACCATTTAGGAGTTAGCGACAGGGTCTTTGCAAATTAATACAAAAAAATCAAGACAAAATCAAATTAAAGATTCAATTATAAAGTATTAGTCAAAACTCACCCATCTAGATTTTCATGAGAACTAAGTTCATCTTCTTGATCTATTGAGAAGTCCAGAATAACAAGATCAACTCCAGGATTTGCTTCTCGCATCTTTGATATAAGATCCGAAAACCGTTGGTCCATTTGTGTAGTCAACGTTTTTTGCAGTTGTTGTGTGATGCTCTTTACAAAAACAGGAGGAAGTACAAACGGAGCCTTGTCATCCTTCATCTTCATACTCGACTTTGTGACACCTAATCCATATATACGCAAGCGTCCGGGATGTTCCTTCTTAGTGATAATCTTATGTTATGGATCAATTTCCTCACTGCCATCATCCATAGATTTATGTGCTTTCATTTTCTCCTAATTAAGAAATCATAAGAACAAAAAGAAAATACAACAATGAGTATATGGGTTAAGTATATGAATGAAAATAGACTTAAAAGTCTTTTACTCACAATGTTCTCTAAAGTCTCCTCATTTAATGTCCGGTATATGCGTCCTGGAATTCTCTTTCGAGATTCTATATATAATTCAGCTTTTGATGGTATCCGTTTGTTTGAGTCTTTTTGTTGCTATAGAAAAACAACACATGTAAGATAGAAACAAACTACAAGTAATTGATTAAATGATAATAATTCAAACACTGCAGTCGTTACTTAATTTTTTTTTACCATGGTATGACGCAGCAAAGCATACGATGATGACCCCATAGTGTGCATGTCACTTTGGTTTTCTCGGTTCCCTTTGTTTGTGTCGCTTATTTTCTATTTATCAATATGTGGAAACATAACTTTTCATTGTAAATTGAGATAAAAATGTCATAACTATTGTAACAATGCAATACCTTTGCTTCTTCCGAGTCCCAAAAGCTCAAAAAATCTTAAAATTCGGCTTTTGGTATGTGCTCCGGGCGATGGGATAATCTTTCTTCCATCGTCTCATAAATACTATAGTAATTTTGCTTCACCCTTGCTTTGTGCAACCTCCATTTCGAGTTAATATTTCTGAGCACCCATGACTTTCCCTCTTCAGGGACAATGTATTTTTTCTGAACAAATCACAAAATTAAAGCTTTCTTAGTTTTTCTGTATACAACTACATAGGAAGAAAAAACAAAATGACATACACATATGCAACTAATATTATTAGTACATACTCCCAAATTTTATCCTTTGTGGGGACATACTTTCAACTAATGAAATTCAAAGGCACATATGCTGAATCTTTAGCCAAAGTTCCAAGAAAGCGAGAAAACGTGTCAACTATCTCTTTTGAAGGCCCCACTGATTGGTGCAGATGGTTCAATATTATAACATCACGATTATCCATAGTGCCTGAATGAACCTGTGTTAAAATAGTTCTCCCTCGTCGTCTCTTCTCTTGAGTAACTACTTAAAAAATTAGGAGTCAAGCATATACCTTATCACAAAACTAATCAAAATTGAAAAGAGATCTCAAACACATTCTAATTACTTGCATTTTAATTTTCAGGCAACTCTTCAGCAACATTGAGATCTTCATTATGGCTACTCCTATCACTTTCATCCACATTAGTGCCATTCGTTGCATGTTCTGCTCGCAAGTCTTCATCCACCTAGGGAGAATCATAAGACCCGTGGTTGCGATTCATATCATTACTTTGTTGTGTTCTCAAACATTGCATTTTTCTCATGGCCAAATAATTTGACATACTTCCTGGAATACAATACTGCATTTTTCTTTTTTCTTGCTCTTGGCTCAAAGTTTTCTTTTGTTTAGTTTCTTGTGGCTGGGCCAAGTGTTCGACTTCAACTTGTTCTTGATTCTGTGGCGGTTCATGTTGACCTCCACTAATATTTGAATTTGATTCTTGTATCAAGACTGGTTGTTGTGGACTTGTCATTTTCCTTTGGTGCTTCTCTTGAGATTTAAGCCTCAAAAAATCAGCCATTGGCACTGTTTGCATTAGTTGTTTCTTACCCCTTGAAGTATCTATAATCTTTAAAGTCTGGAGATAGGAAATGAAGGTTAAACATTGTGTTATTAGTTAATTTAACTTTAGAACAACAAGAGATATAGCATACCAAATGAGATTCATTCAAAGATGTTGATTGAGCATGTTTCACTTGGCTATCAACAGCAGGTTGTACAATTTTAATGTTAGCGAAATTTATCAATCAGTTTAGCTAACAAACTGGAAATCAAAACTAAATAAAGTGTATGTAATAGAAATTGATATACCTCATGTTGGCTAGTCATATCTTCTTTTGACAAGGAAGTTGCATGAGCAGCACTCCTTGTAACTCGATCATACTTTTGTTGCAAAAACTTATTTGCAAATTTACTAAGACCTTTAGCTTCCATCACCGTAGCATTAGACTGAATTCTTTTCATCCTATCCACTTCATATGTGCACATTTTTTCCTTTTCAGCAACAGAATTCGTAGGCTTCTTAGACTTTCCCATCCCTTCAATGCAATAAGAAAATTTTCTGTAACTTCCTGAAAAATAAATTTTCAAGTCAACCAAAAAGGTAGCTACAGAGATAACTCTTCCAAGTTAGAAATTTTTCTGGATTTCTATCAAATTCAAACATGGTATATACTAAAATATCTACACTACAACATATCAAAGTTTCAAGTCAATCAAAAGAAGATGCACCAACAGAGCACAAATACAGAGCACAAATATAGGAAGTTGAGAGAGTTACTGTCAACTAAAAAGAATATGCACCAACAGAGCACAAGTACAGAAAGTTGAGAGACTTTCTCTGTTTATAAACTTAAGAGACAACTTCTTATTATTCAAACAATTAGGAACCGAATAGTAATGTTACATTACACCATCTCCTATAAGATTTGAAGCCACAAACCAAAAACTCCAAGTTCTTTGTGATCAGATCAGATTTAGTTCCGAAAAGCAGTGGAACAGGTGAACAACTAGATGGGCTAAGAATCCAAAACTAATAAACAGTGGAACAACTGAACAACTAGAGGGGAGTGTTCTGTTGTTGTTTGCGTGGCTCAGATCGATGAGAGGAACAACTGAAATTTGTAAATCTCACAAGAAAATAAAGAATGCCATAAAGTTTCAATAGACAAGTTATATTATATATCACTAAGCCAAAGATTACAAGGCATAGAATTTTAGTGCTGGAACAAGTGTTTGTGCAAAAGATCAATGACATAAACTTTTCCATTTGGCTAGTCGTCTAGAACATTTCCTTCCAAGTCAATTATTGTTGCACACACATCAGTCCTTGTACGACTCAGCTCAACATCAACATTAGTACCAAACCTTTTTTGATGAGAATTTACAGCTTCTGTCCAATATATATCAGCAACTCTATCACTCTCTTCATTCTTAGTAGCAAGCATATCTCTAGGGAAATCATTCACCACATAATGCCAATCATTTGCTAATGGATCCTCAACATAAAATATTTGATTTGCTTGAGAAGCCAAGATAAATGGTTCATGTTGATAAATACGCTTCTTATGATTGACTCGAACAAGCCCGTGATCATTCTCCTCAGATTGGAACCAGACACACCCAAATAAGACCACACTGAAATGGTCTTCATAGAAAATCTCAATAATTTCTTCAATTGAGCCATAGTAAGAGACATCTCCCACAATAGGATGTTGGTCCTTGGTGTTAGCAAGCTTGGAGTTAAAGCCATTAAAGTCACTCCACTATTTCCAGTTACCCATTTCTTATCACGCTTCACAGTATGAAACTTATAGCCATTGATGAAATATCCACTATATCTTTTGACATAGAGAGAAGGTCCAACTGACAACCATTTAATAAAGTTAGACACTTGTAGACCTTCATCAAGCTGAAACTCAACCTTCTCTCTAAACCAATCAATAAAATCCTTAAAATGGCTTTGACCAGAATCCCACTTTCTCTTCTTTTTGCGACTAGTAAGTTTCTGGGAATCACTACATTATGATAGAAGTAAATGAAATTCTTACTTAACTTTTTAATTAAAATCAGCAATGAAAATAACATATGTTATATGATACCTAATATAGGTCTCAACTTCTTCTTTTTGACAATTGTATATAACATATTGATGTGCTTGAGCCCACTTCACTTGATCAATCTTGTAAGGTTTAGCTTCTTTTGTTTTTATATTGCCTCTTCCCGTAAAAGGGTGGCCAGTCTTTGGAAAGATATCTGGGAGTCATTTGTCTCAATATGATCACATGTGTCGCTGTGTGCACGGTGCAAATATTTGGCACAAAAGGTAACACACTCATCAGCTAAGTATGCTTCTGCAATGGATCCTTCCGGACAACTCTTATTTCGAACAAACGACTTCAACTTCCTAAGGTATCTTTCTGGTGAATACATCCATCTGTCACAAACGGGCCCCCCAAGTCTGATCTCTTCAACTAAGTGGATTGGCAAGTGAACCATAATGTCAAAAAAGGCAGGAGGGAAAATCATTTCAAACTGACAGAGAATTTCAGCAATCTCAGATTGTAGATAATTGAGATCTTGAGGATCAATAACTTTACTACAAATGGCTTTGAAAAAAGAAATCAACCTAATCAATGGATTCGCAACATCTTTATGCAGACTTGATTTCGCAGCAATTGGAAGTAAATATTGCATTAAGAAGTGTGCATCATGGCTCTTATATCTTGTAATTCTTCTCTCTTGTAGCTTAACACATCTTGCGATGTTGGAATCACAAACTTGAGGTAACTTGGCATTCTTAATGACGGTACAAAATATGCGCTTCTCTTCTGATGCCATCCAAAATCGCGCCTTTGCCATTTCAACAGATTGGTCATCATTTGATAACTTAAGATGAAGCTCTTCCATCATATCCAGTTCCACTAGGTCAAGTCGGGCCTTCACATGATCTTTAGTCTTCCCAGGAATGTTTAATAGTGTTCCAATCACACTATCACAAATGTTCTTTTCTGTATGCATTACGTCAAGACAATGACGAAGAGAAATATTCTTCCAATAAGGCAAATAAAAAAAGATTGATTTCTTTTTTCATGGGCAGATTTCACGTGTCGTCTTATCCTCCATTTTATTTTTCTCATTCTTCTTCTTCTTCTTCTTCTTCTTCTTCTTCTTCTTCTTCTTCTTTGGTATAGTCTTTCCAAACTCATATTTGAATCCATCTAACAACTCTAACACTTCAGCTCATGACAAGCGGACTGGTGCACCTTCACTTTCTGCATGTCCATCAGATTGCCTCATATTCTGCAGCAGTGGATGGCCTGGTGGCAAAAAACTGTGGTGTTCCATGTAACACGTCTTTCTACTATGTTTTAAATATTGTGAGCAAGTTTGATAATGACAACAAGGACATGCCAACTTTCCTTTCGTGCTCCAGCCAGCTAACATTGCAAGAGCTGGAAAACCACTTATCGTGAACATCAAGGTTGCATGCATTCTAAACATCTAGTTGCTTGAAGCATCATATCTCTCTATCCCGGACACGAATAATTCATTAAGATCTTTCACAATAGGTTGCAAGAACACATTAATATTCTTTCCTAGGGAGAAAGGACCAGGAATAAGCAACACTAACATTAAAAACTCCGACTTCATACACATCCATGGGGGCAAGTTGTAATTGCTTAGAATAACTGGCAACGTACTATGTACGATACTCATTGAGCTAAATGGATTAAATCCATCACTAGTCAAACCCAATCTCACATTGCGTGGCTCTACAGCGAATAATGGATACAATAAATCAAAGTTCTTCCAATCCTCACCATCAGCCAGGTGTCTCAGAAGTTCATCCTTCGGACGTCCCTCTGCATGCCATGTCATGTAACGAGCAGTCTCGGAACACATAAATAACCGTTGTAACCTCTTCTTGATAGGGAAGTACCTAAGAACTTTTGCTGGAATTCGATAAACCTTACTAGTAGCATCATCTTTCTCCTCTGATTTCCACCTAGAAGCCTTACAATTATGACAAAATGTTTTTTCAACATTGTCCTCCCAATACAGCATGCAATCATTAGGACATGCATCAATCCTAACGTAATCGAGACCCAAGAATTTAAGGACGTTTTGGCTTCATTAAAAGAACTAGGCAGCTTTGCATTAGGTTGCATATCTTTCAAAATCTTCAACAAATCAGTAAATGCTCCATTGCTCAACTTATGGTCTCGCTTATAAACAAATAATTTAATGGTAAATGACAACTTAGAGAAGTTCTTGCAGCCTGGATATAATTCTTCTTCACCCTCTTCAACTAACTTGTAAAATTTCTTTGTCTCTTCATTCGGACCAATTCTGAACGCATCATGTAACAAATTGTCGATATTATCATCAAAATTGTTCATCACATCATTATCTACTGCTTCACTTTCATGATTTACTCCCTCAGTTTCCTCGCGTTCATCTGGTAGTCGAATAAAACCCTTCGCAATCATATGATCTTTCACAATGTTTCCTCGAAGCCAATTCCGAAGTAGACATACTTTACACGGACAACGTATTTCGTCTTCTTGGGCTTCGGTTGCAATTGCCTTTTCTATATATGCATCCACTCCATTTTCATATTCTTTTTGCAATCGAGGAAACATCCACCACTTTAACTTACTTTTATCCATGCCTAAGTTTAATTAATCACCAATGTACACTTATTACCCATACATTTCAAAATTAGATTTCAAGAGGTAATCATCAAAGTCGTATAATTTTAATGTTTATAACACAAATAAATGCACCTAATCTAAAACTAACAAGCAATATGAATCATATCCTTTTAATATGTATAACACAAAATTAGTTTTGAAGAGTAAATGCACCTAATCAACAACAAACTACATTGAAGGTATAACTTAGATAAAGAGCATCAAATAGGAACAACATATTGTACAACAAACAAATGGACATTGAATATTCTCTTCTATTCAAACACCTTAAAATGATGTCGTGGTAGAAAAATGTGGAAGACTAACTTGGATAAACTGATAAGAAAAAAGTGTGGTAAATGGAGATGGCAAGGAAATTACCTTTGTGATTGGATCCTTCCGACCAAGCCTTTTCAAATATTGTGCAATCTCCCCGTCAATCTCCTGAGCAGTATGGTTAAGGTTAGCCTCTGCCCAACGAACCGTTCAACAAACAACCAACTGCACTTGCAAGTTAAGCACAAATCAGAAATTCAGAACCCTATGTAACAATCACATAATATAGATTTGCCTAACCATGCCCTTCAGAGATAAACATAAACCAATTTGACATTTTCCATATGCATGTTATACCTTGTCTAGTCATTTTCGAATACGATTTCAAACAACTTGTAATTGATACTACACAAAAAGAACACACCATCACTTTTCCTACTATGTTGATGACCACAATTAGAGGAAACGTTTCACAACAATTAGAAATTGGTTCAATCAGAAGTTCTACCTCAATCCTAATTGATTTCCTTCTCTCTCTCACCCTTACACACAACCTCCTTTTTTCTGAGTTGTTGTAATTGAATCACTTTTAAAAAAAAATTCAACATAGATAAGGTTTGATTAAACAGTCTGATGATGTTCTTCATACTTGATATGCTGATGTAAGATACCCAACTTAAATTAATTAATTAACTCAATTCCCGACTTTAAGGTTTGGCTAAGAAATTTGATCTTTTTTCTTAAATTTCATATGCTCATCCTGAATAAAGAAAAAGTTTGACTAAAAATTTGGTGATGTTTTTTGTGTCTGGTATGCTGATGGAAAATGCACAATCACTAAACATTACTTAATTGCTTACAACAACTCAGGAAAAAAAAGGTTTGGTTAAGAATTATGGTGGCAAACCAAAGATTTCAATAGAATTTAGCACATAGAAATTGAAGGATAAAAGAAAGTGCTAACCTTGTAGAATTGTACGCTAAGGCTCTAATGGTGAACCCAATAGACTCTTGCTCCTCGGGTTCGATGTCCAGCTCTAAACCCTATATCTCCATGGCGCTATTGTTGCATGTTCATGGAAACGGTGAACAAGGTATGGAAGGAGGCAAAATGAATCGGTGGTCGGCGATAAGTTGGAATTGGGGAAGATCGATGATAGAAAGCGATAGAGTGATAGAGAGTAAACTGAAGCGTTTTATTTTTTATGATGTTCCCGCAAACTTTTACAAAAATTCAGCGAAAAAATAGGGCGCTCATGACCCGCGCCAATTTTTTTACTTTTTCTAAAACCGCTTCATTAGATATATTTGATTAAACATTAAAAACCGCTACAATAGGCCCATTGTAACCGCTTCACTAGATTTTCGGCCAATTAAAATATCACACACCGATTAACCGTTTCAAAAACCGCTGCAATAACGTCTGCCGTTGCTTTAAACCGCTTCATTAGTGAAAACCGTAACTATGAACCGTTTCATTTGCTCATTGATGTAGTAGTGTTGTTTTCAAGGTTCTTGCGTTTCTGGTGGCTTAACAAGTTATGGAGTGTAAGGTTAAGAATTGTGGAAATGTGGCGACACTATGCAGTTAATTGATCTAGCAAACAAATATTATCTTGCGCGTTTCACTAATGAGTCAGAAATGCTTTTGACTCTAACTGGTAGTCCATGGGCAATCATTGGACGTCGCCTCATTATGAAACGTTAGACTCCAAAATTTATCATTGTAGATTCAATTAAATCAGCACCGACATGGGTTCGTATAACAAGCATCCCAATGTGATGGTACAACGCATGTATTTTATGGACTATGGCAACAGGCGTTATTGTGTCTATTATTGTGGATCAACGGGCTCTGAACATCAATCGGGGCCATTTTTCATATATTTTATTGAAATAGATATCACCATGCCTCTTAAGAAAGTTATTCATATCTATGAGGTGCGCTGTCTGATTGAGTACGAGGGCTTCGACATCATATGTTTCAAGTGTGGTTTCCATGACAATTACACTTCCAATTGTGAGATACTAGAGCATATCCCTTAACAACATCATGCTGGAGTGGGTCCTCATTCGGCAGTGAGTTCCCCTTCTGTTGATAGCACCCATGATGTTACTCCCACATCTCCTATTCTTGATGATACTTCCTTTGGTCTATGGATGATGGAAGCACATCCTAGTGATCCATCTAAAGGTAATGATAGGGTTTCTCCTGCTATGAAGCACGGAAATGTTAAAGAGAAGAAGCATCTTCACTCATCCTCCACTAAGGTTGCACTGGCCACACCACATAAAGGTACACATGTTGTAGCGTCGGGACTACAACATGAAGTATTAAATGGTGGCAAAGGTATATGTTTTGGTGTGAGTGTAGAAGCTAAAAGTTCGAAGTAGTTTCTCCCGGTACAACAAACTTTGGAAGTTGGTTAAAATAGTCACCCAAGACTTGCTATTGTTTTTGTGGGTGCTCTTACAACTATTCTAGGTGTTGTTTCTTCGGAGGAGCCGAAGAAACAAATGGCCAAACAGTAAGGCTGAAAACAAGGAGAGACGTATTGCTTGTAGGCTAAAGCAAGCGGAGCTAGAAGGCTTGCCTCGTCACTTCGGCAAGAGCCCTCGACCTTAAGATGACTAGGGGCCTCTTGTAGAGTTGGATCCGGTGCTTACCATTCTACTCCCTCCACCAGTGTTGTGTTTACCAAGTTCGATGCCTAAGGTAAACTCTATTGTTCATGTTTTTTATTGGGATAGTCACCATGCTTCTCCCCAAGATTTGTCTACTGTTAACGTTTCGATTGATTTGGTGATGGAGGAAAATACGGAACAGGAACCCACCGTACCTCAAATTGGTGTTGAAAGAGATCTTGATCTTTTGGATTAACCTCCTTTTATATGATTTTAGTCTTTTTATAAGTTTTTAACCCATGAATTGCATGTTGTTGAATGTCTGTGGTGCATGTAAGCCGGGTTTTTGTCATGCGTTATGTATTTTGTGTAATCATCATGAGTTTGATGCTTTGGTTGTGTTTGAGCCCCGTATTTTAAGGTCTCGTGCTAAACTTATTTGTGATGTATGAAACTTAAAGGTTGGGTTAGGGTTGAGGGTTTGGGGTTTGTTGGTGGTATTTGGCTCTTTTGGGATCTTAGGAGTGTTCAAATGACTATTATCACAAGCAAGAAAGCTTTTATTCATGTGTGTGTCAATAAGGATGTCTTTACTTTCAGCTTCATTATGGTGTATGCTCCTCTAGATATGACTCGCCATAAGCCCTTTTGGTATGCTATCGATAAGGAAACTACCTCGGTGAGTAGTCCTTATATTGTCGGTAGAGATTTAAATTGCATTCCTTTCCAACATGAACGACATGGGGGTTCGGGTCATCTACACGAGGATAGAAATCGCTTATATTATTTGGTTAATAAACATGGACTCCTGGACCCGGTTTATACTAGGCCAAATTTCACTTGGGACAATGGCCATGTCCCAAGCTATAAAGTATATAAGGGTTTGGATCGGGTTGTCAATTATGGTTTTGCGTCTAATATGGATCCAAATATTTCGGTTAGGCACCTCGCTCGATTCTCGTCATATCATTCTTTGCTTCTTGTTGAGATACATCATTCAATTGAGGTGAGATGTGAGAGGCGCCCTTTTTGTTTTGAGGCTACATGGATGACTCATCAGGACTTCATGCCCATGGTTGAGACTTGTTGGGATACTCACCCTGATGTAAGTGTTGCTATCTACCCGTTATCTTAAGGCTTTAGCAATCATTTAAGGATTCCATTTTGGGATCCCAATTTATTTTTCCATCGAGTGTAATAGCCATGAAATCAACATACTATTGCATTGATCCCATTTAGCAATCATTTTGGGATCAGATACAGGTTTTTCACAAGCGCCATTGACGAAAGAAAGCTTGTTCTTCGCAAAAAGGGAAACTTCAACAATTCGTTTCCATCTGGAATAATTGATACTGTTAAGGAGAGTGGTAGAAAGTTTGAGCGATGGTGCGTCGGAGTGGTGTAATTGAAGTTGAAGAAGAAGAGCATCATGTGAGGAAGAATTGGTATCGATTGGATCTGGATTGTTTGCCATAGAAGCAGAAGAAATAGAATTTGTTGATACAGAGGAGAATCTAACCAACCTCTGATACAGAAGAAAGAGAGTTTGAGCGATGTTACTTTTTCTTACAACCGTCCCGGGACCAAATGACGCGGGGGACACGTTCAGTGAACCACACATACAAACACACGGGGTTCCATCCTAAAACCAATTGGCAATAGGAGGAGTAACCCGGATGGTTATATGGTAGGTTCACTTTATTGGGTATTATCGATGTGGGATTCTTTTCCCTACATCTCAACACTACCCCTCAAGTGTTAACTACCTGAACTAGTTAACACTTGTTTTGTATTTGGTTATATTAATATAGAATGAAAGCTTGTTTATTATGTGTCATAATGGTCTATATTTATGCACAATATTATGTAACTGAATTAGTTACAGATATATCTCCATCATTTTCTTTACTAATGTGGAATTGTTTTGTATTTGGTTATATATATTGTCGTAGGAAACAAGTGTATCTTAGTAAATTGGTTTCTGTTCAAACAAATCCGCATCTTCGGTTATCTCGTCGGTTGTAGGCTCGGGAGGGCGCTCTTAAGGGTACTTTGGATGTTACTCTAGAATAGGAAGAACTTGTTAGGTTTCACAAGTCAAGGGAATATTGGTTTAATGTAAATACCGCAATACTAAATACTTTCACACTGTTACTCTAGAATAGGAAGAATATTAGTTGAAGTGGTGGGTCCGTTTGTTGCTCTAAATGTTTGGGTTGATGGTCTAAAGATACTGGAAGCCCATGCGATTGATTTTTTTGCTACGCTATTTAGCTTGGAGGCTACTCGTCCTATGGTTTCTTTGGGCTCTTTGCCATCTTTTTCCTTTCGTACTATTGACAATTATGCATGTCTATCACTTCTATTACCTATTTCTAAAAGGGGGTATAGATTACGGTCAAGAGTATGGTACCCTATAAGGCTCTTAGAGTTTATGGGTTTTATCTTATTTTCTTTCAGAAATGGTGGGCTACTGTTGGAAGCTTTGTTAAACATTTCGTAATTGATTTCTTTTCTACTTACAACCTTCCTCCGGGTTTGAATGATACCCTTCTTTCTTTGATTGCTAAGGAAGGGAAGCTTGAATGGATTAGTCAGTTTTGTCTAGTTGCCTCGTGCAATGTCAGTTATAAGATTATTTTGAAAGCCATGGTACAATGGATGGAGGGGATCATATGTGACCTTGTTGGCCCTACTCAGTGGAGTTTCATCCCGGTACGTTTAGTTAAAGATAACATTGCTCTTATGTATAAGTATGTGCGTATATGCGTATGAAAAGGGTTGGGAAGCAATGACAGTTACTCAAGTTAGATCTTGAGAAGGCTTATGATCGTCTTCATTGGCATTTTATAGACGATAGGATTCTTTAGGGAGGTTTACCTCACAATGAGAACTTTGTTAGGGTGATCCTTTATTGCCTTATTTGTTTGTTCTTTATGTGAAGCGCTTAAGTCACATGATTTTGGAATCTGTCGACCAAGGAGTATGGAAGCCTATCTTTCTCTTACGGGGAGTACCACCTCTTTCTCATATGTTTTTTACGGATGATATATCCTTATTTGCTGAAGCGATGGTTTCCATATGCGCATTGCCATGGGCTGTATTGAGAGATTTTGCATGGATTCTAGTCTTAAAAGTGAGTATCTCCAAATCTAAGATATATGTTTCTTTTAACTTTCCTCGTGATATTTGTAATCAACTTGAGGTGTTTAGTGGTGTTGATGTTACTCGGAACTTGGGTAACTATCTTGGGGTGCCAATCTTACAAGGGCGGGTTTCTAGAGATATGTTTTTGCCTCTTCTGGATAAGATAAATGCTAGGTTAACTGAGTGTCTTGCGAAGTTCTTAGATTTGTGGGCTGTGTTACTTTGGCAAGGTCAACGTTGGCTTCTATCCCCGTATATATTATGCCAGCTTTGACTATTCCAAAAGGTGTTTGTGAAGAGTTAGATAGATTAGTACGGAATTTTGTTTGGGGTTACACTCTCTCCTCTAGACCTTTGCATACGATTTCTTGGGATGTCCATAGCTTGCCTAAACAACGTGGTGGTTTGGGTATTGAAACACCCCAAATCTTAGACTCGGGGCGCTACGGGCTAGGACCTCACTGGGTCCCGACCCTAGTTCAACAATAATATTACCGGACCTTACAACAAGGCACAAATGTTAAAATACCAAAGCTGAATTAATATAGATGCAATGTCATATCAACACAAGACTCTAAGCCGAGTATAATTGAATATCCAATCTACACTACTAACGTCAATAACAAGAAAAACAAATAAACCACCACCCGGCATACAACGTACGAGAACCCCAGTTGACCACATCATCCGGATCACTCGGAAGCTAGCCTAAACTGCAAAGCATCTAAATAGCGCGGATAAACTGTTAGCTAACTATTCATATATAAAAAGAACACATATACACAAACACTCATAAAACATTAATATAAACAAAGAGAATGCTATCAAATATTCCGTTTTATTATCTTTTTCAACGTCATACATTCATATTCCAATTACAGTTCATGCACTAGAAATCTAAGGCTCCCGCCTCCATCCCTTTATCCAGATGGAGTGGAACGGCACACTTCCCCGTATACCACATGGAGTGGATCAGTACCCTCTCCATATACCATGTCTTGTCTAGTCTCAGAGAACCTCCCAGACTCCCTCATGAAGGCTGAGCAGATGATGCCACCATCCGTTACACTTGGGCCAATTACACGTCAGTTATACTTAAACCACTAACATGATATACCCACATAAACAACCACCACTCATGTAATTAACCAATATACAAACGCAGCTAAGTAAGCCCAAAGGACTTACCTATAATAGGCCAAGTCCAACTAACACACTCTCCAATCTATACTAGAATCTCAACCGCATGAATATACAAATGTACCACATCATACACCATCCCATTACTAGGAGTTTCCAACTTCTATTTTCTAAAGATCATCACACGATCATATAAACAACATAAGTTCGAAACCATATATGCTATAGACACTCTTCTGTTTGCTCATATATGAATCATACGGTAATTTGGAAGGAAGGATCATATACCTAGATCCAACTCTTAAGTAAAAAAACGACGACTTAAGAGCACATTGGAAAGATGTTGTGACTGCGGAGGAATGAAGGCGCGGGCGCGGGAAAGCAGTGTCAGTGCTACCGCGGCGACAAAGGGGCGCAGCCGCGGTGGTGAAGGAGAGCGGGTGCGGTGACAAGATATAAGGCGCGACTACGGCTAGGTGTAGGTGCTACCGCGGCGATCGATACAAAAAGGTTATTGCAGCCTTATTCATCGTGCAGAACGAGTCTGTACTCTCTTGGTTGTGGTTCCTTCCTTGGGTCGTCAATTCCTCTTTTGTAAACACAACCACAACCCCTTGATCTAGTGATCGACACCAAGAGATTAAAAGAGAGGGAGAATGATAAAGGAAAGAACTTGTTAGACACAAGAAAAGAAAGGAAGAAGGAGATGGGAAGGTTTGACCAACTAGATGTTCGGTGGAAGCACCACAAGATCTTGACTGTAGCTTGTTCCTACTACCGGCAAGGGAAAGAGCTTTGATCTTTGAAAGCGAGAGATAAAAGATGAAAGGGAATGAAGAAAGAGGCGTGAAGGGGATAAGAGAGAAGTGACGGTGGTTGTAGCCGGGGTTAGAAGTGGTTAGAAAAGGCAGAGCAGAAATTCAAGGGGAGGAAAGATCGAAATAAGACCAAAAAAGAAAATGATGTTGATTGTTACAAACTGAAAAGATCGTGATCTACTATTTACCCGCACCCGCGGGAAACAATAGCCGTAGCTGTGGCGCGACAGCGGGCCACCCTCGCGGGTAAGAAACATTGTGAGGTCGCAGGTCGTGACTGCAGTGACTCCGCTTGAGCCCTAAAAACCCGGTTGTAACATGAGTTCTTCCTAAAAATAAGTTTTGCCTGAAAGTTAGATAAGCGCCGATCTTCTCGGTTTAACACACTGAGGTATAACATCACGTTCCTGAGAAGACATCATCCTTCTAAACTATACCAATACTTTAATCCAAAACACATCAACAAGATTATCATGATCATCAATCACGCAAACATGAAAAGCAAGTAACCACAATATAACACACACGTAAGCAAGGATCCGAGAACGAACCCAACAATCCTATATCAGCTAACTCATCATAGAACTCCGGATAGTTCCTCTTTATACTAACCTCCGTATCCCATGTAGCCTCATCGGCTTCTCGTCTAGACCATTGGACTCGCATCATTGGTATGCCCTTCGATCACAACCGTCTCGTACTCCTTTCAAGGACAACTACTGGATGCTCTACAAAGGTATGGTACGGCTCGATCACCAGGTCTTCGTAACTGATGACGTGTCTCAGATCTGGTATGTACTCCCTTAGTTGAGACACATGAAAGATTGGGTGAACACCCAAGTCTCGGTGGTAAGGCTAGCTGATATGCAACCTCTCTGACTCTCTCTAAGATCTCGAATGGTCTGTCATATCATGGACTCAACTTCCCCTTAATGCAAAAATGTTTGACACCTCGCATTGGTGATACTCTCAACTAGACATGAGCTCTCACTCTAAACTCTAGAGGTCAGTGCCTCTTATTAACATAAGACTTCTAGCGACTCTATGCGGCTAGCATCCGTTCTCGGATCAACGCTACTCAAGCGATGTCGTCCTATATCTGTTCAAGAGCTTCTCCACTAGCGGTACTCGAGCAATGCCGTCTTGTACATGTCCCTATTCCAGCACACATGGTCTCAACATATCCTCCATGGCGGCGTGCACCTACTGCCAAAACCTTGAGGTATACCGTCTCTGCGAATTGTTATTATACGAAAACTCAACGAAAACGTGCACACATGCTCTCTTACTGACCGTATGTCTGAGGGTGATACATTGTCCTGAATTGAAGGCTAGTACCTAAGGCGGCATGCACCTTCTGCCAAAACCTCGAGGTAAACCTTCCATCTCTCTCAAAGGTGATGGTCCTCGGTACCCTATGGAGTCTCACTACCTGCCTAGTGAACTCCAAAAATAACCGACTTACCGGCCACGCTTTCTTAATAGGAATGAAATGTGCGGTCTTTGTCAATCGATCTATGACCACCTAAATGTCGTCAAAACTCCGACACGGTCTCAAACCGGTAACAAAATCGACGTAGATGTCCTCCCACTTCCACTACGGCATATGCAGTGGGTGGAGCTCCCTTCCTGACTTGCGGTGCTCAATCTTGACCTATTGAGAGGTTGCACACTGGGATACGTAACTACCCACATCGGGCTTTAGCCCACCCCACTAGAAAGAACGTCTTATGTCCTGATATATCTTACTGGCACCTGGGTGTACAAAGTAAGGTTTAGTGAGAGCTTCCTCTAACATCTTATGTCTCAGATCTATGTCCGACGGTACACATACACGCTCTTAGTGTCTTATCACCCCGACAGCACCTATGGCAAACTACGGTGCCTCGCCTCGAGACATCCTGTCTCGGATCCTAGTCAGCGTCGGACAACTCTTTTGCTTCTGTCGGATCTCTCCTAACAGATCAAGTAATAACTCTAAATGAACAATTGGTTGTCCATGTCCCAAAACTGGATATCCAACTCTAGCCACGCGAGATCTCTCTTCAACTGAGGCTGAGTTGTGACTCGAACTATTGCCTTCTCTCGAGGCGTCTTCCTGCTAAGGGCGTCGGCGACCACATTCTCCTCCTCCGGGTGGTATGAGATCTCTAAATCAAAGTCCTTAATCAGCTCCAACCACCTCCTTTGGAGGTTATTCAATTCCCGTTGAATGAATATGTACTTTAGACTCTTATGGTTTGTGAAGATCTAACACGTCGCCCCATTCAGATAGTGGCGCCAGATGTTCAAGGCATGTACCAGTGTAGCTAACTTGAGGTTGTGAGTCAGATAGTTCTCCTCATATGTCTTCAGGTGTCTAGATGTGTACGTAATGTCTCTACCTCGCTACATTAACACACATCCCAAGCTCAGATTAAATGCATTATTGTATACTATGAAGGCCTCTATGTTCTCTGGTTGAGCTAGGATAGGAGCAGATGTCAACCTCCTCTTCAGCTCCTCAAACTTTGTTGGCACGGCTCATACCATACAATCCGGGTGGTCTTCCTCAATAGGCAAGTGAGTAGTCGAGAGATCACTAAAAACCCTTCCACAAATCCGCGGGAATAACACGCCAAGCCTAAGAAGTTGCTTACCTCCTTAGCATTCCTCGAAAGTATCCATGAAGATACTAAATCTATCTTTTTTGGATCAACCTTGATCCTCTCAGAAAAAACTTTGTGGTCAAGGAAGGCCACCTCAAGCATCCATAAGTCACAATTAGAGTGCTTAGCGTACAGATCTCTATCCTGCAGGACTCGTAGCACCGTCCTCAAGTGCCCGCAAGCTCCTCTCTAATCCTATAGTACACTAGGATGTCATCTATGAAGACCACCACAAACTGGTCTAGGAAGTCGATGAAGATGTCGTTCATCAATTTCATGAACATGACGGGCACATTCGTTAGCCCGAATGACAGCACTACTAACTCGTAGTGGCCGTACCTGGTCCGAAATGCCGTCTTAGGCACATCTTGGTCTCTTACCCTCAACTGGTGATACCCTGACCTAAGATTAATCTAGGAAAACACAGTAGCTCCATGTAGCTAGTCTAACAAGCCATCGACGCGGGGAAATGGACACTTCTTGTGATAATCACCTCGCTCAGCTCTTTGTAGTCGATGCACAGACTCATCGACCCGTCCTTCTTTCTCATAAATAGGACTGGTACGGCCCAAGGGAAAACACTAGGGCGAATGCAGCCCTTCTCAGCTAACTCCTCGAGATCCTTTTTTTCAGCTCAAGCAACTCGATACACGCCATACGGTAAGGTGCCTCGAGATCGGGGTCGTACCCGGCTCTAACTCAAAGCTGAAGTCTATACTCCTCTGTGGTGGAAACCTTGGTGGCTCACGAAGACGTCAATGAACTCACTCACGACCAGAATCTCCTCCAAAGCTAGGCTCTTACTCTCCTTCATGGTGTAACACTAGAAGGTCTCACATCCCTGTCCAATAAGTCTCACCGCCCTGACGAAGCTGATAATCTTACCGGTCTTTCCGAGGTCCCATCCTCCGAATATCTCAACATGACCATCCTTAGTAGTGATAGTCACGGTCCTCCTACCTATATCCAAGACCACACCATGTTGGTCCATCCAATCCATCCCCAGGATGACTTCCTTATATACTAAGTACATAATGAAGAAGTCCACTCCCAATCACAATTTCCTAGACAAATGGGACAATCGTGAATCTCTCGGTTACCTCTAACCTTACCCCCATCGGGTAACCATATAATAAAAGGTGATCCTTCTCTTTTCTTTAAGGACAACCTGTCTAAACAAGCATCCGAAATAAACGAATGCATAGCACCCATATCAAATAAAACTCTAACACGCAAGCCATTAATCTGAATGGTACATGTAGTCGCCCGTGCTACCAGATCCTCGGTGTTCCACATCTCGAACACCCGTGCCAGAGAACCTCTAGCGTTTGAAGAACCTCCACCCCTTCCCCTGCCTCGGCCTAATCCTTGAGCGGAACCTTGTGGAAGAGAATGCTCAAGGGTTCTGTTTTACTGCTGCCCCTGAGCTTGGAACTGTGGCGGTCTCTGCCCGCCATTATGTGTCCTTGTAAGAGATGATAGCTCTTTCTCTAGTCTTGCCGCAAGTGAAACAAGTCACTAACGGCCTCTTGCATGCTGACTTGATGTGTCTGTATTCCCCACATTTCAAACACTGCCTATCTCCCTCGAGAAGCTGATTTGCAGGATGAGGACTTTGTATACTATGTGACTGAACTGTACCACATCTCGATGCTCCAACCTCAACTTTATCCTTTCTAGTCCTTTGTCTCTTCTCATGCCCTCAACGCTGAGCAACTCTCCTCGGACCCGATCGGTCCCTCTCATAAGCTGACGCTCTGTCCTGGTAGTCCATCAACGATTCACATCGGAAACCTTCTAGATAAGAACGGGTACGCTTCCTCAGCCTCTGGGAGAAGAAGTATACACGCTGATCCTCTAGTGGTGCGGCAAGACCCAACAGTGCTAGTTCCTCCTGGAACCTGCTAATAGCCTCTACAACCGGGATATCCTCAAATCCAACCTTGAGGAAGTCCTGCAACTTCTCCCTCCTCAGTGTGGCAAGAAAAAACCGCTCTTTGATGAGACTCCTCATCTGCTCAAAGCTAGAGACCCTGCTACAAATGGTCCTCTACTAGTACTGAGCCTGCTCTCTAAACAAGGTCTGTATTAGCTCTACCCACCGATCCTCAGGGCAAAGTAACGACTCCAATGCAGTCTAATTGTGCCTATTCCAATGCTCCTCCTCCAATGTAACTTCCCATCAAATGGGGGCACTCTCATGTGGTTGAAAATATTTCACCATGAGTCGGGTCGTGGTGCTCTCGGCTCATTCCGAGCCTTGTCAACCTCTATTCCTCTCTCGGGTACAACTGGCATATGAGTCACTCTCCGCGAGACCGTAGCTAATCTCACAAGTACCGGTGGATCTGGGGCTGGTCCCCTTTTCCTGACTACCTCCTCAACTCGCTGGACGTAATCTTTGAACTCTGTCGCTCCTATAGAGACGGGACCTGACTCGGCCGGTTGTGCTATCTAAGCTCCTGACCTAGTAGCGGTCTCATTCCCGACCTCGGGAACTAAACTCCTAGCCACCTCCTTGGCTCGCTTATTAGCCACTGGTAGCTCAACAATGGGTACACGTCCCTAACCTCTAGCTACCGGAGGTATACCTCCTCATCTTCGACCTCAGACGGTAGGAGTTCTATCGCTTCTACCCCGCCCAGTTGGAGGAAGAGGAGGACGACCTCTACCTCATCCCGTAGTTATCGCAGTCCTAGTACGTGTCATCTGCATGAGGTGTTACCATTTATTAGGTCAATCTAACTTACGTACATGCATAAACCAAAGCCCAAAAGATCATCATGTAAAGGTCAGAACTAACAAACTACGCTTTCGAGATCCGCAGAGGTAATGGTGGTTCCCTATACTTCTGTCACAATCCGACGATGCACATGATTTTGAAAACAAAGTTTATTTGAAAATTCAGACCCCTTTCGAGTTCTGTTTTTATTCATTCATCCGTTTAGAAGATTACAAGTGTCATTGTTGTCATCCTAGAGCTCTGATACCATGTTATAACGCCCCAAATCTCATAATCGGGGCACTACGGGTTAAGACCTCACAATGGGTCCCGATCGTATCTCAAAACAATATTACCGGACCTTATATGAAGGAACAAATGTTAAAATGCCAAAAAAATGAATTAAAATAGATGCTATGTTTGATCAACACAAGATTCCCATCCTTGTATTATGGAATATTCTATCTACACTACTAACGTCAATAACAAAGAAAAATAAATAAACTACCACCCGTCCTAAAACGTACGGGAACCCCGGTTGACCACACCATTCGGATCATTCGGAAGTTACCCTATCCTGCCAGGCATCTAAACAAAACAGATAACCCGTTAGCTAACCATTCATATATAAGAAGAACACATAAGCACAAATACACATAAAGCATTAATGTAAACAAAGAGCATTCTATCATAGAATCCATTTTATTATCTTTCTTAACGTCATACACTCATATTTCAATTACACTTGGGGAATGAGAAGTCTAAGACTCTCGCCTCCTTCCATTTATCCAGCTGAAGTGGGTCAACGCACCTCCTCGTATACCACATGAAGTGGATCAGTACCCTCCCCGTATACCATGTCTAGCCTAGTCGCGGAGAACCTCCCAAACTCCCTCGGGAGAGTTGAGCAGATGATGTCACCGCCCATTACACTTGAGCCAATTACACGTCGGTTATACTTAAACCAATAACATGCTTGTTCCTTCTCAGACATGTGTGTATATGAACGAAAATAAGTCTTAAATTTATTCCAGAAATAAAAGCAAATAAGCAAACCCGTAGTATACGGATCAATTGCAATAAATGCAAATATTTCAGGGTCGAACACAGGGACAATGGTGAAACCAAATAGTAAAAGTAATTCTGGATAAACACTTTGCAAATATCAAATAACGGAAAAGATGGAAAGCAATGATGTGAATATATGTAATAATAGGGAAAGTACAGATTCTAGAGATCAAGGTATCCAATTGTGACTTTTGATTCAAGACTTATAAAGATCTATGGACAGAGATGGGATCGCAAAGGAAAGGTGTTTCTAAGGTGGGATAGGTCATGGGGGAGGTCTCACTATCCACTATCCCAAAGCAAAGGTCCTATCACCGAGTAAGTCTCAAGGATCTAAGGAAAGGTACTATAATCTTAAACCAACCACTCAACCTAAGGGAATAGAACTAATCATCACCGGGTAAGTCTCAGGTTAACTCACAAAGGCAAGAAGAAGGAACACTCAAACCTAATAAAGGATAAACCTTTATTACCTAGAACTCATCATCTTTGGCAACCATGAAAGGGAATTGATAACTCCACCTTTGATATTAATTGGTTTTTTTATTTAAATGATGGAAGACTTAACATAAAATACGGTTATTATAACTAACAAATATCGATTATATTTCAAGATTGCTTGTCTTGGTTTATTTGTTAAATGTGTGTTGGTAATGGACGATATTACAAGGGAAGATCTCGGCTGAAGACGTACTACAACAACCAACACACAAATGAGAAGATCTAGGAGATGAAGATCTTAAAATGGCCAAACAACCGACCAAGAAGATCTTGTTGGAGAAGATAGACGTTTGAAGAGAGAATCATGGAGAAGATCTCAGTGAAGAATTCAAACGGCTGTGAACAAGTTTGTTGAAGATCTCGAACAGTTTTGGAGAAGATCTTGGCGAAGATCTCCTTGAAGACATCAAACGACTATCAAGCAAACATTTGAAGAGAAGATCTTTGATAAGATCTTGGTTGAAGATTCTACTCAAAACGGCTAGTACTCAAACGGCACATGAGAAGATCTCGTGCAACAAATAAACGATTTTGTGGAAGGAAGAAGTTGCAACGGCTAGAAGATAACGGCTAGAAGTTCCTCCATAGAAGACTATAAAAGAGACATCTATTGAAGATGAAGACCCCAAGACTACAAGCAATCATTCAAGACATCTTCAACGATCCCAAAGTTTATCTTTATCTTTCAGCTTACTTAGGTTTATTTGTTAGAGTGAGATAAACACAATAGCTACATTGGCATATCATATTAGTGTTATACTCGAGTGTGTTACTCTGCGAAGTTACTAGGCTATTATTGCTAGAATAAAAGTTGACTAGATCGTAGGATTGAGGCTACATTGAGAGAAGAAGGGATGTTCTTCTAGGTTGTATCTAGGACTTACAACAAGCAGATAATAGATACTTAGAATCCTAGGGTCGGAAACCCTAGGTGGGGAGTAGGTTGTTAAGGCCGAACTTCATTAACATATCGTGTGTCGATCTTTTTATTTCTGAACTTTCTATTTCTTATAATGTGACTAACAATCTTCTGCAAGTTTCGAAGTCAAGACCTTGAGATCCACTTCAAATCCTTGAGAAATAATTTTGTCACTTAGCGTAGCGATCGACTTCAAGGCCTTGAGATTAGTTTCAAAGCCTTGATATCTGATATTGTTAAAAGTTCCCATACTCTATTCAACCCCTCTTCTAGAGTATTTATATCCTTATTAATCCTCTACTCGGTTCTTCAATTGGTATTAGAGCTAGACTCACATATATTGATTTAAATATTAGGGAGACTAATCATTACTTGTATGGCGCTAGATGCTAGATCTTCACAGACCATAAGAGTCTGAAGTATATTTTCACGCAACGGGAATTGAATAACCCGCTAGCGTAGGTGGCTTGATTTGATCAAGGATTTTGACATTGAGATTCTGTACCATCCAGGGAAGGCGAACGTTGCCGCCGACGCCCTGAGCAGAAAGACGTCTCGAGAGAAGGCGATTGCAAGTATAATAGTTTAGCCTCAGTTAGAAAGATATCTAGCGTGACTAGAGATGGACATCCAGTTTCTTGATAAGGATGCCTAGTTGAGTACCTAAGAGGTTCTACCTAATATGTTGGGAGAGATCCAATAGAAGCAAGGGACCAACCAGACGTTGACGATGATACGAGATAGGATGTCTCGTGGTGAGGTACCACAGTTCTCCATAGGAGCAGATAGAGTGATGAGATGTTGTGACCGCGTCGGTGTACCCGCTGATGCGGATCTGAGGTAGAGGATTCTGTAGGAGGCTCACTCCAGACCTTACTCAGTGCAGCCAAGTGCGAGTAAGATGTATTAGGATGTGAGACTATCATATTGGTGGGAAGGGCTGAAGCCCGATGTGGCCAGATTTGTGGCATAGTGTGCAACCTTTCAGCAGGCCAAGATAGAGCATTGCAGACCAGGAGGAGAGCTCCTTCCACTGCATGTACCGCAGTGGAAGTGGGAGGACATCTATATGGACTTTGTGACAGGATTGAGACCGATTAGGAGTTTTGATGCTATTTGGATTGCGGTTAATAGATTGATGAAGACTACATGTTTCCTTCCTATTTGGGAGACGTGGTTAGTGAGCAGATTGGTTAAGAAGTTCACTAGGCAGATAGTGAAATTCCATGGTGTACCGAGGACGATCGTCTCGGACCGAGAGGAACGATTTACCTCCAGATTCAAACTGCTTTGGGGACAAATTGCACTTCACGACTACATTCCATCCTTTGACAAATGGATTGGGGACATGCTGCCAGCTTGTGTGTTGGATTGGGGACAAGGATGGTCGAATTACCTCCCATTGGTTGAGTTCTCATACAACAACAGGAGTGCATCGATTGGGATGGCCCCATATGAGATGTTGTATGGGCGTAGATATTGCACACTGTTATGCTGGAATGAGCCTAGTAGTGTCAGGGGTATAGCGCTAGAGTAGATTCAGGATGATATGGCTCGAGTAGCGCTGATCAAAGAGAGGATGCTGGCTGCACAATGTCACCAGAAGTCATATGCAGACAAGAGGCGTCGGCCTCTAGAGTTCAGAGTTGGAGCCCGTGTCTGGCTGAGAGTATTCCCAACGAGAGGCGTCAGATGTTTTAGCATAAAGGGGAAGCTGATCCCCGATATATCGGTCCTTTTGGGATACTGGATAGAGTTGGGAGAGCAGCATACATATTGTCTTTGCAACCGATGTTAGAGGGTGTTCACCCTATGTTTTATGTGTCTCAATTGAGGGATTATCTACCAGATCAGAGACACATCGTCAACTATGATGATTTAGTGGTTGAGCCGGACCACACTTTTGTTGAGCACCATATTGCGATCCTAGAACGAGGTATGAGACGCATTCGTTCGAAGGACATTCCCATGCTGAGGATATTGTGGTCTAGACGAGGACCAGAGGAGGCTACATGAGAGACCGAGGATAATATCCCGAGTTTTATGCTGAGCTAGATGCACATGTAGGATCGACGAGTAGATCTTAGTGCTATCTTGGTAAATGTATGTTATGTGTTTATGTGATATGTTGTGTTTTTGTGCTAGGTGTGATGTGTGCATATGATCTTTTAGATCTTGTTTGCTAGCGCGACTTAGGTGTAACTGAAGATGGTTCTTTTTTCCATGCTATTGTGATATGTTTAGGATTAGCGGAGATGGTTCTTTCCTCCATGCTATTATTGATGGAAATAGTGTGAGTGGAGACGGTTTTCCTCCACGTAGTGGCGTTACGTGTACGATTTGGCTGGAGACGGTTTTCCTCCATGCTTTGTGGTGTGGTTATAGGTTGGCTAGAGATGGTTTTCCTCTATGCCTTTGGATAACGTTATGATCTTGTTGTTAGAGTGGGTGATTCCTCCATGATATGTTTTGAGGTTATAGAGTGTTATAGGTGGATACCTTTGAACGGAGATGTGATACCTCCAATAGAGAGAGTGTTTATACCTCGGCGTATTGGTCCGAGAGGATTTGGGAATTGTTCAAGTTTTGGGACGAAACTTTTCTTAAGGGGTGTGCAATGTAATAGCTAGGATTTCCGAATTCTAATTAATGTTGATTAACTTAATCATTAATAGTAATTGGCATGCAACTCGCGAAGATTGCGCAATAATTATCCCTACAATATTCCAGATTTATTATTTCAGTTTCGAAAAGTTTTGAGATGGGGGTTCAAACCGCCTTTGGATCAGCTAAAGGATAATTATCGACTTCGCTAAAGGATAATTATCGTCTTCACTATAAATAGGGGAAAATATTTTATTAATTCATTTCCTTTCACGTTTCCTCGTAAAAGCTCTGATTTCTCTCAACCTTCAAACTCAAATTTACTCTCCGTTTCGAATCCGATTTCAATTTCGTTTGAGTTTCTGGATTCCTCTCTTCATTCTCTTCATATCGGTACTGAGTTTTTGCATTTCCGAGTATATAGAGATCTGGTCGAGCATATATGTCACCAAGACGGCTCCATCTCTTAGATTCCGGTGAATTTGATGTTGTCCATGCGTAGCCTGCGTTGTTGCGATTCCGAATCTTCTATCGTCAATCGGGTTAGTAACGAATAAGTTATGAATTTATTCGTTTTCCGAATCTTCTATTGTCAAAATGGATAATTAGAAATTCCATTATGGTCGTTGTATTATTCTGGTGTTTATGGGTTGTTTGTTTGATGAAATTTGATGACATGTTGGTTTAGAAATTGTCCGCGGGCAAAACATTATTCTGGTGAAATTTAAACAATTATATAAAGGTTAATTAATTAAATTAGGATTAGAATTGAGATTGAGGAATGTTGATTAGATGCTACCTTGAGATTTGAGGAATTGTGAGTTATGTTGAGGATCTGAGGTTTAGATGCGAGTTATAGTTGGTTATGGTTATGACCTGTAGGAGACGCGTCTCCTAACCTTTGTAGCGTTTGATATTGTGTGTGCCTTGCTTATCCAGACGTTGATCGTTTCCTCGAGGGGAAACTGTGACGTGGTACATGATTATGAGTATCTCACGTAAGTCCATAGGACTTAGTGTGTAGTTGTGGATTTGAGTGTTTGTAATGGTTGTGTGTGTGCATATAATTGTTGCATTTTATAACCTAAACTAGACTAGGATGACCACTTCATTACATTATATGGCCCAAGTGTATTGTAATCGGGCGGTGACCACTTGCCAAAGCTCGCCGAGAGTGGAGGAGGTGCTCGAAAGCTCAACAACACAGGGGGCAGGTGGTAAATCCACCCCCACGCAAAACCTTGTGCTTCAAGGGGGGAAGAGCCGAGGATCTTTAGTTCCTCATGTCACAAAATAAGTTAAATTAGTAATGGAATAACATAATTAAAGATAATAAACGGATGTGTGTGTGCCATTGCATATTGCGATGTGTTGATGTGTGTATGTGCTATTACTTCATTCTTATTCATTTTTGTTAGCTAACGGTTTATACCGTGTTGTAGTTGATCTGCAGGATAGAAGAACTGTAGAGTGAACAAGATGGGTGACCAGCCGATGGCTTCCGTACACTAGCTTGTTCGGGGGATATGGGATGTTTTGTACCTGGATGTTTTTGGTTGCCGTTTTGTACTCGGTTGTGCTGTTGTAAACCTTTTGATTTATATATTATACCGTTTTATGTATTTGGTTTTAATCTCTATGTGCCTTGTTGTAAGATCCATTGAACTTGTTGTCATGCTAGGGTCAGGATCCATTGTGAGATCCTAGCCATGTGGCACCCCGATTCCCGCGGATTTGGGGTGTTACACCTAGATCTTCTTGTTTGTTTGTTGTTGTTGTTGTTAGATCTTCTCCAGAGATCTTCTTTGTGATTGGGTCTTCGATATTTTCGTTTAAATGTAATAACCTACACAAATATATAACAAACAAACTAAGATACAATATCCATATGCATATATATAATCGATATTTGTTACTTTATATAAAACCGTAATTGTTAAGTCTTCGATCATCCCTGAAATATTATGTATATCAAAGTGGAGTTATCAATCTCCCTCTTGATGGAAGACAAAACAAATATCGTATGTACCTGCATTAAATGTTAGATATATGCATAATAATAAATATTAGAAAAATGTAGAATGCTGAAATGTCGGATCCATATTTTTCTCCCCCTTTATCTTTCAACAAGGGAGAATGAGAACAAAGCACATGAGTTTTAAAAATATTACAAACCTAGGGTTTTAACAAAAAAAGTTTCAAAAACAACCATCACAAATTTGTTTCAAGGCCTTGAAAGTCAAAACAAGGGAAAATTTGAAGCGCATATAAGGCCTTGACATCCATTTTCAATGCCTTGAAATCTATTTCAAGCCTTTGAAATCTATTCCTTGTACCAGCGAGCATTACGTTTTCCAAGAACATCGTCATGACACTTTTTCCTCCATCGTGATTGGGCATTCGCCATGGTCCTGTTTTTTCGGAACCTCATCTAGTCGACATTTTTTTCATTATGTTTGTACTTCTTGATGACTCCATACTCTTCCACTTTCAAGATGGTCGGCTCTAGATGTATTGGACGAAGAGTCGGTTGATTCTTCACACTCCTTTGGAAATTTAACAATGTATTGGCTGATTATTCTCGTGTGGTCTCAACAATCTTCTGTCAAGGGCATGATACTCCCTGTTGTAGTAACTGTGAGAGCTTTCAAGTATAACATTTGATTTAACTTGGCATGCACGATCGATAGCAACTCATGAGTGGCATCGAGCTTGTTTGACATATCGGATCTAAAATCGATAATCTCCCTGCGTAGGTTATCCAATCCAAATTCCAACTCGTCCAACCTCTTCTCTAGCAGCTCAGGAGCCGAAGATGAAAAAGCCACAACCACAACCTTTTCCTTTAACTTCCATTCCCCAGCCAAGGTCTTTTTGACCCATAACCTTTCAAAGCAGTTTTCGTCGATCTTCCTTGTTGACACTTATTGGTCCTCATTGGAGGTATCAATAGAGAAATAGGCGAAAAGTTTGGGGAGGAAATTTGCATACGGCATAGGGATGGCTTGGGTGGAGTTTATCGAGTGGAGCATGTGTGTAACACCCCGAATCTGCGGGACTCGGAGTGTTACATTAGGTTAAGATCTCACAATGGATCCTGACCCTAGCCTGACAACAAGTTCACTGGATCTTACAACAAGGCACAAGTAGAGTAAAACAAATACATAAAAGCTGTATGATATAACAAAGAGTTTACAACACAAAGCCGAGTACAAAACCATAACAACAACCACAACAAAAGATCCCCAACCCACGCATCCTAATGTACAGAAGTCCTCGACTCGTCACACCATCCGGCTCACTCTGCAGTCTTCCTAGCCTGCAGATCATCTACAACACAACATAAAACCGTTAGCTACAGGAATAGATAAGCATGATAGTAATAACACAAACACATCTCAGCATCTCATACATGCAATGTCACACACATTCATTTATTATCTTTCATTACGTTATTCTATTACTAACTCAACTTCTTTTGTAACACGAGGAGCCTCAAGAACCCCGCCCCACCCAACGTAACACAGGAGTTTGCATGGGGTTGACCTTCACTCGTCCCCTCCTGTGAGATCATCTTCAGGGCACCTCCTCCTAACCCGCAGGTGGAGACCGGTGGTTACCACCCGTTATAATACACTTGGGCCAAATAAGTATAATGAATGGTCGTCCTAGTCCGGTTTAAGTTATAAATGCACAATCATATGAACACACACAACCATCACAATCAAACCATCCACACTACACGCTAAGTAAGTCCTATGGACTTACCTGATACACTCGTATCCTCTACCACGTCACAGCTTCCCCTTGGGGAAGAAACCAACGTCTACAAGAGCAAGGCACACAACATCACAACCTGAAAAGGTTAGGAGACTCGTCTCCTATACCAGAACCAAGCTACAACCTAAAGATCAACACACACTCACATATGCCTGTAGCATACTCTCAACATCAACACAGGTGCCTAAGGCACATCTCTAGCATATAACTCATCCTAACCATCTTAACCTAGCTAGCAACTAAGTCAAGGCCAAAGGAAAAGAAGGGAAGAAGACATACCAACAAGGTATGTACCAACAAAAGAAAGAGTACACCAGCCAGACCAGTGAGGCGCAGGGGCGGCTCACCAGGGCGCAGGGGCGGCTCCACACCAGGCGCAGGTGCGGCTCAGGTTTGGCGCAGGGGCAACCAATAGCACAGTGAGTTGGTCCCGACTTCTCTTCGATCTCTTTTTCGATTCTCTTCACGTCTTCGACACATCACAGCAACCCATATGTATATATACACACATATGATCATCAAAACATCCACGAAGATCCAACACAAGACCAAACTTGTGATCTTAATCTAGAAGGAAGAAGAAGAAGAAGCAAGGATGAAGAAAGAAAGAAAGAAGAAGAGAAAACTTACCACACAAGCCCTAGGCTGCAACTATGGAGCAACAGCTCGCCTATCACCTCAACACAGCTCCAACAACCTTCAACAACATCACCAAGACCAGCCAAGCTCAAGAACACATCCAACTCTCAAAAACACACTCACACAAGCAAGGAGAGATCAAGAAGATCAAGAAAAAGGAAAGAGAAGAGGAAGAACGTGAGAATGAAGATGAAGCTGAAAAGAGGTAAGGAAACCTCTCATCTGAAGTCTCAAGAAGCTTATGTAGGAAGCCAGCCGCAAAGCAGGGTCAAGAGTCAATAAAAGCGGCTGCACTAGCCACAGAGCCGCAGGGGCGGTCAGCCTAGGTGCGGGGGCGGCTCCTTTGTGACGCAGGGGCGGCCCAAGGGAGGCGCAAGGGCGGCTGACTGGTCAAGGCTAAGGCTCTCTAGCTCGTCTAGGCTCCAAAGACTAAGGCTCTTACACCTCACCCCCCTAAAAACAAGTTTCGTCCTGAAACTCTCAGGATCACAAAACCTCTCGGAACTGAAAGCCGAGGTAACACACTCTCCTGAAACATCAGGTGAAAACCTATAACATTCTATATCCTCAACACAGCATGGAGGTATCACAACTCCAACATCACCACTGATAGCATGAATTATAGTCTATATTTTGGGGTTTGTTTGGACGTTTTATCTTTCATAATCTGCATGTTTGTATGTACATTACGTGATTTTACTACCATTTCATCTACCTTTGCGAGAATCGAGGTCTACACCTAGTTTCGTTGTAATTGCAGGTAATATGGTACGTTTTGCATCAAAAAGGAGCAAAAGGAGTCATGAGTCATTTGGAGCTACATCCAGGAAGCATAGCCATGGATTAAAGATTCACTTTGGAGCAGTTTTGAGAGATTTCACATTCAGTTGTGAGTCACCTCGGTTGACTACAGATTCACCTCGACCGAGGTGATCCAGAGAGGCCGACTCGACCGAGGCGAACACCTAGGACGCGGCGAGAATATTTTATTCTTGGCTGAGATCTTTTAAAATTGGAAAGTGATCTTATATTTTTGGGCTTGGCTCCTGGAAGGAAGGAGATATGCAGAATATATATTTTACCTATATTTATGGGAAAATATCTTTCTAAGATTTATTATCTTTGGAGGGTTATTTTCCTATAAAAAGGGTTGGATTTTCACAATTCCATCATCACGCTATACCGTCGATCAAGGTTTATAGCAAGCAGCAGCAGCAGTAGCCTTCTCCACGTTGGGAGAATTGAAGAACCTTTTTGAAGGTTGAAGGAAGATTGAAGTCCATAGCTTTTATAGCTTTATTGAAGGGTTTTGTAAGATTGTCTTCAATTCCCTCAATTGTTGTCTTGTCTTTTTGGATTATTATCCAAGGAACGCTTTGTTGTGATATTTGATTCAGTTATTGAAGTCTTTTCATTAAATTCTTCTTTGTTCAAATATTCACTTTCTTCCCATATATTTTAATACTTTCATAATGATGATGAGTGGCTAATTTCCTTGTGTGATTCTAGGGTGATTGGCTGAAGGTTGTGGGAAAAACAATGATAGAATAATCTTAGATTCCAGTAGGATCCTGAAAGTTCGAGTCTTTAACCTTGACCCTAAGCATCTCGCTCGGTTGATGAACATCTCGGCCGGGGTGGAATTCTTCTGACCGAGGTAACTTATCCGACCTTAAACTGAGAGTTAAGTGTTAGAGTTTGCTAAATCCTATTCTTATTACACCTTTCCTGGTTCAATGCAAGCTTAGGATGAGACTTACCCGGTAATTCCTTAGTTTGTGTATTAACGATCATAAGTGTAGGTAATAAAGGTTTATCCTTTATTGGGGTTTGAGTGTGCTTCCATCCCATCTCTGTGAGTTAGCCTGAGACTTACCCGGTAAAGGTTGATTCTATTCGCTTAGATGGTGTGTTAGTTTGAGGTTATAGTTCTTTATCTTGATTCCTTGAGACTTACCCGGTAATAGGAGTTATGGTTTAGGATTAGTGTGTAGTGAGACTTACCTGGTGATCTACTCCACTTTAGGAACACCTTCCCCACGCAAAAATCTCAGCTTTGTCCGCTTATCTATAGATCTTGAGTTGGAACCACAACTAGATGCTTTAATCCCTAGAATTGCATGTTTGCTTTATTGACTTCTTATTCATCTTTGATTGTGTTAATCGCTCTTGTGGTTAGAACTAACGTAGCATACCGTGTTGACTTTGTTTCACCGAGTCCCTGTGATCGACCCCTGGAATTTTCTTGCTTTTACTACGATTGACCCGTACACTGCGGGTTCGCATCCTTGTTTTAAAGCTTAAGTCTAGGGTTATAAATTTAAAGCTTGCACACACCGTTTGGAGCGAACAACCACTCTACATAAGGCCTAGAGAAAGATCATCTCTAGCCAACACAAACCACATCACACTGGCATGGAGGAAAGCCGTCTCCAGCCATCGCGTACAAGCTAAGACCTTTTTACTTTTCTTTAAAAGATAGAGCTCTTACTTGGTATCAATCTCTTCCTCCAGGAAAAATCAGCACATGGGAGGAGATGACCATGGAATTCTTGACCAAATTCTTCCCCCCCTCAAAGACCGCTGAAATGAGAGGGAAGATCAATGCTTTCATCATGAAGGATAAGGAGAGCTTGTCCAAATCTTGGGAGCGGTTCAAGGATATCCTTTTGGATTGCCCACATCACGGGATTCCAAAGATCGAGTTGTTGGAGATCTACTTCAAAGGGCTGGACGGAAGCACCCAGTTCAATCTCCAACTACTCTCCGCCGGTACCTTCATGGACATGGCGATTGATGAGGCTTGGGACTTCATTGAGAAGCAAGCCTTGCACATGGAGAAGTATACCCACCAAGGAGCTGAAGGTGGAATTAAAAGAGTCAACTTTCAAGAGACTCAACCCAATAACAATCAACTCACGTCTTTGAAGAACAACGTGAAGCAATTGAAGGAGCTCTTGATGGTTCAAACTAAGAAGGAAGAGCAAGGGCAAAGGAACAACAACAACAACAACGGGTACCGTAACAACAATAACGGTTCCCGAAACAACAACTACAACAACAACAATAGAGGATCCAATAGCAACAACTGGAGGGCGAATAACCAAAACCACGGTAACAACCATTCAAACTCCAACTCTAATGATTCCTCTAACCCTTTCCTCTCTTCCCCTTCTTCTTCTTCTTCTACTCCATTGAAAAGCCAAGGGCAAGGATCAAGTTCGTCTCAGCCAGAAAAGAAAGACGCAGTTCTGGAGGCAATCTTGATCAAGCTTAGCGCTATGGAGAATTCTATGACTTCGTTTTCGAGGGCCCAAAAGTCCTTCGAACAACAACTTGCTAATAGGGCGAATGAAGCGCCAAGAGATCCAGGGAAGCTTCCAGCGAAGACGGAAGCTAACCCTAAGGGCCAGTGCATGGCCATAACGATGAGGAGTGGACTCAAAACTGCAGATCCAGTACCTCGCTCGACGCAGACCACCTCGGTCCAGATCCAGTCGAAGAACACCTCGACCGAGATGCCAACCGAGGCGGAGCAACAGAAAGCAGGAGGAACGGCAGAAACTTATGTTCCACCTCCTGCATATAAACCACCACTTCCATTCCCTCAGTCCAGAGCCAGAGCACATCTAGACAAGCACTTCGGTAAGTTTCTTGACTTGATGAATAAGCTACATATTAATATTCCTTTCCTTGATGCTATTTTAGGTATGCCCGCCTATGGGAAGTTCTTAAAAGAAATCTTATCAAGGAAGAGGAAGCTGGAGGATGTTGGTGAAGTTAGGATGACATCTAAATCTTCGGAGCTTATCAAGATCATGAAGGAAAAGATGCCACCTAAGTTGAGAGATCTCGGCTCATTTTGCATTCCCATTCAAGTTGGGGATGTCACTTGTGAAGCCCTTTGTGATCTAGGAGCCAGCGTGAACATCATCCCGCTGGAGCTATGCACAAAGATCGGTCTTGGAGAGCCCAAGCCGGTCAAGATTCGACTCTACATGGCGGATCGCTCCATTACCCATCCCGTGGGCATCTTGGAGGACGTTCCGGTCAAGTTAGGTAACTTCTATCTACCTATAGATTTTGTTGTACTTGACATTCCCGCAGATTATCCAGTACCTATTATTCTCGGGAGGCCATTTCTAGCAACTTCGGGTTGCAACGTGGATTGCAAGAACGCCAAGTTGAAATTCAACGTTGGTGGCGATGAGGTGGAGTTTGCACTACTTGCAGCCATGAAGGGGGAGCAACTAACTGATGATATCTTCAACATCTACGATGAAGAAGATTCAAGAGAATTGGTGAGCTCTATCCTTATTAACGATCCACTCGAAAGAGTTATTAGCTTCAGTTTAATGGAGGAAGGTATAGATGCTTCTTGTGATGCAGATATACGGAGCTTGAAGGCACTGGAAGAGGATCCAGGAGCTATAACAGAGAAGCTGATCCAGGAAACAAAGATTTCCAGCCTCGGATCCAGTAGCAGTACCTCGACCGAGGCACCTTCTGGACAGAGCGAGGCGAACGAAGAACACCTCGGTCAACGCCTATGCGCCTCGACCGAGGTCGACAGTGAGACGACTCTAACTGAGACTGCATCGAGTCCAGTTTCTGACACCACTCCACTGGAAAAAGGAAGCAAAGATCCCTCCCAGAAAGCACCCCCAGTTGTGGAGCTTAAACAACTCCCTAGTCACTTGAGGTATATCTTTCTCGGACCGGATTCTACTTATCCCGTCATTGCTAGTGCTTCCCTTTCCGATTCTGAATTATCTAAGTTAATGCATGTCCTGAGAAAGCATCGAAGGGTTATAGGTTACACTACAGATGATCTTATTTGGCATTAAACCTTCTTTCTGCATGCATAGAATTCTAATGGAAGATAATCATAAGACTTCACGGGAACCTCAAAGACGGTTAAATCCGATCATGAAAGAGGTTGTGAAGAAGGAAGTTATTAAGTTGTTGAATGCAAGTATTATTTATCCTATCTCGGACAGCAAGTGGGTTAGCCCGGTGCATGTCGTTCCGAAGAAAGGAGGGATGACCGTTGTGACGAATAAGAACAACGAGTTGATCCCAACAAGGACCGTTATGGGTTGGAGAGTATGCATCGATTATAGGAAGCTGAACACGGCGACTCGGAAGGATCATTTTCCGCTTCCCTTCATTGATCAAATGCTCGAACGGTTGGCCCAGCATTCACACTTTTGCTACCTGGACGGCTATAGTGGATTCTTCCAGATTCCTATCCATCCGGATGATCAGGAGAAGACCACTTTCACTTGTCCATGGGGGACGTTTGCCTATCGGAGGATGCCATTCGGATTGTGCAATGCACCCGCTACCTTCCAGCGATGCATGATGGCTATCTTTTCCTAGTACCTAGAGGAGATCATGGAGGTATTTATGGATGATTTTTCTGTATATGGTTCCTCTTTTGATGATTGCCTATCTAACCTTTCTCTAGTACTTAAAAGATGTGAAGACACTAACCTTGTTTTGAATTGGGAGAAGTGTCATTTTATGGTTAATGAAGGCATTGTGCTAGGACACCTCGTTTCTAATCGAGGTATTGAAGTCGATCGAGCTAAGATCGAGACTATTGAGAAACTCCCTCCTCCTTGTTCTGTTAAAGGTGTGAGGAGTTTTCTCGGGCATGCAGGTTTCTACAGGAGATTCATCAAGGACTTCTCTAAGATTTCTAAACCTCTAACTAACCTCTTGAATAAAGATGTTGTTTTTGAGTTTTCGCAGGAGTGTCTTGATGCTTTTTACAGGATTAAGGAAGCGCTGATCTCCGCTCCCATTATCCAGCCTCCTGATTGGACCTTGCCCTTTGAGGTCATGTGTGACGCTAGTGATGTAGCCGTAGGAGCGGTGCTCGGACAGAAGAAAGATGGACGGATCACCGCCATTTATTATGCTAGCAAGACGCTAGATGAAGCACAACGCAACTACGCTACCACCGAGAAAGAGTTATTGGCGGTTGTATATGCTTTCGAGAAGTTTCGTTCCTATCTAGTAGGGGCGAAAGTCATTGTCTACACCGACCATGCAGCCATTCGTTACTTGTTGGCTAAGAAAGATGCAAAGCCGCGCCTTATTCGATGGATTCTCTTGCTTCAAGAGTTTGACCTAGAGATCCGCGATAAGAAGGGATCCGAGAATTCAGTTGCGGATCACCTCAGTCGGCTACCGGAATCCTCCCGCGAGACGGATAGCCCACCCATAGACGATTCATTCCCCGACGAGCACTTACACGTCTTGGAGCGTTTGATGGATCTACTTACTTCACCCCACGATGGAGGTGAAGTATGGGGTGAGGGATCCTCCTACCTCGTTTGAGACGCATCATGGTCCAGCTAGCGACCTTAAATCAAGCGCTTCTTGGGAGGCAACCCAAGGTATTGCTCTCTTTTCCCGTTTTCTAGTCTAGCTTAGATAGTTTTTGTTTTTGCTTTGCTTTGCTTTGTTTTTGGCGTTCTGGACAGACAACAGGGAATATCTAAGGAGGAGCACAACTGGAAGGACAGAAGTTCGAGATTCTGAGAAGACAGAAGGACCTCGGTCACTGTCAGAGCACCTCGACCGAGTTGATTCTTGAGCAACCGAGGCGACTAGGGTTTCTGCAAAACCGCCTCGGTCCATACCACCTCGGTCCAGTCGAGACCATCTCGACCGAGGTGACAGCAGATCCAGTAACAGTATAAAAGGGGGAAAAATTACTTTTTCATATTTTTTACCTACCTCGACCGCGGCGACAGATCCATTTCGCTCACTCTCGATTCTTGCTCGTTTTCGACGTTTTCTGCTTCCAAACCGAGATTGAAGGATAGAGGAATCGATTGCAACTACAGATCTGCAAGAAATTCGAGCAACTCGGCCGGAACGAGGTAAAAACGATCGAAACCCTAAACTCGTTCGTTTACTGCAATTTGGGCTTTGGTTGCCCTTGAATCTGTTGAGGAAAGACTTAAGTACCCCTTAGGAAGCATCGGTAGTGATTTTTGGGGGAAAAGAACTGAAATTCAGAGAGTTGAAATCGCGACTGTCTTCGCCTCGGTCCAGTCGATCTGCACCTCGGTCGAGGTGATTCTTGGAGTTTGTCAGTCGACCGAGGTAGTCTGACAATGCTGTTTGAAGATGAGTTCTGACAGATTGTTAGCCCTTAGAGATAGATCCTCTCCTTCCCCTTCTTCTTCCTCATCCAGACCTTCTATACCGGTGATCCACGAGAGACACCTTGTAGATTACGAGCGCATTGCTAGCCGTCCAGTGATAGCACCTAGATTCCTGGACATTTCTGCCTTTGACTGTCTCCACGTAGATGGAGATCTTAGGAGGATGATCACCACCGTCGGGCTGGATCAGTTTACTGAGATCCGAGCCCCAGCCTACTTAGAGCCGACCCTCGAGTTTGTCAGCTCCTTCACTTACCTCCCCACAGAGAGGGCGGTGAAGTACCGGTTGATGAACCGGAACTACCTAGTACCTCTAGACCATTGGAGAGACATTTTTGGCTTCCCTGCCCCCACTGCTGTAGACTTCCCGACCCGAGCTGTAGCTAGAGAGTTCTGGGGTCAGATCGCCCACATTACAGAGCATGTAGATAGGTGGCGCCCTGGTGATTCCAAGGCGAAGCTTATTTTTCATCTAGCCTTTCGATTGGTACACAGGATCTTCATCGAGACGCTTCTGGCGCGTACTGAGACGCCCCAGAAGGTCCGACAGGGGGAGCTCTTTGCTTTGTACTGCATGGTCACAGGTGGATACCCTGACTTTGGATTGATGCTGGCAGAGGATCTGCACAGGATCAAAGCCAAAGGGAAGGGAGATATATGCTGTGGAGGGATAGTGACCCATATCGCTATGTATCAGGATATGGATCTGAGTAGGTGTACCATGGTGGCGGCCGCCAAGCCGCTCGGACTTCAGGAGATGATCACACGGAGGATTCTAGTTCCCCGTGGTTTGACTACACCTTACGTCGCTATGCCATGGGAGCTGACTACACCTCAGGGCATCAGATGGTCTGCACAGTTCTCTGTCTTCGATCCACATTTTTGGCAGACCGCTTGGGGTCCACTTATGGAGGATTACAGAGAGGGAGCAGCTGCCTCTGCTGCAGCTGAGGAGGAGGAGGAGGAGGCTGAGGATGAGGACGACGATGATGACACAGTAGATGAGAGAGGAGGTGGCGTCCCGATGGACACAGGGACAGATACAGCTGGGACGAGCGCGCCACCTATTATAGATTTTGATGACGAGGAGGACACTGAGCCGGCACCAGCTGAGACTTCTCCAGTCAGACCTGCTAGACGCAGGAGGCGGGGAGTGAGAGATAGAGCTGCTCACCGACGGATCGATGACCTGACGGATCAGGTTATCGACTCATATGCTGCACTTTCGCTGGATATCCGCGAGATGCAGGAGCGGCAGCATCATCAGCACATGATGGCTCAGCTGCAGTTTGAGCGGATCAGGGGCCATCCTTACGATCCGACCCAGTATCCCTACATACCACTACCACCACCGGATCGAGACTACTGAGGAGCTGCAGGATTTTATTATTATATTTTTTATGCAGTTCGGCTTTTATCTGGTGAGTTCTCTCTTGTTTAGACTTTTATTATACCCACTGGGACAGTGTGTCTCAAGTATGGGGTGTTTGTTATTTGACTACGTGACTACGTGATGTATTTGACACCTTTGATGTATTTTATTTATCGGATATCTTCATATTTATGCTTCACTGCCTTTATATGATTATCTGATATTACATGCATACCTACAGGTTATTTGATTGAGAAAAACGTCGAAACTGAAAAAAAATGGGTTTTAAAAAAAAAAAAATTTTGACCTCGACCGGGGAGATTCTGGCCGAACGAGGTGTTTCACCTCGGTTGAACCAAGAACACCTCGACCGAGGTGTGTTAACTGAGAGTTTTCGAAAACGATTTTGTGTTACTTATCTGGATATGATCTCAGTGAAGATCTTGCTTACCTACTGGTTTTAAATTCTTTATGTGTTTGAAAGGTTTTATAATATGTTTAAGTTGCTAAATGCTTTGTTTGAAATTATTAGCATGTTTAATACTTTGTTTTTATCCAAATTATGTTGAATTTGAAGGTTGACGCCGCAGGTTAAGTTCTCTCACGTTCTTCTTGGAAAGACCAAGGCAATTCATTTTCTTCTTCTTCTTCTTCTTGATCATGCTTAGCCCCTCATATACATTTTGCCTCCCTTTACCTATCCGGGAATTTGGAAGCAAGCAAAGTGGTGAAAGCAAGTTAAAGTTGAGAAGCGGCTGGAAGTGGAAGTGTTAGAAAGCAATAATAGGTTTGGGGAAGTCAATCATGAAGATGAGTAACTCGGCACCATTCACATAGCCGGGTGTTTGTGTCTTGCCAAAGTCGGATTGAGCGATATTCCTATCGGGTCATGGTATGTGCATCAAGGGTTTGATGCATCTCGAGAAATTGATGATTGCAGATTTCCTAGGCTTCGGTTATTGTGCACCTCTGTCCATGCATCCCAAAAAGTAAAAAAAAAAAGAGAAAAAGTGTGAGATAAGCAAAGCTTATTGGTGGAAGATGTTGCAAGTCAAAGTGAAAGTGAAGTTCATCCTTTTCCCGGATTCTAGCACCACATTACCTTACATACATCCCTACCCTACACGTTTCTTGACCTTTTCTTTTGGGAAGCCCTTGAGACCTTGAGCTTGTTGATTGACTTAGCGGTTTAAACTGGATTATACATGATTAATTTTGATAATTATGATTTATTATGCATTCTATGATTTTATGCAAAGATGAACGACCTTTCTATATTTATAAAATGTTTTGAGCATATTGAGTTTTTTTTTAAATTCCAGGAAGTACTCTCTTAGAGTGATCTATGATAGTTGCACACCATAAAATGTTTTTGAAAGACTTTTTCATTGATTTTTATGACTTATAATTCATTCTATCTTGTCTTCTATATGAGGAACTTGCTTGGGGACAAGCAAGGGCTAAGTATGGGGTATTTTGATAGCATGAATTATAGTCTATATTTTGGGGTTTGTTTGGACGTTTTATCTTTCATAATCTGCATGTTTGTATGTACATTACGTGATTTTACTACCATTTCATCTACCTTTGCGAGAATCGAGGTCTACACCTAGTTTCGTTGTAATTGCAGGTAATATGGTACGTTTTGCATCAAAAAGGAGCAAAAGGAGTCATGAGTCATTTGGAGCTACATCCAGGAAGCATAGCCATGGATTAAAGATTCACTTTGGAGTAGTTTTGAGAGATTTCACATTCAGTTGTGAGTCACCTCGGTTGACTAGAGATTCACCTCGACCGAGGTGATCCAGAGAGGCCGACTCGACCGAGGCGAACACCTAGGACGCGGCGAGAATATTTTATTCTTGGCTGAGATCTTTTAAAATTGGAAAGTGATCTTATATTTTTGGGCTTGGCTCCTGGAAGGAAGGAGATATGCAAAATATATATTTTACCTATATTTATGGGAAAATATCTTTCTAAGATTTATTATCTTTGGAGGGTTATTTTCCTATAAAAAGGGTTGGATTTTCACAATTCCATCATCACGCTATACCGTCGATCAGGGTTTATAGCAAGCAGCAGCAGCAGCAGCCTTCTCCACGTTGGGAGAATTGAAGAACCTTTTTGAAGGTTGAAGGAAGATTGAAGTCCATAGCTTTTATAGCTTTATTGAAGGGTTTTGTAAGATTGTCTTCAATTCCCTCAATTGTTGTCTTGTCTTTTTGGATTATTATCCAAGGAATGCTTTGTTGTGATATTTGATTCAGTTATTGAAGTCTTTTCATTAAATTCTTCTTTGTTCAAATATTCACTTTCTTCCCATATATTTTAATACTTTCATAATGATGATGAGTGGCTAATTTCCTTGTGTGATTCTAGGGTGATTGGCTGAAGGTTGTGGGAAAAACAATGATAGAATAATCTTAGATTCCAGTAGGATCCTGAAAGTTCGAGTCTTTAACCTTGACCCTAAGCATCTCGCTCGGTTGATGAACATCTCGGCCGGGGTGGAATTCTTCTGACCGAGGTGACTTATCCGACCTTAAACTGAGAGTTAAGTGTTAGAGTTTGTTAAATCCTATTCTTATTACACCTTTTCTGGTTCAATGCAAGCCTAGGATGAGACTTACCCGGTAATTCCTTAGTTTGTGTATTAACGATCATAAGTGTAGGTAATAAAGGTTTATCCTTTATTGGGGTTTGAGTGTGCTTCCATCCCATCTCTGTGAGTTAGCCTGAGACTTACCCGGTAAAGGTTGATTCTATTCCCTTAGATGGTGTGTTAGTTTGAGGTTATAGTTCTTTATCTTGATTCCTTGAGACTTACCCGGTGATCTACTCCACTTTAGGAACACCTTCCCCACGCAAAAATCTCAGCTTTGTCCGCTTATCTATAGATCTTGAGTTGGAACCACAACTAGATGCTTTAATCCCTAGAATTGCATGTTTGCTTTATTGACTTCTTATTCATCTTTGATTGTGTTAATCGCTCTTGTGGTTAGAACTAACGTAGCATACCGTGTTGACTTTGTTTCACCGAGTCCCTGTGATCGACCCCTGGAATTTTCTTGCTTTTACTACGATTGACCCGTACACTGCGGGTTCGCATCCTTGTTTTAAAGCTTAAGTCTAGGGTTATAAATTTAAAGCTTGCACACACCGTTTGGAGCGAACAACCACTCTACATAAGGCCTAGAGAAAGATCATCTCTAGCCAACACAAACCACATCACACTGGCATGGAGGAAAGCCGTCTCCAGCCATCGCGTACACCTAACACTACTATGTGGAGGAAAACTATCTCCACTCACACTATGTCCATCAAGATAGCATGGAGGAAAGAACCATCTCGTGCTAGTCCTAACACATACACCATATCATGGAGGAAAGAACCATCTCCTGCTATACCTATCTCGTGCTAGCAAACAAGATCTAACAGATCATATGCACACACAACTAGCACGGAAGTACAACACATCACATAAACACAAAACATACATCACTCGCCAAGAACGTACTAAGATCTACTCGTGGATCCTACTAGTGCTTCTAACTCAACGTAAAACTCTGGATAGTTCATCTGGATACTATCCTCTGTCTCCCAGGTAGCCTCATCAGGTCCTTGTCTCGACCACTGTATCCTCATCATAGGAATGTCCTTCGAACGTAGGCGTCTCACACCTCGCTCTAGGACTGCGATAGGGTGCTCTGCAAATGTGTGGTCTCGCTCAACCACCAGATCATCATAACTCACAATGTGTCTCGGATCTGGTATGTACTCCCTTAGATGAGACACATGAAACACAGGATGAACACCCTCTAACCTTGGAGGCAATGCTAATTTGTAAGCTGCTCGTCCAACTCTATCCAATATCTCAAAAGGACCGACATATCGGGGACTCAGCTTCCCCTTTATGCCAAAACATCTAACACCTCGCGTCACAGATACTCTCAACCAGACATGAGCTCCTACTCTGAACTCTAATGGTCGACGCCTCTTGTCTGCATACGACTTCTGGCGACTATGTGCAACCATCATCCTCTCTCTAATCAGTGCTACTCGAGCTATATCATCCTGAATCTGCTCTGGCGCTATCCCACTGATACTGCTAGGCTCGTCCCAGCATAAAGGCGTACGACATATACGTCCACACAGTGCCTCATAGGGAGCCATCCCAATCGATGCATGCCAGTTGTTGTATGAGAACTCCACGAGTGGGAGGTAGTTAGGCCATCCTTGTCCCCAATCCAACACACAGGCTCGCAACATGTCCTCTAAGGTCTGGATGGTCCTCTCTGACTGACCATCTGTCTGGGGGTGAAACGCAGTCGTAAAGTGTAGACTCGTCCCCAAAGCAGTCTGAATCTGCTGCCAGAATCTCGATGTAAATCGTCCGTCACGATCAGAAACAATCGTCCTCGGTACTCCATGGAGTCTCACTATCTGTCTAGTGTACTCCTCAGCCAATCTGCTCACAGGTCACGTCTCTCGAATAGGGATGAAACGTGCCGTCTTCGTCAATCTATCAACAATCACCCAAATGGCATCAAAGCTCCTACTGGTCCTCAATCTGGTCACAAAATCCATGGAGACGTCCTCCCACTTCCACTACGGTATTGGCAGTGGATGGAGCTCACCTCCAGGTCTGAAATGCTCTATCTTGACCTGTTGACAGGTCGCACACTATGCCACAAATCTGGCTACATCGGGCTTCAGCCCTCCCCACCAAAATGAGCGTCTCACATCATGGTACATCTTACTCGTACTAGGGTGTACTGAGTAAGGCGTACAGTGAGCCTCCTACAATATCCACTGTCTCAACTCTACATCCATAGGGATACAAATACGATCATGTCGCCTCATAACTCCATCTGCCCCGATGGTGAACTAGGGTCCCTCTCCACGAGACATCTTATCTCTGATCCTCGCTAAAGTCGGGCAGGTCCTTTGCTTCTGTTGGATCTCATCCAACAGACCAGGTAGAACCTCTAAAGCAAACAATTGAGCATCCTCATCTAGGAACTGGATGTCCATCTCTAGCCAAGCTAGATCCCTCTAGAGCTGGGGCTGTACAGTAAGTCTGGCAATCGCCTTCTCTCGAGGCGTCTTCCTGCTCAAGGCGTCAGCTACCACATTCGCCTTGCCAACATGATACAAGATCGTCCTTGATCAACTCAAGTCATCGACGCTGGCGGTTATTCAATTCCCGCTGCGTGAAAATATACTTCAGACTCTTATGGTCTGTGAAGATCTGGCATGTAGCACCATACAAGTAACGTCTCCAGATCTTCAAAGCATGAACTACCGCTGCCAACTCCAGATCATGAGTCGGGTAGTTCTCCTCATATGTCTTCAGCTCTCGAGACGCATATGCAATCACTCTGCCCCTCTGCATTAAAACACGTCCCAAGCCGAGCTTAGATGCATCATTGTAAACTACAAAGTCATCAGAACCTTCTGGTTGTGCTAGAACAGGAGCAGAAGTCAAACGCCTCTTCAACTCCTCAAAACTCTGAGCACACTGGTCGGTCCATACAAATCTGGTATTCTTCCTCAAAAGACTCGTCAGTGGATGGGCAATCACAGAAAATCCCTCCACAAAGCGTCTGCAATAACCGGCTAAGCCAAGAAAGCTACGCACTTCCTTGACGTTTGTCGATGTCGTCCATGCAACAACAGACTCGATCTTCGCCGGATTAACCATGATCCCATCGGCGGAGACAATATGTCCAAGGAAAGCAACCTCAGACATTCAAAACTCACACTTAGAGAGCTTGGCATACAGCTCTCTATCCCTCAAAATTTGCAATACCATCCTCAAATGACCGGCATACTCCTCTCTGATGCGAGAGTACACCATAATATCATCAATGAAGACCACCACAAGCTGATCCAGAAAGTCGATGAAGATATTGTTCATCAACTCCATGAAGACTGTTGGGGCATTCATCAACCCGAATGGCATCAATACAAACTCGTAGTGTCCATACCGAGTACGAAATGCCGTCCTATGTACATCCTCCTCTCTCACCCTCAGCTGGTGATATCTTGAACGCAAGTTAATCTTGGAGAAGACTGTCGCTCCCTGTAGCTGATCAAGTAGATCATCAATACGAGGTAGTGGATACCTGTTCTTGATGGTCACCTTGTTCAGCTCTCTATAATCTATGCACAGTCTCAATGATCCGTCCTTCTTCCGTACGAAGAGGACCGGGGCACCCCATGGTGAAACACTAGGGCATATAAAGCCCTTATCAGCCAACTCCTCGAGTTGCTTCTTGAGCTCTAACATCTCGACAAGTGCCATACGGTATGGGGCCTTCGAGATGGGTCTCGTGCCAGGCTCTAGATCAATGCCGAAATCTACGCTCCTTTGAGGTGGCAAGCTAGACGGCTCTGTAAATACGTCTGTAAACTCACAGACCACCGGTATGTCTACCAAAGCTGGACCCTCTCCATCCTTCATGGCGTAGCACCAGAAGGCATCACATCCCTGTGCAATCAGTTTAGCTGCTCGTACAACACTGATGACAGATCCTGTCTTCCCAAGGTCCCAACCCCGGAAGACCTCTATCGGACCTAAGTCGGTAGAGATTGTAACAGTTCTCTTATCTACATCTTACACCGCACGGTGTCTACGCATCTAATCCATACCTCATATGACTTCTTCATGCATCAAAGGCATGACTAAGAAGTCAACAAGTAGTACACGAGTCCCTAAACGTAGGGGACAACTACGTATCTCCTGAGTACCTCTGACTCTACTACCATCAGGTAACCCTATAGTAAAGGGTGTCCCCTCTATGATAGACAAACTCAAACGCTCAACACAAGAAGCAAAAATAAATGAATGCGTAGCACCCGTATCAAAAAGAACTCTAACAGGTAAACCATGTAACAGAATGGTACCTGTAGCAGCTAGTGCTGGCGGCTCCTCAGCACTCCTCAACTCAAAAGCACGGCCTCGGACTCCTCGGGCATCACTAGTACTGGCCTCTCTACCTCTACCCCTACTCCGTCCAGGAGCTGAACCCTGAGTAGCAGGTGTCCCTAGGACTCTCTGCTGTCCCTGATGCTGAGGCGGTCTAGGTCCCCCTCCTACTACACCCGCAGGGGAAGAACCCTGCTGTGATGGCGCCTTGCCCTAGCGGCAAAACGTAGCTATATGTCCTGACTTCCCGCATGAGAAGCAAGTCAGCGGTGCTCTAGGGCAATCAGCCCTCATATGCCCATAGGCCCCGCAGTTGTAACACTGCCGGCCTCTATCAGTAGTCTGTGCAGACACTGGAATACTCGAGCGGCCTTGAGTCTGACCTCGCCCGAATCCAGATGCTCTTGCACCAGTCTATGTTGTACGCTGTCTCTTCTCAGACCGTCCGGTCTGAGAAGTCCTCCTTTGGCTAGCCCTCTCTCTCTCACAAGCAGAGGACCGATCCTGGTAGTCTGCCAAGGAGTCACAATGAAATCCCGTCATATAAGAACGCGTACTCTCCCTCAGACGTCGGGAGAATAGGTATACATGCTGGTCCTCAAAAGGTGCAGCGGGACCCAGCAAAGCTAACTCAGTCCGGAAGCGGCGAATGGCATCTGTAATGGATACATCCTGAAAGCCTGCCTCCACAAAGTCCTGCAGCTTCTCCCTCCTCAATGAGGCAGGGCAGAACTGCTCCCTCAACAAAGCCCTCATCTGCTCATAGATGGTGACCCGTGCTCTAACTGTCCTCCACCACTGATGTGCCAGGTCATGGAATAGAGACTGTACTAGCTCTATCCGTCTATCCTCTAGGCAATGAATAGACTTTAAAGTTGAGTCTACATGCCCAATCCACACCTCAGTCTCTAGGCCTATCTCCCCAGAAAAGTGTGGTACTCCCTGCTGGTGAAATGCCTTCAACTAGGTGTTTGGTCGAGGCCCTCTAGTCTCCTCCATAACTTGAGCTTGCTCAGCTACACGAATTGGTGCAGTTGGCACCTAAGTACCTCCATGGGACTCCTCAAATAATCCCTCTTGTCCTGGTAAGTCTGGGGCTCATCGGCCCGCTCTAATGGCCTCCTCAAATTTCCTGAGATACTCCCTAAACTCCGACCCGCCCATGGAGACACGATCTGAGCCATCTGACTGGGCTCTATGTGACTGCTGTCTCCTGGATCTATCACTCCTCGTTGCTGGAACAAAACTCTCAGCAACCTCCTCTCGAGCCTCCTCCATAACTGGTGGATCTATAGCCGGAGCTGGTCCCTGTCTCCTATCTCTTGTAGGAAGGGGTGGTCTACCTCTAACTCTGCCTGTAGTAGTAGCTCTAGTCCGAGCCATCTGCGGGGTATACACACCTAACTTATAAGGCTCTATATAGGCCATATGTATATATATATATATATATATATATATATATATATATATATATATATATATATATATATATATATATATATATATATATATAATACTTAATAATACATGCACACATATCATCACATAAGAGGTATTTATATACATATATATCTATATTGTCGAGATCCTCAAATGGGTGACGACTTCTATACACGCTATCCCAAAACATCTGTACTCGCTTTAAAACCAAAATCTTTTGAAAAGTCAGACCCCATGTGGGTTCTATTTATTTATCCACTCTACCTTTATTGCAGATAGCAAGTGCCATTGTTGTCAACCTAAGGCTCTGATACCAACTCTGTAACACCCCGAATCCGCGGGACTCGGAGTGTTACATTAGGCTAGGATCTCACAATGGATCCTGACCCTAGCCTGACAACAAGTTCACTGGATCTTACAACAAGGCACAAGTAGAGTAAAACAAATACATAAAAGTTGTATGATATAACAAAGAGTTTACATTACATAGCCGAGTACAAAACCATAACAACAACCACAACAAAAGATCCCCAACCCACGCATCCTAATGTACAAAAGTCCTCGACTCGTCACACCATCCGGCTCACCCTGCAGTCTTTCTAGCCTACAGATCATCTACAACACGACATAAAACCGTTAGCTACAGGAATAGATAAGCATGATAGTAATAGAACAAACACATCTCAACATCTCATACATGCAATGTCACACACATTCATTTATTATCTTTCATTACGTTATTCCATTACTAATTCAACTTCTTTTGTAACACAAGGAGTCTCAAGAACCCCGCCCCATCCAACGTGACACAAGAGTTTGCATGGGGGTGACCTTCACTCGTCCCCTCCTGTGAGATCATCTTCAGGGCACCTCCTCCTAACCCGTAGGCGGAGACCGGTGGTTACCGCCCGTTATAATACACTTGGGCCAAATAAATATAATGAATGGTCGTCCTAGTCCGGTTTAAGTTATAAATGCACAATCATATGAACACACACAACCATCACAATCAAACCATCCACGCTGCATGCTAAGTAAGTCCTATGGACTTACCTGATACACTCTTATCCTCTACCACGTCACAGCTTCCCCTTGGGGAAGAAACCAACGCCTGCAAGAGCAAGGCACACAACATCACAACCTGAAAGGGTTAGAAGACTCGTCTCCTAAACCAGAACCAACCTACAACCTTGATAGCATGAATTATTGTCTATATTTTGGGACCTGTTTAGACGTTTATTCTTCAATAATCTGTATGTTTGTATGTATATTATGTGATTATATTGTCGTTTCATCTACCTTTGCGGGAATCGAGGTCTACACCTAGTTTTGTTGTAATTGTAGGTAAAATGGCACGTTTTGCATCAAAAAGGAGCAAAAGGAGCTATGGAGTCATTGGAGCTACATTCAGGAACTTAAGGAATGATCCAGGAAGCATAGCCAGGGATTAAAGATTCACTTTGGACCAGATTTGAGAGATTTCACATTCAGTTGTGATTCACCTCGGTTGACTACAGAGTCACCTTGACCGAGGTGATCCAGAGAAGTCGACTCGACCGAGGCGAACACCTGGGACGCGGCGAGAATATTTTATTCTTGGCTGAGATCTTTTATCTTTGGAAAGAGGATCTTATATTTTTGGGATGGGTTCCTGGAAGGAAGAAGATAAGTTAGACCATATATTTTACCTATTTTTATGGGAAGAGATCTTTCTAAGATATCTTATCTTTGGAGAGTAATTTTCCTATAAAAAGGGTTGGATTTTCCACAAATCCAGATCATGCTATACATCCCGCATACATCCGCTATCACATGCTATACCACCGATTGTGTTTTATACACCGCTGCAGCCATACTCCAGTTGGGAGATTTGAAGAACCTTTTTGAAGGTTAAAGGAAGAAAGTCTATAGCTTTTATAGCTTTTCGAAGGGTTTTTGTAAGATCATCTTAGATTCCCTTCTTTGTTGTTTGTCTTGTTGGATTTCTATCCAAGGAACGCTTGTTGGTTTTATAATTGATTCAGTTATTGAAGCCTTTCTCTTAAGGTTTTCTTGTTCAATTATTCTCTTTCTTCCCATATATTTGATTAATACTTTCATGATGATGAGTGGCTAATCTCTTTGTGTGATTCTAGGGTGATTGACTGAAGGTTGTGGGAAAAACAATGATAGAATAATCTTAATCACAGTAGGACCCTGAAAGTTCGAGTCTTTACCTTAACCCTAAGCATCTCGCTCAGTCGATAAACATCTCGGCCGGGGTGGAATTTGGCTGACCGAGGTGACTTATCTGATCCGAAACTGAGAGTTAAGTTTTAGAGTTTGCCAAATCCTATTCTTATTACACCTTTTCTGGTTCAATGCAAGCCTAGGATGAGACTTACCCGGTAATTCCTTTGTTTGTTTACCTAAGATCATAAGTGTAGGTAATAAAGGTTTATCCTTTATTGGGGTTTGAGTGTGCTTTCATCCCATCGTTGTGAGTTAGCCTGAGACTTACCCGGTAAAGGTTGATTCTATTCCCTTAGATGGTGTGTTAGTTTGAGGTTATAGTTCTTTATCTTGATTCCTTGAGACTTACCCGGTAATAGGAGTTACGGTTTGGGATTAGTGAGTAGTGAGACTTACCCGGTGATCTATTCCACTTTAGTAACACCTTCCCTATGCAAAAACCTCAGCTTTGTCCGCTTATCTTTAGATCTTGAGTTGGAACAAAAACTAGATGCTTTAATCCCTAGAATTGCATATTTCCTTTATTGACTTTTATCATCTTTGATTGTTTTAATTGCTTTGTGGTTAGTAATTGCTAAAGCTTACATATTCCGACTTTGTTTCACTAAGTCCATGTGATCGACCCCTGGAATTCCTTGCTTTTTACTACGATTGACCCGTACACTGCGGGTTCGCATCCTTGTTTTAAGCTTACATCTAGGGTTATAAATTTAAAGCTTGCACACACCGTTTGGAGCGAACAAACCTAAAGATCAACACACACTCACATATGCATGTAGCATACTCTCAACATCAACACATGTGCCTAAGGCATATCTCTAGCATATAACTCATCCTAACCATCTTAACCTAGCTAGCAACTATGTCAAGGTCAAAGGAAAGGAAGGGAAGAAGACATACCAACAAGGTATGCACCAAAAGAAGCAAGAACAAACCAGCTAGACTAGTGAGGCGCAGGTGCGGCTCAGGTTAGGCGCAGGGGCGGCCAACAGCACAGTGAGTTGGTCCCGACTTCTCTTCGATCTCTTTTTCGATTCTCTTCACGTCTTTGACACATCACAACAACCCATATGTATATATACACACAAATGATCATCAAAACATCCAGGAAGATCCAACACAAGACCAAACTTGTGATCTTAAGCTAGAAGGAAGAAGAAGAAGCAAGGATGAAGAAAGAAAGAAAGAAGAAGAGAAAACTTACCACACAAGCCCTAGGCTGCAACTATGGAGCAACAACTCGCCTATCACCTCAACACAGCTCCAACAACCTTCAGCAACATCACCAAGACCAGCCAAGCTCAAGAACACATCCAACTCTCAAAAACACACTCACACAAGCAAGGAGAGATCAAGAAGATCAAGAAAAAGGAAAGAGAAGAGGAAGAACGTGAGGATGAAGATGAAGTTGAAAAGAGGTAAGGAAACCCCTCATCTGAAGTCTCAAGAAGCTTATGTAAGAAGCCAGCCGCAAAGCAAGGTCAAGAGTCAACAAAGCGGCTGCACTAGCCACAGAGCCGTAGGGGCGGCCAGCTTAGGCGCGGGGGCAGCTCCTCTGTGACGCAGGGGCAGCCCAAGGGAGGCGCAAGGGCAGCTGACTAGTCAAGGCTAAGGCACTCTAGCTCGTCTACGCTCCAAAGACTAAGGCTATTACAATGTGGCTAAGGATAAGGTTGAGTAAATCAACATCAAGACCATTCATCACTTGATAGATCAACTCCAAAGTTTGATCAGTCAGTAATTCACTAAAATTCGACCTAGGAATTACACACGTAACCAGTAGGGTAAACACGATCTTGGGCTTCTAGGGTTAGAGATGTGTGTGTAAGTTGGCAAGATGTGGAGTTGGGGATGAGGATTTTTTTCCTTAGCTAACCGAGCACTCTTCGTTCGAGAGGGGTGGTGGTAGAAGGTGGAAGTGGGAAAACCTAAAATATGTGCAATGAGAGTTGGGATAAGAGTAATTGGCTTAACTTTCACAATCGATTCTAGGGTTAGGGTTCCCCAGTCCTTCCTTGTTGCGAGATTCACATAAAACAGTCTTGTAAGTCTCGTGTATGCTACCTCTCTTGGATTTAGCAGCTTCAAGATCGAGCAACTTTGGATCAGTGTGATGCATGGTAGTTTTAGAGTCTTCAAAAAGTCCAAATCCACCATTTCACACATGCATAGTTGCCGAGTGTGAAACCCGTCAAGCCATGTTCCAGTAGCTCTGAAGTTTCTAAACTAGTTTGACGACATCCATGTTTGGGAAATATCTCAACATTTGTTTCCGGAAAGGATGGTGTTGCAGAATCAGATCAGATGTGAAAGGTCACATTTTTAGACAACGTCGGTGAAGAGCTTCTAGGTTTCTTTGCCGAGGAGGATGAAGCAATCTTGTTGGAAACTCGCTTGGGAGTCATGGATGAGAGAGAGAGAGAGAGCGAAAGTGGGTCTGTGAGTTTTGAGCACAAGGAGAGAAGTGAGTGAAGATGGATGGGACGGTTGCTTTAAGTAAAGAAGATATCAAATCAAATCAAGACATTAAAAAGATCAAAATTGATGGCCAATTTGATTTGAGAATCTTTGCACTTAAATCCTAACCAATTTTCAAAATTATATATTTGAATTTTGAAATTAAAATCTTGGTGAGAAAATCTTTTGAAATCAAATTTTAAATTCTTCTTTAGAATGATTAATGATCACTAATCTCAAAAGATAAAAATCATAAATCCGATCCAATGTTTCACTTTCGTCTTTAGAATCCGTGTCAAGACCTTGAATTGCATTTCAAGGCCTTGAAATGGAAAAAAGACTACACTATAAAGAGAAAATAAAACAATTTACTCCCCCTAAGATAATGCTTCCTTTTTCAACATATCAAGCACTAATCTAATAAATTTTAATTGATCTTCAGGTAGAGGCTTAGTGAATATATTTGCAAGCTGCAAGTTAGTCGAAATAAAAGATATTGATACTTCACCTTTTTCAACATGATCACGTAAAAAGTGATGTCTTACGTCGATATTCTTTGTTGTTGAATGTTACACTGGATTTTTGGTTATCGAAATATTACTAGTATTATCACATTTAATAGTTATACCTTTAAGATCAAAACCAAGATCATGAAGTTGTTGAGCTATCCATAGAATTTACGAACAACAGGCTCCAACAGCTATGTATTCGGTCTCAGGCTGTGGATAGGGCGACAAAATTTTGCTTCTTGGTGTGCCAACTTGTTAGCGATGACCCTAAGAATTGGAAGCATCCATAAGTGCTCTTTCTATCGACCTTATAGCCTGCAAAGTCTGCATCTGAATTACCAACGAGGTGAAACAAGTTTTGAGGTGGATACCAAAGCCCTAGATCCTTTGTGCCATTTGAATATCAAAAATCCTTTTTGCAGCTATCAAGTGTGACTCTTTGGGATCAGTTGGAATCTAGCATACATGCACACACTAAACATAATGTCAAGTCGACTAGCGGTTAAATATAACAAAAAACCGATCATACCTCGATACTCCTTTTGTACGACATTCTTGCCATTCTTGTCTTCATCTAATGAAATAGTAGAACTCATTGGAGTTTTTGCTACCTTGGATTGATCCATTTTATATTTCTTGAGTAAAACCCTTGGTATACTTGCTTTCGTTTAGAAAGATTCCTTTCTTAGCTTGAGTAACTTGTAGACCAAGAAAGAAATTTAACTCTCCCATTAAGCTCATTTCAAATTCTCTACACATAATATTTTAAAATTTTCTTGCATAGAGAATTGTTAGTTGCACCAAATAATATATCATCAATATAGATTTGTACTACTAATAAGTCGTTGCCTCTGGTTTTGACAAACAAAGTTTTGTCAATTAAAGCTCTTTTTAAAACTATTTTCTAAAAGATACTTGGACAATCTTTCATACCAAGCTCAAGGAGCTTGTTTAAGGCCATAAAGAGATTTGTCCAATTTAAATACATGATCCGGAAATTCATCATTTTCAAAACCAGGAGGTTGAGCAACGTAGACTTCTTCTTCTAATAAGCCATTTAGAAAAGCACACTTAACATCCATTTGAAAAAGCTTTATGTTCATGAAGGATGCAAATGCAAGTAGCATACGTATGGCTTCTAACGTGGCAACCGGAGCAAATGTCTCCTCATAAGGAATACCTTCTTCTTGGTTATAGTCTTGTGCTACAAGTCGTGCTTTGTTTCTAATGACTTTATCATGTTCATTCAACTTATTTCGAGCACCCATTTTGTTCCTATGACGGATTGGTGCTTAGGTCTAGACGTGAGGGTCCACACTTTGTTTCTTTCAAACTTATTTAGCTCATTTTGCATGGAAATAATCCAATCTTGTTCTTGAAGTGCTTGAACGTAGTTTTTGGGCTCTACAAGAGACACAAATGCCGATTTTGCACACCTGGTTGTTTAACCTTGATCGATTTTGGGCTCTACAAGAGACACAAGTTGTTTAACCTAGATCGATTTTGCACATCTGGTTTTGGATCGGAGATCACGTTCTCTTGTGGATGAGATGAAGAATGTTTGAACTTTCTTCTCTTTAAGAGTGGAGCGTATTTTGATGATTCTTGAGGCTCAGTTGCTCGACTTCATTCAAGTACCACTAGAGTTTCATCTTTGTTTGCGATGTCAAGGTCTTGAAGTTGATATTCAAGGCCTTGAGATTACTAATGAGCAATATTATTGTTGGTCATTTCAAGGTCTTGAAGGTGCGTTTCAAGGTCTTGAGATTGTTCTCCGGTGTCCTGAATTTGTTCTTGCATGTTCTTGCCTTGAGTCTTAGGAATTTCTTCTTCTCCATTAGAATTTTGATCTCCATGTCGATTCAAATTAAGACCTATAAAGCTGTCACTCAAAGTACCATCATTTCTTTTGTCAAAAAATAACATGAATACTTTCCTCGACAAATTTTGTACGTTTATTATAAACCAGACAAGCTTTACTATTTTAAGCATATCCTATAAAGGTAGCTTCATCACTACGAGCATCAAATTTTCCAAGGTTGTCTTTGTGATTGTTATGGACAAAACACGTACATCCAAAGGGTTTAAAATATGAAATATTAGGTTCTCAACCTTTGAAGAGTTCGTAAGGAGTCTTTTTCAAAATGGGACGTATCAAACATCTATTTAAAATGTAGTTGGTTGTGTTGACAGCCTCAATCCAAAAGCTCTTTGGCAAACTATTTTCTAAAAGCATAATCCTAGACATATCCTCCAAGGTGTGGTTCTTACGTTACACGACCCCGTTTTGTTGAGGTGATCTAGGAGCTGAAAAGTTGTGTGAAATACCATATTTTGCACAAAATAAATCAAATTTAAGTTGGTCAAATTCTCTACCATGATCACTTTGAATAGAAACGATAGGTAGGTTTTTCAAAGTTTGCAACTCCTTACAAAGTTTTGAAAACTCATACAAAGCTTTAGATTTTTCTCGTAAGAATGAGATCCATGTAAAAAAAGAATAATCATCCCGATGACAAGGATGTATTGTTTTCCCTTGAGAGATTTGACACGCATAGGACCACATGGATCCATATGTAAAAGTTTGATAGGTCGAGAAGAACTTACAACCTTCTTTGGTTTGAATGAACCTCTTGTTTGTTTACCTTGTGTACAAGCCTTACATAGTTCATCAACCTTAATGTTCAAGTTTGGTAATCCACGTACCAAATCTTTTGTAATAAGTTTCTGATGACATGAATTATATATCATCATATTCATGCATTATGCGAGTCTATCACCTCAGTTTTACATACATTTGATAAGCATTGTATGACTTTTAGTCCATATTCATATATATTTCGAGAATAGAGGTCTACACACTTTTATTTGTGAAATTGTAGGTAAAAGGTGAAGATTTGGTGTGGAAATGGAGCATTATGGAGCATAACATCATTAAGGATCAGGGACGAAGCTAAAAAGATATGAGAAAAGATCACAAGAGAAGATAAAAGTCAGAACTAAAAGATATCACAAGATCAGAAGCAAAAATCGGACAAATATATATAGATATCGGTCGATTCCCCTTAGAGATGATCCGATTGTTATCATATATAATCCGATTGGTTGTAGGATTGTAACCATAAGATCACATCTCATACCCTATAAAAAGAGGACATCTACATTCAGAATTATCCAATACCACAGAGTATACAATCAAAGACGTTGAAGAGAGCATTCGGAGTTGAAGAGCGAAGGAAACTTTGGAGTTCTAGTCCAAGAATAGAGTTCTTGGAAGTTTATGAGTTTTGATTTGTTATTCTGTCTTTGTGATCGTGTTTTGGAGTTACCTTTGAGTTTTTCTTTGAATTTTGAAGGATTGAAATATTGTTCATACGTTCTTGGTTTGGTTTTAATTCAAGATTCAAAGTTTTCTCATTACTCTTGGTTTTCTTGATTTAATATCTCTTTTGATTTTGATAATGTGTATTCTTGGCTAAAACCCTTGTGATTCTAGGGTTATTGGTTGATAATTGTGGTTGAGATGATGATAGAATGACCTTCATAAACAGATTGGACCTTAAGCATTAAGATTAACCGTCGCAGAAGGCAAAAATTGGACTGTTCTTGGCTAAGATCGGACGATCTCCTTTGATGAACAAACTGATTTTCCTTCTCTCGTACCTACCTTGCTTTATCCTTAATCTTTGGTTAAAGATTGCTTAAACCTTAGCCTTGTTGAACCATTCTAACCTATATCCGAGTGTGGGAAGAGACTTACCCGGTGATTCCCGTCCTTGGTTACCAACGATTACAAGATCTAGGTTATAGAGGAATCAAACCCCTCTATTAAGGTCGAGTGTGCCGAAACCTTTACCTTTGTGAGTTAACCTGATTCCCTTGGGTTTTGTGTTTGGTTTTGAGAATATTATCCTTCCCTTAGATCCTCTATCTTATCGAGACTCAATATCCTTTATTTATAGCAATCCCAAATTTTGTCCATACAATCTTTAGAAGTCTTGAATCGAAAACCACAATCAGATTCCTTGGTCCTTAGAATCCGTTTTCCCAAATTATTACACAAAGTCTTTGTCTTTTCTTGTCAATAGTTGCATTTTTCCTTGTTAGATTTCTTATTCAGATTTTGATTTCACCAAATTTATGTGTTTGACCCTAGAATTCTTCTTTTTATTACAATTGATCCGTACACTACGGGTTCGCTTAAATTGCATTTATTCTTGGTATATATATTAAAACTTGCTTACACTCTTTGGAGCGAACAGTTTCTTCATTGTATGTATGCTTACGTGACCAAGCCTTCTATGCCAAAGCCGTGGATCGTCCGTCAAGGCCTTGAGACACTTTAAACTTGTTCTTGAAACTTTGTTAGTGCTCATAGAATATATATAGTATTACATCGAGGGGCAGTAAGCACAACATCACCAGATACACCATTTTGAACTTCACATTTTTCTAAATCAAAAAACTTTGTTACCTTTATCACAAATTTGAGAGATACTTAGCAAGTTATACTTTAAGCTGTCAACAAGATAAACATCATTAATGTACTTAGAAGAATTATAACCGATTCTACCTATACCAATGATGTTACACTTACCTTTATCACCAATAGTAATGGTTCCAAATGGAAATTTTCAACCTTTCCGGATAGACCAAATGGAAAATTTGAGAGATATTGAGCAACCACTATCTAATATCCATTTATGCTCTTTAATCTTAGTGATATCCTGCAAAACAACAAACTTCAACCTTTCCAGCTAGATCAAATGAAAAATTTTGATCCATACCCAAGTTGAATCATATTTGGTGGTCTAGTCCCTTTAGGAACCCAAATTTGTTTAACATGTTCTCATAGACATAAGTGTTTCGTATGAAATAGGGATCATTCCTCCTATAAGGGCAAGTTGATTTTACTTGTCCCTTTTTGCAACAATAGAAATATGTGAGTGTACGTGAACTTCCTTTAGCTTTAACAAAAGTGGTCATTGTTTTTTCTTGGAAAATTCTTGTTATAACCAAGACCACTCTTGTTAACAGAGGATTGTTCGCCCATCATCCTTTTGAGATTAGCTTTAGAATGAGTGAATTGAATGAGTGTAGCGTTCTAGCCTTTACACTTCACTTTTGGATCAATCTTCTCTTTCTCTAGATTAGTATAATCTTGATATACAGAAGAGATATTTTCCTTAAGAATTGCATTTTCGATTCCAAGGCCTTGACATTGGCATCAAGGTCTAACTTTGAAGTGTTGAGATTTTCAATTTTCAGAGACAATTCACTCACTCTTTTCTCTTGTTCGATTAGCTTTTCCCTTAAGAGACTTATTCCAATTATGTGTTCTTCATCACTAATGATAATATTTTCTAGGAATTCAACATGCTCTTTGCTAGGTTTAGACATTAGGGTTATTACCACTCCTTCAAGGTAGTGTATTGGATCTTCTTCTTGATCGGCCATTAAGCATAAGTTTGCTTGATCATTTTCATCATCCAAATCATTTGAAGAATCTTGTCACTCCATGATGCTACGACAACCTTCTTCTTTTGATCATTCTTCCGGTAATTGTTCCTCTTCTTTTGTGAACAATCCTTAACAAGATGATCTGCTCTCTACATTCAAAACAAGTTAGTACCTTAGTTTTTTTATTAGGGTTAGAAAACTTACCTTTAGGTTTTGATGATCATGGACAGTCTTTGTTTGCAAACTGCTTCTTCATTTGTAGAATTCTTGCAAGACCTCTTGAAATTAAGGCAAACGGATATTCTACATCATCATCACTCTCTTCATCATCCGTTGAAATGTTATCCTTCTTGGATTTTAAGGCAAGGTTCTTTGCGTTTGAAGAGGGCTCTTCATCTTCTTCACCAAGAACCATTTCGTGAGTTATGAGTTTTCCAAGTAGATCATCAAGAAGTAGAGTTGATAGATTCTAGGCTTCCTCAATGGTGGTCACCTTTGGTCCCCACTTAGCTTTAGACAAACTCCTTAGGATGTTCCTTACTTTTACTTTGTTTGTGAAGACCCAAGAGAGTCAAGGTTAATTATTCATAATTTCAGTGAATCTTGTGAACATCTCTTTGACCGTCTCATTTGATGTTATCTTGAACAATTCGTATTGCATGAGGAAGATGCTAATATTTGTCTCCTTGACTTGACTTGTTCCTTCATATGTGACTATTAGCTTGTCCCATATTTCCTTTTCACTTTTGCATGATGAGACACGATTGAATCTGTTAGCGTCTAATCCACAATAGAGCAAGTTCATAGCTTTTTAGTTCTTAGCCACACTCTCCAAGTCAATTTGATTGATGTCGGATTATTTCTTTGGAGCCTCGACTCACTCAACAGTGGTGATTGGCACTTTTGGTCCATTCATAACTATGCTCTGTAGTTCTATATCCTGATCAATGATAAACATTTGCATTAGTGCTCTCCAATGGGCAAAGTTGTTACCACAAAAGAGGGGTGGCCGAGAGGTAGATCTTCCTTGAGAGAATCCTCCATCACCTACGGAGTTCATGATTAGTCTCACTTATGGTTAAATCAATATACGTGAGTCTAGCTCTGATACCAATTGAAGAACCGAGTAGGGGATTAATAAGGATAGAAATACTCTAAAAGGGGGTTGAATAGAGTATGAGAACTTTTCGCAATATCGGATATCAAATCTTTGAAATGAATCTCAAGGCCTTGAAGTCCATCTTTGTGCTTAGTGACAAAACTGATTCTCAAGGCTTTGAAGTGAATCTCAAGGTCTTGACATCGAAACCTGCAGAAAGTTGTTATTCACAATAAAACGATACATGATATAGAAATTAAAATATCGACACTGTTACGCTAAGAACGTATAGCACAAAAGTCCTAAATTTATAACTCGATATACTTTTCCTAACTCCTAGCGAACCCACAGTGTATGAGTCATTTTGTAGCAAGGATAGTATTCTGAGGTCGAACACAAAGACTAAGGTGAAATTGAACCAAATAAGTGACTAAGAATAGTGTAAATCTAGTCTAAGAAAAGAGAAAGGAATAAAGAAATGAAAATCACAATGTTTTTGGGTTGGTTTTGTGGTGATCAAACCTAGATCACAAATGATGCAAGAGTATAAAAACAAACTAGCAAATCAAACTAACAACACAAATAAGAAACACAAACATGAGATATGCGATAAAAGAGAGAAAAGCGGATTCTAGGGGTTAGGAATTCCGGTTATGGAATTGGAATCAAGCTTCTAATCAACCTTGGACTAGCTATGGTATGTTGGGAGGGAATGTTTCTCAAATGGGATCAATCACTGGGTAGCTCTCATGATCCACTAATCCCGCAACTAAGGTCCAATCACCGGGTAAGTGTCTAGGAGCCTAAGGTTGGGAAATCTACACAAACCGGATGCTATCTAGGGGTCTAACCTCTCTTTACCGGGTAAGTCACGGGAAGACAAGTCCTAAACATCAATCCTAGCACACTCAGTCCAATAGCGGCTTGTTGTAACACCCCAAAATTTTCAACTTGGGGAGTTACTGGTTAGGACCGCACAGTGGGTCCCGACCTTAGTTTGACAACAACTTAACAAGATCTTACAACAAGGCACAGATAAGGAAAAACCGGAAATCATAAATTAAGTCTTAACAATGTATGAATGTGATCAGAACAACCAACAACCGGAAAACAAGATAACAAAGTACGAATAGAAAGAAAAGAACCAAGATCTAACTGGAAATCCCACAAATAAAGAAACTGCATCATATCCTAAAAGTACGACTCCCCGGCTGACCACTACCATCCGGATCACTCGGCATCTGCTCTAACATGTGGTACGTCTACACAACATAACAACTGTTAGCTAACTATCCAAATATAAGTAGAATAATAACAGCACAAACACACGCAGAATAATATAAACAATCATCATGCTGGCACACAACCATTTATTATCTATTACTTAGGTGATTCATCTTATTCAATTTTACAGTTGTGGCACGAGAACTCTTAACAGTTCTCGCCTCCGTTCCTTATCCAACTGGGTGTAGGTCTAGCTGACCTCCGCCGGTAGCATCACTACAAACCGAGTATGGACTAGTCCCTAAAGAAACCCCCAGCGCCCTCAAGCTAATTGAGCAGAATGTCACCGCCCGTTACTCTTAGGCCAAGTATAGGTCGGTAAATATCTATCACAACCTATAACTCTAAACATTTCAATCACACACCACTATCATCATTCATGCTCATATTCAGAAGTCAACTAAGTAAGCCCAAAGGACTTACCTGTTACAAATCTCGATTCTCTGTAAATCAAACTCGTTCTGTAACTGTAGCAACTCAGTTGCCTGTCAAAGGAGATAAGTGCATTAGCACACTCCCAAAGTAATTAAAAGTCTAAGACTTCTAAGATAGAAGATCGTAATAGGACAGAACTGATTACAATACTAATTTATGGTAAAATGACTATTTTACCCTTGGTCTCGAAACTTTCAAAATTTCCGAAATTCATGTCTAAACTCCTATTTGAGACTATAAAGTCATATTCTATCTCCTAAATTTTAGTTTGGTTACAAACTGGCACTTTTCCTATTTTCCTATTTTCCGAAAGATCGTAAGGGTCCAACTTCGGTTTCAAATATAAAATTCGTAGAAGCTTATAAAAATTCCGAAATAATTCCCTAGATCATCTATGATGTTCCATCTACCCTTACGAGCAAGAATTTCTCAAAACTGTTCATCCATCATTTTTATAAAAATTCTCAAAATTGGCTACTACACTTACAATTTCTATACTTAACCAAAAATCCAAAGTTTACAAAAACTGCTTAACTATCCAACTTCGGAAGCTTATAACTTCTAATCCGACCGTTCATTTCTTCTCAAATTTTAATATAGTAAACTACATATATCCACCTATTATCTATTAAAATTTCAACGGTGGATCTTCAACCTAACTCTTTAACATTGGTCTACAAGATGGGAAGTTTCCAACTTCAAAACTGAAAATAAACAATTCATTTACAACAGTCCATTGGTTCTCCCATTTCTGACAGCATACTCAGCAGTTATTCTATACCTATCCAGCACAGGTTCAATACTACTCTACTCTCATTCCTCTAGTGTTAAGAAATCCCTCCTAAGGTCCTAGCTTTAAATCCCATGACAACATTTAGATCCTAGGATGTGATACTACAACAAACCTAAACAATACCATGAATCAAAAGAGCTAGAGACACTACAACCTAGTTGTAAAGGAAGCAACAAAAGTCTACTACACATGGCTTACTTTGCTGCAGTGGACTAGGAGTGATATTGCGCTCACAATCTTCCCAGACTTTGCTACCCGGATCTCTGAAGGTGATTTAAGTTACTAGTGAGTAATCCGACCCTGCAGTTTGCTTAGGACAAGCCAAACTCGGCTGTTTAGGTATGTACTTGGGGAGGTTGATGGTTCAGGCTACACTTACTTGGCACTGCAATGGGGAAGTCGATGAAGGAGGTTGCACGTCTACACTCACCTAAGAAAGCAGGCTGGTGACGGAAGGTGGAGGGAGAGGATGGGCTCACTGGTTGAAGATGGATCTCGTTGTAAGGATCGACGACAAGAAGAGGAAGAGGGAAGATGGTGGACGGCCAGGGCAAGGCAGATCCTTTGTGCTCCAGGGACGAGTGTGCAAGGGAGAGAGGAAGAGGGAGGCTGTTGGGTTGGTGCAGAAGCGGTGATGGTGATCTTGGAAACGTTGTACGTGCACCTGGACGTGACCGAGAAGAAAGGAAACAAATTTTGCAGCAACGACATTCCAGGGGCGTTAAATGGCTCTCCAGCTCAACAACCGTTACATTGGAGTCCAGAGGAAACGTGACGGCCTGTTCCTCTTCTCATCTGGCTGGGCTCGAAGTGTTGTTGGGCCAGTACACCTGCAAGGACAAAGTTGGGCTGGATGTGCCGCTGGGCCAGCACATAAATGAGAACAAATCTGGCTGGACCAGTAGAAAAGATGGCTGAAACTAAGTAGAAAGAGTGGGCTGAGTTTGTCAAGGATTTGTCACAGCCTTGTCAAAACGTGTCATGGCTTTGTCAAGCCCATGCATGGCCTTGTCCTGATCTCGTCATGGTCTCGTCTTGGTCTCGTCAAAAGGACATCATGACTTTGTCAAGGACATGTCATGATATAAACTAGGATTGATAGATTAGGGTTTGATACAAAATTCTATCATTTTATATGAAGTGAGATTACATAAAAATGATAAAATTTGAGATAGTATGTACGACTTGGTAGATAGAGAAAGATCAACGAATCAAAACCCGGTTTGATACGGAATTAAACGGAATAAAAATTTCGGATATTACATTAGTACCCCCTTAAAATAAGTTTCGTCCCGAAACTTAGAATAAGGTATTTAATCAAACGACTTCCATAAATAAACTTGTATATCCTGGTTTCACTAAATTTTAATCTCGTTTTCTAGCATGCAACTACTCAATCATCATAATCAGGCAACACGTAAAACACATCACTCATTCTAATGTATAATCACATAAGTCACACAACCAACGTCTAAGTACTAACCCGTAGGTACCGAGGTAGCGGCTAACTCCGCAAAGAACTCAGGATAGTTACGTCTAATACCCTCCTCTGTCTCCCAGGTAGCCTCATCGGCTCCTCGTCGAGACCACCGAATCCTCAACATCGGTATCTTTTTAGAACGCAAACGCCTAGTACTACGCTCTAGGACGGCTACTGGGTACTCCACAAAAGTGTGGTCTGGCTCGACTATCAGATCCTCATGACTGATGATGTGTTTGGGATCCGGTATGTACTCTCTCAGCTGAGATACATGAAAAACTGGATGTACTCCCTCCAATCTCGGTGGTAGTGCTAATCGGTAGGCCACCTCTCCGACTCTCTCTAAGATCTCAAATGGACCGACATATCAGGGACTTAGCTTCCCCTTAATGCCGAAACGCCGGACTCCTCTCGTCGGAGACACTCTCAACCACACCTGTGCACCTACTCTAAACTCCAAAGGTCAATGCCTTTTGTCGGCGTAGGACTTCTGACGACTCTGAGCTGCTAACATCCGCTCCCGGACTAAGGCAATCCGGGCGATTTTATCCTGTATCTGGTCTGGTACTACCCCATCAGCCTTGCTAGGCTCATCCCAGCACAACGATGTACGACATCTCCTCCCGTACAAAGCCTCATAAGGTGCCATCCCAATAGACGCGTGCCAGCTGTTATTATATGAAAACTCTACCAGTGGGAGGTGATCTGGCCCTACCTGCCCCCAATCTAGTACACACGCCCGCAACATGTCCTCCAAGGTCCGAATGGTCCTCTCAGACTGACCGTCTGTCTGTGGGTGATAAGCAGTGGTAAAGTGGAGGCTCGTCCCCAAAGCAGTATGCACCTGCTGCCAAAATCTCGAGGTAAAACATCCATCTCTGTCGGAGACGATCGTCCTCGGTACTCCATGAAACCTCACAATGTGTCTAGTGAACTCCTCAGCTAGACGACTTACCGGCCACGTTTCCTTAATCGGAATAAAACGTGCGGTCTTTGTCAGACGGTCTACCACTACCCAAATAGCATCAAAACCTCTGCTGAGCCTCAACCCTGTAACAAAATTCATAGGTATATCCTCCCACTTCCAATGTGGTACTGGAAGTCGGTGGAGCTCTCCTCCGGACCTGCGATGCTCAATCTTGACTTGCTGACAGGTCACACACTAGGCTACATACCGAGCCACATCACGCTTCAAACCGCCCCACCAGAAGGAACGTCTCACGTCCTTATACATCTTAATCGCTCCTAGATGTACTGAGTATGGGATAGCATGAGCCTCACCTAGTATCCTCTGTCTCAAATCACTGTCTGATGGTACACAGATGCGGTCCTGACGTTTCATCACTCCGTCGGCACCAATAGTGAACTGAGGTGCTTCATCTCGTGACATCCGGTCTCGAATCCGGGTCAAAGTCGGATAGGTCTCCTGCTTCTGTCGGATCTCACCCAACAGATCAGGAAATAACTCTAAGGTGGCTAACTGATGAGCTGTATCGGGAAACTGGATCTCTACCTCCAACCAAGCTAAGTCTCTCTGTAACTGTGGCTGTACTGTCAACCGGGCTATCGCCTTCTCCCGAGGCGTCTTCCGGCTCAAAGCGCCAGCAACAACATTCGCCTTCCCGGGGTGATAGAGAATCTCAAGGTCGAAATCCTTGATCAACTCTAGCCACCGCCCTGGCGGTTATTCAACTCCCGCTGAGTGAATATGTACTTCAGACTCTTATGGTCTATGAAGATCTGACAGGTCGCCCCATAGAGATAATGACGCCAGATCTTAAGAGCATGTACTACCGCAGCAAACTCCAGGTCATGGGTAGGGTAGTTCTCCTCATACGTCTTCAGCTGTCGAGACGCATATGCTATGACCTTACCCCTCTGCATCAAGACACACCCCAAGCCCAGCTTGGATGCGTCACTGTACACTAAAAAGTCCTTTGTACCCTCAGGATGTGCTAAAATCGGAGCAGACGTCAATCTCCTCTTCAGCTCCTCGAAACTTTGCTGACACGGCTCAAACCAAACAAACCGAGTAGTCTTCCTCAGAAGACAAGTAAGTGGCCGGGCAATCAGAGAAAACCCTTCCACAAACCGGCGGTAGTAACCTGCCAAACCCAAAAAGTTGCGAACCTCCTTAACATTCTTCGGAGGTTGCCAAGAAGACACTGACTCAATCTTCGCCGGGTCGACCTTAATCCCCTCAGCAGTCACTATATGGCCTAGCAAAGCCACCTCTGACATCCAAAACTCGCACTTGGATAGTTTAGCATATAGCTGGCAATCCTGTAGAATCTGTAATACTGTCCTCAAGTGTCCGGCATGCTCCTCTCGACTCCTAGAGTAAACTAGAATGTCGTCCATGAAGACCACTACAAACAGGTCTAAGAAGTCGGTGAAAATCCCGTTCATCAACTCCATGAATACCTCTGGCGTATTAGTGAGCCCGAATGGCTTCACTACAACTCATAGTGACCATACCAAATCCGGAATGTCGTCTTAGGTATGTCCTGGTCTCTCACCCTCAGTTGGTGATAACCCGATCTCAAGTCTATCCTCGAAAACACTGACGATCCATGCAACTGGTGCAACAGATCATCTATGCGAGGCAGTGGATACTTGTTCTCGATGGTGACCTTGTTCAACTCTCTATAGTCGATGCATAGCCTCATCGATCCATCCTTCTTCTTCACAAATAATACCGGTACTCCCTAGGGAGAAACACTAGGGCATATGAAGGCCTTCTCTGCTAACTCCTCTAACTACTTCTTCCGCTCTTGCCGCTCTTTCGGTGCCATGCGGTACGAGGCCTTCGAAATCGGTTTTGTGCCCGGCCTTAACTCAATGCTAAAGTCAACACTCCTCTGTGAATCTAGAAATTGACCCTAACTTTTGCTCGGAAGAGCACCATCAGTCTCATTTGTGTGGAATGTTAAGTAACCTCTAGCTGAGTTGACGTAGGATCTGATCAAAATCATGTGCTTCTTCTTACTACTCTAGTTCTTCTAATACGACTTCATCTGTACTAACTATCATTTGTACTCTTTTCTTAGCCCGTAAGTAAACAACTTCTCACCACCATTCTCTTTATATCATTAATGATATAAGGGGTCATTTCTGACCGTCAACTCTTCCTTTACAATTTTAACTAGATTTACTAACTTGACTTATTCGTGCTACTTGCACTCGTACCGATTTGACTTTACAATTGTCGTAGTTGATCTCTTTAAGGACTTCTCCACATGTCAATAAAATTCATTTCTAACCATGTGGTTATTCTTCTTATATGCCAACCAGCCACTACTAGTTCACCCGCACATGTAAAGTCTTCGTTGTTACCATTTAGTCTACAGTTGACCTTCTACAAGATCATAGACTTACTTTTCTTCTATCTCTTTGAAGTTTGATTTACTTGGTGGAAATATATCTCCTCCAGTTTCTCCATTTATACTCCTTTAGCTTCTTCTATAATCTACACTTCTCTTTCTCCCTAGAAGGCCACTATACTCTTTTCTAGTTTTGTTGCATCATTCATCTACCGTCAAAGGACTCGTCAGATTTTGACGATAGCTCGTAATCACATCTTCGCGATTCCTTTTACCTCAGTCCTCAACTGCTTGCGGTGCTCCGGTGTGAATCGTTGGTGTTGGTAACTTAAGTCCCATTGTGAGAGGGAAGTTATTACGGCCCTTGGGTATGCCACGATCATTTTCACACACTCTTGTTCCTGAGTTGGTGTTAGATTATAATGTTGCCTTTATAGTGATCTTTTGAATCCGCTTTCAGGATTCTATCATTTGGATATTTGTATCACAATCTTTCTAGTAACTCACTTGTATTATAGAAAGTCACTCTGCCACCATGCTTATGAAATCTACCCTCCGCTTTCTGGCTAATCCATAAGCTTCAGTTGTGCGGCTCTTTAAGTCTTCATAGTTGGTTCGACGACATATCTCTTCTTAACTCATAGGTTATCAGTGTCTAGGTGGGACCCTCTTGATTAGGATGCCGACTTACTTTGCCAATACTGGTCATATTCCGCCCTGCTTCTAACAACAACAACCATCATAATTTAATCCGTCGGCAAGCTTAAATTTAATATTTCTTGTTTGGATTGGTTCTAAACCTTACTTTGACTTTCATTACTATGACTGTTTTTGACGGTATCTACGTGGTTCGTATCGTCATTTTACACCACACTTGAAAGAACCTCTGTGATGTCCCTCCCAATTTGCATAATTATCGATCATCCAATGCTTATTCGGAACTACTCTCATGTATAATCTTCATTTGATCCTGTTAAGCGGACTCGGGATTCCCTTCTTGCCCTGCTCGTTGGTGTTGTCCTTCAGTCTTCACTTTCCCATCTCGACGTTCCTCAACCAATCGGAGGAGTTGTCTGCCATTCGTCTACCCTAATGCACATAAGATGTGCATACTAATCCTCACGTTGACACCCTTCAAAATCTACTTAGATGTGCCAACGGAGTGAGAAACTCATTAATCGCTATTAAGGACATAATATATTATTATGATACTAACCTTCGGTATAAGCTTATCTATTGTACATATATTTATAAGCAAATACTAAGTTAACATAACATTTCTAAAAGTACTAAGCTGCCGAGATCCGCGGAGGTAGTGGTGGTCATCCGTACCTTCTATCCCAACCCGACTATGCATCACTTTTGAAAACCAAAAATTCTTATAAAAAAAAACTCAGACCCCTTTCGGGTTCTGCTTATTTACTTATTTGACCTTTTAGAAGATTTCAAGTGTCATTGTTGCCAACCTAGAGCTCTGATACCATGTTGTAACACCCAAAATTTTTCAACTTGGGGAGTTACTGGTTAGGACCGCACAGTGGGTCCCGACCTTAGTTTGACAACAACTTAACAAGATCTTACAACAAGGCACAGATAAGGAAAAACCGGAAATCATAAATTAAGTCTTAACAATGTATGAATGTGACCAGAACAACCAACAGCCGGAAAACAAGATAACAAAGTACGAATAGAAAGAAAAGAACCAAGGTCTAACTGGAAATCCCACAAATAAAGAAACTGCATCACATCCTAAAAGTACGACCCCCCGGCTGACCACTACCATCCGGATCACTCGGCATCTGCTCTAACCTGTGGTACGTCTACACAACATAACAACTGTTAGCTAACTATCCAAATATAAGTAGAATAATAACAGCACAAACACACGCAGAATAATATAAACAATCATCATGCTGGCACACAACCATTTATTATCTATTACTTAGGTGATTCATCTTATTCAATTTTACAGTTGTGGCACGAGAACTCTTAACAGTTCTCGCCTCCGTTCCTTATCCAACTGGGTGTAGGTCTAGCTGACCTCCGCCGGTAGCATCACTACAAACCGAGTATGGACTAGTCCCTAAAGAAACCCCCAGCGCCCTCAAGCTAATTGAGCAGAATGTCACCGCCCGTTACTCTTAGGCCAAGTATAGGTCGGTAAATATCTATCACAACCTATAACTCTAAACATTTCAATCACACACCACTATCATCATTCATGCTCATATTCAGAAGTCAACTAAGTAAGCCCAAAGGACTTACCTGTTACAAATCTCGATTCTCTGTAAATCAAACTCGTTCTGTAACTGTAGCAACTCAGTTGCCTGTCAAAGGAGATAAGTGCATTAGCACACTCCCAAAGTAATTAAAAGTCTAAGACTTCTAAGATAGAAGATCGTAATAGGACAGAACTGATTACAATACTAATTTATGGTAAAATGACTATTTTACCCTTGGTCTCGAAACTTTCAAAATTTCCGAAATTCATGTCTAAACTCCTATTTGAGACTATAAAGTCATATTCTATCTCCTAAATTTTAGTTTGGTTACAAACTGGCACTTTTCCTATTTTCCTATTTTCCGAAAGATCGTAAGGGTCCAACTTCGGTTTCAAATATAAAATTCGTAGAAGCTTATAAAAATTCCGAAATAATTCCCTAGATCATCTATGATGTTCCATCTACCCTTACGAGCAAGAATTTCTCAAAACTGTTCATCCATCATTTTTATAAAAATTCTCAAAATTGGCTACTACACTTACAATTTCTATACTTAACCAAAAATCCAAAGTTTACAAAAACTGCTTAACTATCCAACTTCGGAAGCTTATAACTTCTAATCCGACCGTTCATTTCTTCTCAAATTTTAATATAGTAAACTACATATATCCACCTATTATCTATTAAAATTTCAACGGTGGATCTTCAACCTAACTCTTTAACATTGGTCTACAAGATGGGAAGTTTCCAACTTCAAAACTGAAAATAAACAATTCATTTACAACAGTCCATTGGTTCTCCCATTTCTGACAGCATACTCAGCAGTTATTCTATACCTATCCAGCACAGGTTCAATACTACTCTACTCTCATTCCTCTAGTGTTAAGAAATCCCTCCTAAGGTCCTAGCTTTAAATCCCATGACAACATTTAGATCCTAGGATGTGATACTACAACAAACCTAAACAATACCATGAATCAAAAGAGCTAGAGACACTACAACCTAGTTGTAAAGGAAGCAACAAAAGTCTACTACACATGGCTTACTTTGCTGCAGTGGACTAGGAGTGATATTGCGCTCACAATCTTCCCAGACTTTGCTACCCGGATCTCTGAAGGTGATTTAAGTTACTAGTGAGTAATCCGACCCTGCAGTTTGCTTAGGACAAGCCAAACTCGGCTGTTTAGGTATGTACTTGGGGAGGTTGATGGTTCAGGCTACACTTACTTGGCACTGCAATGGGGAAGTCGATGAAGGAGGTTGCACGTCTACACTCACCTAAGAAAGCAGGCTGGTGACGGAAGGTGGAGGGAGAGGATGGGCTCACTGGTTGAAGATGGATCTCGTTGTAAGGATCGACGACAAGAAGAGGAAGAGGGAAGATGGTGGACGGCCAGGGCAAGGCAGATCCTTTGTGCTCCAGGGACGAGTGTGCAAGGGAGAGAGGAAGAGGGAGGCTGTTGGGTTGGTGCAGAAGCGGTGATGGTGATCTTGGAAACGTTGTACGTGCACCTGGACGTGACCGAGAAGAAAGGAAACAAATTTTGCAGCAACGACATTCCAGGGGCGTTAAATGGCTCTCCAGCTCAACAACCGTTACATTGGAGTCCAGAGGAAACGTGACGGCCTGTTCCTCTTCTCATCTGGCTGGGCTCGAAGTGTTGTTGGGCCAGTACACCTGCAAGGACAAAGTTGGGCTGGATGTGCCGCTGGGCCAGCACATAAATGAGAACAAATCTGGCTGGACCAGTAGAAAAGATGGCTGAAACTAAGTAGAAAGAGTGGGCTGAGTTTGTCAAGGATTTGTCACAGCCTTGTCAAAACGTGTCATGGCTTTGTCAAGCCCATGCATGGCCTTGTCCTGATCTCGTCATGGTCTCGTCTTGGTCTCGTCAAAAGGACATCATGACTTTGTCAAGGACATGTCATGATATAAACTAGGATTGATAGATTAGGGTTTGATACAAAATTCTATCATTTTATATGAAGTGAGATTACATAAAAATGATAAAATTTGAGATAGTATGTACGACTTGGTAGATAGAGAAAGATCAACGAATCAAAACCCGGTTTGATACGGAATTAAACGGAATAAAAATTTCGGATATTACATTAGTACCCCCTTAAAATAAGTTTCGTCCCGAAACTTAGAATAAGGTATTTAATCAAACGACTTCCATAAATAAACTTGTATATCCTGGTTTCACTAAATTTTAATCTCGTTTTCTAGCATGCAACTACTCAATCATCATAATCAGGCAACACGTAAAACACATCACTCATTCTAATGTATAATCACATAAGTCACACAACCAACGTCTAAGTACTAACCCGTAGGTACCGAGGTAGCGGCTAACTCCGCAAAGAACTCAGGATAGTTACGTCTAATACCCTCCTCTGTCTCCCAGGTAGCCTCATCGGCTCCTCGTCGAGACCACCGAATCCTCAACATCGGTATCTTTTTAGAACGCAAACGCCTAGTACTACGCTCTAGGACGGCTACTGGGTACTCCACAAAAGTGTGGTCTGGCTCGACTATCAGATCCTCATGACTGATGATGTGTTTGGGATCCGGTATGTACTCTCTCAGCTGAGATACATGAAAAACTGGATGTACTCCCTCCAATCTCGGTGGTAGTGCTAATCGGTAGGCCACCTCTCCGACTCTCTCTAAGATCTCAAATGGACCGACATATCAGGGACTTAGCTTCCCCTTAATGCCGAAACGCCGGACTCCTCTCGTCGGAGACACTCTCAACCACACCTGTGCACCTACTCTAAACTCCAAAGGTCAATGCCTTTTGTCGGCGTAGGACTTCTGACGACTCTGAGCTGCTAACATCCGCTCCCGGACTAAGGCAATCCGGGCGATTTTATCCTGTATCTGGTCTGGTACTACCCCATCAGCCTTGCTAGGCTCATCCCAGCACAACGATGTACGACATCTCCTCCCGTACAAAGCCTCATAAGGTGCCATCCCAATAGACGCGTGCCAGCTGTTATTATATGAAAACTCTACCAGTGGGAGGTGATCTGGCCCTACCTGCCCCCAATCTAGTACACACGCCCGCAACATGTCCTCCAAGGTCCGAATGGTCCTCTCAGACTGACCGTCTGTCTGTGGGTGATAAGCAGTGGTAAAGTGGAGGCTCGTCCCCAAAGCAGTATGCACCTGCTGCCAAAATCTCGAGGTAAAACATCCATCTCTGTCGGAGACGATCGTCCTCGGTACTCCATGAAACCTCACAATGTGTCTAGTGAACTCCTCAGCTAGACGACTTACCGGCCACGTTTCCTTAATCGGAATAAAACGTGCGGTCTTTGTCAGACGGTCTACCACTACCCAAATAGCATCAAAACCTCTGCTGAGCCTCAACCCTGTAACAAAATTCATAGGTATATCCTCCCACTTCCAATGTGGTACTGGAAGTCGGTGGAGCTCTCCTCCGGACCTGCGATGCTCAATCTTGACTTGCTGACAGGTCACACACTAGGCTACATACCGAGCCACATCACGCTTCAAACCGCCCCACCAGAAGGAACGTCTCACGTCCTTATACATCTTAATCGCTCCTAGATGTACTGAGTATGGGATAGCATGAGCCTCACCTAGTATCCTCTGTCTCAAATCACTGTCTGATGGTACACAGATGCGGTCCTGACGTTTCATCACTCCGTCGGCACCAATAGTGAACTGAGGTGCTTCATCTCGTGACATCCGGTCTCGAATCCGGGTCAAAGTCGGATAGGTCTCCTGCTTCTGTCGGATCTCACCCAACAGATCAGGAAATAACTCTAAGGTGGCTAACTGATGAGCTGTATCGGGAAACTGGATCTCTACCTCCAACCAAGCTAAGTCTCTCTGTAACTGTGGCTGTACTGTCAACCGGGCTATCGCCTTCTCCCGAGGCGTCTTCCGGCTCAAAGCGCCAGCAACAACATTCGCCTTCCCGGGGTGATAGAGAATCTCAAGGTCGAAATCCTTGATCAACTCTAGCCACCGCCCTGGCGGTTATTCAACTCCCGCTGAGTGAATATGTACTTCAGACTCTTATGGTCTATGAAGATCTGACAGGTCGCCCCATAGAGATAATGACGCCAGATCTTAAGAGCATGTACTACCGCAGCAAACTCCAGGTCATGGGTAGGGTAGTTCTCCTCATACGTCTTCAGCTGTCGAGACGCATATGCTATGACCTTACCCCTCTGCATCAAGACACACCCCAAGCCCAGCTTGGATGCGTCACTGTACACTAAAAAGTCCTTTGTACCCTCAGGATGTGCTAAAATCGGAGCAGACGTCAATCTCCTCTTCAGCTCCTCGAAACTTTGCTGACACGGCTCAAACCAAACAAACCGAGTAGTCTTCCTCAGAAGACAAGTAAGTGGCCGGGCAATCAGAGAAAACCCTTCCACAAACCGGCGGTAGTAACCTGCCAAACCCAAAAAGTTGCGAACCTCCTTAACATTCTTCGGAGGTTGCCAAGAAGACACTGACTCAATCTTCGCCGGGTCGACCTTAATCCCCTCAGCAGTCACTATATGGCCTAGCAAAGCCACCTCTGACATCCAAAACTCGCACTTGGATAGTTTAGCATATAGCTGGCAATCCTGTAGAATCTGTAATACTGTCCTCAAGTGTCCGGCATGCTCCTCTCGACTCCTAGAGTAAACTAGAATGTCGTCCATGAAGACCACTACAAACAGGTCTAAGAAGTCGGTGAAAATCCCGTTCATCAACTCCATGAATACCTCTGGCGTATTAGTGAGCCCGAATGGCTTCACTACAACTCATAGTGACCATACCAAATCCGGAATGTCGTCTTAGGTATGTCCTGGTCTCTCACCCTCAGTTGGTGATAACCCGATCTCAAGTCTATCCTCGAAAACACTGACGATCCATGCAACTGGTGCAACAGATCATCTATGCGAGGCAGTGGATACTTGTTCTCGATGGTGACCTTGTTCAACTCTCTATAGTCGATGCATAGCCTCATCGATCCATCCTTCTTCTTCACAAATAATACCGGTACTCCCTAGGGAGAAACACTAGGGCATATGAAGGCCTTCTCTGCTAACTCCTCTAACTACTTCTTCCGCTCTTGCCGCTCTTTCGGTGCCATGCGGTACGAGGCCTTCGAAATCGGTTTTGTGCCCGGCCTTAACTCAATGCTAAAGTCAACACTCCTCTGTGAATCTAGAAATTGACCCTAACTTTTGCTCGGAAGAGCACCATCAGTCTCATTTGTGTGGAATGTTAAGTAACCTCTAGCTGAGTTGACGTAGGATCTGATCAAAATCATGTGCTTCTTCTTACTACTCTAGTTCTTCTAATACGACTTCATCTGTACTAACTATCATTTGTACTCTTTTCTTAGCCCGTAAGTAAACAACTGCTCACAACCATTCTCTTTATATCATTAATGATATAAGGGGTCATTTCTGACCGTCAACTCTTCCTTTACAATTTTAACTAGATTTACTAACTTGACTTATTCGTGCTACTTGCACTCGTACCGATTTGACTTTACAATTGTCGTAGTTGATCTCTTTAAGGACTTCTCCACATGTCAATAAAATTCATTTCTAACCATGTGGTTATTCTTCTTATATGCCAACCAGCCACTACTAGTTCACCCGCACATGTAAAGTCTTCGTTGTTACCATTTAGTCTACAGTTGACCTTCTACAAGATCATAGACTTACTTTTCTTCTATCTCTTTGAAGTTTGATTTACTTGGTGGAAATATATCTCCTCCAGTTTCTCCATTTATACTCCTTTAGCTTCTTCTATAATCTACACTTCTCTTTCTCCCTAGAAGGCCACTATACTCTTTTCTAGTTTTGTTGCATCATTCATCTACCGTCAAAGGACTCGTCAGATTTTGACGATAGCTCGTAATCACATCTTCGCGATTCCTTTTACCTCAGTCCTCAACTGCTTGCGGTGCTCCGGTGTGAATCGTTGGGGTTGGTAACTTAAGTCCCTTTGTGAGAGGGAAGTTATTACGGCCCTTCCGTACGCCAAGATCATTTTCACACACTCTTGTTCTATAGTTGGTGTTAAATTATAATGTTGCCTTTATAGTGATCTTTTGAATCCGCTTTCAGGATTCTATCATTTGGATATTTGTATCACAATCTTTCTAGTAACTCACTTGTATTATAGAAAGTCACTCTGCCACCATGCTTATGAAATCTACCCTCCGCTTTCTGGCTAATCCATAAGCTTCAGTTGTGCGGCTCTTTAAGTCTTCATAGTTGGTTCGACGACATATCTCTTCTTAACTCATAGATTAGGAGTGTCTAGGTGGGACCCGCTTAATTGGGATGCCGACTTACTTTGCCAATACTAGCCATATTCCGCCCTGCTTCTAACAACAACAACCATCATAATTTAATCCGTCGGCAAGCTTAACTTTAATGTCTCTTGTCCGGATTGGTTCTATATCTTACTTTGACTTTCATTACTATGACTATTTCTGACGGCATCCACATTGTTCATATCATCACACCATATATACTTGACAAAATTTATGTGATGTCCCTCCCAATTTGCATAATTATCGATCATCCAATGCTTATTCGGAACTACTCTCATGTATAATCTTCATTTGATCCTGTTAAGCGGACTCGGGATTCCCTTCTTGCCCTGCTCGTTGGTGTTGTCCTTCAGTCTTCACTTTCCCCCCTCGACGCTCCTCAAAAAACTCGAAGGAGTTGTTCACCGTTCGTCTACCCTAATGCACATAAGATGTGCATACTAATCCTCATGTTGACAACCTTCAAAATCTACTTAGATGTGTCCACGGAGTGAGAAACTCACTATGTTATCTCCGTTAAGAACTATTATGCTACTAACCTTCGGTATAAACTTATCTATTGTACATATATTTATAAGCAAATACTAAGTTAACATAACATTTCTAAAAGTACTAAGCTGCCGAGATCCGCGGAGGTAGTGGTGGTCATCCGTACCTTCTATCCCAACCCGACTATGCATCACTTTTGAAAACCAAAAATTCTTATAAAAAAAAACTCAGACCCCTTTCGGGTTCTGCTTATTTACTTATTTGACCTTTTAGAAGATTTCAAGTGTCATTGTTGCCAACCTAGAGCTCTGATACCATGTTGTAACACCCAAAATTTTTCAACTTGGGGAGTTACTGGTTAGGACCGCACAGTGGGTCCCGACCTTAGTTTAACAACAACTTAACAAGATCTTACAACAAGGCACAGATAAGGAAAAACCGGAAATCATAAATTAAGTCTTAACAATGTATGAATGTGACCAGAACAACCAACAGCCGGAAAACAAGATAACAAAGTACGAATAGAAAGAAAAGAACCAAGGTCTAACTGGAAATCCCACAAATAAAGAAACTGCATCACATCCTAAAAGTACGACCCCCCGGCTGACCACTACCATCCGGATCACTCGGCATCTGCTCTAACCTGTGGTAAGTCTACACAACATAACAACTGTTAGCTAACTATCCAAATATAAGTAGAATAATAACAGCACAAACACACGCAGAATAATATAAACAATCATCATGCTGGCACACAACCATTTATTATCTATTACTTAGGTGATTCATCTTATTCAATTTTACAGTTGTGGCACGAGAGCTCTTAACAGTTCTCGCCTCCGTTCCTTATCCAACTGGGTGTAGGTCTAGCTGACCTCCGCCGGTAGCATCACTACAAACCGAGTATGGACTAGTCCCTAAAGAAACCCCCAGCGCCCTCAAGCTAATTGAGCAGAATGTCACCGCCCGTTACTCTTAGGCCAAGTATAGGTCGGTAAATATCTATCACAACCTATAACTCTAAACATTTCAATCACACACCACTATCATCATTCATGCTCATATTCAGAAGTCAACTAAGTAAGCCCAAAGGACTTACCTGTTACAAATCTCGATTCTCTGTAAATCAAACTCGTTCTGTAACTGTAGCAACTCAGTTGCCTGTCAAAGGAGATAAGTGCATTAGCACACTCCCAAAGTAATTAAAAGTCTAAGACTTCTAAGATAGAAGATCGTAATAGGACAGAACTGATTACAATACTAATTTATGGTAAAATGACTATTTTACCCTTGGTCTCGAAACTTTCAAAATTTCCGAAATTCATGTCTAAACTCCTATTTGAGACTATAAAGTCATATTCTATCTCCTAAATTTTAGTTTGGTTACAAACTGGCACTTTTCCTATTTTCCTATTTTCCGAAAGATCGTAAGGGTCCAACTTCGGTTTCAAATATAAAATTCGTAGAAGCTTATAAAAATTCCGAAATAATTCCCTAGATCATCTATGATGTTCCATCTACCCTTACGAGCAAGAATTTCTCAAAACTGTTCATCCATCATTTTTATAAAAATTCTCAAAATTGGCTACTACACTTACAATTTCTATACTTAACCAAAAATCCAAAGTTTACAAAAACTGCTTAACTACCCAACTTCGGAAGCTTATAACTTCTAATCCGACCGTTCATTTCTTCTCAAATTTTAATATAGTAAACTACATATATCCACCTATTATCTATTAAAATTTCAACGGTGGATCTTCAACCTAACTCTTTAACATTGGTCTACAAGATGGGAAGTTTCCAACTTCAAAACTGAAAATAAACAATTCATTTACAACAGTCCATTGGTTCTCCCATTTCTGACAGCATACTCAGCAGTTATTCTATACCTATCCAGCACAGGTTCAATACTACTCTACTCTCATTCCTCTAGTGTTAAGAAATCCCTCCTAAGGTCCTAGCTTTAAATCCCATGACAACATTTAGATCCTAGGATGTGATACTACAGCAAACCTAAACAATACCATGAATCAAAAGAGCTAGAGACACTACAACCTAGTTGTAAAGGAAGCAACAAAACTCTACTACACATGGCTTACCTTGCTGCAGTGGACTAGGAGTGATATTGCGCTCACAATCTTCCCAGACTTTGCTACCCCGATCTCTGAAGGTGATTTAAGTTACTAGTGAGTAATCCGACCCTGCAGTTTGCTTAGGACAAGCCAAACTCGGCTGTTTAGGTATGTACTTGGGGAGGATGGTGGTTCAGGCTACACTTACTTGGCACTGCAGTGGGGAAGTCGATGAAGGAGGTTGCACGTCTACACTCACCTAAGAAAGCAGGCTGGTGAAGGAAGGTGGAGGGAGAGGATGGGCTCACTGGTTGAAGATGGATCTCGTTGTAAGGATCGACGACAGGAAGAGGAAGAGGGAAGATGGTGGACGGCCAGGGCAAGGCAGATCCTTTGTGCTCCAGGGACAAGTGTGCAAGGGAGAGAGGAAGAGGGAGGCTGTTGGGTTGGTGCAGAAGCGGTGCTGGTGATCTTGGAAACGTTGTACGTGCACCTGGACGTGACCGAGAAGAAAGGAAACAAATTTTGCAGCAGCGACATTCCAGGGGCGTTAAATGGCTCTCCAGCTCAGCAACCGTTATATTGGAGTCCAGAGGAAACGTGAAGGCCTGTTGCTCCTCTCATCTGGCTGGGCTCGAAGTGTTGTTGGGCCAGTACACCTGCAAGGACAAAGTTGGGCTGGATGTGCCCCTGGGCCAGCACATAAATGAGAACAAATATGGCTGGACCAGTGGAAAAGATGGCTGAAACTAAGTAGAAAGAGTGGGCTGAGTTTGTCAAGGCTTTGTCACAGCCTTGTCAAAACGTGTCATGGCTTTGTCAAGCCCATGCATGGCCTTGTCCTGATCTCGTCATGGTCTCGTCTTGGTCTCGTCAAAAGGAAATCATGACTTTGTCAAGGACATGTCATGATATAAACTAGGGTTGATAGATTAGGGTTTGATACAAAATTCTATCATTTTATATGAAGTGAGATTACATAAAAATGATAAAATTTGAGATATTATGTACGACTTGGTAGATAGAGAAAGATCAACGAATCAAAACCCGGTTTGATACGGAATTAAACGGAATAAAAATTCCGGATATTACACTTGTGAGGCTCACTACTACCTAGAGTTCGTCATTATTAGTACTTAAGGTCGGAAATCGCCGGGTAGGTCTCTTTCCTCACATACATTGCTAGCATTAGGTCACCCTAGGCTAGATTAAGCTTAACAAACACTAGGATTTCAACAATCTAACATCCTAACATTCAGATTTGTCAATACAAGCACAACTGAAGCAAACCACGGGTAGATCATAAGAACCACGGCCGTGGTTGTATAAGAACAGACCGTGATTTATAACAACAGTTAAGTTCGAGCAAGCAAATTATCCAAAGATACATTTAAGTCTATTATATCATAGTCCAATCCATAACCATCATTCCCTTACCCTAGAATCGCATCTATTTAGCCAACAACATGCATCTTAACAATCAAACTCAACAAGCATGCATTCATGGCTTCCATTGCAAGAAAATGAAATGAAAGAGAGTTATGAATAAATAGAACAAGAAATTCAAGCTGAATAAATGTTAAGAAAGACTTACAACCCTTCAAAAGAAGGTACAAATCGTTCCTTACAAAGCCTTGCAAATTTCTTCAATAAGTTCACTCAAAAATCTCTCAAAAACTATGAAAACTATGAAACTAGTGTTCTTCTTCTTCTTCTTCTCCAAATGAGAGTGTTTTTGCTCCCCTCCAAGAGTAGCCTCCAATCGAATGTTGTGGAATGAGAGAGTGTGGGAGAGGATGGAATTCAGAATGTCCCCTCTACAGCCTGCAGGACCCCCTTTTTATTCTCCATCAAGGGCAAGAGTCGGTTATGGAGATCGTGGGACAGCTGTCAAAGCTGTCCAGAGAGAACCATGGCCAAAACCACAGGAGTGGAAATGGCCTTTGGGCCGTGGTTTTAGTGAAACAGCTCTCTTTTGATCGTTAAGCCATGAGTTGGTACAAGGCATGCACCAACAAGGTCATATGTGTTCTCCTTAGCTCCTAGCTTGCTTCTTAATGAGTCCGGAAGTGTGTCATCGCGATGAATGATCCTTGAATGTATCGATTAAGCTCCAAAAGCTCCCCAAAATACCTACAATACCGACAATATTGCGTGTAGACGTCTATCTCGACAATATGCATGAATTGAACGTAAATGTCATGAACTAATGTCAAACTATGCATGAATAGCGGGAAAAACTATCTAATTGGATGCCTAAACTAACGTCATAAATCGTGTTATCAAAATACCCCATACTTAAGATTTGCTCGTCCCCAAGCAATACCCAACTATAGACTAAGAGATGACATGATTTATGCATGCAGAAAAACAACAAAATCTTTTTGGAATTGTGCTTCTAACATTGGATGACCTTCATAGTCATGCTTCATGGCAATGGAACAAGCAATCATGCAGCAAATGAATGAAGGCATGGAGAGACAATTGTACTTAACTCAAAAGCATGCATGCCAGGTGAAAATGAAGAAGTCAAGATGATCATGAGTATATCCAATCTAGATCACTAAGTCTTACACACATGCAAATTGGTCACAAGGACTTAGGAAAGAAGAGGCCAAGAAACGTTGTGAATAGGTGGGAATTTTTAGGTCATGTGATTCTAATCCGAGGTGCCTCACATCGGGCACACATACCAAGGCTCGTTAGGACATTTGGTTTATCCGACTTTGGCAAGGCACAAACACCCGATTATGTGAATGGTGCCGAGTTACTCGTCATCAAAACCAAAGTCCCCAAACCTATATTTTTTTCTACACTTTTCACAACAAATTCAGCACTTCATTCACGACATTCTTTCATCAACAACTTCACCCCACACTTGCTTTTCACAAACATCAACACACTAGCATGCTCCTATTCCCGGATGGGTCAAAAGAGGTCAAATTTTTATATCAATTGAGGTGTTCAAACAACATGATCAAGATGAGAAGTAGAGAAAAATGAATTGTCTTAATCATTCCTAGATGGTGTGCAAGAACTAGCATGTAATTTCGACCATCAATCCTCAATCCAATCGAGGCAAACATCATAATCACAATTCATACATGGTATTTAAGATAAGTATTTCAAGTCCACATATGCATACATCCATTCAACACATAAGGCCATCCATAGTCAATTCACAAGACAATCTCATCATAAGGGTCATACCCCAGCTTAGAAGCACTAAAACTTTTTTTTAATTTTCTGATTTTTTGGAATTTTCGAAATATGTATGTACAATGCAAAACATAATGAAACATGTGACAACATTAAACTATCCTAGATGTTAATCATGCAAGTGATCATGAAAACCCCACCCCATACTTAGAAACACATTGTCCTCAATGTGTAAATGAAGTAAAGAAGAGTGAAAGAGGGTCCTCACAATGTAAAATGGTTTGCTTCGGTATTTGGGTTCACTCAAGTGGAGTGATGGCGGATGATTTTATCAACGATGGTAGAGAGCTCTTGATGTTCATTATGGCGTCGGGACCCACGCTAGGCACCGCTAGCCGTCCAAGTCCCACGTCCGCTCCACCCACATTTGATATGGGATCATCATCATCAACTCATGCCTTGCAAGGCTTCCATGCTACCTAGACTCTAGCACACAGACACCAAACACACAAAAACACACAAAAACAGAAAAAAGAAAACTAAAACAAAAACGAAAAGGGAAAGACATTTACCAATGGGTTGCCTCCCATTAAGCGCTTCTTTAAGGTCATTATCTTGACCAAATTTGAGGGCTTCTCACTCAAGGTGAAGTGGGGCAATCATATCCACCGGAGATCCCGGGATGTACTTCTTCAAACGGTGCCCATTCACCTTAAAATCTCCACAATGCTCCCCTCCTATCTCAACCGCTCCATGGGGAAAGATCTTCTTCACCACATAAGGACCCGTCCATCTTGACTTTAGCTTTCCGGGGAAAATCCGCAGCCTTGAGTTGAAAAGAAGGACAAGGTCGCCTTCACTCAACTCTTTCGGGATGAGACGCTTGTCATGCCAACGTTTGGTCCTTTCCTTGTAGATTCGGGCGTTTTCATAGGCATCCAACCGGATCTCCTCAAGAGCGTTGATGTCTAGCAATCTCTTCTCACCGGCTTCCTTGAGGTCAAAATTCAGCCACCTTATGGCCCAATACGCCCTATGCTCCATTTCCAACGGAAGGTGGCAAGACTTGCCATAAACTAGCTTGTAGGGAGTGGTGTCAATCGGTGTCTTGAAGGTGGTTCTATATGCCCACAAAGCATCATCAAGCTTCATAGTCCAATCTTTTCTTGTCCTAGAAACCGTCTTCTCAAGTATCCCCTTTACCTCCCTGTTGGAGATCTCCACTTGGCCACTAGTTTGGGGATGGTAAGTTGTTGCCACCTTATGAGTCACCCCATACTTAGCCAAAAGTGTCCCAAAGTTCCTATTGGTGGAATGCTTACCTCCATCACTTATGATCACTCTTGGTGTTCCAAACCTAGGAAAGATCACTCGGTAGAAGAACCGCACCACAACTTTGGCATCATTGGTGGGAGAAGCGATTGCCTCCACCCATCTCGACACATAGTCTACCGCCAAGAGAATGTAAAGGTTGCCACATGAAGAGGGGAATGGCCCCATTAAGTCCACACCCCAAACATCAAATATCTCCACCTCTTGTATGTTGTTCAAGGGCATCTCATTCCTCCTTGAGATGTTTCCCATCCTTTGGCAAGTATCACAAGCTACCACAAAATTCTGCACGTCCTTGAACAAACTTGGCCAATAAAATCCGGATTGCAATACCTTTGCACAAGTCTTGTGCGAGCTAGCATGGCCTCCACATGGCAAGGAGTGACAATGGCGGATCACACTCTCCACCTCATCCTCCGGCATGCATCTCCTAAAGACTCCATCTGGCCCTCTCTTGAAAAAGAGAGGCTCACTCCAATAGTAATGCCTCACATCCTTGAAAAACTTTTTCCTTTGGGCATAGGATAAACCGGGTGGCACCTCCTCACACACAAGGTAGTTCACTATGTCGGCATACCATGGCTCACTTCCTCTAGACACTTGAAGTAAGCACTCCTCTATCATTTGCAATTGCTCATCCCGGAATGAGTCATCAATCGGGATGTCATCTCTCTCCATCTCCAATGGTGGTAGCCTACTAAGATGGTCCGCCACTGAATTTTTGGAACCTTTCTTGTCCCGAATTTCTAAAGCAAACCCTTGGAGGAGAAGGATCCACCGAATCAAGCGAGATTTAGCATCCTTCTTTGTGAGGAGGTAACGGATCGTAGCATGATCCGTGTACACAATGACCTTCGCTCCAACAAGATACGAGCGGAACTTCTCAAATGCATACACCACCGCCAACAACTCCTTCTCGGTGGTAGCATAATTGAGTTGGGCATCATCTAGAGTCTTGCTAGCATAATAGATGGCATGTGTAAGCCCATCTTTCCTTTGTCCCAAAACAGCCCCAACGGCTACATCACTCGCGTCACACATGATCTCAAATGGTAAGCTCTAATCCGGAGGTTGCATGATGGGGGCGGAGATCAAAACATCCTTCAACCTACAAAAGGCTTCAAGGCAATCCATGGAGAAAACAAACTCAACATCCTTCATTAGTAGGGTAGTAAGAGGCTTAGAAATTTTAGAGAAATCTTTTATGAATCTCCGGTAACAACCGGCATGCCCTAAGAAACTCCTTACCCCCTTCACCGAGGTAGGTGGTGGAAACTTCTTTATTGTCTCTATCTTAGCCCTATCAACCTCAATGCCTCGGTTGGACACCAAGTGTCCCAACACAAAGCCTTCACTTACCATGAAGTGGCATTTCTCCCAATTCAAGACAAGATTAGTCTCCTCACATCTCTTTAACACCAAAGACAAGTTAGCTAAACAATCATCAAATGAAGATCCATAAACAGAGAAATCATCCATAAAAACTTCCATGATGTTTTCAATATATTCAGAAAATATGGCCATAATACACCTTTGAAAGGTGGCGGGTGCATTACACAACTCAAATGGCATTCTCCTATATGCAAATGTTCCCCAAGGACATGTGAATGTTGTTTTCTCTTGGTTATCCGGGTGGATAGGGATTTGGAAGAATCAATTATAGCCATCTAAATAGCAAAAGTGTGAATGTTGAGCTAATCTCTCTAGCATTTGGTCAATGAAAGGAAGAGGGAAGTGATCTTTCCTAGAGGACACATTTAGTTTTCTATAGTCTATACACATCCTCCATCCCGTAACCGTCCTAGTTGGGATTAGTTCATTATTCTCATTAGTCACTACGGTCTTCCCACCCTTCTTAGGAACCACATGCACGGGACTAACCCACTTACTATCCAAAATTGGGAAAATGATTCCCGCATCTAGCAATTTAAGGATCTCTTTCTTTACTACTTCTTTCATGATAGGGTTTAGTCTTCTTTGAGGTTCAATTGAAGGTTTATGATTATCTTCCATCAAAATCTTATGCATGCACAAGGAAGGTTTAATGTCAACTAAGTCATCAATGGTATAGCCTATAGCTCTCCTATGCAATCTCAACTCATGCAACAACCTATTCAACTCATCATCATTCAAAGATGCATTAACAATCACCGGATAAGTAGAATTTTCACCAAGAAAAGCATACTGCAAATGAGAGGGGAGGGGTTTAAGTTCAAGTTTAGGAGGACCTTTATCGGTTGGAGATGCTCCATACAATGTAGGTTGAGATGATTCCAAAGCAATGGAAGACTCTCCAAGACTCCTCGAAGCTTGATCAACAACTGAGGCATTTTCTGGAGAAACCACGGGCAAAATTACGGCCTCTGGCACAACCACAGCCATGGAATCTGAGAAGTTGGCACTTTGGAGCATTCTAGAGAGTTCCACGGGTAAGTCCACGGGCGTGGTTCCTGGTGCCAGGCCGTGGTTCCTACAGTGGTTCAGCACAACTTCGTGCACTTGAAATTCAGCACTTGTCTCCTTTTCTAATGCATCCAAGGCCTTGATTTATTTATTGCAATCATCCTCAACTCCTTCCTCCATCAAACTCAAGCTAAGAACCTTATCCAAGGGATCCTTGATCAAGATTAGCTCACAACTTCTCTACATTCCTCTTGCTCAACAATGTTGAACACATCTTCACCAAGGGCTGGCCCCTTCATCATTGTGGACAGCTTGAACATGATATTCTCTTCTCCTATGTTGAAGGAGAGGATTCCATTTTTACAATCCACCAAGCATCCGGAGGTGGATAAGAATGGCCTTCCCAAAATGATAGGAACCGGGTAGTCCGCCGGGATGTCCAAAACAACAAAGTCGATTGGCACATAGAACTTCCTAAGCTGAACCGGTATGTCCTCTAAGATTCCTACGGGGTGAGTGATTGAACGGTCCGCCATGTAGAGGGTCATCTTGACCGGCTTTGGCTCTCCTAGCCCAACCTTATTGCAAAGTGCAAGCGGGATAATGCTTACACTTGCTCCAAGATCACATAAGGCTTCATATTGCACTTCTCCCACTCCAATCGGCACACAAAAAGATCCAGGATCTCTTAGCTTAGGAGGCATCTCCTTCCTCATAGTTTGAATCAACTCCGAAGATCTCTTTGTCATTCTCACTTCCCCATACTCCTCCAACTTCCTTTTATTGGAGAGTATCTCCTTCAAAAACATTCCATAGGCCGGCATACCTAGAATAGCATTAATGAACGGAATATTAATGTGCAATTTAGACATAAGTTCAAGGAATTTACCGAAGTGTTTGTCCAAATGAGCTCTTGCTCGTGATTGTGGGAACGGTAGTGGTGGCTTGTATGGAGGTGATGCCACATATGTTGGCTCATCATCCTTTCTCTTGCCTCCTTCTTCTTGCAATGGCTCTTTCTCTACCACTACTTGCTTTCCCTTGTCATTCCCCTTAGGCAAAGGGTCCTTCATGCTCAGCCCACTCCTTGTTGTAATGGCCAACACTTGGCCTCTTGGGTTATCCTCGGTCCTTCCGGGAAGCTTTCCTGGATCCCTTTGTGCTTCACCCGCCTTTTGGAACACTTGTGCTTCTAGCACCTTTTGAGCTTTGGAAATGGAAGTCACCGTGTTCTCAAGTCCACTCAACCTTCCAAGCAATTGTTCAAACATCATCTCGGTTCTATCCTTTGGAGGTTGAGCAAAACCGGGTGGAGGCTCTTGTGAAGCCTTAGGTGGTGGTGGTGCGCTTGTAGAAGCGGGAGGGTTCAAGGCACCATCCGGGTTGGAATAAGAGAACCCGGGACAAAGCAGCTCCAAAATTGGCTTGGTCCATAACTTCGATTCAAGCAGTTTATGTACCCGCCGACGATTTGACGGATCCCGGCTAAGTCCCCATGAGGTAACTGTATTATTTTCCAAGGTAAAAGAGCCCCCGACCAATTCGAAACAAAAATAAATAGAAACATAGTCCCGATAAAGGGAACCCAAGGACGATAATCAGTTCATCGGTGGTCGGCAAGCATGATGGTTCTAATGATGATACTGCACATATTTCACGTGTATCTCACCAATGGGTTTACCCTATCAAATAGATATTTTTTTTCGACCATATTTCGATTGTTAGTACGATATATAAGGCCCGCTACTACAAAGAATACTACACCCGTGATCGTGAAAGTGCTCTAGGGGTATTTTAGTGATAGGTCCTATAGGAACTGGACGATCCTATTTGGTCAAATCCCTAGCGACAAACTCCTCGGTAACGCGACATAAAGACTCCTTATTTATTGTTATTGATTTGATATTTCATTTTATTTAAATTAAAGAAATTAAAACTAAACTAAATAAGAAAATAAAAAAATGTCGCGGGCGAATATTTACTCTTTCAATATCTATTTATGTAGTTCACGATTTATCAGCATAGATTAATCGGTCGCTGGTTTATTCCGCCATCCCGCCCGCTGAATCATGTGTATTCATTTTCAATTGAATCTTCTGTATTCACAGGTTCCATCGTTCCCACCGCTTCATTATTAATTGACTTGACATATAGGGGTAAAGCACTGTTTCGGTGCGAGCCGCGAGAGCCTAATAAATATTTAGTCATTTGACCAATTAGAACTTATTGAGTTTAATATTTTAAAAAGGTTTATTTTAATAATTGCGATTTCGAATCGAAATAGAATTCTATTATTGCATATCTTAATTTTTTTTACTGACCTCTTTTGAAAGAGGTAAGAGCCGATGAATCAAAAAGTATTTTGCAATGGGAATAAGGTAAAAACCTGGGCTAATTGTTCTCGGATAGTACTTGCTCCAGTAGATATTTCTCGATTTCGAAAAGTATCGAAGCCCTGGGTAGTAAAAAAAGCGGGATGCTATATTTCCAAGCGAAAATTGTGGGGATTGTGGGCACCGATAAGTGAGATTTCTAGTGATATTTCGTGGAAGTGTTTCCGTAGGCTTCTGCGGGTCGAAGAAATGATTCATCGAAATAATGAGTCACCGTTGATATCGACACATCTGAGCTCGCCAAATGTTCGGGAGTTCCTCTATTCAAGCCTTTTGGGTAGTTGTTGAATTGCCGGCTGTTGTTGTTGAAGTTTCTAGGGTCTTGATAATTGTTGAAGTGGCCCCTTTCCATGTAGTTGATGTCCTCCTCTTTAGAAGCCAAGTTGGCTTGCACTTGCACTTGAGGACTAGCTTGATTCTTCAAGGTTGTAGCACACAACTCCCTCAAAGACTTAAGCTCATTGTTGATTGCATCAAGTTTGAAGTTGCTCATGGTGACTTCACCCACTTCATATGCTCCCGGTTTCCTCCCATCACTCTTCATATGGGAGTACTTCTCTATCACCAAAGCTTGCTTCTCTACAAACTCCCAAGCCTCATCCACATTCTTCTCTATGAATGTTCCACCGGAAAGCGATTGAAGCTTGAATTGGCTATCCTCATCAAGCCCCTTGAAGTATATCTCCAATAGCTCTATCTTTGGTATACCATGGTGTGGACAATCTAGGAAGAGGTCATTGAACCTCTCCCAAGATTTGAATAGGCTCCCTCTATCCTTCATCACGAAGGCATTGATCTTCTCTCTTAGCTCGGTTGTCTTGGAAGGCGGGAAGAATTTAGTCAAGAACTCGGTTGTCATCTCCTCCCAAGTACTCACACGTCCTAGTGGAATGGATTGGTACCAAGCCAAGGATTTATCCTTAAGAGAGAAGGAAAAATCCCTAAGCTTATGGTTGTTGTTCTCCAATCTAGGCGGCCTTAGAGTCTCCATCAAGATCTCATAGTTCATCAAGTGTTGATGAGGAGACTCTCCTTCCATCCCTCCAAATTGATTGTGCCGGATCATTTGTAGCACTTGAGGGCGGAGCTCATAGTCATGGGTTGCGGGATCTCCTAAGTTTACACCCGGACGGTGCACTCTTTGAGCTGGATCCATACGTTCCCCTAACGTTTGTGGCTCCTCAATCATGATCAGCTCGAACCAAATATTAACCGCCAGCTGCGGTGTTGGTGGTGGTGGTGGTGGAGGTTGTTGACGATTAAGCTCTCTTTGCACAAAAGCTTGCCTAATTTGTTCAATTTCCCTCCTAGTTGCTTCTTGCTTCTCATTGGCAAGTCTCCTCTCATTCTCCAAGAGTTCATCTCTTAACCTAATTTTCTCTAAGGTATCATCCAACTCGGCTTGAAGATCTCTTACGGCCATCTCTTTTTTCTTCTTAATGCTCTTAGATCTAGCTTTAAGGGTTTTCTCCGGTTCGGGATCGAATGGAGCTAAATCCTTGCCACGAGATCTTTGCATGCACCTAAAGAATGAGAGATGTCCTAAAAATGCAAAGACACAAACCAAACAAGATCAAAAGCAACAAGAAATACCTACACTATAAAAAATCACACACAAATGATTCAATCTAGACCTAGTCCCCGGCAACGGCGCCAAAAACTTGTTACGCTAAGAACGTATAGCACAAAAGTCCTAAATTTATAACTCGATATATTTTTCCTAACTCCTAGCGAACCCATAGTGTATGGGTCATTTTGTAGCAAGGATAGTATTCCGAGGTCGAACACAAAGACTAAGGTTAAATTGAACCAAATAAGTGACTAAGGATAGTGTAAATCTAGTCTAAGAAAAGAGAAAGGAATAAAGAAATGAAAATCACAATGTTTTTGGGTTGGTTTTGTGGTGATCAAACCTAGATCACAAATGATGTAAGAGTATATAAACAAACTAGAAAATCAAGCTAAGAACACAAATAAGCAACACAAACACGAGATATGTGATCAAAGAGGGAAAAGCGGATTCTAGGGGTTAGGAATTCCGGTTATGGCATTGGACCCAAGCTTCTAATCAACCTTGGACTAGGTATGGTATGTTGGGAGGGAATGTTTTTCAAATGGGATCAATCACCGGGTAGGTCTCATGATCCACTAATCCCGTAACTAAGGTCCTATCACCGGGTAAGTCTCTAGGAGCCTAAGGTTGGGAAATCTACATAAACCGGATGCTATCTAGAGGCCTAACCTCTCCTTACCGGGTAAGTCTCGGGAAGGCAAGTCCTAAACATCAATCCTAGCACACTCAGTCCAATAGCGGCTTGTAAGGCTCACTACTACCTACAGTTCGTCATCATTAGTACTTAAGGTCGGAAATCGCCGGGTAGGTCTCTTTCCTCACTTGGTTTGCTAGCATTAGGTCACCCTAGGCTAGATTAAGCTTAACAAACACTAGGATTTCAACAATCTAACATCCTAACATTCAGATTTGTCAATACAAGCACAACATAAGCAAACCACGGGCGAATCATAAGCACCACGGCCGTGGTTGTATAAGAACAGACCGTGATTTATAACAGCAGTTAAGTTCGAGCAAGCAAATCATCCAAAGATACATTTAAGTCTATTATATCATAGTCTAAGCCATAACCATCATTCCCTTACCCTAGAATCGCATCTGTTTAGCCAACAGCATGCATCTTAACAATCAAACTCAACAAGCATGCATTCATGGCTTCCATTGCAAGAAAATGAAATGAAAGAGAGTTATGAACAAGTAGAACAAGAAAACCAAGCTGAATAAATGTTAAGAAAGACTTACAACCCTTCAAAAGAAGGTACAAATCGTTCCTTACAAAGCCTTACAAATGTCTTCAACAAGTTCACTAAAAAATCTCTCAAAAACTATGAAAACTATGAAACTAGTGTTCTTCTTCTTCTCCTTCAAATGAGAGTCTTTTTGCTCCCCTCCAAGAGTAGCCTTCAATCGAATGTTATGGAATGAGAGAGTGTGGGAGAGGATGGAATTCAGAATGTCCCCTCTACAGCCTGCAGGACCCCCTTTTATTCTCCATCAAGGGCAAGAGTCGGTTATGGAGATCGTGGGACAGCTGTCACAGCTGTCCAGAGAGAACCACGGCCAAAACCACGGGCGTGGAAATGGCCTTTGGGTCGTGGTTTTGGTGAAACAGCTCTCTTTTGATTGTTAAGCCATGAGTTGGTGCAAGGCATGCACCAACAAGGTCCTATATGTTCTCCTTAGCTCCTAGATTGCTTCTTAATGAGTCCGGAAGTGTGTCATTGTGAGGAATGATCCTCGAATGTATCGATTAAGCTCCAAAATCTCCCCAAAATACCTAAAAACCAACAATAGTGCGTGTAGACGTCTATCTCGACAATATGCATGAATTGAACGTAAACGTCATGAACTAATACCAAACTATGCATGAATAACGGGAAAAACTATCTAATTGGATGCCTAAACTAACGTCATAAATCGTGTTATCAGACACACGATATGTTTATGAAGTTCGGCCCTAACAACTTACGTCTCCACCTAGGGTTTCCGACCCTAGGATTCTAAATATCTATTATCTACTTTGTGTCAGTCCTAGATACAACCTAGAAGAACTTCCGTTCTTCTCTCAATGTAGCCTCAATGCTACGATCTAGTCAACTCCTATTCTAGCAATAACAGCCTAGTTACTTCGTAGAGTAACACACTCGAGTATAATACTAAAATGATATGTCAATGTAGCTCTTGTGTTTATCTCACTCTAACAAGAAAACTAAGTATGCTAGCTCAAAGAGGAAGATAAACTTTTCGATCAATGAAGAAGGCTTGGATTGTTTCACTTGTAAGCTCGGTATCTTCTACTTTCATCGATGGTTTCTTTTATATCTTCTGTAGAGGCGCCTTCTTCTAGTCGTTGCTCTTAGCCGTTGTAACGCTCCACAGAATCCGTGTTGTTTGAACGTGATCTTCTTGTTAATCTTCTAGTCGGTATCTTCTACTTTCATCGATGGTTTCTTTTATATCTTCTGTGGAGGCGCCTTCTTCTAGTCGTTGCTCTTAGCCGTTGTAACGCTCCACAAAATCCGTGTTGTTCGAATGTGATCTTCTTGTTAGTCGTTTTGAGTGAATCTTCAACCGTTCGAAATCTTCAACAAACTCTTGATGGCCGTTTGATATCTTCAAGGAGATCTTCGTTGAGATCTTCTCTTCAACCATCCATCTTCTCCAACAAGATCTTCTTGTTTGGTCGTTCAAGATCTTCACTCTCCTAGATCTTCTTGTTTGTTTGTTTGTTGTTATTGTAGTAAGATCTTCTCCAGAGATCTTCTTTGTGATAGGGTCTTTGATATCTTCGTTTAAATGTAATAACCTACACAAACATATAACAAACAAACTAAGACACAATATCCACATGCATATATATAATCGATATTTGTTAGTTTATATAAAACCGTAATTGTTAAGTCTTCTATCATCCCTGAAATATAATATATATCAAGGTGGAGTTATCAAGTTACTTTAGCAAAAGAATGTATTAATTTACTTTAAACATAGTAACAAATACCTTTCATTCTTTCAATTCGTGTATGTTATGCACTTATACTACATAAGTAGTTAAGTAAATACTAATATACATGCATAAGTTGTAAACACATGAACATTATCAATTATTATTTTGCCTAACTTAAAGATTTTTACGATTTAAATTATTTTCATATATAAATATTAGTAAAAAATTATAATCTACAACTTTTTTTAGTATAAATTTATTATTTGTTATATTAAATATTGTCAAATATATATATTAGTACAAAATTACTATATAAACTATTTTATATTATTTATTTTATTAAATGGTTTTTTTAAAACGGGATATTCCACGGATATCTGAATATCCGGATATCCGGAAAAATCTTTCGGATCGGATTCGGACCGGTTCAAATCGGATATTAAAAAATCGGGTTTTTCGGACTGGATCACGGGGTTTTGGGATCGGGTTGGTTTTGCCCACCCTACTATTAACATGTGTAGATGCTAAGAATGTATGACAAATTGGAGCTTGTAATTGTGTTGTTGGCTGTTGTAATGTTCATTGTTTTTTTAAAAAAAATGCTACATATATATGCAGGTGGTGTGCTTGTTGTTCATAATGTTATTGAAGCAAAAGACTAATGTTGTTTGATTGTCCTGCTTGCTTGGAAGCTGAAATATCATGCTCTACAAATATGCCAAGAACCACAGGTTGCTTGATTGTTGTGCTTGCATGAAGCTGAAATGCTCCATATGTTGCCTGAATGTCAGCTCACTGAAGTTTCTAATGCTGAATGTTCTCAAAGAGAGGCAATGCTGAATATTATCTAAATATGCCACAAATGTTGAATGTTCTCTAAGCCCAAAATGCAATAGTGGCAAAATGCTCTGACATGCCACATTTAGGTGTTATTTAATATAGGGCCTGCACAGGTTCGGTTTGGGCCGGACCGGAATATTACGGTCCGGACCGTTAATTTACACCTTAATTATTTTTAAACGGGAAGAGTAACCGGTCCGGTTCAAACCCGAAACGGACCGGATTTAATTCATATAAAAAAAATATTTTTTTTTTCTATAAACGAATTAAAACGATCTGAACCGGATCATATTGGATCGGACCGTAACGGTTCGGTACGGTTTGACCATGGATCATTTCACACAAGTAGTGAAACGGTCCGGTCCATGAGTTTACTGTCCGGTCCGAACTGTTTGGACAACCTTAATTTAATATGCCAAAACTCTATGCTATTGTTTGCGGCTTAGTTGGTTGATGTGCTTTCCATATCAGCCCAAAGATTTCATTTACATATTCTAATTTCTGCATAATTAATTTCAAGTAACATTTCATAAATATAGTAACCATCCGAATGAGGTAACAAGTACCAACCATTAGCTCAGTTACTATGTCAACATTTGAAATTGTTTCACCTCCCACTCAAATTACTTAGGACGTTTTGCACAGCTGTTTGCTAATCATCTAAAAAAAATACAGAAAATGAAGAGAAGTTAACATACTAAACATCAATGGGCTCAACAAGCACCTGTTCGTGAATCAAGACAGATTACGTAGGAAACCTTAAAAACTAACGACAAAAAGATTGTGGAAATTGGAAATGAATTGATAGTCAACCTTGAGATACTGTAAGGATTAAGATGCAATTTAGAAAGGGCACCCATCAGATCAGCTTAAGTTATGGAGTAGATAGAACTATATTGTGCAATGGAGACTATGGAGTCCATCAAAGAGGTAGACCTGAACGTCCTGGAAACAAGACAAGTCTGAAACTAGTCAGCAAATATGTGAAGTGAAATGAAGGCACTCACAATATTTTCCTCCTTTGGTATCCTCTCACCAAACATATACTACATTTTTTTTATTTCATCTCCTTAGATTTTCTATTATTTTCATCTTCATCTACTATATAATCTAGTGATTCGGCAGTTTTCCCTATTACTTTTGGGATTATAATTCTCAATAATCTCTCTAATAATCGATAATTGTAGAGTTTTGTGAACTAATATAATTTAACGCTCCCCTCGAGTCTGATGTGTAACTCAACAACTTCAAGCTTGAGCAGTATAAACTTGATGGTTTTTGTTTTTTGATACTCCCCGCACTTGCGTCTTGAGCGGAAAAAATTGTTGTTGGAGCGAAGAGATGCGAAAAGAACTTGATGGACCTCTCTCCCTTCATTGTCTTTGTATTTGTTGTCGTCGATATGATGTCGGTAGGTTGGGTCTTAAGACGCATATGTAGATTGACGATGTAGGGTAGGTTGGGTCATAGGACGCATGATGCAGGTAGATTAGCATCATAGAGTAGTAGGGGTAGGTTGAGGTCATAACGCATGACGCATGTAGATTAGCGTCCTAGGGTAGTTTGGGCCCTAGAACGCATGTAGATTAGTGTTTTAGACTTTTAGGGTAGGTTGAGTCCTTGGATGCAAGTAGATTAGCGTCCTAAAGAGTTATACGAAGAGATCAAATGAGAATTTGATGGACTCTCCTCTCTTCTTTGTCTTTGTTTTGCCCCTTTATATTTTTAGGCGGAAGCGTGTTTTATGCATCGTGGCCTCTGATATCATGCAGAGATTTGTGAACGAAAGGAATGTTTATTATTTATACAGACAAATAAAAAATAAGTTGAATATATAATCTCATAATAATTCAAATGTACTTGGAAGTCTTACACTAAAAAGTTTCGTCAAAATAATGTAAGTTCAATAATTCTATAATCTAAGGTCGTTGAAGGGGCCAATAAATAAAAAGGATAGAAGTGGAGGATGATGGAGGGTAGGGGAAGGATAAATATGTATGGTGGAGTGGAGGGCATCATTACTAAACTACAAAAAACGTCATAAAAGAAATATTGTGTGTGATGACTCCGATATTTCCTACTATATGCCATAATCATTAAATCGACATTTCTTTCCCAAGAATCAAAAGGATGCCTTACCCTATTCCATTATCATATACACGTTTCCTACTTATATTCACATCGTATTTTGGTACATAAAAGTATATATATTATCTTAATGAGTACCCTACAAAAATCAATAATGAGTTATTAAATTTGCATGTTTGTTAAACAATATAGAGAATAAGAATGAATGAATGGTGTATATTGATAATAGGGTTACACCGTATATATACATAATTAGACTTGAATAACAAGAAATTACAGAATATGTAAAACCCTAAAGTCCATTGGGCTACTTGGCTATTACCCCCGCAAGCTGAAGTAGGTTGTGGACGAACTCGAAGCTTGTCACGTAGAAGAAGAAACGTGTTGTTCCCAGAGGTTTGGTAAAGATATCCGCAAACTGCTCGGCAGAGGAGACATGGCGAACAAGGAGCTGCTTTCGATCGACTTGTTCACGAACAAAGAAGTAGTCAAGCTGGATGTGTTTGGAGCGGGATCACACCACTGGATTGGTAGTCAGGAACTAGGCTCCGACATTGTCACAAAGCAGAACTGGAGGCGATGTAAGAGGTGTATGCAGTTCATGAAGTAGTTGAGTAAGCCACATTACTTCGGCTGCAGTGTAAGCAAGTGCACGATATTCTGCTTCGGTGCTGGAGCGGGCGACAACACGCTATTTGCGGGAAGTCCAGCTAACGAGGTTGGCACCGAGATAGATTGCAAACCCGTACTGCGAGCGGTAGTCAGTGCGATCAGCAGCCCAGCCGGCATCACTGAAGGTTGTGAGGCGAGAGATGTTGGACGGTTGAATGTGTAAGCCAAAGGAAATTGTACCCTGAAGGTACCGTAAGATGCGTTTGACAGCAGTCCAGTGAGGGAGACGGGGCAAATGCATGAATTGGCAAACACGATTGACTGCGTATGCGATTTCCGGTCTAGTGACGGTAATATATTGAAGTGCTCCGACAACCTGGCGATAAAGAGAGGAGTCAGAGAACGGATCACCTTGATCAGTGAGCCGGGAGGACGATTCGGCAGGTGATCGGATCGGCTTGCACTCATGCATCTTGGCTCGAACCAGAACCTCCTGAATGTATTTTCTTTGATGAAGAAGAAGATTACCATTATGATTTGCAACCTGAACACCAAGGATATAATGGAGAGAACCGAGGTCCTTGAGAGAGAAAGCCTCGTTCAAGCTGCGAACTAGATGTTGAACAGAGGATGGGTTTGAGCTGGTGACAATTAAGTCGTCAACATAGGCAAGAACAAATGTGGTGTCGGTGGACGAGTGACGAACAAAGAGGGACGTATCTGAGTAGCATGCCCGGAACCCATGTTGTGTGAAGAATAGTTTGAGCTTGTTGAACCAAGCTCGAGGTGCCTGTTTTAACCCGTAAAGAGCTTTCTGGAGGCGACATACATGAGTTGCGAACGAGGGATGAACAAAGTCGGGAGGTTGTTCCATGAAAACCGTTTCCTGAAGGTCGCCGTTTAGAAAGGTGTTGTTGACGTCGAGTTGACGAATAGGCCATCCTTGAGAGAGAGCAATAGATAAAACAACGCGAATGGTGGTTGGTTTGACAACCGGACTAAACGTGTCAAAGTAGTCGACTCCTTCCTCTTGATGGAACCCCTTTGCAACTAGGCGAGCTTTGTAACGCTGGATAGAGACATCTGCATTAGTTTTGATTCTGAAAACCCATTTACAACCAATAAGGTTAGAACCATTAGTACGGCGAACGAGTTCCCAAGTGTTATTTCTCAAAAGGGCATTATACTCATCTTGCATTGCAAGGTTCCATTCGGGGATTTTGGATGCTTGTGTGTAGGTTTTGGGTTCCTGGGGTGTAGGTTTGGTGGTGTGATGACACTCATAATCACGAAGGCGGATATTGGGGGTTTGGGTTCGTTGACTGCGGCGAGGATGAGGTAAAGGGGGTGGAGAGGGTGGAGATATGGATGTGGTTGGCGGCTTCATGATGGGGGAGGAGACAACAGGGAGTGGAGAGGTTGGTATAGGTGTAGGTGAGTGATGCAGGGATGAAGAGGGCGGGTCACTGGGAAGAGATGGACAAGAAGGCTGGGAAGAAGCAAGTCGAAGCAGGGAGGTGGGAGCAGGTGTGATTATTGGTACGTCTGGGTTTGATGAGGTAGGTGTAGGTGGTATGTATTGATAGGTACGTTCATCAAATGCAACATGCCGAGCCACATACATGCGAGAAGATGGGAGATGATAGCATACGTATCCTTTGTGTTTGGTATTGTAACCAAGAAAGAGACATGGAAGGGAGCGGAAATCGATTTTATGGGAGATATAAGGTCGAAGAAAGGGATAGCAGAGACACCCGAAAACTTGAGAAAGTTGTAATCGGGTGATCGTTGGTAGAGAAGATGGAATGGGGAACTGTGTTGAATATGTGGTGTTGTAGTGCGATTGTGAAGATATGTGGCGGTATGGAAGGCATGTTCCCAAAATTTTTGAGGGAGGGAGGCGTGAGCAAGGAGAGCAAGTCCTTTTTCGATGACAATGCGATTTCGGCGTTCAGCGGCTCCATTTTGCTCTTGGGTATGAGGACAAGACAGACGGTGAAGGATACCATGAGAGGTGAAGAAAGTTGAGAGAGATCGATATTCCCCGCTACCATCCATTTGAACAGAACGGATGTTGGTTTGAAATTGTGTTTTGACCATTGCGTGAAAAGCAATGAAAATATCCTTTACTTGAGATTTGTGAGACATAAAGTATATCCAGACTAAGGCTGTTCATACGGTCCGGACCGGACCGTTTCCCTACTTGTGTGATACGGTCCATGGACCGGACCGGACTGTTGCGGTCCGGTCCACCACGGTCCGGTCCAATACGGTCCGGTCCGGACCGTTTTATTTTATTTTTTTTTAAAAAAAATTTAAAATTTTTTTTTGTATGGAATAAATCCGGTCCGGTCCGGGTTTGGACCGGACCGGATGCTTTTTCAGTTCAAAATTATTAGAAAGAGTAAAAATACGGTCCGGACCGGACCGGACCGAAAGATTACGGTCCAGGACCGGACCGGACCGTACTATTTTGGACCGGACCGGACCGGACCGGAATTTTAGAATTACGGTCCAGGACCGGACCGGACCGTAATTTCCGGTCCGGTCCATTTATGTGCAGTCCTAATCCAGACAAACTTTGTAGCATCATCAATGAAAAACACAAAGTAGCGGGAGCCATTTAATGATAAAACGGGGGAGGGTCCCCAAACATCAGAGTATATTAAATCAAAGGGTTTTGATGATTGAACATGCGACATAGGGAGGTGAGAGCGATGACTCTTACCCAATTGACAAGGTCCACACACAGGTGGGAGTTTATTAGAAGAAACAGGAAGATTAAATTTGGAAACTAAAGATCTAAGAACAGACTCATGTGGATGTCCTAGACGACGATGCCAATCTTCTAAGGATGTACGTGCACTCAGCATACAATTGTCGGGTGAGGGATGGTGGGTTGAAGCCGATAGAATCCACGATCAAGGATTCCTTGGAGAATGGTTTTGACCTACAGGTTCTTCACAAAACAAGAGTTGGGATAAAAGACCATATAAGCATTGTTATCACGGGTAAGTTGGGACATGCTAAGTAAGTTTTTGGTTATAGATGGAACATGTAATATATTGTTGAGTTTGAGGGATTGATGCAGTGCAGGTAAAGTAGAAGACCCAATATGAGAGATAGACAGTTGGTTACCATTACTGACTTGAAGGCGATCCCGGCCATTGTAAGATTCTGATGTGTGGAGATTATCAAACTGAGATGTCACATGATCTGTAGCACCAATGTCGAAGTACCAGGACGGATCAACCACAGATGAGGGTGATGACATATGGGCGGAGTAGTGTGTTGAACGACTATTGCTGTTAGAGTTTGGTGAACTGTTGTTGTTGTTGTTGAATCGACGACGAGGAGGATAGTCGGATTCATTCATTCGATTCCAACAGTTAAGAGCTATATGGTTAACACCACCACAGATTTGGCATGGCTCACGAGGGAGATCAGTTGAGGCAAGCTGTTGATCAGAGGGGTTCGACCGAGAGGGGAAACGTCCAGAAGTGGGGTTGCGTCCACGTGAATTGGAGTTGTTGGATTGAGAGCGAGACTGACCTCGACTATTGGTGGTAGAATAGTTAGCAGTTGGTGGTGTTGGCAGCAGAGGAGCGGTGATAGGCGGTGGTGATTCAAGACCTGTGAGATGGTGTGCGTCCATATTGATGCGCTCTTCCTCTTGGAGAAGGAGACCAACAAGATCATCAATAGTGGGATCATCAGTGCGCATAAGGAAGGCTGTGCGGAAGGGACTGTATGAAGAGTCCAGGCCGTTGAGTATGTGGCTGATGAGGTCTTCCGTAGATACCACATACAGACTGTCAGCAAGTGAGTCCGATATTGAGCGTTTCTTCTCAATATAACTGAGCATGGAAAGGGATCCTTTTTGCAGAGATTGAAGTTGTTGTTTGAGAGCCATACGTCTGGCTCGAGTTTGGGACTGATACGACTTGGCAAGAGTCGTCCAGGCTTCAAGGGCAGAGGTGGAGCGTGCAACCAGTGCCAGGGCACGTTCAGAGAGGGTGGCGAATCCACAGAAGAACAATCTTGTCTTTGCGGCGCCGGGTGGTAAATTCAGGGTTGGATTTGACAGCAGTGTCACCAGGAGTGGTGATAGTTGTAGGTGGTGGTACTGTGGTGGTGAGAATAAATTCGTCGAGATCAAAGGCCTCAAGCGAGGACTGAATTGTTGTCTTCCAAAGAGAGTAGTTGTGGGTATCTAGTTTGATGTTGAGATTGGGGAGCGAAAAATTGAGAGAGGAGGAGTTGGCAGCGTTTAGCAAGGCACCCGAGTTGTGAGTAGTTCCAAGGTTGGCCATGGTGCTGAACGGCGTGCAGAGGGGAGAGAAAAAAAAACCTAGGCTCTGATACCATATAGAAAATAAGAATGAATGAATGCTGTACATTGATAATAGGGTAACACCGTATATATACACAATTAGACTTGAATAACAAGAAACCCTAAAGCCCATTGGGCTACTTGGCTATTAAACAAACACAACCTAGTGTAGGTCTCTATTTGTTTTACACAATGCAGCTATATACCTAATTATGTTGAGCTTACGTCCAATTTAGGCATCGATAATGATGGTGGTTAGAGGATTTATAGATTACCAATAAAAGAGATGTATACACAAAATGAGTCGTAGCTTTGATAAAAGATATATAGTACCGACGAGTCAACCCTGAATTTCCGAAATCCGACGGCTTATGATAGATGAATACCCCCACCGGCTACTCTGGAATTATTTCTTCCTCCTCCTTATTCTTATAATATATACTATATAGTATAGTCTATCATTGTAGGGTATAAGAGAAGAAGATCCCACCAATGAAGCCGCCAAATCCTGAAATCACGCCTCTCTTTGTCTCTCAAATTCTTGGTTTTATTCATGTCAACGTCAATCTCGCCTCATTTTTGCACCACCAAATACCATGTGTCATACCAACTTCCAAATCCAATTCAATTAGTCACATTATTTTTTTATGTTATTTAGATGAGGATCATACGATTTAGTGTGGATTCTTCATAATATTGTTGCTTGCCTTTACCCTTTCCTTTGATGCATGGATTTTTATACAAACAATTGGATCACGTGCTTCTTCAATTGTATTACGACTCTATGTTCATAGACTCATTCATACATGTTTCATATACCAAAATTACCGGATCTAGATCCATCTTATTTGATCCTCAAACACACTCAAAGACAAAGATATATAATTAGTTTGTATTACCCTATTCTGCGGGGAAATTTATCCCAATTTACTAAGCCGAAAGATCTATGGAACGTAGGTTACAAAAACAATCAAAGATCCAAATTCAATCGAAAGTCAGAAAAAACGCAAGAACGTACTAACATGATTTTTCTAGCAAAACAAATCTGATTTCAATTGTTAAAATAAACAGAAATTAATTTGAGTTGTTAAAATTAATAGGAATTAAAAATATCAATATATTTGAAATAATGTGATATAATATGTTAAAATATAAGAACTAAAGTATATAATTTATAAAAATGACATTTTAGTAATATATGGTATTGGACCTTAATATTCAACTCTTAGAGCATTGCGTCAATAGTTTGCCCTCTACTTTAGTGTGTACTAGTTTTCAAACCCGTGCCCTGCACGGGGTTGTTGAATAATAATATTTAAATGTACTAGTTTTAAGGTTTATAGGTTAAATTTTTACGCTATGTGATGTGATAATAAAATTTATTTTTATCATAATATACTAATTTTTAAATTTGCATGTTAAATATAAGGTTAGAAATAACAGTATTGAAATGTTCAAATTTGTAAAATAACAATTTATCCAATCAATTTGTTAGTAAGTATTAAGTTTAATTATGAAGATTATTTATTATATATCTAGTTTTTAGTATGTTGTTGTCATTGTCACATAGTTGGTTTATTTTATATGAAGAAACAACATTATAAGTATTACGTTTTTATGCTAGTAGATTTTTTGTGTGGTACACTGAATTTGTTATATTATTAATTTATAAACTTTAAATTTTTTAACAAAACTATTTAAATTTCCTTTTTAATATTTTCCTATCTAGTAAATAATGGGGTTAAGTATTTTTAACAAAAACATATTTATGTTTTACAAATAAACACAAATGATGGTTTAATTATATATGTTTGAAACAATTACTTTATTAAAAAAATAAATTGATAATTTTAAATAAAAAATGGAAAATAGATTTTGACTAGATATCCTTAAGAAGGATATCGTTTTGTGATAAGATATATTTAGATAAATTAAAATTGAGTGAGTTGATTAAGTAGGTACTTTACGTAACATTGAGCATAAAATGGATACCTTTTGTTTTCAATTAACAAAGTAGACACCCTAAATTATGATGAAAAAAATTTAATCAAAAATTATAAAAGAAATTACCTTGTAAGTCAACTTTCTCTCTCCTATCTTATTTAATTATTTTTCTAATTAAAGATTTAACGAAATATGTTGTTATGTCAAATAAGGAATGAGATAATAATTGATCCTAAAATCTCTCCCTAATTATTTTCCTAATTAAAGATTTAAATAAATATGCTCCCTAGTTATTTTTTTATCAGAATTAAAGAAATATGTTGTTATTAATTTCGTGGTTATGTGTATATGCTGATACATAATTCCAATGTAGTTGGGACGTGATATTTCCGTGATGAATACATAATTTTTGCGACTTTCTTTATAACGATTACGTTTATGTAGTACAAGTGTCTGCCATTTTGACAATGTTTGGTTACACAAATTCGTCATTTACACAAGGTTAGGTTATACAAGTCTTTTATGTATTAACATTTGTGTAATTGAATATGTATGTCCAATGCATTTTATGTAGCTGAAATTTGTGTTTTATGTATTAACATTGTGTAATTGAAATTGTGTACGAACATTGTGTAATTGAAATTATGTATTAAAATTGTGTATTAAATATTGTGTATCGTCAAAAGAATACACGAAGTTTGATTAGTCTAACTGGTATAAGGGCAGGGGGTGGGGCTACTCGTCTAGAGTTCGAATCCTACCTTTGACGTAATCTTTCACCAATCTTCTCTTTAAAAATTAATTGATATATATAGATAACTATATAAGTTTCAAACAATTAATTTATTAAAAAAAATAAATTGATAATTTAAATTAAAAATGAAAAATAGATTTCTAGAAGGATATCATTGTATAATGAGATATATTTAGATAAGTTCAAAATATAATTTAAAAATAAATTGATACCTTTAAATATTTAAGAAAAAAGGAATAAAATACAGATTCAAAATTTAAAAAACTATAGTTAATGAATTAAATTTTGTAACTAAAAACAAGTGGATCACGATTTAATTGCTTTGCAAAATTGATAATATCTATAATTAGTTACGTTTGGTAAGGTAGTGAAAATTACTAAACTTTAATAACTAATTTTAAATTTGTAACTAACTGTATATATTAATTGGATTATTGGATTATTTTAGAGATATAAAAAATTATATACTTTCACAAAATTAGATGAATTATGTAATAAATTGATTCATGATCTTGCAATTTTTTTTAATGTATATTAATGAACTAATAAC